>CAWUFW010010704.1:0-672981 GCA_963921515.1 Calotriton arnoldi
TGCCATGTGTGACCCTGGAGTGGTGTGCCTGTATGTGTACTTGTTTAGCCCTGTGGTTGTGTTTTGAGCACATGGCAGTATTGTGTGTTGCTGTTGTGGGAGGAGGTATGTGTGACATATCCTACTTGTGCTTGGCTGTCATGTAGTGTGTCACTGTGTGTTGTGAAGCAGACATTGTCTTGTCCAGTATTTGGATGCCTATGTGTGGCTGGTCAGTGTTTGAGTTCAGGGCCTTCCTTACATCCCTGTGCCTATACATGGGTGTCCTTGCTGTCTCCAGGAGTTGTTGCATTGGGGTGACCGTGGTTTGTGTTGACTGACTGTGTCAGCCATGTGTGCTGTGATGGGCTGTGTGTGTTCTCACATGTGTCTTGTCTTGCATGTGCATCACACATGCTTGATGGTTGTGTCACTGCCCTTCCATTTGTGGGCACCTCACTTTGGCTTTCCTATATGTTGTCCTCCATTACTGCTGGCATGTGGTGTGTGTATGTAGCTGTGAGTCAGGGTGGTGTGTGTGTGTGTGTGACTTGTCAGTGATGTCTCCGCCGTCTTTCGCTGTGCAGTTTCTCCGTCGCGGTGCGCTGCCCTGTTTCCGACATCGTGATATCTTTGGCGTACGGGACATCATTCCGCACGGCGGTGTGTGGTGATTGGCTCACTCCGCCGCGGTGGCGGGCGCACTTTGATGGCGGTCGGCATCGCACCGCAGCGGGCGGGGAATGTGCAATGTGTGGCCATCCTAATATGGTGGGCGTGGAGACCGCTGGCGGCTTGCAGTAAATGGGTGTTACCGCCACCGCCGGCACCGCGGTCGTGTCTCCGCCCGCCATCCTAATAGGCCCCTTTGTTTGTTTGTTGATTTTGTAGTTGTTTTGGAAGTAAATCGCTGTTTTGAATTTTCTAGGTGGAGTTTTAGTGGAGTTTAATATGTGAAATAGCAAGGAAAACTTGTTATAGTTTTAGTTAATGTGTTTATATTTTATTTAAGCTAATTTTATTTATTTATTTAAAACGTTTTGTTCTTACCTTTAATGAGAGTTTTTCTGAATAGTTGTTTGTGTAGTTCTTTTTCGTTCTGTTTTCTATCTTGCAAAGTTTTGTGCTTCTTAAGTGTTTGTCCGTTTCACGTTGAATTTTGTGTTAATTAATTGATTGCTTTTATAGTGTTTATTTAATTAGTTGGAGTTTTCTATTGGTTTGTATTGGTGTAGTTTAAATTAATTGGTCAAGATAGCTTTTTTTGAATTTTTCGGCAGTTATAATTTAATTTGTTTAATGTTAATTATGTTTAATTAATGTTTGTTTTTATTTTGTTTAGTAGTATAATTAAAATGTATGCGTAAATAAATGATATATATTTTTTATATATGTAATATATATGTTTGTTTATTTTTGATAGTTGTGATATTTTTCTTTATGTTGTATTGTTTGTTTATTTATTTGTTTTTTGGTTTTTCAGTGTATTTGTTTGTGTTTTAGTTTTATTAATTTTGTATTTTTTTTTGTGTTTGTTTTTAATGTTTGATATACGTTATTTGATTATAATATTGAAAATGGTTTATTTTTAAGTTTAAATGTTATTTTTTGGTATAGTTTATATGTATTTTATCAGTTGGATTGTCGATATTATTTATATCGATGTTTTGGTTGCGTTATATGTTATTTTAATGTTATCTATATTTTTGTGTTCTTTTTTTTGTTGTCGATATTTTTGCCATCGAATTAAAAAAAAATTTGATAAACAATTTTATTGGTTTTTTATGAGCAACAAGATAAACAGTGCATTACCATGATATATAAAGCGTTTCAGTGCATCTGCGAATTATCCCCCCATTCGGTCTCATGTTCGACAAGCCTCTTATCGTTCCCCACAGTTTCTAACATTTCCTTCAGACGTATAAGTTCAGTAAGCCCAGCCATTTGCCCCAAATTTGTTCATGTTTGGCCGGACAGCCTCGTGCCTCATATACCGATTTCTCTTGGATGGCGTACCAATCCAGTCCTCTACGCCACTTTGCGAAGGAGGGAGATGCTGAGTCCTTCCAGGTTGCTGCAATGTCTCTCTTAGCTACTAAAATGGCAGTCCCTAGAAACAATTTATCGGTACCGGACCCATCCAACCCCTCCATCACCCATAGGAGAAGGGCAATAGGACTAAGAGGGACCGACCAGCCCAGTATGCTACTTAGTTCAGCCACAATCAATGCCCAGTATTTGGAGAGAATGACGCAGGACCAGATCATGTGGTAAAATATGGCTGGCTCCTCTTTACAGCGGGGGCATGTTGGGGTCAGGAGGAACCCCGCTTTATGTAGCCGTAGAGGGGTAAGGTATGCACAATGAAAATAGTAGATTTGAATAAGGCGGAGCCTAGCCGAAATGGTGAGCACCCTAGGGGCCATCAGTGCCTCCCTCCAATATTCCTCCTCCAAAGGGCCAATCCAGTGTTCCCAACGAGTCCTGAGGGAGTCCAATGTGGACGGGGTGTTGTTTATCAGGGATCAATAGATTTGGAATATTCCCCCCTTCCCCAGGTTCCCCATTAGGAGCTTAGCTTCCAGTGGACTAAATTCTGGGAATGTCGTGTGGTCGGGAATGTGGAGGACAATTGCTTGTCACATCTGGAGGTATTTGAAGAACTGGGTCAAATGGAGGGAGTATGTTTGCTGTAATTCCCGGAAGGAGGACAAGTGTTCACCCCTCCATACATCCCCTAAGCGAGTGATGCCTATCTGGTCCCACTTCTGGAAGCCCGCCAGTGTCCCAACCTCTCGCACCCATTTCCCATGCCAGAGAGGCATTTGTAGTATAATTTTAGCATCCCATTGGGAGTGCCGCAACGTGGACCACCATGCAAGGAGGACCGTACGCATTACTGCTGTTAATGTGTGAGGAATTGGAGCCCCGTAAAGCATGGCCTGAACATGAGGGAACCCGAGGTTCTTCAGTTCCAGTTGGTACATGGGATCTGACCAGCCGCCATTAAACCAGTTGTGAATCACCAGGAGACGGGTAGCCAGATAGTACAGGAAGGGGTTTGTCATCCCCATTCTCTCATCGTATGGGGCCCGCTGGCAGCAACGATCTGGAGCCCCCCCAGAGGAAAGTCGTGTCTACCCCATCCAACCTACGGAACCAACTGAGGGGAAGGTGGAGTGGGAGGTTCTGGAGGACATACACAAGCCGGGGCAGAAACATCATTTTAAACAGGGCAACCCTACCATGGGGGTTGAGTGGAAGCGATTGCCAACGACGAAGGTCATCTTTTGTTCATTTGAACAATGGGTCGAGATTGAGGGACCACGTCAGCTCCGAGTCTACGCAGGGGGATAGTCATTTGCCAGTCAACGCATTCTCTCGATGTGTGAAGAGGCACCAGGGTAGATTTCGCCGGGTTAAGGCGTAAGCCCGGTGCCCTCTCAAAAGAATGGAAGATCTGGAGGCGCCTCAGTCCGGACTGGGCCGGGTCAGCTAGAAAGAGCAGGACATCATCTGTGTATATGGCAATCCAATCTTCATGTGATCCTTGCCAGCGCCATCCCTGCATCCGTTCATCAGCCCGAATGAGACAGGCCAGAGGCTCTATTGCAAGAGCAAATAGGAGAGGGGAGAGCGGGCATCCCTGTCGGGTTCCCCTCCGGATAGGGAATGCTTTCGATTATGCTCCGTTTACAAGGACCCTGGTGGATGGGCTGGAGTAGAGGACCCCCACCATCCTCTGATATTGGGGCCAAAGCCCGCTCTCGCCAGGCCAACCTCCAAGTAGTGCCAATTGACCATATCAAAGGCTTTCTCAAAATCGAGTAACATTAGAGCTAGGTATGGAGAAAGGAGGTTACGGTGAGCAAGGGCCACACGGAGGCGTCTCAGACAGTGCCTTGCGCTATGATGCGGCATGAAGCCACATTGATCAGTGTGTATGAGAATGTGAAGTACCCGCTTCAACCGGCTGGCGAGGATCATTGCGTGTATTTTAATCTCAGGATTAATCAATGAAATTGGATGGTAGTTGGAACATAAGGCTGGGGGAGGGTCAGCTTTAGGTATAACCACTACTGTGGCCATGTCAGTGACAGGGGGAAAGGCGCCTTCTCCCAGAACCTCCTCAAACAGGGCAAGAAGGCGTGGGGTCAGGATTTCCCAAAATGCTGGGTAGTACTCCGCTGGGAAACCATCCGGTCCGGGAGTCTTATGGGTAACGAGTGAGGAAATCGCTTCATCGATCGCCTCGACTGTAATGTAACTGTAATGGGCTCCTCCATGGCTGTAGCTGCATGCTCTGGGAGCTGCGGAAGAGAACACCGTGGAGGAAGAGGGAGCCGGCAGCCAACGTATGCGAGTGATCTGTGGAGTAAAGCGTTGCGTAGTAATTCGCAAACTTGCTGGCGTTGTCGGCAGGAGCAGGCAAGGTTTGCCCCTGTGCGTCGCGAATTTCAGGGATGATTCGGTTGGCCAGCGGATGGGTGGCAAGACAGTGAAGCAGTTTATCATTCTTGTCTCCTCACCGTGGACCTCCAAATCAATTTAGCGATTCGAGAGAAGTGGTTTTGATTACTTCGTGTACTAGGTGGAGCTGCCGGCACGCCGTCTCTCCGTCCGTCGTGGCTGCATTCAGCTTGAGTCGGAGGGCCCTGGCTTCGAGCTGAGAGAGGTGACGGTCTTGGGCCTGTCGTCTGTGTTTAAGGAACCCCTTGGCATACCCGCAGATTGTGGCTTTGCCCCCCTCCCACAATGTGATGTGAAGTTGCACTGTGTCCTCATTGGTGTGGAAGTAATTTTTCAATTCTCCCTTGATCCCCTGTTTGTATTCATGGTCCTGAAGAAACCAGGTGTTTAATCTCCATATGAGCCGTAGAGCACCCGTGGAGCCCCCGACTCTGAGGAGAAGTGGGGAGTGGTCTGAAACCCCTCGTGCCAGGATTTGAATCTAAGTGACTCTCCTACACTCCGGGGCAGGCATGAAGATTAGGCCAATACGAGAGCGAGTATGGTGTGCTGCAGACGTGTGGGTATATTGTAGTGTACTAAGGTGCCAGGTTCACCAGACGTCGCAGAGGCCCAGTTTGAAAGCCCAATCTCCAAGACGCCTGGCACCCCGCATTCTGTGGGAGGATGGTGTACCTGTGGCATCTTTGGCAGTTTCTGGGACAGCATTAAAATCTACCCCTATCACCGTCGTACCCTGGGGGAGAGAGGATAATGTTCTGAATGGTACGGCCTTGGGAGCAGATGGGTGCATTCAGGCTCACTACGGGGGCCACCCAGGGGTGCGTCCTGGATTTTTTACACAGTGATACAGAAAAACAGAATAGTTCAAACAAAAGCAGAAAGAACAGGTCCTGCCAGAAGTCACAACCAACCCCCTCCCCATACTTCCCCAAATTAAGCATCTATCACCCAGTAAACTGAGATTAAGACTTTGAAAAGACTAAGTATTGAGGCGTGGTGTAAGGGCAACGGGTTGGGCCCCTCTAAACTTAAGGATTGACTTTCCTCCAGTTCAATTCAATGTTAGTGGTCATGCTTAGAATCAAATTCGGGGGCTGCGTGAGAGATCAGTGTCCTCAGAGGGTGGTATTAGAGAGTCATTGAGGCTCTCTGCGGGTGACAGGTCTGGTCCACCAGAATTTCTCTGGGAGTTTAGAAGGCTCTTGGGGCAGCAACGATGTGTTCTTCCTAAGGGGAGAGCCAGCGGGCGAGGCAGGCGTCATTCCGTGGGTGTTATGCCTTCTCCAAGACTCGGTGCATCACCCTCAGGAGCCCACAGGTGCTCCCACCCGCTCTCTTCCCTGAGGGTCCATCGGGGGGGCTCCCTTCCCCGGACGGATTGGGCATTCTTCCGTCGCCCAGGCCCATGCCGCTTACAGCATGTCAAAGAAGTATGATTTGTTTTGGAAAATCACCTTGAGCCGGGCTGGAAAGAGGAGTCTGTAGGGCAGGCAGAGGTTCCGCAGTTCTTGTTTTACATGGAGGTATGATCTCTTTGGGCCTGCACTTCCTTGGTGTAATCGGGAAAGATCATAATTTTAGTGTCTTTGTGGAACAGCTCAGGTCGGGAACAGGCTTTGTGCAAGATGGTGTTGCGATCTCTGAAGTTTAGGATCCTCGCAACGATTGGCGTGTGTGGGGCTCCCGATGGTGGCCTGGGTGCTAACGAACGGTGGGCCGGCTCCACCACAAACCATAAGGACAGGTCGTTTGGGGGCATCCATGACTTGATCCAGTATTCAATGAAGGTGTCCATTTGCAACGGTTCTGTCCCCTCAGGAAAACCCACCAGGCAGCGATTGTTTCGACGCAATCGGTTTTCTACATCTTCAGCCCGTCTATGGAGATCAGCTGTATGGGATAGCAGCTGTTTGACCTGCATCTTGAGAGTTGAAACATCGTCCTCGACCTCCAGAAGGTGGGATTCCGTGTCTGTGATATGAGCAGTTGCGTTGCGGAGATCCTGAAGGATGAGGGCCATGTCGACTCATACCTCCTCTATCTTGGTCTCCACTGAAACTTGACAAGCCTTAATGGCCTGCAGGATGGTAGCCAGGTCACCCCCGGGGTGGCCGGTCGTGGGGGCCAAGGGTCCCCATAACTGGGCCCACTGACCGCGTATTGCTTCATATGGGTCTGGATCAATGGGGGTTTAGCCCCTCTGTCCTTCCCCATGGCTATCCGGTCTCCCAGAGGGGGTGGTCTGAACTCACCTTGGCATCTCTGTTCAAGTTCCTGGGACGTTGGCTGGCACTGCTGCGGGGGGAGGTCCAAGGCCAGATGCAGGCCATGAGGCTTATGCCGTCATGGTCTCCTGCACAGGCTGCCTGTAGTGCTTGGATTTGGTCTTGTGTGCAGGGAGCAGGAGATCCCACTAGAGGTGAGTGGAGGCCCATGGGGGAGGGGCGGTGGCCGAGCAGAAGCCCACTCCCAGTGGTAAGGGAAGAGTATGGGCCCCGGTGCACAAAGGGTGCAGATTAAAGATATAGGGGGCCCCTTGGGTTAATCCGGTCCCTCAAATATGCCCTGCTGTCATCTGTCGATCTGGGGCCGCTCAGTGGTGTCTCCATCCACCAAGGGCCTCTGATGTTGAGCAGGCACCCCTTCGCCGGTTACCTCCGGGTCACAGAGTCCACGGCTGCCACGGGGGGCTGGGGATCCCACTGGTCGCGGGCCGATGCAGCCCCAGTCACTTGCTGAAGCACCCCGTGTGAGGGGGGAAGGGGGCCTCTCCTGTAGGCAGACGTGCCCTCCCACTGATCACAGGCTCGCCTGCCCCCACTCCCTGCCTCAGTGACTCAAGGAGGCAAGGCCCGCGAGCCAAATGCCCAACACACTCTCACCGAGTGCATCTCGCTGATCGTGGACCGACTGCCACCTCTACCGCCCAGAGGATTCCAGCGGTGTCACGACAACCCAGGGGGTCAGATCTGTCCCACAGCCTGCCGGATCGGGGCGGGAAGCCCTCCAGCCACGGAGCTCGCAGGATCTGGGAGGTGAGCATTCAGCATCCAGGGCCGGGAGAGGCAGGATCCGGCCCTTAAGGACTCACACCAGAAGTCTCTCCTAATCGTGCCCGTGTCTCACACCCGCCGGTGGCTCATACGAGGCAAGGTGTCCTGCCGACAGCAGGCCGGGAGCTTCCAGCTCAGAACCGACCCGCAGAGCTCCGGACGTGCCCCCTCCTACCTTCGGGCACCACAGCAGGTCGTCTCGGCACTGCTTCCAGGGCACCCTCACAGACATCACGGCCTAGGTGGGTCTACAAATCTGCATTCAGTGGCAGTGGTGCTAGCGGGCCAGACTCACAGGTTCCCGGAGTCAGTTGCGCCGTAGGTACTCTGGTGCTTCGCTTCTCACAACAACTTTATGACCAGTCTCGCCAGCAATGATCACCTCACAGCCATTTTGTCACGACAGGGCAGCACTGCAGGTCGTCATCGGCTGCCTCCTTTATCTCAGGCAGTTCTGGTTCTTGGGGCAGGACTGCTGTAGGCATGGGCGTCTCATGGCTCGGGGTGCCCAAGTTGTTGAAATTGCTCTGGAGGAAAGCTAGGATGACGATGGATACTCGAGGGGTCAGAGCACTCTTAGAGTGCGACTGCCATCTTGGCTCACCCAGACAAAAGAGCTGAATTTTTTTTACAGATTTTTTTATCGATGTTTGTGTTATTTTAGTTTGGTGTATTGGGTGTCGATATTTTTGTACACGATATTATTAACTCGATTACTTTGTAGTTCGATATTATAGGAGTCGATGTTGTATCAGTGATCTGGCAAGATTATCTACAAAATTACTAGAATTCTATTTTTCTGCCAGTCAAATTGCAGGAGGAAAAAATGTGAAAGCAGACTTTTTGTCCAGATTATCAACTGAAAATAGTGAGTTTGATCCAAGAGAACAAGAATAAGTAGAGGAGTGTGGGAAAACCAAAGGGGATGATGGACGGAGTGTTGAACATTGTAAGCACTCACCCCCAGTCAACTGATCTGGGTTTAATCCATCATCATTCTTTAGCTCACTCCGCCACCCCAGGTCAGACATGGCCATATGCAAATCAGTCTGACCCTGTGCCTCATGGGAACAGTCCAGCCTGAACTGCCAAGCCATGTCTTCCCTGGAACGGAAACAAGCATCCTGAGACTGGTTTCGGGTTTTTAACCCTCATCAGCCAGGCTATTTTGAATCCAGTGGCAAAGTGAGCAAGGGACCCACGTCTGGGCATACCCTGCCAACTTAGGGCGAACTTAGCAAAACCAAAGGGGATGATGGACGGAGTGTTGAACATTGCAAGCACTCAACCCCAGTCAACTGATCTGGGTTTAATCCATCATCATTCTTTAGCTCACTCCACCACCCCAGTTCAGACATGGCCATATGCAAATCAGTCTGACCCTGTGCCTCATGGGAACAGTCCAGCCCGAACTGCCAAGCCATGTCTTCCCTGGACCGAAAACAAGAATCCTGGGACCGGTTTCGGGCTAACAGCCCTCATCAGCCAGGATAGCTTGAATCCAGTGGCAAAGTGAGCAAGGGACCCACGTCTGGGCATACCCTGCCAACTTAGGGCGAACAAAGCGATACCAAAGGGTTATGATGGACGGAGCGCTTGAGCAAATCAAACACTCACCCCAGTCAACTGATCTGGGTTTAATCCATCATCATTCTTTAGCTCACTCCACCACCCCAGTTCAGACATGGCCATATGCAAATCAGTTTGACCCTGTGCCTCATGGGAACAGTCCAGCCCGAACTGCCAAGCCATGTCTTCCCTGGACCGAAAACAAGAATCCTGGGACCGGTTTCGGGCTAACAGCCCTCATCAGCCAGGCTAGCTTGAATCCAGTGGCAAAGTGAGCAAGGGACCCAGGTCTGGGCATACCCTGCCAACTTAGGGGGAACTTAGCAAAACCAAAGCTGGCAGGGTATGCCCAGACGTGGGTCCCTTGCTCACTTTGCCACTGGATTCAAGATAGCCTGGCTGATGACGGCTGTAAGCCAGAAACCGGTCCGAGGATGCTTGTTTCCGGTCCAGGGAAGACATGGCTTGGCAGTTCGGCTGACTTTTCCCATGAGGCACAGGGTCAGACTGATTTGCATATGGCCATGTCTGAACTGGGGTGGTGGAGTGAGCTAAAGAATGATGATGGATGAAACCCAGATCAGTTGACTGGGGGTGAGTGCTTGCAATGTTCAACACTCCGTCCATCATCCCCTTTGGTTTTGCGAAATAGAGGAGTGTATCATTGCTAGTATTGAGGATTTGGTCATCTGTCTAAACATGGAGGAGTGGATTAAGGCTGTGGATGATGATGTTGTACTCAATCATGTAGTGAAGTTAGTAATTTCAGGCTGGCCCAAAGAGAAGTTGCTAAATGCTGTGTTGCAACCATTCTGGAAAGTGTCTAATGAACTTTCTCTAGAAAATGGTGTGTTAGTCAGAGATGGCAAGCTGATTCCGCCCAGTTGTTTAAGATAGAACATTTTAGAAACAGCTCATTCAGGCCATTCAGGAATTTCAGCAACTAGACGTAGAGTCAGGACAGAGAGGTGGATTTGTTGGTTAGAGAATGTGTTCAATGCTCTTATAGTGATAAGCATTTGACGACAGCCACGCCCATTCCTAAACCGGTAATCAGTCCGGACAAAGTTTGGCAAAAAGTAGAGGTGGATTTCTTAAGTTCATTTCCAAACAACATGAAATACTTTGCAGTTTTGATTGATCATCTTTCAAGGTGGGTAGAGGTTAGAGGTATTTCAGAGCCAAACACCAAGTCTGTGATCCGTTTTTTGCAAGATGTATTTTCTAGAGAAGGGGTTCCTCAAGAACGTCTAACAGATAATGGTGTTCAGTTTACTTCTGTTGCCATGGTGGATTTTTTAAACAAAATGGGAATTAAACATCTTCGCACACCGTTGTATCACCCTCAAGCCAATGGTAAAATTGAAAGGTGTAGTGATGAACCAGGCACAGTGTTGTAGATTTTGATGAGTTTATTGGTAAACAGCTACACGGCAGACAGGAGACATAGGAAGATCTGCATCCAGTTTCAACCGCCCTCCAAGCCTTTTGAATAAGCAAAACCAAACAACAAGGCAACCAGGCAACAGTAGAACATTCTCACAAGCATTAGAACATTAGGCTGCAGCATAAGGCCACAGCATGAAGAAAGCTAAGGGAGAGAATACAACAAAAGGTTTAATAGAGTACTAGTGGAATGCATTCAGAGTGCCATAAATGTTTAAGTTGATTGTGAAAAAGCTATCAGGGATGTTGTATGGGCTTATAGAACCACTCCGCACTCAGTTACAGGCAGTGTTCCTTTTGAGTTAATGAGAGGCAGGAAAGTTGTTTCAACTTTGAATCCTTTTTGGAAAGTCGCATTATTTGATGACGAAATTCTTATTTCTAATGAATCTGTGAAAGCCAAAAGTACTAGTGATGGATTTAACAAAAGAGTGTGTAAAAGAATACAATCGCAAAGGAAAAGACGTCCATTAAGTTTAATGTGGCAGATATTGTCAGAGTCAAAGATCCTTTGCTATTACAAAAAGGCAAATCGAAATTAAGAGACCGACCATTATAACAGAAATCAAAGGTCAAGTGGTAAGAACCAGCAATGGTCAATGGTGGAACATGGCACGTACTGCTAAATTGGATAAGGCTAGGAAGGATGTCATCAATAAAAAGGGTTCAGAGAACCGGGAAATGCCCAGAGTAAGGAAAAGCTGAAGAGTAAGAAAACTACCAAGAAAACTGTATGATTATTTGGTTTTTTATTGTTCTTTCTGGTAAAGGTGGAGATATGTGGTGTTTAGCTTGGTTTGTGAATCACAACTCTATGTATGCTTTATTGTCTTAGCCTTGGCATTTATAGAATGTAGAGTGTTGCTAGGCAATGGAAAGGAACCTGGATTCAGTCTATGCTGATCTCCAGGGCCTTTCACATGTTTGTACCTAAGCTGCTTTGATTTAATAAAGCTACTTCGTGAGAGATACGAAGTCTTATGGAATTCATGACCTTGGCAATACTCCATATCTTACACTACTGAAAAATTGTGTGATCAGTGTTAGCATCAATCAATCAGGTGTTTGTTAAGCGCGACTACTCACCCGTAAGGGTCTCAAGGCGCTGGAGGGGGGGGGTTGCAGGTTCCAGTCCATCAAGGAGGGGGTCTGTCGAACAGCCAGGTCTTGAGGTTTCTCGCGAAGATGGAGAGCGATGTTGTCTGTCTGAGGTGGAGCGGAAGGGCGTTCCAGGCTCTTGCCGTGAGGGAGGATAAGGAGCGGCCTCCCGATCTGGACTTTCTGGTACGGGGAACCATGGCGTAGGAGAGCTGGGCTGATCATAGGGTCCTTTGGGGTGCGTGGAATTTGAGTCGGCTGTTCAGGTATACTGGTCCGGTATCGTGGAGGGCCTTGTGTGTGTGGGTGAGAATCTTGAAGGTGATTCTAGCCTTGATGGGGAGCCAGTGGAGTGTGCACAGGTGCTGGGAGATGTGGTAGTGTCTTGGCAGGTTGAGGACCAGTCTTGCAGTGGCGTTCTGGATGTTTTGAGCTTGCGGGTGAGGTTTTTGTTTATTCCAGCGTAGAGTGCGTTGCCGTAGTCGAGTCTGCTGGTGATGAGGGCGTGAGTGACGGTGTTTCTGTGCTCGATGGGGATCCATTTGAAGGACTTACGTAGGAGGCGGAGGGTGTGGATGCAGGAGGATGCGACGGAGTTGATCTGGTGGTCCATTTTGAGCTCGGAGTCCAGGATGATTCCAAGGTTGCGTGCGTGGTCCGTGGGGGTGGGTGGGCTTCCGAGGTTGGGGGGCCACCAGGTGTCGTTCCAGACATCGGGGTTTGGGCCCATGATGAGTACTTCTGTTTTGTCCGTGTTGAGTTGTAGGCAGCTGCTCTTCATCCATTTGGCAACGGCTTCCATGCCTTCTTGAAAGTTGTGTCTGGCAGTGTTGGGTTCGTTGGATAAGGAGAGGATGAGTTGGGTGTCGTCTGCGTATGACACAATGTTGAGTCCGTAGGTTCTGATGATGGGGCGAGCGGAGCCATGTAGAAGTTGAAGAGCATGGGGCCGAGGGAGGACCCCTGGGGGACTCCGCAGGTGGTTGGTGTAGGGTCCGAGAGGAAATGGGGGAGTCTGACCCGCTGCGTGCTGCTGGAGAGGAAGGAGTGGATCCAGTTGAGGGCCTTGACCCGGGTTCCTGCGTCGTGGAGTCTGCATATTAGGGTGCGGTGAGAGACTGTGTCGAACGCCGCTGAGAGGTCGAGGAGAATGAGGGCTACTGTTTCTCCTCTGTCCAGTAGGGAGCGGATGTCGTCTGTTGCGGCGAGGAGGGCGGTTTCTGTGCTGTGGTTTTTTCTGAAGCCGGATTGGGAGGAGTCGAGGATGTTGTGCTCTTCGATAAAGGTGGCGAGTTGGCTGTTGATGGCTTTCTTAATGACTTTTGCTGGGAACGGGAGCAGGGAGATGGGTCTGTAGTTCTTGAGGTCGGTGGGGTCCACTGATGTCTTCTTCAGGAGGGGGTTGATCTCGGCGTGTTTCCAGTCATCGGAGAACGAGGCGTTCGTCAGGGAGCGGTTGATGGTGTGGCAGAGCATGGGTGCGATGGTGTTGGCGGCTCTGTTGAAGATGTGGTGGGGGCAGGGGTCCTTGGGGGCCCCAGAGTGGATTGACTTCATTGTCTTCAGTGTGTCTTCAGTGGTGAGGGCTGTCCAGTTGTCAATCGTTGGCTTCAGGGTGTCGTGGGTGGCTGGTGAGGGTTCAGAGTGTTGGTTGTCTTCGCCGAAGTTGTCGTAGATGTTCTTGATTTTGTGGTGGAAGAAGGTGCTGAGTTTGTTGCAGAGGTCTTGTGAGGGAGGGATGTCAATAGACTCGCTGGTGGGTTGGGCGAACTCCTTGATGATGCTGAAGAGTTCTTTGCTGCTGTGCGCGTGTGTGGAGATTCTGTCTTCAATCGCTTTTTTTCTAATTTTTCTGATGAGTTGGTGGTGGGCTTTGGTGGCGGCTCTGAAGTCGTTGTGGGCCTCTGTGGATTTGGAGTTCCTCCAGGCCTTTTCAAGGTGGCGGCACGTGCATCTAGACTCTCGAAGTTCGGTGGTAAACCATCTGGCTTTCTTGGCGTGAGTGTTGTTGTTTTTCTTGAGGGGGGCTATGGTGTTGGTGCTGTTGGAGATCCATCTGTGCAGGGTTCGGGCTGTCCAGTAATACTCCATCGCTTACACCACCCAAAGAGTGTGTGATGATACTGAGCGTCCGGTAATACTCCATCGCTTACACCACCCAAAGAGTACATGATCAGGATGAGTGTGCAGGAATATCCGTCATTTACACCACTCAAAGAGTGTGTGATCAGGGTAAGCATTCAGTAATACTCTGTTCCTTACATCACCCAAAGAGCGTGTGATCAGGATGAGTGGCCAGTAACACTCCGTCGCTTCCTCACCCAAAGAGTGTGTGATCAGGGTGAGTGACCAATAATAATCTATCGCTTACACCACCCAAAGACAGTGTGATCAGGATGAGCAGCCGGTAATACTCCTTCAAGACAGAAGGCCTTTTCCATCTGGAACAATATCCCTGTAACCATCAGGACCTCCTCAACGCTGCTACAAATTAGGAAAGAGTGGAAGACTCACCTCTTTAAAGAACGCTACATCATGGCCCATTAACTGTCCAATTCAGCTTCCTCTTCTATTAATCACTGACTTTTAGCTTGCCTTTGACCAAGGGCAGTGCTCCACAGCCTTTCGGATAGGTTTGTGCTATAGAATGCACCCAGATGTTCAACATCTTTATTATTCCGGAATTACTCATTGAGTTCATACTCATCGGTGGAACCCAATATCAGGACATTCCAACTCAGTGAAGCGGGTGAGTCTGCCCTTCCTGCCGGGTAGAGTGACTGGGGGTTCAAAGTTTAAGTGCCCATTTAGGGGACCACTGTCCTCACTGTACTCAACCGTAAGGTGGCCTTCTATACCAGATCTTGCAAAAATCTGGGGGCATATTAGCAAGAACGTCGTTAAAATTATTGCCGTTTTAGCGGCAGGAAACTGCCGCTAAAACGGCGATAATGGGCTTGCTAATATGCGATATGGAATTCCAATAGAAGCCCAGGTTAGATGTCCTGCGCATCTAACCTGGGCTTCTATTGGAATTCTATAACGCATATTAGCAAGCCCATTATCGCCGTTTTAGCGGCAGTTTCCTGCCGCTAAAACGACGATAATTTTAACGTGGGTCTTGCTAATATGCCCCTAGTTTGGGAGAAGTCTGGATATTCTGTCAACAGGTTAAAAAAGTTCATAGTCAAGGCAGGCACAAGGGGATACTAAAGATCCCCTCCTTATCCTTAAAATGTCCCAAAAGTGTCTCAGTTTCTCGAACTTCCTTACTACCAGGATCTCATCATAAATACACACGCCAAGAGGACCCTCAGAGCCCAAACAAGGAGCAGGGTTCTGACCGGCCCACAGGGACGTCTTTGTCAGATTCATTCCCCATCAAATTAATGCTACCCTAATGTACCAGAAGAAGCCATCTCCAGCCCCTGACTGCTCTTTCTCCCCAAGCCAATGTTGTAGAGTGTTATAGACGGAAGGCTGGGAGGTGATGATGTGAACGAGAATATGGTAGAGTCACCCTAAAACGTACATAATGGCAACCTTTGGAGTCCATATTTTCCCAAGTTTCTAAGGTGAGTCTATATCAAGGTGTGATCCCTCTTGGCGGAGGAGTCAGGGGTAGATTAAATGAATCTTACAAAGCACAACGTTCACCAGATGCCCTTATGGTGCTAAGAAATCTGATTCTAAATGAGAGGTAGCCAATCTTTTACCCAGCAATAGATTGTTCCAGAGACGGGGGCTCGGTGGAAAAGGCCTTTCCTCCAAAAGATGGTCTTTAACATGGTGGCTGATGCAAGAATTGTATTGAAGAAGATCTCAGAGGGTGGGGGTGAAACCTAAATTTCTTTTTTATGAACGGGACATCGCCTTGCATAAGTTTGTGGATATTTGTCCTTGCATCATAGTCTTCTTGTCAACATTAACCACAGGATTTTCACCCTACACTTGCAGAGAGGATAAAAGAGGAGGAGACAATTGGGCATGGGTTTTAACAACAAATAGGATCTCGGTCTTGTCAGTTTTACATTTTTGGTATTTTTGATCTGTTCAGATGCTAACTCTGGTCACACACTCTTTGGGTGGTGTAAGAGATGGAGTATTACCGGACGCTAACTTTGATCACACACTCTTTGGGTGGTGTAAGCGATGGAGTATTACCGAGCACTCATCCTGATCACATACTCTTTGGGTGGTGTAAGCGACCGAGTATTACCGGCTGCTCATCCTGATCACACACTCTTTGGGTGGTGTGAGCTTCAGAGTACTACCAGTCACTCATCCTGATCACACACTCTTTGGGTGGTGTAAGTGACAGAGTATTACTGGATGCTCACCCTGATCACACACTCTTTGGGTGGTGTAAGTAGTGGAGTATTACTGGACGCTCACCCTGATCACACACTCTATGGGTGGTGTTAGTGACGGAGTATTACTGGACGCTCACCAAGATCACACACTCTTTGGGTGGTGTAGGAGATGAAGTATTACCAGATGCTAACGATGATCACACACTCTTTGGGTGGTGTTAGATATGGAGTATTACTGGATGATAACCCTGATCACATACGCGTTGGGTGGTGTAAGCGATGGAGTATTACTGGAAGCTAACCCTGATAACACACTCTATGGGTGGTGTAGGCGATTGAGTATTACCCTACGCTAATCCTGATCAAACACTCTTTGGGTGGTACAAGCGATAGAGTATGACTGGACGCTCAACCTGATCACACACTCTTTGGGTAGTGTAAGTGATGGAGTATTACCAGTCACTCACCCTGATCACACACTTTAGGTGGAATAAGGGACGAAGTAGTACAGGCTGCTCATTGTGA
Organism: Calotriton arnoldi; assembly: GCA_963921515.1. Taxonomy (NCBI): domain Eukaryota; kingdom Metazoa; phylum Chordata; class Amphibia; order Caudata; family Salamandridae; genus Calotriton; species Calotriton arnoldi. The sequence goes on from CAWUFW010010704.1 coordinate 16,457, forward strand.
GCACACACTCTTTAAGTGGTGTAAGCGATGGAGTATTACCGGCCTCTCATCCTGATTACACATTCTTTGGGTAATGTAAGTCACAGAGTATTACTGGATGCTCACCCTGATCACACTCTTTTTGAGTGGTGAAAGCAACAGAGTATTACCTGCTGCTTACCTTAAGCTTACACTCTTTGGGTGGTGTAAGCGATAGAGTATTAGCAAACACTCACCCTGATCACACACTCTTTGGGTGGTGTAAGCAGTGGAGTATTACCAGATGCTCACCCTGATCACACACTCTTTGGGTGGTGTAAGTGATGGAGTATTACCGGACGTTAACCCTGATCACACACTCTTTGGGTGGTGTAAGAGATGGAATGTTACCAGATGCTAACACTGATCACACACTCTTTGGGTGGTGTCAGCGATGGAGTATTACTGGATGCTAACTGTGATGACACTGTTTGGGTGGTGTAAGCAATGGATTATTGCCGGGCCCTAACTCTGATCAAACACTCTTTGGGTGGTGTAAGCGATGAAATATTACCAGATGCTCACCATGATCACACACACTTTCAGTAGTGTAAGTGATGGAGTATCATCGGCCACTCACCCTGATCACACACACTTTGGGTGGTGTAAGCAATGTATTATTACCGGACGCTCACCCTGATCCCACACTCTTTGGGTTTTTGTAAGCATTAGAGTATTACCGAACACTGACACTGATCACACACCCTTTGGGCAGTGGAAGAGATGGAGTATTACCGGAAGCTAACCCTGATCACACACTCTTGGGAGGTGTAATAGATGAAGTATTACCGGACGCTAAACCTGATCACACACTCTTTGGGTGGTGTAAGAGATGGAATATTACAGGACGCTAACCCTGATCACACACTTTTTGGGTGGTGTAAGTGATGGAGTATTCCCAGATGCTAACCCTGATAACACACTCTGTGGGCAGTGTAAGAGATGAAGTATTACCGGAAGCTAACCCTGATCACACACGCTTGGGGTGGTGTAAGAGATGGAGTATTACCGGTCACTCACCATGATCACACACTCTATAGGTAGTGTAAGCGACAAAGTATTACTGGACGCGGATCCTGATCACACACTCTTTGGGTGGTGTAAGCGATGGAGTATTACCGGTTGCTCACCCTGATCACACACTCTTTGGGTGGTGTAGGCAATGGAGTATTAACGGCCTCTCATCTTAATCACACACTCTTTGAGTGGTGTAAGTCACAAAGTATTAATGGATGCTCACCATGTTCACACTCTCTTTGAGTGGTTTAAGCGACAGTGTATTACCTGACGCTCACCCTGATCACACACTCTTTGGGTGGTGTAGTGATGGAGTATTACCGGACGCTGACCCGGTTCACACACTCTTCGGGTAGTGGAGGGGATGGAGTATTACCGGACGCTAACTCTGATCACACACTCTTTGGGTGGTGTATGATATGGAGTATTACTGGATGCTAAACCTGATCACATATGCTTTGGGTTGTGTAAGCAATGGAGTATTACTGGACGCTAACCTTTCATCGGTCCGCCATCCTATTAGAGGTGGGACCGCCCCACAGGATGTCGGTGGTCCCACCATAGGCATTAGGATGCGACCGACACCACGGTGGTCGCAATGCCTATATTTTGTATTGTGGCAGGTGCTGCTGGCTGCAGCAAACAACGCAATGCAAAATGGGGACACCTCACATATCCCTGCACTATGTGGCAGGTACCATGCAGTGCCTGCCACATGGTGCAGGGATATGTAGGGGGCACCTGTGCCCCCCTAAACCCAAAACTAAGGGCCAGGGGGAAGGAGGGCCTGCTATGGGCCTCCAATGACCTTTTCTGCCAGCCTTTTCATGGCGAGTAAACCGCCATGAAAAGGCCGGTGGAAAGGGACATCATAATCCATACGGCGATGCCTGGCAGCACTGCCACCATTGTAGGGATATGATTCCCCTCTGATGCACCGGCGGGCTGAAGGAGCTCGTCAGATGCATGGCGGTCGGTCTTTCCGACTGACAACAAACCACCCACCATTGTAATATGGCGGCCTGGAAACTTGCTTAGGATGGTGGTGAGACTGCCACTGACCAGCTGTCGGTGGTAGACTCACCGTCATGTATTCGGCCCCATAGTTGATTATAATATCGATTTTTAATTATTGTTATGTATTTTGGTATATATATATTTTAAATGGATATGATGTAATTTGTTTGTATAATTATTGTTTGTTTTTTATTGTATTTGTAAAATTTGTATTAGGTATTAAATTTAATTTAAGTAATTTTTTTTTAGTACTGCAGCGGGATGTGGTTGTTTAGGGGCACAAGGTGGAAAGTAATTTAATTATAATGAATTAATGATTCATTTTTAATTAATAATATTTTTTTTACTTAATAATTAATTAGGTTAGTATCATTAATTTTTTTAATTTACAAGTTATGAGCGGGTTGTGGGGTTTATAGAGGTAGAGGGTGGGAAGCAATTTAATTTTAATTATTTAATAATGAATTTTTAATTAATAATAAGTATTTTTGAATTGATAATTCATTATGTTAATAGTGTTAAATGCTTTTTAAAAATATACATTATGGGGGCGATTACGATACGGCCTGTAAAGTCTCCGACCTGTGGTCGGAGCATTTAGGGTTGCATCATAATGGGCTGCTCGGTTTCCTTTCCAACCGCCTCATTATGTTGAAAGCGGTCGGAAAGGAAACCGGCTGGTCATTTAGGCTGGCGTCCGATGGGCTCAGAGACCCTGTCCACCAGTCGGAAGCCGGCAAGTAATCTCAAGGGCGGGTCTTTCCGCCCTTGAGATGATGATCACGGTTTCCGACATGGATTCCATGCCGGTCTGTCTGACATGGAAATCATGTCAGAAAGTGTGTTTATGGGCCCCCAGCAGGGCCCCTTTTGGTGCACAGCCTCCGGTTGGAGGCCGAGGGCCCCCTTGTTGATCCCTGTACCTTGTGGCAGACATCTTGAGGTTCCTGCCATGGGGTGCAGGGATGAACCACACCTCCCATTTCACTATGGGAGCATGCTTTACGGCCAGTTTATGGCCATAATGCATGCTGCCATAGTGAAATATAGGAATGCGACCAAACAGTGTTCGGTCGCATCCTAATGAGGCGGTCGGGTCCGCTGACCGGGTGTCAGTCGGTCCCAGGATCGAGTTGGTGTCGGGCAGAATCCAACACTTTCTCTACTGTTGCACTGACTGGAGTAGGAATATTAAATTGTACCTAGCCGCAATTCAACACTTTCCCTACTTTTGCACTTATTGGAGTGGCAATAGTAAATGTTATCCCTCCGCAATCCAACACTTTTCCTACTGTTACACTCAGTGGAGTGGGAATCGTAAATTTTACCCCTCCTTAATGCAACACTTTCCCTACTGTTGCACTGACTCTAGTGGGAATATTACCTTTTACCCCTCCACAATCTAACACTTTCCCTAATTTTGCACTCATTGTAGTGGAAATAGTAAATTTTATCTCTCCGCAATCCAACACTTTCCCTACAGTTACACTCAGTGGAGTGGGAATAGTAAAGTCTACCCCTTTGCAATCCAACACTTTCCCTACTGTTGCACCTGTTGGAGTGGGAATAGTAAATTTTATCCCTCTGCAATCCAACACTTTCCCTACTGTTGCACTGATTGGAGTGGGAATAGTAAATTTTCTCTCTCTGTAATCTAAAATTGTTTTTAGTGTTGTATTAATTGTTGTGGTAATAGTAAATTTTAGTACTCCGCAATACAATATTTTATCTAATTTTTCATTTATAATAGTGAGAGTAGTAAATGTTAACTTTGTGCGATGTAACAATTGTATTACTGTTGTGTTGTGTGAGGGGAGAGTAGTAAATTGTATATATTATCATTATTTTTGTATAAATTGTAAAGTGAATTTTATATGTATTCGTTTCAATATTCAATCATTTATTTTATATTGTTCTAATTTAAATCAATATGTTTTTGTTTATTCAAATAATAATATTTATAAATATTAATGTTTTTAGCCCCTTCCCTGCGCCGCGAATTCGGCTGCTGCGCGGGCGGGGCTAGGGGGTGGGCGTGGCGCTTCGACGCTCATGACGGCTCCACGCCGTCATGAGCCACGGTAGCCGTGTGCTCATGACGGCGTGGAGCCGTCATAGCCCCGCCCACTCATTAATTCTCCCGCACAGGTGGGGAATTAGTGCCGCGTGGGTGGAGCAGCAGGGAGCGGGCGGGGCTATGACGGCTCCACGCCGTCATGAGCACACGGCTACCGTGGCTCATGACGGCGTGGAGCCGTCATGAGCGTCGAAGAGGTTAATTTGTAAAACATTTGTATTAAATTGTAAAAAATGTATGTTGTTTACTTTTTAATTTTAATGAAAGTGGTTTGCTTTTTAAATATTTTATGTTATTGGTATGTGTGTATATATATATATATATATATATATTGTTGTGTAGTTCCTATAAGACCCCTAGAGATAGATATCAGTCAGTCATGGAAAGGAAGGCCTCCATGGTGTCCAGTGCTCTGAGGAAGCTAAGACCAACCCTGTTAGGGCCTCACTTCCCTAATCAGACCTTCCAGCAGCCTCTTTCTTGGCTCAACCAGCTTACAGATAGTGACCCCTAATTTTTGAGAGGCTCCAAGACCCTACAGGGGAGGAACTTCTCAGTGGACTATAGGAGAGGGGGTATCCATGCACATGCAGGACCTTCCTTATATGGCCACTTAGGAAATACAGTCTCAACTGGGCAAGGTTAACCTAATCTCCTTTCGTTTGGGGGGGGTTATGTAGGAAGGTAGGATCCTTCTGAATGGGTACCTCACTTTTTGCCTGGTCCTAAGCTGTGTTTGACTGGTCTGACTCGGATCCTGCTAATCTGGACCCCAGTCTATCTTCTTTCTCCTTAAACTGTTGTGTTATGTACTGAGGTACATCCCAGATTGGATACTGGGGTACCCTTGTCAGTCCCTAGTATATGGTACCCATGTACCCAGGGCATAGGTACCCCAGAGGTCTTCCATGGGCTGCAGCATGTATTTTGCCACCCATGAGAGACCATTCAAAATGGAACTACAGGCCTGCCATTGCAGCCTGAGTACGTTGCATGCACCACTTATGAAAGATATAGGTTTACTATATCTAAGAGTCACTGAAATTAAAATCTATGTGACCCCTATAGCAGGCCTTTACAATCCTCAGGGCAGGGTGCTTGGTTCTAAGTGAGAGGGAGCCCCTGCATGAGCAGGACACCCCCACAGCCTATGGAGTCCATTCTCCAGGGTTGTCAGTGAAGCAGCCATATACTACATAGCGGGGCACGCGTAATCATGTGATGACCATCTCGAAAAGGGTTGCAACGAATCCTATCATGTTTATTATCAAACATGTTGGAATCATACCCCCACACCATAAACGGTGTTGGAGGTATGATTTAAAGCACTGGAAGAGCCCTCCGTCAGGCTCTCAGTGTTCCAGGTACCAGCCTTCTAATCCCGGACAGCACAAAATGGTTGCTGCCGACCAGAGACACCTTTCTGCCCTCCTGTTGCTGAGCCAAGCTCGAGCAAGGGAAGTCAGAACAATAGGCATCCTGTCACAGGGAGGTGTGACCACCTCCCAGACAGGATTTAGTGTTTTAGGGCTGGGTGGGTGCGCTTGCCAGTGCCTGAACGTCTGCATTAGGGGCGCATTTGGTGTCTCTGTGCATAGTCCATTTCAAATCAGTCCTGGGAGCTGTTGGCTCCCGCTCTTGCGTGAATCTGGACAAAGAACATGGGAGTAACCTCCCCCCCGTCCAGACCCTCCCATTGGAGGGTTCCCTGAATCCTCCCAACCCTTTCCCTGGGGTATTTAAGGGCTTACCTGGGTTATGTTCCTAGATGTGTCGGGGTTTAAGATTCAGAAGTGAAACCACTGCACTACTACCGTCTGGGCACTCTTGACTTTGCTGGAATTCGTTTGGGCCTGACTTCGTCTCCCTTCCAGTCTGCTGCATAGTCTGTGCATGTGCATCATACAGGAACCTTCTAAGGCCTGTGAAGCATCAAGGACAACCAAAGTAATCTTCCTTGAAGTGAAGGAGTCACTCCCCTGCATTCGCAGGCACCGCAATGAAGATAACCGGTCAGCATATCCCGAGCTACTCCGGACTCCTTGGGCTCTGCAACACAGGTCATAGTTTTCCCTAACTCCTGAGGCCTGCTCTACCCTCTTACCAAGTTTGAGGCCAGTAGTCCTTGTGGGGGTTGCAATAACCGAACCCCTGGATACTGCGTCCCTTTCCAGTTGTAAAGGGTTGTTGACATCTTTGCCAGAAGATATTCATGGTCCCAGTAGCCCCAACCTCGAGCATCTCCAGTGACCAGAATCTTTGGCCATACTGCATCGTGTGCATCGTGGACTGCATCTTTTGGTGAGCAGCTTGAGGTCCTCTTGTGACTCAAGTGCCTCCGGCCTGTGGGTCCACTTGAGGGTCACCTTAGTTTTCCTTGGGCTCCCGTCAGTGCTCGGGGACTGCCCTAACTCTCCTGCTTGTGGTGAATCTCCTGAAACTTGCTGGTATCAACTGTGCAGCTTCTTGATTTCCTGCATTGGTTGCATTTGCCAAGGCTTGTTGGTGTTCCCGCCGGACACCGACCCCTCAGCACTCGACATCCTTCATGGAACAGCTCATATCTGGATCCTGATCATCCTCAGCATCGCTTGGTCCTCGCAGCTGCAGAGTCAATTTCACCGTCATCCTTCCTGTAGCACCCGACATCGGAGGGCATCCATCTTTCAAGTCTCCTGGTCACTCTCGATTGACATAGACACTGTCCCCTCTGCTTTCAGGTACACCTGTTCAAGAATCCACATTTGATTCTTTCGGACACTTTTTCCTCTTGTCGTGTAGTTCCTATAAGACCTATATAGGATCTGCGCGTTTAGACAACATACACTGCGGGACTGGTGTCCAGACTGAGTCCAGACACCCCCACCGGGTATGTTGGCCTCTGTACCAGCTAGCTCGCAATGCCACTATAACCTCCTCTTACCAAGGAGAGAATAGTCCTTGGCAACTATCGAACCTTGATCCCTCAGGACCGTGGAAACAGTAACTTACTTTTCGCTCAGTCACTCGTGCTCACTTGTTCTCAGAGAGAAACACAGAATAAACGGTTGGGACGTTTTCAATAAGTATTTATTGAACAGTCGTTATTCCTGCGTAAAATAAGCGTACTGAAATCACCAGTAGACAGTAGCATAGATAAATGAGTAGCAGCACTAAGAAAGTAAACAGATGGTACGTTTCTACCATTTTAGGTGTAAAGCCAAGAATCCCTATAGGATAAAGCCAACCCCATTACCTGATGTGAGACTGCGGGACCCCGTTCTGGTCTCAAGCTGAGCTCCCTGCAAGGGATGTCAGACCACTGCGATCTGGAGTGCATGCAGGGACCTTAGCGTCTTGCGTCAGTGTGTCGGCTGGGAAGTCCTGGTCTCCTCTGACTATTTCAGCAAGATGTGGTGTTTATATACCCTAAGGTATCCCCAGGGGTTCTACCTTGCTGTGCCAGTGTTGGACTGATGATGACGTCGGGAATTAACTTAATACACAGATATTATGCAGGAGATGATGGTCCTGCTGTGAATCCAAGAAACTAAGAATCCTCATGCATTGTTTATGAGGCCAGTGTCCAGGGAAAAACTCTACGTACTTATGTGTAGTATTGTAACAGGGTAAAAGGTCAATCCTCCAAATCCGTTATGTATGTAGTATAGGAGAGGATGTAGGTGAAGGGTTATGATGATACCTAGACCTATATCGGGGTACCTATATGAAATATAACACCCGCTCCTCATCCGACTGGATGACATTACTAAATTCTAGCGTACTATCAAGGCGTCTAGAGGTTTGTACGCAACAAATAAAAAAAACGTTTTTTAAAGAAGTTAAAAAGCATTAAAAACATTTATAAAGTGTTCTACAAAAAATCAGTCAAGTAGTGGCTCTAAAGTATCCGTTTATATAGTCTGAACAACTACAAGCATCTGAAAGCCATGCAGGTCAAAAGGTTTCAATTTGGAAATTCGAAAAAAGGTAAAAGCCAAATCTTCCCAGCAAGCAACATGTCAAATGTTTATGTGTCCTTGCTGGTAGACGCAACATTGCAGCTGTCTGCATACGCAGCTGATGATCCCTGTAACACCTCACAAAGAATGTCAATTGAGCACAGATGATCTTCCGTGCTGCCTACAGCAGATGCCGGGGCAGCCTGTGCCACATCCAAGGCCTGAGTGTTGGAGGAGCCGGTGTCCATACCAACAGAAGCAGAAACTACCTGTGGTGGCTCTAAGAATGCTGCCAACAACATGGGAATACGCTGAGGACACTGCAGAACATGGGCCATTATCGGGTCCAGTAAAGCATCAACGTCCGGTGGTGCAACCGATGGTCCAACACGCATTCTTCTCTGCAGAACAGGCATCGGAGAACAGGTAGGACACAGTCCATCCAGACTGGTCTAAATGACAGGAACCAAGAGGTGCTCAGTTCCCGTAGGCGAGGTGTGCCTAGATGTTGTACCATGCGATCACGGTATTTACGCTCCAGGAGAGCTGTTGCTACCTCCTTTGTGGCTGGGACGTCCATTGCGTAGCAGAAAGGTAACAATCAGGAATCCTGCTATTAGGAACAGGATCAGTGGAAGCCCTCCAAAAATGCTTCCAAAGACGGAGTGTTTAAAGTTTGCTATAACTCCGAGGACCGTCTAAAAGGTGCTTAACAATCCGGAACCTATGGTCTTTAATAGGTATATCGGACATGTTAAAGATACGACTTAATATTTCTGTGAAATGGAATGGGAATTTTGTACGTATAAGTGCCTGTATCTCAGCCGAGGACCTTGTGATCTGGATATCAAAAGTCTCCCGGGCGGAGGACGAATGTGGCCTTCTGGCGGACGCTCAAACTTCCGGTCATGGCTAGGATAGCGCTGTCCAAAATGGTCCTACTGCCACGACTTTTGTATTATTTTGTCAACCTGCCAGTTGTGGTGCCTAAAAAATGGTTTAAAACTCTCGATGGGATACTGCGAGACTTGGTGTGGGATGGTGGCCGGCATAGAGTGTCGCTGCAGACCATGCGGCTCCTGTTGGCGAACGGAGGGCTGGGGGCCCCGGATTTCGAGGGTTACTATCTGGCGGCCCAGCTCCAGTGGCTTGCTAGATGGTTGGATGGGAGAGACCTGTCTACGTCATCGCTTGCCCCTGATGCTCTACGCATGTTACTGCTTAGAGCATGCTTAATCGTCGCCAGAAACTTAATAATATGGGGGCTTTGCTCTCCGTGGCGGTGGCCTGTTGGGATCGATGTGTAGCACGTTCCAAGGAAACACTGCTCTACGCACCCAGCATACCCCTCACAGGTGTCCCTCAGGCGGGAAGAGGTCCTCCCCTTACTGGCAGGCAACTGGCGGGATGGGAGGAGGTGGGTATACAGACAGTTGGGGACTGTTACAGGGATGGCGAACTGTTGCCATTGAACGAGTTTTTGGAATATCATGAACTCCCACCAGGACAGTTTTTAAACTACCACAAAATTAGGAGGGCGATGACAGAGTTTTGGGGTGTAGGGGAGAATGAACCAGGCACTCATCCTGCCCTACAGGCACTATTGACAATGGGCTCGGCGGGACACTTGGTGAAATGGTTGTACTTGGCAATAAGGGAACTAACACCTCCATCCCTGCCTGGCTTGCTGGAGAGATGGGAGACGGCACTAAATAGACAATTGACTGAGAAGGAGTGGGACAAGATCTTGGGTGGTCCAAAAAAGATATCCCGAAATGCAGCTTTTAAATTGATACAATTTAATATTGTACATAGAACTTACCTTACCCCACACCGGTTAAATGTGGTATATTGCAGGGAAGATCAGGCCTGCGCTAGATGCTCAAAATTGGACGCTGATTTTGACCATATGATTTGGTCTTGCGGACAGCTGGTAGGTTACTGGTCTAATGTTGTAGATATGCTTAACGAGGTCTTCTCTAGATCCCTGGCATGTTCCCCAGAGATTTGTCTACTTGGATTATTCCCGAGACCTAAGCCGCAAAAACTGGGCCATAGGTTTATAGATCTGGCTCTCACCCTGGCTAGGAGACGGATAGCTTTTGGTTGGAAATCACAGCATGCCCCGCTAGTGGGGACCTGGGAGGAAGACGTTACCGGCTGGGTCAGAGCGGAGGAACAAGCCTTGTTACGAGAGGATAGGGTTACGAAACAACGTAAACCGCTGGCAGAACCCTGGGCAGATATGGTGAGAATGTGGGAACAACGGCACGCACCGGAACAAACTCAGATCCCCTCTTCCACCGACTCTGAGGGATAGCTAAAGATGCTCCGTTAGGTATCATGACTCTGTTTCTTTTTTTCCCTGTCAAGGTTGAGGCCTTTTCCCCCCCTTTTTTTGTTTTTTCCCCCTGTCGACTTTGGATTGGATGCTTTAAACTAAAGTCACAAGCTTAGGTGAGCGGACCTCTGGTGGTTTGGATTTAGAAGTTGTTGTAGGTTTTGTTCCTTATGATTTTTCTTTGAATTGGTATGATGTGTCGTGTTCACATTATTTGATTATTTGTTGCAGACGAAGGTACTGTAGACAGCAATGACATGTCTATAGGCAACCTGATGGAAAAAAGAAAAACAATAGACAAAATGAATGCTCATTAACCCCCCACGGGAATGGAGCTATTACATAATTTGATTATTATAAAAGTACCGGTATCTACTGGGACTTACGCAGTTAAGTAGTACTGTATTGATGAGCGATATTGAGCTTGAGAATATATCTTGTTTTGAAGGAAGCACTGGTAACATTATTTTTATGATGTTCTTGATACGCTAAAAGGACTGACTCCTTACCGTGCCTCTGTAACTGTATTGATTCTCTTTTTTTGAACACATGTATAAATGCTAATAAAAACATATTGGAAAAAAAAAAAAGTCTCCCGGGCGGAGGTTAAGGGCACGGTTCGTTGTAAAAGCATGGCTTTCAATCTGCTCAGAGTATCAACCCATATAAAGGAAACATTTAGCGAAGGCCATAACGGCGCCTCCCTGACTGTATGTGTTGGTGGAAAGCATACAGCAAGTAACCCTGGAGCTCACGGTGACTAGATATGCGAGGCCCGGAAGCATCCCACAACAACCTTGATCATTAAGCATCAAGTAACTCCCATTCAAGAGAAGCCTGAATACCGGATTAATAACAGCTGCCGGGGTACCCTTCAAGTGACAGGACAAGTTTGCCACAGACCCATTACAAGCCCTGTGTAGCATAATATCCTGGCATATGAGAGATCCACTTAAAGCGTTCTCGCAGTTAGTTCCGCTTAGAAACACTTCCAGATCCCCACTCCTGCATTGAAATCTGTATGGTAAATCCCAGGATTCCCTGATAAATTCCTTACCCATCTTCTCATATCTGCCTGCCTGTTGTTGTTCTAGGCAATATTGAAACTGAAAAGTTGCGACCGGTAATGTTATATGGCCGTGGATTAACCACTCTGTGGACAGTGACTCTGCCACAGTAAAGGGTAACCTATCCAGTTTCTCAATGCGCAGCATTGTATATTTTGCTTCCCTCTGTGCCATTTTCATCTGTTTTTCTGTTAGATTGTTTGCAGAAAATAATGACGTAATGTTGATAAAACGCCAAGGCACATAACCGGCGCACAATGACTGCAGTGTCCAGCTTAACAAAATGATAGAACGTAACTGCGACTGTCCGTGTTGCAATATGGACGAATCCTGTTCTATTACATCGATAGCAGAAGATACAATGTTGCCCAGTGAATATATCCTGGATGTTAATGTAGTCATACCATTGTCAACTACGGCTAACGCCTTTTCTAGGTCAACTCTATCTGTTTCTCTTTTTTTTTTTTTAAACACAATTTTATTGAGTTTTTTACAATTGTTTGAGTATATGAAATTCACATTTGCATAACAACATAAAATTCTGTGTAGATACTCATGTGACATAATATGATAACCAAATTGGAAACGTATATATACGCAATAACTCTATCTATTTCTCTTATTCTCTCCGCAGCTTCTTCTTGGGAGATTTTCCAGATTTCGTTATAGACAGCATACAAAAAGCGCTTCTGACGTGGTTTTCTGGACCTAATGAAAAATTGCGTAGGTCCACATCCTCTGTGCGTAAGGACAAGTGTTGCTTCACCTGGGGTAGTGTTGAGGTCTTTAGCCAATCAAGGCACAACTTCCCAACACTGTATGATGTCACTACCCCCGGATGTTCTCATTGTACATAACATGGGTCTGGTCTGTGGATACTAAACCCTTCGGTGGTACCCCTGAATCTTTCCTGACATCTGTTTGTGTCAGTAGGCCAAACCAACCATCCCTTCCAATTGGGGTCTGATCTATTGTATTGCAATATGTTATCCCCTCATTCTGATGTAAAATTCCCCTCGGTGTTGGAATTTGAGGTTTGTTCAAGTCCTTGTTCTTGGCTATTCCAAGACAGGAAGTCTGTTGCACAGTGTCATTTGGAAAAATCATCTGCTGTGGAATGAGGCATGCTCTAAACAGTGCTTCTGTTCCCTGGACTTGCCAGTCCCTAGAACCCCAGATTGATTTCAAGTCTACAGTGTCCATCCATAAGTCAAAACCCTGTTCAGACAGCTGAGTAATAAAGGAAGCAGAGCAAATCTGTTTGGTGTTCGTTAACATATTTTTCTGTGCAGATATTGGTGCAACCTTATAGTAGTACGAGGTTGGGTTAGAAGTGTTAAACCCTGACAAATATGAGAATTTCTGTGCAAATGTTTTTGAACTACCTTTTGGTGGTGTAGGGCAATGTTCCCGATGGTGGTATGTAAAAACATTTCTGGGTTTGCTAGATTTATGCAAAAAATGATGACCATAATGTTGGTAACAATACATTTTGTGAAAATTAGATCTATCCTCTAACATTTCAGTGCTAGAAAATGAGTCAGATTGTTCTAAATCAGACAATAAGTTATTAACAGTTTCAAAATCCCAATCATCAGAAAATGTACTGGAGGTAATGATATTGTTAAATGAAATTTTAAACAAATGTGGAATTTTAAAAAAGCTCGGTCGGTCCAAATATATCAAAATTTACTTTGTCCCACACTATACCATCCGGTATAGGAACTGCTGAAATGTTCACGAAGGACAAGTCTCTTTGTTCACGATGAGATGAAACATGAGGTTTTAAAATTAAGTTTTTTTCTGACGTTGCAGAGCTCTGTTGAAGATAAGTTCCATTGATGAGCAAGTGGAAAGTTATTACTAGTCCTAACCAGAAAAGAAAAAAATAAAATACTGGTGATTATCCAAAGTTTTAGCCAAGGTGATACTAAATAAATTTTTCTAAGAAAGTTTAAAAAGTCTTTGGTCCGTTGTTTGTGAGAAATTTGGGCTGGCATCGTTTCAGGTTCACTTGGATCCAATGAAAAGGTATCGAAGTCGATGAAATAGCCAGGTGCAGTTCGATCTATCTTTGGTAGCTCAGCAGGTTTTGTTGAACTTGTGGATTGCTCTTGTTGAGGCATGTTGACGTAGACATCTTTATTAGCTTGAATTGAAATTTGTCTTTCACTTTGATTTTGAGAGTTTGTGTCAAGGGAAGTAGTTCCATTGCATTGTTATTGATTCCATTGCTTTGTAAAGGTGACTCTTCAAATGTTATGAGTCTTTCTGTTTGAACTTCCTGTATTGTAGCGAGAGGAGGACGTTGGCTACTCAGGAGCCCACGAGGCCTACTATTCAGTATCGGCCACATAGTGTGGTTTGATCAGATTGATTGAGACGAATCTCTATTCTTTTCCGGCAAGAGGCGGTAGAAGTACAGTTCTTGATCCTTCAACGGCCAGGACAGGTACAGGCATTCGATAGGATGGCCCGAATTCTTTCTTGTCCACAATCTTTTCTCTGAATAGATCCCCAACTTTAGGGATCCAGGCAGGTCTTGCATGGCTGATTTTACTTCACCAGTGGCGGTTTTCTTTGTCTCGACGTTACTTAAGGAGGCTCTGGATTTATTCAGATCGTGTAAAACAGCCAAACGTTTATTGATGTCAAACGGTTTTTCATCTGCTACTGTGCCTTCACAATCGAGATGAGGTACCCACATTCTTGTCCCAAACAGGACCTCATATGGAGTTACACCTCCCAGAGAGCTTCTTGGCTGGTTATTAAGGGCCGTTGGAACCCAAATAGGTGATTGACCCAACTACCACCCGAGCCTAATACCCTAGCTGTTAAAGATTGCTTTAAGTCCCGGTTTTTCCTCTCCACAACCGAATTGCCCTCGGGATGGTATGGAGAGGAGTACCGCAATGCTACACCCAAACTTCCCATGGCTTCCTTGTAAGCCCTAGAGCTGAACGCGGGGCCACGGCCAGAATGTAATGTGCCAACTGCGTATGTCCCTATGAAGACTCGCAAAACTTTTATAACAGTTTGGGCATCAGCCGAGCGCTGAGGCCATACCCATAAGAATCTTGAACAGGAATCCACTGCAACCATGATATACTTGTATACCCCATCAGATTGTAAGGGGCCGCAGTGGTACAGGTAAATGCACACGAACGGTCAGTCTGATGCTGTCTAATAATGGGATCTGCACTGGGCGAGCAGCGGTGGCCCCATTTATCTGTTATCGCAGATATCGCACTTTAAGACAAAGTCTTTGGTCTGCTTTGTTAACCCTGGCCACCAATAGTGTTGTTTCAGTAAAGAAACTGTCGCCGTAACTCCTGCGTGCGCAGAACCCAGACCCTCGTGTGCAGCCTAACCTGCGATCCATGTTTGGTATTACTCTATCCCCCACTCCAGGAATCTGAGCAAATGGAACGTTGTTTACATCTAACTTGTAGGAGTACTTGAGTGGAAAACCTTTAGGTAGTGCTTTGCTGTTATTGCATGAAGCAATCACAGCTACCATTGTGCTACCGTCTACCCTCGTTTTTGAATGGGTGATTGCAGCTATGGACGCAGTGCGTACTGCCCCCTTCGCGGCTTCATCAGCCAATGAATTCCCTTCAACGTGAACGCCATCACGTTGATGACTATGTGTGTGTATCACATGAGCTCTTGGTAGTTCGTTCTTCAACTCTGCTACCTGTTCCCATAGTTTCCTATGTTTAATTGTGCCACCTTTTGCAACTCTGTACCCATTCTGTCCCCCAATAGTGGAGATATTCGTTGTACGACTGGACACAGTAAAAGGAATCACACACTATTAGTGTGGGGAATTTGCGATCCGTATTTATTAGTGCCAGTAAGAGTGCTTTTAATTCTGCCAACTGAGCCATGCAGTCTCCGAGAGACTGCGTTTTTGTACAGCTTGGATTGGAATTGTCAGCCTGCATCCTACCTTTTACAATAGCGCATGCTGCACTGTATTGTTGCTTACTCCCTATGGCAGGTTGAGCAGATCCATCGGTGTAAATAATGTATTCATACCGATCTAGAGGCATAATTTCATTTGGTAGAGGATATTCTTGTTCGTATTGCAGGGATACTTGTGTTTTTAGATGTGGGTCATATCTGTAGTCTACATCTATTGCAGTGAGAGAATTAGCCCATTGTATCCATCTTGGATGTAACGCTTTTGCATTTGGGACGCTTACCTTTGTGGCAGCCTCTAAGGCCGGTACCGGAGTCACGACAATTATTCATTTCCCTTGAGCTAGCGCTCTTTCTCTCACTACAGCAGTCTGTACTGCTGTCAGAATTTTTTCTGTAGGAGCAAAACGCATTCTAGAGTTAATGTACAAATGCGATTTATATGCAATTGGTACTGTTTCACCTTAATTAAAGGTAAGTGTACCCAGATTGACCTGCGACAACACGGATCACCAGGTTGCGTACGTTTACGCGTGTCTGTAAATGTTTTGATGATATCATATCAGCTTGTAGGGAACGAAGTACATTTGTGTGTTCCTGTGTCCATTGTCTCACTGAAAAGTCAGGTCTTCTTAGGTCGTAGAAAGGTTTTACCCTCTCTGCGTAATCCAAAATGTATGTTCTGCCAAAATTAAAAAATCCCAGTATGGACTGTAATTTTTTAATGATTTTGGAGGTTGTAGCAGTGCGCACTTTTCTAAAAAGTGGGCTGTCAGGCTTTTGCTTTCACTTGAAAGCTCATATCCTAAAAATAGGACATTGAGGTGGGCTATTTTCGATTTTTTTAAATTAAATTTGTAGCCCTCAGTGGCGAAACCCAAAATTATTGTGCTCACCCTGGTCAAGTGTCCCTCTAAGTCATCATCAGTTAGATAAATATCATCTACATAGGATAATGCTTCTTCATCCAAATTCTGTAGTAACTCTGTTACCCTCCTTCACAATAACCCCGGGCTATTCTTATACCCTTGGGCGAGTCGACAAAATTGACGATGGGACCCTAGCGCTGAGAAGGCTTGTCAAATATCTACTTTCAGGCGCTATGTTTTTGCAGAAAAATCCATTTGCGATATCTAATGTTGTTTTGTATTTTTTCTGCACAATGTTATTCATTAATGTGGCACTGTGTCCATTCTGAACCGCAAATGTCTTTGTACATGAGTTCAGGTGTCTATAGTCTAAAACTAGATGATATGAATTGTCGGGTTTCATTACGGGAAACAAAGGATTATTCGTTGATGAGGTGCATGGTTCAATTACACCTTGGTATTCAAGTTGATCTAAGATCTCCCTGACCTGTTTTTAGCTTCCTGTTTTATGGGATACTGTCTTTGTGGAGTTGGGTTTGTATTTTTGGAATTACGTGGTGGGGTGACGCTTCATACCACCCTACGTGGTTTTGGTATAATGCTGGAGCAAGGGCTACCCTCCACTCCTGCGCGCATGTATGTCTTAGGTGTGCGGGGACTAGGTCAGAGAAAGCTGGAAAAATTACAGTTTCCCCCTTTGGGCATTCCATAACAATAGTAGGCGGCTAATCTCTTTCTGCTAATAGGATGTCGTAGCCAGAAGTCAGGTTCTCCCAAAAGAGACCCTTAACTTGTCTTGGCTTGTCCCCCTCCATTTGGAGTGTTATTTCATGTAACTTGTGTGGGACGCTCACCCTAGTATCAGGTGTTTCCACTGTGATATACTCACTCAACTCCGCTATCACCAGAAATTCCATCAGGTTCAGGCGAGCTATTGTTACCTCTGCCACGCTGTCTAGCATCGTCAGAGCCCATTCCCCGTTCAGTAGCTGAGTCCTCAGAATTCTGGGCATCTCTAACTTTGAGACCTGCTACCTTCTTCTTTTTAAATTGAGGTTTTGCTTTAGGTTTTTCTTCGTTCTTTGAAGCGTAGTCTGAAGTGCGTTGCTTGTTTCTGGACTTTGTACGCTCTACTTGTCTTTGTTCTGACCGTCCTTCCCTCTCTGAGTTTTTTGATGAACCCTGAAAGGAACGAGAGGAACGAGTATCAGTATCCTGATACCTATCAGGTTTTTAATGTTATCTCTATTTCTAAGATTATATCTCCTTTCTGGGGACTCCTGCTGAGGAGACCTTCCCCTGGAGTGAGATCTGTTCTTTTGTTGTTTATTATTGTCCCATTTCTTCTTTGAAGAAGCTGGTGTTTGCTTTGCCTGTTCTTTGTCTGAACTCCCTATTAGTTGGGGTTTTACAGGTCTAGCTCCCAGACTGTCTCTACCTAACTCTGCATAAGCAGTTTCAATTATTTTAGGGAGTTCTGTCTCCTGTGCTGTTGTAATGGAGTGAACTCTCTCAGGTGTTGGCGTATTGCCACTGATGCTGCTTCCCCTTCAATATTTGCCAATATTATCGCAGACACCTGGGCGAAGTCGTTTAACAATTTCATCCCTAAGTTTAGAGCAGGCTCCGCTCCATACTCGTTCTGTATTTGTCTCAATACATCAGGTATTACTGCTAAAGAAGGGATACCATGAGTCCTGGTATATATTGCAGTGAAGATTGTACCCCAAGAAATACAATCCTCTATTGAGGGACCTATCCCCATTGGCAAGCAACTAGTAAGTATTCTATGCTTTTCCTTAGGACCAGTGTGTGGAAACACTGCCTCCAGCAGTGTCATTTTTTGTGCTATCCAGAAGGGCATTTGTTCACGTTTTGTGGGCATTTTACTCATCACTGCGTGCAATGTCTGTGGTGTAATTTTTGTTGCAGAAGTTTGGACTGGTCCTGGTTGTGTAGCCGGTGTGGGCTTAAGTGTGATTATTCTCAACACAAACTGTGTCATGTTTCTGTAAAGTCTTATTAATTCTTTATGCTGTACAAGTAATTCTCCTCCTGGCATTGTGTCAATGTCAGGAGGATGTGGTGTGTATACCGCTAAAACTGGCCATGTTGCTCCGTCTCTTCCGAGCGGACCGAATCTTACTCTATTTCTTGTATGGGGGAGGGCGCCTTTAAACCAGTAGAGGTGTTCTTTGTAAGTGAGTAGAATTTCAATGTCCTCATATGGACTATACTCATTTGGTATTACATCTTCTACATAGTAGTGAAATGTTTTGGTTTGTGCAATTGCCTGCGGGAATTTAATCCATGAATAGAATACCTCTGTTCTATATGATTCGTGTGCCTCAATCACGAAAGTCACTTGCCCACCCCTAATTGTAACACGATATGCTACTAGTTTTAGGGTGACGGCATTTCTAACATTTTCTGCAATGTGTATTGCATCTGCATCATCTTCTTCGCCTGAGAAGTTTAGTGCATTCCCTTCATCTACGTCTCCCTGTTCGGTCATTATTTTTAGAAAGGAGAGCGTTTCAAGGGAACTGAGATAAGGTGTTATGCACAATTAGGAACACTGTATCCTTCAAGCTTGATTAAACCAACAGCCAATACATAGGAATTTTCCTACTCAGCTGCGGCGGATTTGTTCCCTCCCACTCCAGACGTCTCTTGCGAAATGTGAGTAGGTGTCTCTAAGAATAGCACAACTGAACTACTCAGATTTGACTATTAAATAAGTGCCAATACCAACCTTGGCGGCACCATGTCGTGTAGTTCCTATAAGACCTATATAGGATCTGCACGTTTAGACAACATACACTGCGGGACTGGTGTCCAGACTGATTCCAGACACCCCCACCGGGTATGTTGGCCTCTGTACCAGCTAGCTCACAATGCCACTATAACCTCCTCTTACCAAGGAGAGAATAGTCCTTGGCAACTATTGAACATGACAACCCTGATCACTCAGGACCATGGAAATAGTAACTTACCTTTCGCTCAGTCACTCGTGCTTACTTGTTCTCAGAGAGCTACACAGAATAAACGGTTGGGACATTTTTCAATAAGCATTTATTGAACAGTCGTTATTCCTGCGTAAAATAAGCGTACTGAAATCACCAGTAGACAGTAGCATAGATAAATGAGTAACAGCACTAAGAAAGTAAACAGATGGTAGGTTTCTACCATTTTGCTAAAATAATAACCACAGGTAAGTATATAAAATACATGGCACTAAAATGCGTACTCCTACGATGCGACCCTAACTAGATGTACCTAAGTGTACCTAGCATGTGATTAGGTGTAAAGCCATTACCTGATGTTAGACTGCGGGACCCTGTTCTGGTCTCGAGCTGAACACCCCGCAAGGGATTTCAGACCACTGCGAGCTGGAGTATCTGCATGCAGGAACCTCAGCGTCTCGCGTCAATATGTCGGCATGGAAGTCATGATCTCCTCTCCCTATCCCAGCAAGATGTGGTGTTTATATACCCTTATGTATCCCCAGGGGTTCTACCTTGCTGTGCCAGTGTCGGACTTAGGATGACGTCGGGAATGAACTTTATACACAGTTATTATGCAGGAGATGATGGTCCTGCTGTGATTCCAAGAAACTAAGAATCCTCATGCATAATTTATGAGGCCAGTGTCCAGGGAAAACCCTACGTATTTATGTGTAGTATTGTAACTTGATAAAATGTCAGTCCTCCTAATCCGTAATGTATGTAGTATACAAGAGAATGTAGGTGAAGGATTATGATGATACCTAGACCTATATCGGGGTACCTATATGAAATATAACAATATATATATATATATATATATACATATATATATATATATATTCACTGAAAAAACCATAGGTTTCAGGGACGTTATAGTTAGAAATTAGCATTTAAAAAACCTTAGAAATTCACTGAAAAAACCACAGGTTTCAGGGACGTTAGAGTTAGTTGGACACTTCACTTGTACAAAACCAGAGAAATTTGGTCGTTATAGTTATTTCAGCTAACTATAACTCGTGCCCCCACAATGCACTGCTGATGGCATCACATATTACATCATTCATGACATGGTCAGTGACATCACTGATGACATCACTGATGACATCTCAAATGACATCACTGATGACATCACTGAGGACATCATCCAGTGACTGTGTGTTTCTGTAAAGTTTAAATATGTTTTATATATATGCCAAGGTGTATTGAAGAATGAGTGGGTGTATAAGTGTCTGGATGGATGATTTAGTAGGTGCGTGACTGACTGTATAAGTGAGTGATTAAATGTGTCTTACTGAATGCATGGGTTAGTGACTGATACAGACATTCACACAGTTTAGTTTGTCAGTTGGTGTGTAAGCGGTTGCATGGGTTGGTGAGTAGCTAAATGAGGATCTATATGGGTTATTGATTAGTTGTCTGAGTATCTGTATGGGAGCCTGAGTGTCTGTGTGGGTGGGTGGGGGGGTGTGACTCTGTGCATAGGTGTGTGAGTGGATGATTCACTGGGTGTATGTGTTCAAGATTACATCTGTGAAGGGCTATATGGGTGGGTGAGTGTGTGTATGGGTGTGTTGGTGAGTGAATGGATACCTCAGTGGTACATGTGTGAGTAACTGTATATGTGAAAGGCAGTATATGTGAGTGTTGGAGTGTATAAATGACTATATGTGAGAGTGAGTGATTGTGAGAGTGGCTGTATGGATCAGTGTGTGCTTGTATTAGTTATTGTATAAGAGTGTAAGTATGTGTTAGTATATGTTTGAATAAGTGAGGTGGTGTGTGTATAACTGTATAGGTGAGTAAATGGGAGTATGATTGATTCTTTGCATGACTGACTAGGTGTGTGAGTAAGTCTATGGATGAGTGGCGGTGTGTGAGTGTCTGTATAGATATGTGAGTGCATATGATAATGCCGTATTGATGGTTGACTGCATGTATGAGTGACTGTATGGGTGAATGAGTGGATGTGTGTGTAGACCTAGGAATTAGTGAGTGGGTATGTACTAACTGGTATTGGTGTGTCTATGGTTTCGAAAATTGTAGTCTGTATTTTAGAGTGGGTGTATCAAAGGTTATATTAGGGTATGAGGAGGTGCATCAGATTACCACGTGTATGATGTCATCAGTGATGTCATCAGTGATGTCATTTGAGATGTCATCAGTGATGTCATCAGTGATGTCACTGACCATGTCATGAATGATGTAATATGTGACGTCATCAGCAGTGCATTGCGGGGGCACGAGTTATAGTTAGCTGAACTAACTATAACGGCCGAATTTCTCTGGTTTTGTATGAGTGAAATGTCCAACTAACTATAACGTCCCTGAAACCTGTGTTTTTTTCAGTGAATTTCTAAGGTTTTTTAAATGCTAATTTCTAACTATAACGTCCCTGAAACCTATGATTTTTTCAGTGAATTTCAAAGGTTTTTAAATGCTAATTTCTAACTATAACGTCCCTGAAACCTATGGTTTTTTCAGTGAATTTCAAAGGTGTTTTAAATGCTAATTTCTAACTATGCCTACAAAGGTAGGACATGTGAAGAAAGAGGAAGAAAAGCGCAGAAAGAAGCAAGACAAATGCAGAAAGAGGCAACAGAAGTCCAGAAAGACGAAGAAAAGTGCAGGAAGAAGCAAGAGATGTGGAGAAAGAACCAACAGAGGAGCAGAAAGTCCTCCTGTGCGCCCAACTTTTGCTGACGGGTACTGGTGGTAACTGACTCTGACTAACCAGGCCTAGAGCCAGTGCTATGCTAAAAGACACTTAGAATACAGTGAAAACACCTACATACACTAGGGAACACTATGCGTTGGGGTACCCCTGTGATTAGTATGACCTCCTCTGTATTTGCCATGAGTTAGTGCCTGGGTCATTGCATGTGTACATGGGTACTGACTGGATGATTAGTACTGCAAGGAGAGTGCATGGTGAATTTATAAGTGCTTGGGTTTTGGCGGAGTGATTGGATAAGTACATGGTGCTGGCTGGGTGATTGGGGGAGTGCAAGGGTAGTGACAAGGAGATGGCTGGACTGCGTGGGTAGTACTCAGGGGATTGTAGCAGTGCATGAGTTAGTGCCTGGGTCATTGCATGAGTGCATGGGTAGTGACAGGATGATTAGAGTGCTGCAAAGAGAGTGTATGGTGAATTTATAAGTGCTTGGGTTTTGGCGGAGTGATTGGATAAGTACATGGGTACTGACTGGATGATGAGAGTACTGCAAGGAGAGAGCATGATGAATTTATAAGTGCTTGGATTTTGGCAGAGTGATTGGATAAGTACATGGTGCTGACTGGGTGATTGGAGGAGTGCATAGGCAGTGACAGGGAGATGGCTGGACTGCATGGCTAGTGTTCAGGGGATTGTAGCAGTGCATGTGTTAGTGCTTGGGTCATTGCAAGAGTACATGAGTACTGACTGGATGATTATAGTACTGCGAGGAGAGTGCATGGTGAATTTATAAGTGCTTGGGTTTTGGTTGAGTGATTGGATAAGTACAGGATGCTGTATGGGTGATTGGAGGAGTACATGGGTAGTGACAAGGAGATGGCTGGTCTGCATGAGTAGTGCTCAGGTAATTGTAGCAGTGCATGTGTTAGTGCCTGAGTCATTGCATGAGTACATGAGTAGTGATTGGATGATTAGAGTGCTGCAAGGACAGTGCATGGAGATTTTATAACTGCTTGGGTTTTGGCGGAGTGATTGGATAAGTACATGATGCTGGATGGGTGATTGGAGGAGTGCATGGGTAGTGACAGAAGGATTGCTGGAGTGCATGGGTACTACCTGGGTAATTGGAGGAGTGAATCAGTAGTGTGTAGGTGGTTAGAGGTCTGTATGGGTAGTGCTCAGGGAATTGTAGCAGTGCATGTGTTAGTGGCTGAGCCATTGCATAACTACATGGGTACTGACTGGATGATTAGAGTACTGCAAGGAGAGTGCATGGTGAATTTATAAGTGCTTGGGTTTTGGCGGAGTGATTGGATAAGTACATGGGGCTGACTGGGTGATTGGAGGAGTGCATGGGTAGTGACAGGGCGATGGCTGGACTGCATGGGTAGTGCTCAGGGGATTGTAGCAGTGCATGTGTTAGTGCCTGGGTCATTGCATGAGTACATGTGTACTGATTGGATGATTAGAGTACTGCAAGGAGAGTGCATGGTGAATTTATAAGTGCTTGGATTTTGGCAGAGTGATTGGATAAGTACATGGTGCTGGCTGGGTGATTGGAGGAGTGCATGGGTAGTGACAGGGCGATGGCTGGACTGCATGGGTAGTGCTCAGGGGATTGTAGCAGTGCATATGTTAGTGCCTGGGCCATTGCATGAGTACATAGGTACTGACTGGATGATTAGAGTACTGGAAGGAGAGTGCATGGTGAATTTATAAGTGCTTCGGTTTTGGCGGAGTGATTGGATAAGTACATGGTGCTGGCTGGGTGATTGGAGGAGTGCATGAGTAGTGACAAGGAGATGGCTGGTCTGCATGAGTAGTGCTCAGGTAATTGTAGCAGTGCATGTGTTAGTGCCTGGGTCATGGCATGAGTACATGGGTAGTGATTGGATGATTAGAGTGCTGCAAGGACAGTGCATGGTGATTTTATAACTGCTTGGGTTTTGGCAGAGTGATTGGATAAGTACATGATGCTGGATGGGTGATTGGAGGAGTGCATGGTTAGTGACAGAAGGATTGCTGGAGTGCATGGTTACTACCTGGGTAATTGGAGGAGTGAATCAGTAGTGTGTAGGTGGTTAGAGGTCTCTATGGGTAGTGCTCAGGGGATTGTAGCAGTGCATGTGTTAGTGGCTGAGCCATTGCATAACTACATGGGTACTGACTGGATGATTAGAGTACTGCAAGGAGAGTGCATGGTGAATTTATAAGTGCTTGGGTTTTGGCGGAGTGATTGGATAAGTACATGGGGCTGACTGGGTGATTGGAGGAGTGCATGGGTAGTGACAGGGCGATGGCTGGACTGCATGGGTAGTGCTCAGGGGATTGTAGCAGTGCATGTGTTAGTGCCTGGGTCATTGCATGAGTACATGTGTACTGATTGGATGATTAGAGTACTGCAAGGAGAGTGCATGGTGAATTTATAAGTGCTTGGATTTTGGCAGAGTGATTGGATAAGTACATGGTGCTGTCTGGGTGATTGGAGGAGTGCATGGGTAGTGACAGGGCGATGGCTGGACTGCGTGAGTAATGCTCAGGGGATTGAACCAGTGCATGTGTTAGTGCCTGGGTCATTGCATGACTACATGGGTAGTGACTGGATGATTAGAGTGCTGCAAGGACAGTGCATGGTAATTTTATAACTGCTTGGGTTTCGGCGGAGTGATTGGATAAGTACATGATGCTGGATGTGTGATTGGAGGAGTGCAAGGGTAGTGACAGAGGGATTGCTGGAGTGCATGGGTACTACCTGGGTAATTGGAGGAGTGAATCAGTAGTGTGTAGGTGGTTAGAGGTCTGCATGGGTAGTGCACAGGGGATTGTAGCAGAGCATGTGTTAGTGCCTGGGTCATTGCATGAGTACATGGGTACTGACTGTATGATTAGAGAACTGCAAGGAGAGTGCATGGTGATTTTATAACTGCTTGGGTTTTGGCGGAGTGATTGGATAAGTACATGATGCCGCATGGGTGATTGGAGGAGTACATGGGTAGTGACAGAGGGATTGCTGGAGTGCATGGGTACTACCTGGATAATTGGAGGAGTGAATCAGTAGTGTGTAGGTGGTTAGAGGTCTGAATGGGTAGTGCTCAGGGGATTGTAGCAGTGCATGTGTTAGTGCCTGGGCCATTGCATAAGTACATGGGTACTGACTGGATGATTAGAGTACTGCAAGGAGAGTGCATGGTGAATTTATAAGTGCTTGGGCTTTGGCGGAGTGATTGGATAAGTACATGGTGCTGGCTGGGTGATTGGAGGAGTGCATGAGTAGTGACAAGGAGATGACTGGACTGCATGAGTAGTGTTCAGGGGATTGTAGCAGTACATGTGTTAGTGCCTGGGTCATTGTATGAGTACATGGGTACTGATTGGATGATTAGAGTACTGCAAGGACAGTGCATGGTGATTTTATAACTGCTTGGGTTTTGGCGGAGTGATTGGATAAGTACATGATACTGGATGGGTGATTGGAGGAGTGCATGGGTAGTGACAGAGGGATTGCTGGAGTGCATGGGTACTATCTGAGTAATTGGAGGAGTGAATCAGTAGTGTGTAGGTGGTTAGAGGTCTGCATGGGTAGTGCTCAGGGGATTGTAGCAGTGCATGTGTTAGTGCCTGGGTCATTGCATGAGTACATGGGTACTGACTAGATGATTAGAGTACTGCAAGGAGAGAGCATGGTGAATTTATAAGTGCTTGGATTTTGGCAGAGTGATTGGATAAGTACATTGTGGTGAATGGGTGATTGGAGGAGTGCATAGGCAGTGACAGGGAAATGGCTGGACTGCATGGGTAGTGCTCAGGGGATTGTAGCAGTGCATGAGTTAGTGCCTGGTTCATTGCATGAGTACATGGGTAGTGACTGGATGATTAGAGTACTGCCAGGAGAGTGCATGGTGAATTTATAAGTGCTTGGGATTTGGTGGAGTGATTGGATAAGTACATGATGCTGGATGGGTGATTGGAGGAGTGCATGTGTAGTGACAGAGGGATTGCTGAAGTGCATATGTACTACCTGGGTAATTGGAGGAGTGAATCAGTGGTGTGTAGGTGGCTAGAGGTCTGCATGGGTAGTGCTCAGGGGATTGTAGAAGTGCATGTGTTAGTGCCTGGGCCATTGCATAAGTCCATGGGTACTGACTGGATGATTAGAGTACTGCAAGGAGAGTGCATGGTTGAGGGAGACCAGGATCTGCTTCACATGGGTACCCCCACTTTTTGCTGATGCTTCACTGTTTTTTTACTTTAATCTGGCTGGGGCCCTGCTAATCAGAACCCCAGCCTAGCTGCTTCCTCTCTAAAATTGTTTCCATGTACCTTAGGTACATCTTTGATTGGATTCTGGAGTGCCCTTATAAGTCCCTAGTATATGGTATACTATGTACCCAAGGCATAGGTACCCCAGAGGCCTACCAGGGGCTGAAGCATATATTATGCCACCCCTGGGAAGCCCCCCAAAAAGACACCACAGGTCTGCTACTGCAGCCTGGGTAAGGTGGTGCATGCACCCCTTACTGTGGTATAGGCTACCTATATCACTACCATTGCACACACATATAAACCTATAAGTCACTCCTATGGCAGGCCTTAACAATCCTGAAGGCAGAGTGCTTGGTTTTTATGTGAGAGGGTGCCCCTGCATGAGCAGAGCCCCTCTGCAGCGTTTGGAGTCAATCCTCTGGTGCTGTTTGTGGTGCAGCCTGACCATATACTCTTAAGTGCATTATAACCTCGCGGTAAATGCTAACTTTGGGATGGCTGCACGGAAACATGTCGTGTTTGGTGTCAAACACTTTGGAATACTACCCCCCACCAGTTCTGGCAGTGGGGGTAGCATTCCACCCTTCTAGAGGGAGAGACATGTACACACCGGCATATCCGGTATTAACTTTTCAGAGCCCTGGCATCACAAAATGGATGCCGCTGCCACAGACACGGGTCTGGCCTCCTGCTGCTGACTGAAACTCCAGCCTGGGAGGCCTGGACAATAGGTTTCCTGTCGCAGGGAGGTGTAACCACCTCCCCAGACAGGATAGTGTGTATTGGGGCTGGGCGGGAGCACTCTCTGGTACTTTGAAGTCCTGCACTGGGGGCACATTTGGTGTCCCTGTGCATAGCCCAGTTCAAACCGGTTGCAGGGGCTACCTGCCCCTGCTCTGGCGCGAAACTGGACAAAGGGAATGGGTGTAACCACCCCTCTTCCCTGACCCTCCCATAGGTGTGTCCCCAGAGTATGTCCAACCCCCTAACTTAGTATAAGTATGGGACCCCAGTCCTTAGGACTTTAGATTATCCCTGGACGAAACTCTGAACATGAATCCTGGACCTTCGATGCTCTACTTGAAGATTAGAGGACTGAAGAATCTCCCTTGGGGTCAAGGAGTGACTCTCCTGCTTGGCAGGCACCAAAGAAGCATCTGTCTGGTCTGCATCGCTGAAGCTCCCGCCGGACGCTGAAGTCTTTGCATCACCAGAGGTGGATTTCCAGACTTCCTTGAGGCTTCCCTGAGACCCCAACAAAGCTGACGCACGTAGCTGTCGTGGGTAACGTGAAACCGTGACCCCTGAACACCAAGAACTTTTGCAAGTGCATCCTCTTCCTGGTGTCCCTCGAAGTTGTGCTTTTGGCTCCCAGTAGCCCCTGCCACGTACACCGACTGCACTAAAGATCTCTGGCCTCCACTCCACGAGTGTCCTGTGAGCCAGCTCCAAGTGCGTCCACTTGAGGCTCCTTTGCGATCACTAGTCTGTTGGCTAGTGGGCCCTGCCGAAGGCAACTCTTCTTCTGCTTGGACTTTTCTGGTTGTTCCAGACGTGCCCTGACTTACACTTGCTGGGTGAGTCCCTCAGACCTTGCTGGTCTGCACCAAAGTCCTTTCTCTGTTTCTATGTGACTTGCCATTGCCAAGGCTTGTTGGGTCCAATCCGGTAGCTGACACCCCAGCATTCGACAGAGGTTGTGGGACAGCTCAAATCCAGCTCCTGGTTGTCGTCAACACCTCCTGGACCTCGTGGCTGAAGAGTCAAGACACACATCAACCTACCTGAAGCACCCGACATCGGTGGGCATCTGCTCATCGCCTTCCTGGTCAGTGGCTAGTGACCCAGACTCTGCCCCCTCTGCTTTCAGGTCCTTCAGATCTCCGATCCATCCTTGGATCCACCCGGACACTTTCGACTCGGTCGCCAGCAGCACTTTGCAGCAGATCGCCATTGAAATCGACGACGAAACCCGACTCCAAAAGACACCTATGCACCCGGCTTCCATGGGTGAGGTAACTCGAGTACTCCGGTGCTCCCGTGGGTATTGACTCTAGAACTGCCTAGTTCTAAAGGGGTTTGCTCCAAGTCCTCTTCTAAGTGTCCTTTTCCTTTAAAAATCCAATTGCGACTTTCCCCATAGATCTTAACTGTGATTCGCTGCTGTGTTCCCACTCTGCACGCGTACCCCGTGGGTCCCCTGTGTCACTACCTTGGGTGGTTCCTTGTGGTCCAAGCACTTCTACAGGCTCTAGGCCTTGTGTCTAGCTCAGTCGTGGTTCTTATACCACTGTTTTGGTATATGGTTTGGTACGCCCCTAGGGCCCAAACGTGTATTTGTGCTATTACTGTTGATAACTGACTTGTAAACTATGTACTTCGAACTCTAGCCTCATAAAGAGACTAGAGAGGTGTGTTTAAGACTAAATACATATATTTTATATATATACCTGGTGTGGTCCTCTTTCATTTGGTCACTCAAGAGATTATAGACTGGTAAAACAAGCTGCTTTACATTCCTTCAAGACTTAGCCTGAAGGCTGCTCTCCATAGCTACCACTAGGATAGCTTTCAATAAGGTTGTCTGTAGGAAGGTGGAATCTGACTATATGGTTGCCCCCACTTTTTTTATGGTGTTTTGCTGGTTTATGACTTAGTTGGACTGGGATCCTGCTATTCAGGGCCCCAGTCTATCTGCTTTCTCTGTAAAAAGGTTTCCATGTGCCTTAGGCACATCTCTGATTGGAATCTGGTGTGCCCTTATAAGTCCCTAGTATATGGTATACTATGTACCAAGGGCATAGGTACCTCAGAGGCCTACCAGGGGCTACAGCATGTATTATGCCACCCCTGGAAGGCCATCCAAACTGACACCACAGGTCTGCTACTGCAGCCTGGGTAAGGTGGTGCATGCACCCCTTACTGTGATATAGGTTACCTATATCACTAAATACATACACACATATAAACCTATAAGTCACTCCTTTGGCAGGCCTTATCAATCCTGAAGGCAGAGTGCGTGGTTCCTATGTGAGAGGGTGCCCCTGCATGAGCAGGGCCCCTCTGCAGCATTCGGAGACCCTTCTCTGATGCTGTTTGTAGTGCAGCCTGACCATATACTCTTAAGCGCATTATAACCTCGCGTTAAATGCTAACTTTGGAATGGCTGCACCGAAACATGTCGTGTTTGGTGTCAAACATCTTGGAATACTACCCCCCCCGCCAATTCTGGCGGCGGGGGTAGCATTCCACCCTTCTAGAGGGAGAGACATGTTAACCCTGGCCTGGCCGGTAACTTCTTTCTAAAGCCTGGCATCACAGAATGGATGCTGCTGCCACAGACACAAGTCTGGCCTCCTGCTGCTTGACGAAACTCCGGCAGGGGAGGCCTGGACAATAGGTTTCCTGTCCCAGGGAGGTGTGACCACCTCCCCAGACAGGATAATGTGTATTGGGGCTGGGCGGGAGCACTTTCGGGTGCTTTGAAGTCCTGCACTGGGGGCACATTTGGTGTCCCTGTGCATACCCCAGTTCAAACCAGATCAGGGGCTTGCAGCCCCTGCTTTGGCGTGAACTGGACAAAGGGAAAGGGGTGTAGCCACCCCTCTGCCCTGACCCACCCTTAGGTGGGGCCACAGAGTAGTCCAACCCCTAAACTTAGTATAAGTATAGGAACCCAGTCCTTAGGACTTTAGATTATCCCTGGACGAAACTCTGAAACAGAATCCTGGACCTTCTACGCTCTACTCAAGACTAGAGGACAGAAGAATCTCCCTTGGGGTCAAGGAGTGACTCCCCTGCTTGGCAGGCACCAAAGAAGCAATTGTCTGGTCTGCATCGCCTAAGCTCCCGTCAGATGCCGAAGTCTTTGCATCACCAGAGGTGGATTTCCAGACCTCCCCGAGGCTGCCCTGAGTCCCCAGCAAAGCTGAGGCCGGTAGCTGTCGTGGGTAACGTGGAACCGTGACCCCTGGACACCGCACGCATTTGCTAGTGCATCCTCTTCTGGGTGTCTCACGAAGTCGTGCTTTGGGCTCCGAGTAGCCCTAGCCTCCAGCACCAACTGCACCGAAGATCACTGGCCTCCACTCCACGAGTGTCCTGTGAGCAAGCTCCACGTGCGACGTCTCGAGGCTCCTTAGCGGTCGCTAGCCCTTTGGCTAGTAGCCCTTCACGAAGGCCAATCCTTTTCTTCTTGGGCTCCCTGGTTGCTCCAGGCTTGTCCTCACTTACCCTTGCTGGGTGAGTTCCTCAGACCTTGCTGGTTTGCATCATTGACATTCTTCATATACATCAAGACTTGCCGTTGCTAAGGCTTGTTGGGTCCAATCCAGTCGCCGACACCTCAGCACTCGACAGACATCGTGTACCAGCCTGAATCCTGCTCCTGGTCGCCGACAACGCCTCCTGGACCTCGTGGCTGAAGAGTCAAGATGACTGTCAACCTACCTGAAGCACTCAACATCGGTGGGCATCCGCTCATCGCCTTCCTGGTCACTGGCTAGTGACCCAGACTCTGTCCCCTCTGCTTTCAGGTTCTTCAGATCTCCGATCCACTCTTGGATCTACCCGGACACTTTCCACTTGGTCGCCAGCAGCACTTTGCAGCAGATCGCCATTCAAATCGACGACGAAACCCGACCCCGAAAGGCACCTATGCACCCGGCTTCCCTGGGTGAGGTAACACGAGTACTCCGGTGCTCCCGTGGGTAGAGACTCTAGAACGACCTAGTTCTCAAAGGGTTTGCTCCAAGTCCTCCTTTAAGTGTCCCTTTTCTTTAATTTCCTGATCGCGACTTTCTCCATAGAAGTTAACGGCGTATCGCGGTGGTGTATTTACACTGCACGCGTCCCCCGTGGGTCCCCTGTGTCACTACCTTGGGTGGTTCCTTGTGGTCCAAGCACTTCTAGAGGCTCTAGGCCTAGTGTCTAGCTCAGTCGTGGTTCTTATACCACTTTATTGGTATATGGTTTGGTACGCCCCTAGGGCCCAAATGTGTATTTGTGCTATTACTGTGTTTAAATAACTTATAACTTGTGTACTTCGAACTCTAGCCTCATAAAGAGACTAGAGGGGTGTGTTTAGCAATAAATACATATATTTTGAATATATACCTGGTGTGGTGCTCTTTCATTTGATCACTCAAGAGATTATAGACTGGTAAAACAAGCTGCTTTACATTCCTTCAAGACTTAGCCTGAAGGCTGCTCTCCATAGCTACCACTAGGATAGCTTTCAATAAGGTTGTCTTTAACCTATCTCCAATAAGGGGTTGTTTGGACTGGTGCAAGGTGCCCACTATAATTAGTGGACAGCATATGCCAGGCCAACTTCTCACATTGGTGGCAGCGGTGGGATTCCAGCTTGCTATTGTTTTACCAGATAATCTCAATTGAATTGATCAACTGAAAACCACTAAAGGTACCTAAGGTACATATAATTTAAGCTTAGAATACAGTAAGTTCTACTGAACTTAGAGTTGTGTGTTAAGGGATAGCACACCCTTTCTACAACTCAAGAGAGTTTAGTAGGCCACATTAGAGTAGGTAGTGCATACACCACACCTCACTAGTGATGTCTTCAAAGCCAGGACCCAGTGAGTCCTTGCCAGAAGCCCATGGGCTTCTCCCCTCCAAGTATGATACACTCCCATTCTTGGAATTGAGAGCATTATGTAACTTGAGGAAATTGAAGACAGGACAAAGTCCCACCACCCAACATCTTAGAGAGATGTTGAAGGCTTATGATCTCAGCAGGCCCTTAGGGACTGAAGGGGTAGGAGCAGAGGGTGGGGCAGAAGATGAGGATGGGGCCAGGGGTAGCAGTACCCCCAGCCTCCCCTCTGGAACTGACCAGGAGGGTGACAATGACCCTGACCTGGATAACCCAATTCCTCCTGTGGATGAGGAGGAGGCTCAGAATGACCTACACTTTGCCCCCCCAGGAAGGATTGTGAGTGTGCCCAGAAGGTCTAGATCTCCTTCTCAGGAGTCTAACCACTCTGGCACCTCAATAGGGACCTCTGTCTCCTCTCATAGGAGGGAATCCTCTCATGAGAGGAGAAAGAGGCTGATTCAATATGAGGAAGCTCAGCTTGAACTCAGAAAACAGCAACTGGCTATAGACAGGGAGTCCCTAGATCTCTACAAAGAGAGAAAAAGTTGGGACTAGAGTCCCATGGTGGCAGCAATATCCCTAAAGATAGGGAAAGGTCTTATGACCATAGAAACCTAAACAAGATTGTCCCTCCCTACCAGAGTGGGGATGACATCCACAAATGGATAACTGCACTGGAGAGGGCCTGTAAAGTTCAGAGGGTCCCCCAGAAGCAGTGGGCAGCAATCTTGTGGCTCTCCTTTGCAGACAAAGGTAGAGACAAGCTCCTCACTGTAAGAGAAGAGGATGCTGACAATTACACAGTCTTGAAGAGTGCTCTGATGGATGGGTTTGGCCTAACCACTGAACAGTATAGGTTGAAGTTCAGAGACACCCAAAAAGCTCAGACTCAAGACTGGGTTGATTTTGTAGATTGTGCTACTAAGGCTCTGGAAGGTTGGATACATGGCAACAAAGTGCAGGACTTTTTAGGATTGTACAATTTGATTATGAGGGAGCAGATCCTTAATAATTGTCAAAGCCAGCTTTTGCACCAGTATCTGGTGGACTCTGATCTGACCTCTCCCCAAGAATTGGGAAAGAAGGCAGACAAATGGGTCAGAACCAGAGTAAAAACTAAAAATCAGGGTGGTGACCAGAAGAAAGATTCTACTAAGTCCCAAGAGAAAGGTGGGGATAAATCTAAGGATAAGTCCCCTACAGGGCCCCAAAATTCCTCTTCTGGGGTGGGTCCCAAACTCCTTCCTCTCCTGAAAAGAAACCATATTGCCATGTCTGTAAAAAGCCTGGGCACTGGAAAACTGATCCCAGTTGCCCCAGGATTGGCAATAAAGAAAATGTTCCTCCCACAACTACTACCACCCCTCCTGGTACTACCAGTAGTAATCCTCCAGTTGGGAGTAGTGCACCCAAAAAGTTGGGTGCTTTTGCAAGAGGAACAGAGGTGGGCCCTAGTTTAGACAGGGACCCCTCAACAGACTCCTCTGACTCTGATGGTGGTATAGGATTTGCCACCTTTACCATGGGTCCCACAGCATTGGGCAGGTACAGATTGGAGCCAATAATTAATGGTCAGAAAGCTGTGGCATTTAGGGACACAGGGGCTAGTGTCACCATGGTGGCAGGGAAACTAGTCCCCCTCACCAGCTTTTACCTGAGTTTAAATACCAGGTGACCAACATTGATGGTGTCAGAACAGATCAACCCATGGCCATAGTCAATCTCAGCTGGGAGGGGGTCACAGGCCCAAAAAGAGTGGCAGTGTCCCCAACCCTACCTGTAGATTGCCTGATGGGCAATGATCTGGAAATTTCAGCCTGGGCTGAAGTTGAACACCAAACCCATCTCAGGATGCTGGGCGTCCCTGTAAAGGTTAGTGGGGCTGTGATGGCCACAGCCCCAGCCCAAGATTTTGGAGAGATGGAGCCTGGAAGAATGGCCCACTCTCCCCCAAAGAGAGCACAAGGGTTGAAGAAAAGTCTTCTTCCCTTCAGACAGTAGGTAAGGGTCAGCCTCCTCAGGGAACTGACCCTACCCCTAGTGAAGGAACTGCCCCAGAGGTAGTCAGGCCTGGTCTGGCCACCCCCCTGATAGCAGAGGACCCTTCCAAGGTGGTACCCAGTCTGGAGCAGGTAACCTGCCCCTCTCTACCCTGCCTCAGCCAGCCCAGGGCTGCAGAGGTCAGGGAGGTCAGTGGACCCCCAGGGCCTCCTGTCCAGAGGAACCCCCATCAGCAGATTAGGGGCACCCAGTCTAGTAGCCCTAGCCAGGTGAAAATTCCTCTACACACTGAGGGATCCCCCATACCTTTATATAGGGACCTCCCCCAGAAGGACTCTGGTAGGCAAGGGCAAACCTGGGACCAGAAGGTTCCAAACCTGCCATGTCCCTCCAGTAGTCCATCCAAAGGGACCCAACCCCCAGCTGTAGGCAGCCAAAGGTTGACCCGTAGAGCAAAGTGCAACTCAGTCATGGAAAGA
The DNA here is from genome assembly GCA_963921515.1 of Calotriton arnoldi. Classification (NCBI taxonomy): domain Eukaryota; kingdom Metazoa; phylum Chordata; class Amphibia; order Caudata; family Salamandridae; genus Calotriton; species Calotriton arnoldi. The sequence goes on from CAWUFW010010704.1 coordinate 50,767, forward strand.
CAGGCATACATGGTGACCAGTGATCTGAGGAAGCTGAGACCAACATTCCTAGGGCCTCACTTCCCTACTCAGACACCTCACCAGCCTTGTACTTTACCTAAGCACACCACAGGTAGTGATTCCCAATGGTGGAGACCCTCTCATACCCTTAGGGTGAGGGATTGCTTAGTGGACCATAAGACAGGGGGCAACCATGCTAGTGCAGGTGCTTCCTTATATGGCCACTTAGTCAATGAAGGCTCAACTGGCCAAGGTTAGCCTTATCTCCTTTCGTTTGGGGGGGGTTATGTAGGAAGGTGGAATCTGACTATATGGTTGCCCCCACTTTTTTATGGTGTTTTACTGGTTTATGACTTAGTTGGACTGGGATCCTGCTATTCAGGGCCCCAGTCTATCTGCTTTCTCTGTAAAAAGGTTTCCATGTGCCTTAGGCACAACTCTGATTGGAATCTGGAGTGCCCTTATAAGTCCCTAGTATATGGTATACTATGTACCAAGGGCATAGGTACCTCAGAGGCCTACCAGGGGCTGCAGCATGTATTATGCCACCCCTGGAAGGCCATTCAAACTGACACCACAGGTCTGCTACTGCAGCCTGGGTAAGGTGGTGCATGCACCCCTTACTGTGATATAGGTTACCTATATCACTAAATACATACACACATATAAACCTATAAGTCACTCCTATGGCAGGCCTTATCAATCCTGAAGGCAGAGTGCGTGGTTCCTATGTGAGAGGGTGCCCCTGCATGAGCAGGGCCCCTCTGCAGCGTTCGGAGACCCTTCTCTGATGCTGTTTGTAGTGCAGCCTGACCATATACTCTTAAGCGCATTATAACCCTGCATTAAATGCTAACTTTGGAATGGCTGCACCGAAACATGTCGTGTTTGGTGTCAAACATCTTGGAATACTACCCCCCCCCGCCAATTCTGGCGGCGGGGGTAGCATTCCACCCTTCTAGAGGGAGAGACATGTTAACCCTGGCCTGGCCGGTAACTTCTTTCTAAAGCCTGGCATCACAAAATGGATGCTGCTGCCACAGACACAAGTCTGGCCTCCTGCTGCTGGACGAAACTCCGGCAGGGGAGGCCTGGACAATAGGTTTCCTGTCCCAGGGAGGTGTGACCACCTCCCCAGACAGGATAATGTGTATTGGGGCTGGGCGGGAGCACTTTCGGGTGCTTTGAAGTCCTGCACTGGGGGCACACTTGGTGTCCCTGTGCAAACCCCAGTTCAAACCGGATCAGGGGCTTGCAGCCCCTGCTTTGGCGTGAACTGGACAAAGGGAAAGGGGTGTAGCCACCCCTCTGCCCTGACCCACCCATAGGTGGGGCCACAGAGTAGTCCAACCCCTAAACTTAGTATAAGTATAGCAACCCAGTCCTTAGGACTTTAGATTATCCCTGGATGAAACTCTGAAACAGAATCCTGGACCTTCGACGCTCTACTCAAGACTAGAGGACAGAAGAATCTCCTTTGGGGTCAAGGAGTGACTCCCCTGCTTGGCAGGCACCAAAGAAGCAATTGTCCGGTCTGCATCGCCTAAGCTCACGTCGGACACCGAAGTCTTTGCATCACCAGAGGTGGATTTCTTGACTTCCCCGAGGCTGCCCTGAGTTCCCAGCAAAGCTGAGGCCCGTAGCTGTCGTGGGTAATGTGGAACCGTGACCCCTGGACACCGCACGCATTTGCTAGTGCATCCTCTTTTGGGTCTTCCAGGAAGTCGTGCTTTGGGCTCCGAGTAGCCCTAGCCTCCAGCACCAACTGCACCGAAGATCACTGGCCTCCACTCCACGAGTGTCCTGTGAGCCAGCTCCACGTGCGATGTCTTGAGGCTGCTTCGCAGTCGCTAGCCCGTTGGCTAGTAGCCCTTCACGAAGGCCAATCCTTTTCTTCTTGGGTTCCCTGGTTGCTCCAGGCTTGTCCTCACTTACCCTTGCTGGGTGAGTTCCTCAGCCCTTCCTGGTCTGCATCATCGACATTCTTCATCTACATCAAGACTTGCCGTTGCCAAGGCTTGTTGGGTCCAATCCGGTCACCGATACCTCAGCAGTCGACAGACATCGTGTACCAGCACGAATCCTGCTCCTAGTTGCCGACAACGCCTCCTGGACCTCGTGGCTGAAGAGTAAAGACGACTGTCAACCTACCTGAAGCACTCGACATCGGTGGGCATCCGCTCATCGCCTTCCTGGTCACTGGCTAGTGACCCAGACTCTGTCCCCTCTGCTTTCAGGTTCTTCAGATCTCCGATCCACTCTTGGATCCACCCGGACACTTTCCACTTGGTCGCCAGCAGCACTTTGCAGCAGATCGCCTTTCAAATCGACGACGAAACCCGACCCCGAAAGGCACCTATGCACCCGGCTTCCCTGGGTGAGGTAACACGAGTACTCTGGTGCTCCCGTGGGTAGAGACTCTAGAACGACCTAGTTCTCAAAGGGTTTGCTCCAAGTCCTCCTTTAAGTGTCCCTTTTCTTTAATTTCCTGATCGCGACTTTCTCCATAGAAGTTAACGGCGTATCGCGGTTGTGTATTTACACTGCACGCGTCCCCCGTGGGTCCCCTGTGTCACTACCTTGGGTGGTTCCTTGTGGTCCAAGCACTTCTAGAGGCTCTAGGCCTAGTGTCTAGCTCAGTCGTGGTTCTTATACCACTTTATTGGTATATGGTTTGGTACACCCCTAGGGCCCAAACGTGTATTTGTGCTATTACTGTGTTTAAATAACTTATAACTTGTGTACTTTGAACTCTAGCCTCATAAAGAGACTAGAGGGGTGTGTTTAGCAATAAATACATATATTTTGAATATATACCTGGTGTGGTGCTCTTTCATTTGATCACTCAAGAGATTATAGACTGGTAAAACAAGCTGCTTTACATTCCTTCAAGACTTAGCCTGAAGGCTGCTCTCCATTGTTACCACTAGGATAGCTTTCAATAAGGTTGTCTTTAACCTATCGCCAATAAGGGGTTGTTTGGACTGGTGCAAGGTGCCCACTATAATTAGTGGACAGCATATGCCAGGCCAACTTCTCACATTGTCTTTAACCTATCTCCAATAAGGGGTTGTTTGGACTGGTGCAAGGTGCCCACTATAATTAGTGGACAGCATATACCAGGCCAACTTCTCACATTGGTGGCAGCGGTGGGATTCCAGCTTGCTATTGTTTTACCAGATAATCTCAATTGAATTGATCAACTGAAAACCACTAAGGGTACCTTAGGTACATATAAAAACAAGCTTAGTATACAGTAAGTTCTACTGAACTTAGAGTTGTGTATTAAGGGCTTAGCACACCCTTTCTACAACCAAGAGAGTTTAGTGGGCCACACTAGAGTAGGTAGTGCATACACCACACCTCACTAGTAATGTCTTCACTACCAGGAACCAGTGGGCTCCTGCCATCCAAATATGACAACCTCCCATTCTTGGAATTGAGAGAGTTGTGCAAGATTAGGAAGCTGAAGACAGGCAAAAGTGCCATCACCCAACGTCTCATGGAGATGCTTCTGCTAGATGATCTTGGAAGACCCATAGGGTCTGCAAGGGTAGGCAGAGAGGGTGGGGCAGACGATGAGGAAGGGACCAGGGGTGAAAATACTCAGGACCTGACCTCTGAAACTGGCCAGGAGGATGAAAATGATCCTGCCCTGGACAATGCAGCTCCTCCTGTGGATGAGGAGGAGGATCAGAATGACCTCCCCTTTGTCCCACCAGGAAGAGTTGTGAGTGTGCCTAGAAGATCCAGATCTCCTTCTCAGGAGTCTAACCAATCTGACACCTCAGTAGGGACCTCTGTTTCTTCTCATAGGAGGGAATCCTCTCATGAGAGGAAAGAGAGACTGCTCAAGTATGAGGAAGCTCAGTTGAGAATCAGAAGAGAGCAGTTGGCTATAGACAGGGAGTCCGTAGAGCTTCATAGACAAAGAAGAAAGTTGGGACAAGAGTCCCATGGTGGCAGCAACTTCCCTAGTGGTAGGGAAAGGTCTTATGACCATAGAAACCTGAGCAAGATTGTTCCTCCCTACCAGAGTGGGGATGACATCCACAAATGGATTACTGCACTGGAGAGGGCCTGTAAAGTACAGCGGGTCCCTCAGGAGTAGTGGGCAGCAATCTTGTGGCTCTCCTTTGCAGACAAAGGTAGAGATAAGCTCCTCACTGTTAGAGAAGAGTATGCTGATGATTATCAAGTCTTAAAAAGTGCATTGATTGATGGGTTTGGCCTAACAACTGAACAGTACAGGTTAAAGTTCAGAGATACCCAAAAGGCACAAAATCAATGCTGGGTGGACTTTGTTGATTGTTCTGCTAAGGCTCTGGAAGGTTGGTTAGTGGGCAGTAAGGTATGTGACTTCAAAGGATTGTACAATTTTATCATGAGGGAGCAGATTCTTAATAACTGTTAAAATCAGCTGTTGCATCAGTACCTGGTGGACTCTGATCTGACCTCTCCCCAAGAATTGGGAAAGAAGGCAGACAAATGGGTCAGAACCAGGGTGAGGCAGAAGGTACAGAACCAAGGTGGTAACCCAAAGAAGCAAGATTCTAAAAACTCTGACAAGGGTGGGGAGAAGGGTAAAGACCAGAAGTCTTCACAAGGCCCCCAAAAATCTTCTTCAGGTGGGGATTCACAGTCTAACAAAGGGAAAGGCCAAAAGAAACCATGGTGCAAAGTCTGTAAGCAAAAGACACACTGGACCAGTGATTGCACCAAGTCCAAAGACTCTATTCCAGCCCCCACAAATGCCCCTAAGGCACCTGTTCCCCCTAGTGCAGTTACAAATGGTGGTGGAAGTACACAAGCCAAGGGTTTAGTAGGGTTGACCCTGGGTACTGAGATGGGCTCTGGCCTAGTCAGAGAACCCACTCAGACTGTCCTAGTCTGTGATGGAGGCATGGATATCACCTCCTCTGTGAGTCCCAGTAATCTGGGCAAGTACAGACAACATCCATTAATAAATGGAAAAGAGGCTTTGGCCTTCAGGGACACAGGAGCAAGTGTCACTATGGTGACACAAGATATTGTGGATCCTGGGCAGATTATACTTGGTGAAATGTACCAAGTGACCAATGCTAGCAACGTCAGAACAGACCATTCTCTGGCAGTTGTTAACTTCTCCTGGGGAGGGGTAACTGGACTTAAGAAGGTTGTGGTGAGTGCAGACCTACCAGTTGAATGCGTGCTTTGTCAGGTTTTGTACTCCTCAGGATCCGGATGATGGTACAAGGGGTCCACCCCTTGACATCCCCAATCTCTGAATATAAGTTTACAGAGCGTTAGGGCAATCAAGTGAGGGAAAGGTAAGGGTAGGGAACCGCAGGGATGTGAACCTATAAGAAAAAACAACATGTATCAATATACACATAAGTATATATGACTACTCTAGTAAGGTCTCACTAAAGCCGATTACTACCTTAGACACACGTGCATGGAACGTCAATTCACTTCTCCATAAAATAACTTCCAACTCCTGTTCTGACGGATATCCTATAAGATAGAACATGTGTTAACCACTTCCATTCACAACTCATACCATGGCACAGCTATATATAGAAGTCCCAACGTGACAACAGTACTTTTCTTTACCATACCCCTAACAGACTCACCGGTATGTTTGAGTCCGCCTCTCAAAACAAAGAAAACAGAAATCCAGAAACAAAATTGAAGCTGAATCCTTCAGCCCATTAGTTTTTAGGAACTCCAGTGGAAATAATAGATAAGTGTTCATCGTGAGTAGAACTGCCTTCTGAATCCCCAATGTCTCGTTTCCCTACAATAATGAATAAACAGCGGTTTCCTCACCGCAATTGGCAGCACAAAAATAAAGGTCCTAGTATGGGCAAAAGGCCACGAGACACAGAAAAGAGATATTTTATCTCTATCGCAGCTCCTAGTCATCAAGTGACGCGCATTCACCGTCCGTTGTGAATGCCGTCGACATCAAACACTTCAAACCCTAATCCACGGTATTATAACCGCTGCTGACTCTCTTCGTTCTCGACGTGCTTACCATTCGGAGCACCGCCGTCAGAACATGGAAATTACCTCCGAGTTATGTACTGGACGCCAACGCTTACCCATCTTGTGTGGGCGCCCTCGAAACCCCGAATCCTCGGGTGAAAACTGCAGGTTCCTAGCTTAGCCGAGCTAGCGCCAGAGCGGCTTCTTGCTTCCGCGTCTCCCGCTCCACAAAAGGTCCGAACTTCAAAATTACAAGTGTGCGTATAGCAGCGTTTTAAGGACGCTGACTCCTCCCATCCACAGCCTCATAGGAAATGTAGTTTCTCTCATAAGGCAGGCGCACTACGTCCGTGAATCCCGACATGCTTGGCAATGATCTAGAAACTTCAGCTTGGGCAGAAGTGGAGCTCAGGACCCATGCAGAAATGCTGGGCATCCCTGCAGATGTGTTTGCTGTGACCAGGTCACAGGCCAAAATGACTAACACTGAACAGGCCTTGGATCCTGGAACAATGGACCAAGTGCCATCCAAGAGGAGGAGTAGTAGGGTTAAGGCAGTGCCTTCCACCTTGGCTCAGAAGGAAGATCAGTCTCTTGAGGGAGATGATCTCAGTCCTGAAGAAGGAACTGTCCCTGAGGAGCTTGAGCCTGATCAGGTTGAGTTCTTAGGGACAGGGGGCCCTTCCAGGGCAGATCTGAGCCAGGAGCAGCAGAGCTGCCCCTCTCTTGAACCCCTCAGACAGCAAGCTGCTGCTGAGGCTGCTGGGAATGCTAGTGGTCCCCATAAAGTGTATTGGAATGATGGACTCTTGTACTCAGAGTGTAGAGACCCCAAGCCTGGTGCCACCAGGAGGTTGGTTATACCTCTGAAGTTCAGGGACTTCCTATTGACCCTAGCCCATGATATTCCTCTAGCAGGTCACCTGGGCCAGAACAAGACTTGGGACAGAATTGTCCCTCACTTTCACTGGCCCCACATGTCTGAAGACACCAAGGAGTTTTGTCGCTCCTGTGTAACCTGCCAGGCCAGTGGCAAGGCAGGTGGTACTACACAGGCCCCCCTGATACCACTACCTGTGGTGGGGGTTCCCTTTGAAAGGGTGGGGATTGACATTGTTGGTCCCATGGATCCCCAAACAGCATCTGGGCACAGGTTTATCCTGGTGGTGGTGGACCATGCCACTAGGTACCCAGAGGCTATTCCCCTTAGGACCACTACAGCACCTGTGGTGGCAAGAGCCCTCCTGGGAATTTTCTCAAGAGTGGGCTTCCCTAAGGAGGTTGTATCAGACAGGGATGCTAACTTTATGTCTGGATACTTGAAGGCAATGTGGAAGGAGTGTGGAGTGACTTACAAATTCACCACACCCTATCACCCACAATGCAATGGTTTAGTTGAGAGGTTCAACAAAACCTTAAAGGGCATGATTAAAGGGCTCCCAGAAAAGCTTAGGCGAAGATGGGACATACTCTTGCCCTGCCTTTTGTTTGCATACAGGGAGGTGACTCAAAAGGGGGTTGGCTACAGCCCTTTTGAACTTTTGTTTGGCCATCCTGTCAGGGGTCCATTGTGTCTGGTGAAGGAAGGATGGGAGTTACCTCCCAAGCCCCCAAAGCAGGACATAGTGGACTACGTACTTGGTCTCCGCTCCCTGATGGCTGAGTACATGAAAAAGCCAACTATAAACCTTGAGGCTAGTCAGGAACTACAAAAAGCCTGGCATGACCAAAAGGCTGTACTGACTGTTTACCAGCCAGGGCAGAAGGTGTGGGTGTTGGAGCCAGTGGCCCCAGCAGCTCTCCAAGACAAATGGAGTGGACCCCATACCATTGTTGAGCAGAAGGGTGAGGTTACCTATTTGGTAGACCTAGGAACACCCAGGAGTCCCCACAGGGTTCTCCATGTCAACAGACTGAAACCATATGTGGACAGGGCAGACATGGGCTTGCTCATGGCTACTGATGAGGGACAGGAGGAAGAGAGTGACCCACTCCCTGACCTGCTCTCACAGAACCCTGATGATGGGTCAGTGGATGGTGTAGCCTTGACAGGCAGCCTCACTGCCCAGCAGCAAACTGATTGCAGACAGGTGCTCAATCAGTTCAGGCATATGTTCTCTCTGACTCCAAGTCAGACCACCTGGTGAACTCATGAAGTGGACACTGGGGACAGTCTGCCTATTAAAAATAAGATTTATAGGCAACCTGACCATGTCAGGGACAGTATCAGGACAGAAGTCCAGAAAATGTTGGATTTGGGAGTTATTGAACCCTCAGATAGCCCTTGGGCTAGTCCAGTGGTCCTTGTGCCAAAACCTCGCACCAGTGGTGGGAAAAGAGAGATGAGGTTTTGTGTGGACTACAGGGATCTCAATGCAGTCACTAGGACTGATGCCCATCCAATACCCAGGGCAGATGAGCTAATAGACACTTTGGCCTCAGCCAAGTACCTAAGCACATTTGACCTAACAGCTGGCTACTGGCAGATCAGGCTAGCTGATGATGCAAAGCCAAAAACAGAATTCTCAACCCCTAGTGGGCATTATCAATTTGTGGTAATGCCCTTTGGTTTGAAAAATGCACCTGCCACTTTCCAAAGGTTGGTGAATACAGTTCTCACAGGTCTGGAAGCCTACAGTGCAGCTCATCTTGATGATATTGCTGTCTTTAGCTCCACCTGGGAGGATCACCTGGTCCACCTAAGGAATGTTTTGGAGGCCCTGCAAAAGGCAGGCCTCAATATCAAGGCCACCAAGTGTCAGATAGGGCAGAGTCAGGTTGTATACCTGGGCCACCTTGTAGGTGGAGGCAAGGTTCAACCACTTCAGAGCAAAATCCAGACCATCATGGACTGGGTTGCTCCAACTACCCAGACTCAGGTGAGAGCCTTCTTAGGCCTGACTGGGTACTTTAGGAGATTTGTCAAGGGGTATGGATCAATAGTGACACCCCTGAATGACTTAACTTCCAAAAGAATGCCCAAAAAGGTTCAGTGGACAGCTAGCTGTCAAAAGGCATTTGATGACCTGAAGCAGGCCATGTGCACTGCTCCCATTCTACCGAGTCCTGATTACTCCAAGAAGTTCATTGTCCAAACAGATGCATCTGAATTGGGGGTAGGGGCTGTACTGTCACAATTGAATGATGAAGGTCAGGATCAGCAAGTAGCTTTCATTAGCAGAAGGCTGACCCCTAGAGAGAAACGTTGGTCAGCCATTGAGAGGTAGGCCTTTGCTGTGGTTTGGGCTCTGAAGAAGTTGAGGCCATACTTGTTTGGTACTCACTTCCTTGTTCAGACAGACCATAAGCCCCTCTTATGGCTAAAACAAATGAAGGGTGAAAACCCCAAACTGCTTAGGTGGTCCATTTCCCTACAGGGGATGGACTTTACAGTGGAACATAGACCTGGGAGTAACCATGCCAATGTAGATGGACTCTCTAGGTATTTCCACTTAGAACATGAAGACTCAACTGGTCAAGGTTAGTTTAATGTCCCTGCGTTTGGGGGGGTTGTGTGGGAGAGTAGGATCTGCTTCACATGGGTTCCCCCACTTTTTGCTGATGCTTCACTGTTTTTTGACTTTAGTCTGGCTGGGGCCCTGCTAATCAGAACCCCAGCCTAGCTGCTTCCTCTCTAAAATGGTTTCCATGTACCTTAGGTACATCTTTGATTGGATTCTGGAGTGCCCTTATAAGTCCCTAGTATATGGTATACTATGTACCCAGGGCATAGGTACCCCAGAGGCCTACCAGGGGCTGAAGCATATATTATGCCACCCCTGGGAAGCCCTACAAAAAGACACCACAGGTCTGCTACTGGAGCCTGGGTAAGGCCTTAACAATCCTGAAAGCAGAGTGCTTGGTTTTTATGTGAGAGGGTGCCCCTGCATGAGCAGAGCACCTCTGCAGCGTTCTGAGTCAATCCTCTGGTGCTGTTTGTGGTGCAGCCTGACCATATACTCTTAAGTGCATTATAACCTCGAGGTAAATGCTACCTTTGGGATGGCTGCACGGAAACATGTCGTGTTTGGTGTCAAACACTTTTGAATACTACCCCCCCCCGCCAGTTCTGGTGGCGGGGGTAGCATTCCACCCTTCTAGAGGGAGAGACATGTACACACCGGCATACCCGGTATTAACTTTTCAGAGCCTTGGCATCACAAAATGGATGCCGCTGCCACAGACACGGGTCTGGCCTCCTGCTGCTGACTGAAACTCCGGCCGGGGAGGCCTGGACAATAGGTTTCCTGTCGCAGGGAGGTGTAACCACCTCCCATGACAGGATAGTGTGTATTGGGGCTGGGCGGGAGCACTCTCTGGTGCTTTGAAGTCCTGCACTGGGGGCACATTTGGTGTCCCTGTGTGAAGCCCAGTTCAAACCGGTTGCAGGGGCTACCTGCCCCTGCTCTGGCGTGAAACTGGACAAAGGGAATGGGTGTAACCACCCCTCTTCCCTGACCCTCCCATAGGTGGGTCCCCAGAGTATGTCCAACCCCCTAACTTAGTATAAGTAAGGGACCCCAGTCCTTAGGACTTCAGATTATCCCTGGACGAAACTCTGAACGTGAATCCTGGACCTTCGACGCTCTACTTGAAGATTAGAGGACTGAAGAATCTCCCTTGGGGTCAAGGAGTGACTCCCCTGCTGGCAGGCACCAAAGAAGCAACTGTCCGGTCTGCATCGCTGAAGCTCCCGCCGGACGCCGAAGTCTTTGCATCACCAGAGGTGGATTTTCAGACTTCCCCGAGGCTGCCCTGAGACCCCAGCAAAGCTGAGGCACGTAGCTGTCGTGGGTAACGTGGAACCGTGTGTAGGAGAGTAGGATCTGCTTCACATGGGTACCCCCACTTTTTGCGGATGCTTCACTGTTTTTCGACTGTAGTCTGGCTGGGGCCCTGCTAATCAGAACCCCAGCCTAGCTGCTTCCTCTCTAAAATGGTTTCCATGTACCTTAGGTACATCTCTGATTGGATTCTGGAGTGCCCTTATAAGTCCCTAGTATATGGTATACTATGTACCCAGGGCATAGGTACCCCAGAGGCCTACCAGGGGCTGAAGCATGTATTATGCCACCCCTGGGAGGCCCTCCAAAATGACACCACAGGCCTGCTACTGCAGCCTGGGTAAGGTGGTGCATGCACCCCTTACTGTGGTATAGGCTACCTATATCACTACCATTGCACACACATATAAACTTATAAGTCACTACTATGGCAGGCCTTACCAATCCTAAAGGCTGAGTGCTTGGTTTTTATGTGAGAGGGTGCCACTGCATGAGCAAATCCCATCTGCAGGGTTCGGAGTCAATCCTCTGATACTGTTTGTGGTACAGCCTGACCATATACTCTTAAGTGCATTATATCCTCGCAGTAGAATGCTAACTTTGGACTGGCTGCACCAAAACATGTCGTGTTTGGTGTCAAACACCTTGGAATACTACCCCCCGCCAGTCCTGGTGGCGGGGGTAGCATTCCACCCTCCTAGAGGGAGAGACATGTACACACCGGCCTGCCCGGTATTAACTTCACAGAGCCCTGGCATCACAAAATGGATGCTGCTGCCACAGACATGGGTCTGGCCTCCTGCTGCTGACAGAAACTCCGGCAGGGGAGGCCTGGACAATAGGTTTCCTGTCACAGGGAGGTCTAACCACCTCCCCAGACAGGATAGTGTGTATTGGGGCTGGGCGGGAGCACTCTCTGGTGCTTTGAAGTCCTGCACTGGGGACACATTTGGTGTCCCTGTGCATAGTCCAGTTCAAACCAGTTGCAGGGGCTACCTGCCCCTGCTCTGGCGCGAAACTGGACAAAGGGAATGGGTGTGCCCACCCCTCTTCCCTGACCCTCCCATAGGTGGGTCCCCAGAGTATGTCCAACCCCTAACTTCGTATAAGTATGGGACCCCAGTCCTTAGGACTTTAGATTACCCTGGACGAAACTCTGAAGCCGAATCCTGGACCTTCGACGCTCTGCTTCAAGATTAGAGGACTGAAGAATCTCCCTTGGGGTCAAGAAGTGACTCCCCTGCTTGGCAGGCACCTAAGAAGCAATTGTCCGGTCTGCATCGCTGAAGCTCCCGCCAGACGCCAAAGTCTTTGCAACACCAGAGGTGGATTTCCAGACTTCCCCGTGGCTGCCCTGAGACCCCAGTGAAGCTGAGGCACGTAGCTGTCGTGAGTAACGTGGAACCATGACCCCTGGACACAGAGAAATTTTGCAAGTGCAACCTCTTTCTGGTCTCCCACGAAGGTGTGCTTTGGGCTCCGAGTAGCCCCCGCCTCCAGCACCGACTGCACCAAAGATCACTGGCCTCCACTCCACGAGTGTCCTGTGAGCCAGCTCCAAGTGCGTCCACTCGAGGCTCCTTCGCGGTCACTAGTCCGTTAGCTAGTGGACCCTCCCGAAGGCAACTCTTCTTCTGCTTGGGCTTTTCTGGTTGCCCCAGACGTGCCCTGACTTACCCTCGCTGGGTGAGTCCCCCAGACCTTCCTGGTCTGCATCAACGTCCTTTCTTTGTTTCCACATGACTTGCCGTTGCCAAGGCTTGTTGGGTCCAATCCAGTCGCCAACACTGCAGCAATCGACAGATGTTGTGGGACAGCTCGAATACAGCTCCTGGTTGGCGTCGATGCCTCCTGGACCTCGTGGCTGAAGAGTCAAGATGACCGTCAACCTACCTGAAGCACCCAACATCGGTGGGCATCTGCTCATCGCCTTCCTGGTCACTGGCTAGTGACCCAGACTCTGTCCCCTCTGCTTTCAGGTTCTTCAGATCTTCGATCCACCCTTGGATCCACTAGGACACTTTCGACTTGGCCGCCAGCAGCACTTTGCAGCAGATCGCCATTGAAAACGACGACGAAACCCGACCCCGAAAGACACCTATGCACCCGGCTCCCCTGGGTGAGGTAACTCGAGTACTCCGGTGCTCCCGTGGGTATTGACTCTAGAACGGCCTAGTTCTAAAGTGGTTTGCTCCAAGTCCTCCGCCAAGTGCCCTTTTTCTTTAAAACTCCAACTGCGACATTCCACATAGAAGTCAACGGCGGCTCGCGGCTGTGTTCTCACACTGCACGCGTCCCCGTGGGTCCTCTGTGTCACTACCTTGGGTGGTTCCTTGAGGGCCAAGCAGTTCTACAGGCTCTAGGCCTTGTGTCTAGAACAGTCGTGGTTCTTATACCACTTTATTGGTATATGGTTTGGTACGCCCCTAGGGCTCAAACGTGTATTTGTGCTATTACTGTTGATATTCGACTTGTAACTTATGTACTTCGAACTCTAGCCTCATAAAGAGACTAGAGGGGTGTGTTTAAGACTAAATACATATATTTTAAATATATACCTGTGTGGTCCTCTTTCATTTGGTCACTCAAGAGATTATAGACTGGTAAAACAAGCTGCTTTACATTCCTCAAGACTTAGCCTGAAGGCTGCTCTCCATAGCTACCACTAGGATAGCTTTCAATAAAGGTTGTCTTTAACCTTTATCCAATAAGGAGTTGTTTGGACTGGTGCAAGGTGCCCACTATAATTAGTGGACAGCATATACCAGGCCAACTTCTCACAAAGACAACCTTTATTGAAAGCTATCCTAGTGGTAGCTATGGAGAGCAGCCTTCAGGCTAAGTCTTGAAGGAGTGTTAAGCTGTTGTTTTACCAGTTATAATCTCGTGAATGACCAAATGAAAGGAGAACCACACCAGGTATATATATAAAATATATGTATTTATTACTAAACACTACCCAATAGTCTCTTTATGAGGCTAGAGGTCAAAGTACACAAGTTACAAGTCAAATAGCACAGTAAATTAGCACAATATACGATTAGCCCTAGGGGCGTACCAAACCATATATTAAGAAAGTGGTATAAGAACCACAACTTAAGTAGACACAAGGCCTAGAGCCTGTAGAATCGCTGGAACCCCAAGGAACCACCCAAGGTAGTGACACAGGGAACCCACGGGGGCTGTGTGCAGTGTGTGAACACAGCCGCGAGCTCCAATAAAGTCTATGGGTAAGTCGCGGTAAGAGTTTTAGAGTTTAAGGACACTTAGAAATGGACTAGGACCAAACCCTCTTGGACTTAGACAGTTCTAGGGTTAGCACCCACGGGAGCACCGGAGTACTCGAGTTACCTCACCCAGGGAAGCCGGGTGCACAGGTGTCAAATGGTGTCGGGTCGCGGCGTCGATTTCAATGGCAGCCTGCAACGAAGTGCTGCTGCCGGGAAGATGCAAAGTGTCCGAAGAGATCCAAGCCTGGATCGGAGATGAGAAGAACCTGGAAGCAGAGGGGACAGAGTCTGGGTCACTTGCCAGTGACCAGGGGCACGATAGTCGAATGCCCACCAATGTCGGGTGCTTCAGGTGAAAGAGGTGAAGCTTGACTCTTCAGCCACGAGGACCAGGAGGTGTCGATGACAACCAGGAGCTGGATTCGAGCTGTCCCACGAAAGATGTCGAGTGCTGCAGCATTGGTGTCCAGATTGAACAGAAGAAGCCTTGGCAACAGCAACCCACGCAGAAAGGAGAAAGATGCTTCGGTGCAGACCTGCAAGGTCTGAGGGACTCACCACTTGGTGGGGAGTTAGGGCACGTCTGGAGCAACCAGAAACACCCAATTAAAATCAGAGGTGCCTTCACAGGGACCCATCAGTCGACAGACCAGGGATCGCGAAGGAGCCTCGAGCAGAAATGCAAGAAGCGGGCCCACAGAACACTCGTGGAGTGTAGGCTCACAATCTTCAGTGCAAATGATGCTCGAGGCCTGGGCTACAAGTAACCCAAAGCAGGACTTCAAGGGTCATCGAGAAGTCAATGCACTAGCAAATGTGCACGATGTCCAGGGGTTATGGTTCCACGTCACTCGTGAGGGCTGCGGGACTCAGCTTTGCTGGGGACTCGGGTCGGCCTCTGAGAAGTCTGGAAATCCTCTTCCTGGGCTGCAAGTACTTTGGAGTCCGGCGGGAGCTTCAGAGATGCAGACCGGCAAATGCTTTGTTGGTGCCTGCCAAGCAGAGGAGTCACTCCTTGACCCCAAGGGAGATTTCTTCAGTCCTCTTGTCTTTAGTAGAGCGTCGAAGTTCCAGGATTCAGTTGCAGAGTTCCAGGGATATCTAAAGTCCTGTTGCCAGGGGTTCCTTACTTATACCTTAGAAAGGGATTGGACTAACTCTGGGGACCCACCTATGGGAAGGTTTGGAAAGAGGGGTGGCTATACCCATTTCCTTTGTCCAGTTTTGCGCCAGAGCAGGGGCTGGCAGCCCCTGCAACCGGTTTGAACTGGGGTATGCACAAGGACACCAAATGTGCCCCCAGTGCAGGCCTTCAAAGCACTCTTGGAGTGCACCCACCCAGCCCTAATCCACTAAGGCCTGTCTGGGAGTTGGTAACACCTCCCTGTGACAGGAAACCTATTGTCCAGGCCTCCCCTGCCTGAGTTTCGGTCAGCAGCAGGAGGCCAGACTCGTGTCTGTGGCTGCAGCATCCATTTTGTGATGCCAGGGCTCTGTTTAGCTGGTAACGGGTATACCGGTGCTGTCATGCCTGTCCCCAGTGTCCACTTCATGAGTGCACCAGGTGATCTGACTTGGAGTCAGAAAGAACATATGCCTGAACTGATTGAGCACCTGTCTGCAATCAGTTTGCTGCTGGGCAGTGAGGCTGCCTGCCAAGGCTACACCATCCACTGACCCATCATCAGGGTTCTGTGAGAGCAGGTCAGGGAGTGGGTCACTCTCTTCCTCCTGTCCCTCATCAGTAGCCATGAGCAAGCCCATGTCTGCCCTGTCCACATATGGTTTCAATCTGTTGACATGGAGAACCCTGTGGGGACTCCTGGGTGTTCCTAGGTCTACCAAATAGGTAACCTCACCCTTCTGCTCAACAAGGTTATGGGGTCCACTCCATTTGTCTTGGAGAGCTGCTGGGGCCACTGGCTCCAACACCCACACCTTCTGCCCTGGCTGGTAAACAGTCAATACAGCCTTTTGGTCATGCCAGGCTTTTTGTAGTTCCTGGCTAGCCTCCAGGTTTTTAGTTGCCTTTTTCATATACTCAGCCATCCTGGAGCGGAGACCAAGTACATAGTCCACTATGTCCTGCTTTGGGGGCTTGAGAGGTAACTCCCATCCTTCCTTCAGCAGGCACAATGGACCCCTGACAGGGTGACCAAACAAAAGTTCAAAAGGGCTGTTGCCAACCTCCTTTTGAGGCACCTCCCTGTATGCAAATAAAAGGCAGGGCAAGAGTATGTCCCATCTTCACCTAAGCTTCTCTGGGAGCCATTTGATCATGCCCTTTAAGGTTTTGTTGAATCGCTCAACTAAACCATTGCATTGTGGGTGATAGGGTGTGGTGAACTTGTAAGTCACTCCACACTCCTTCCACATTGCCTTTAAGTATCCAGACATAAAGTTTGCCCCCCTGTCTGATACAACCTCCTTAGGGAAGCCCACTCTTGAGAAAATTCCCAGGAGGGCCCTTGCCACCACAGGTGCTGTAGTGGTCCTAAGGGGAAAAGCCTCTGGGTACCTGGCGGCATGGTCCACCACCACCAGGATAAATCTGTGCCCAGATGCTGTTTGGGGATCCATGGGACCAACAATGTCAATCCCCACCCTTTCAAAGGGAACCCCCACCACAGGTAGTGGTATCAGGGGGGCCTTTGTAGTGCCACCTGCCTTGCCACTGGCCTGGCAGGTTACACAGGAGCGACAAAACTCCTTGGTGTCTTCAGACTTGTGGGGCCAGTGAAAGTGAGGGACAATTCTGTCCCAAGTCTTGTTCTGGCCCAGGTGACCTGCTAGAGGAATGTTATGGGCTAGGGTCAAATGAAGCCCCTGAACTTCAGAGGTATAACCAACCTCCTGGTGGTACCAGGCGTGGGGTCTCTACACTCTGAGTACAAGAGTCCATCATCCCAATACACTTTATGGGGACCACTAGCATTCCCAGCAGCCTCAGCAGCAGCTTGCTGTCTGAGGGGTTCAAGAGAGGGGCAGCTCTGCTGCTCCTGGCTCAGATCTGCCCTGGAAGGGCCCCCTGTCCCTAAGAACTCAACCTGATCAGGCTCCAGCTCCTCTGGGACAGTTCCTTCCTCATGACTGAGATCATCTCCCTCAAGAGACTGATCTTCCCTCTGAGCCAAGGGGGAAGGCACTGCCTTTACCCTACTACTCCTCCACTTGGATGGCACTTAGTCCATTGTTCCAGGATCCAAGGCCTGTTCAGTGTTAGACATTTTGCTCTGTGACCTGGTCACAGCAAACACATCTGCAGGGATGCCCAGCATTTCTGCATGGGTCCTGAGCTCCACTTCTGCCCAAGCTGAAGTTTCTAGTTCATTGCCAAGCAAGCATTCAACTGGTAGGTTTGCACTCACCACAACCTTCCAAGGCCAGTTACCCCTCCCCAGGAGAAGTTAACATCTGCCAGAGTAGGGTCTGTTCTGACATTGCTAGCATTGGTCACTTGGTACATTTCACCAAGTATAATCTGCCCAGGATCCACAAGATCTTGTGTCACCATGGTGACACTTGCTCCTGTGTTCCTGAATGCCAAAGCCTCTTTTCCATTTATTAATGGCTGTTGCCTGTACTTGCCCAGATTACTGGGACTCACAGAGGAGGTCACATCCATGCCCCCATCACAGACTAAGACAGCCTGAGTGAGTTCTCTGACTAGGCCAGGGCCCATCTCATTACCCAGGGTCAACCCTACTAAACCCTTGGCTTGTGTACTCCCACCACCATTTGTAACTGCACTAGGGGGAACAGGTGCCTTAGGGGCATTGGTGGGGGCTGGAATAGAGTCTTTGGACTTGGTGCAATCACTGGTCCAGTGTGTCTTTTGCTTACAGACTTTGCACCATGGTTTCTTTTGGCCTTTCCCTTTGTTAGACTGTGAATCCCCACCTGAAGAATATTTTTGGGGGCCTTGTGAAGACTTCTGGTCTTAACCCTTCTCCCCACCCTTGTCAGAGTTCTTAGAATCTTGCTTCTTTGGGTCACCACCTTGGTTCTGTACCTTCTGCCTCACCCTGGTTCTGACCCATGTGTCTGCCTTCTTTCCCAATTCTTGGGGAGAGGTCAGCTCAGAGTCCACCAGGTACTGATGCAACAGCTGATTTTGACAGTTATTAAGAATCTGCTCCCTCATGATAAGATTGTACAATCCTTTGAAGTTACATACCTTACTGCCCACTAACCAACCTTCCAGAGCCTTAGCAGAACAATCAACAAAGTCCACACAGTCTTGATTGTGTGCCTTTTGGGTATCTCTGAACTTTAACCTGTATTCTTCAGTTGTTAGGCCAAACCCATCAATCAATGCACTTTTTAAGACTGGATAATTATCAGCATCCTCTTCTCTAACAGAGAGGAGCTTATCTCTACCTTTGTCTGCAAAGGAGAGCCACAAGATTGCTGCCCACTGCTCCTGGGGGACCCTCTGTACTTTACAGGCCCTCTCCAGTGCAGTAATCCATTTGTGGATGTCATCCCCACTCTGGTAGGGAGGGACAATCTTGCTCAGGTTTCTATGGTCATAATACTTTTCCCTACCACTAGGGAAGTTTCTGCCACCATGGGACTCTAGTCCCAACTTTCTTCTTTGTCTTTGAAGCTCTAGGGACTCCCTGTCTATAGCCAACTGCTCTCTTCTGATTCTCAACTGAGCTGCCTCATACTTGAGCAGTCTCTCTTTCCTCTCATGAGAGGATTCCCTCCTATGAGAGGAAATAGAGGTCCCTACTGAGGTGTCAGAGTGGTTAGACTCCTGAGAAGGAGATCTAGACCTTCTAGGCACACTCACAACTCTTCCTGGGGGGACAAAGGGGAGGTCATTCTGATCCTCCTCCTCATCCTCAGGAGGAGCTGCATTCTCCAGTTCAGGATCATTGTCATCCTCCTGGCCAGTTTCAGAGGTCAGGTCCTGGGTATTTTCACCCCTGGCCCCTCCCTCATCTTCTGCCCCACCCTCTCTGCCTACCCTTGCAGACCCTATGGGTCTTCTAAGATCATCTAGCAGAAACATCTCCAGGAGACGTTGGGTGTTGGCACTTTTGCCTGTCTTCAACTTCCTAATCTTGCACAACTCTCTCAATTCCAAGAATGGGAGGTTGTCATATTTGGATGGCAGGAGCCCACTGTCTGGTAGTGAAGACATTACTAGTGAGGTGTGGTGTATGCACTACCTACTCTAGTGTGGCCTACTAAACTCTCTTGAGTTGTAGAAAGGGTGTGCTAGCCCTTAACACACAACTCTAAGATCAGTAGAACTTACTGTATACTAAGCTTGTTTTATATGTACCTAAGGTACCCTTAGTGGTTTTCAGTTGATCAATTCAATTGAGATTATCTGATAAAACAATAGCAAGCTGGAATCCCACACGCTGCACACCAATGTGAGAAGTTGGCCTGGTATATGCTGTCCACTACTTATAGTGGGCATCTTGCACCAGTCCAAACAACCCCTTATTGGAGATAGGTTAAAGACAACCTTTATTGAAAGCTATCCTAGTGGTAGCTATGGAGAGCAGCCTTCAGGCTAAGTCTTGAAGGAATGTAAAGCAGCTTGTTTTACCAGTCTATAATCTCTTGAGTGACCAAATGAGAGAGGACCACACCAGGTATATATATAAAATATATGTATTTAGTCTTAAACACACCCCTCTAGTCTCTTTATGAGGCTAGAGTTCGAAGTACATAGTTTACAAGTCTAATATCAACAGTAATAGCACAAATACACGTTTGAGCCCTAGGTGCGTACCAAACCATATACCAAAAAAGTGGTATAAGTACCACGACTGAGCTAGACACCAGGCCTAGAGCCTGTAGAAGTGCTTGGACCCCAAGGAACCACCCAAGGTAGTGACACAGGGGACCCACGGGGGACGCGTGCAGTGTGAGAACACAGCCGCGAGCCACCGTTGACTTCTATGGGGAAAGTCGCGGTTGGATTTTTAAATGGAAAGGACACTTAGAGGAGGACTTGGAGCAAACCCCTTTAGAACTAGGCCGTTCTAGAGTCAATACCCACGGGAGCACCGGAGTACTCGAGTTACCTCACCCAGGGGAGCCGGGTGCATAGGTGTCTTTTGGCGTTGTGTTTCGTCGTCGTTTTCAATGGCGATCTGCTGCAGCAGGCTGCTGGCGACCAAGTCGAAAGTGTCCGGGTGGATCCAAGAGTGGATCGAAGATCTGAAGGACCTGAAAGCAGAGGGGACAGAGTCTGGGTCACTAGCCAGTGACCAGGAAGGCGATGAGCAGATGCCCACCGATGTTGGGTGCTTCAGGTAGGTTGACGGTCATCTTGACTCTTCAGCCACGAGGTCCAGGAGGCATTGACGATGACCAGGAGCTGTATTCGAGCTGTCCCACGACGTCTGTCGATTGCTGCAGTGTCGGCAACCAGATTGGACCCAACAAGCCTTGGCAACGGCAAGTCACGTGGAAACAAAGAAATGACGTTGATGCAGACCAGCAAGGTCTGGGGGACTCACCCAGCAAGGGTAAGTCAGGGCACGTCTGGAGCAACCAGGAAAGCCCAAGCAGAAGAAGATTTGCCTTCGGGAGGGCCCACTAGCCAACAGACTAGCGACCACTAAGGAGCCTCGAGGGGAAGCATTTGGAGCTGGCTCACAGGACACTCATAGAGTGGAGGCCAGTGATCTTTGGTGCAGTCGGTGCTGGAGGTGACGGCTACTCGGATCCCAAAGCACAACTTTGTGGGAGACCATGAAGAGGATGCACTTGCAAAAGTTCTCTGTGTCCAGGGGTCACGGTCCCACGTTACCCACGACAGCTACGTGCCTCAGCTTTGCTGGGGTCTCAGGGCAGACTCGGGGAAGTCTGAAAATTTACCTCTGGTATTGCAAAGCCTTCGGCGTACAGCGGGAGCTTCAACAATGCAGACCGGACAATTGCTTCTTAGGTGCCTGCCAAGCAGGGGAGTCACTCCTTGACCCCAAGGGAGATTCTTCAGTCCTCTAATCTTGAAGTAGAGCGTCGAAGGTCCAGGATTCACGTTCAGAGTTTCGTCCAGCGACAATCTAAAGTCCTAAGGACTGGGGTCCCTTACTTATACTAAGTTAGGGGGTTGGACATACTCTGGGGACCCAACTATGGGAGGGTCAGGGAAGAGGGGTTTTACACCTATTCCCTTTGTCCAGTTTCGTGCCAGAGCAGGGGCAGGTAGCCCCTGCAACCGGTTTGAACTGGGCTATGCACAGGGACACCAAATGTGCCCCCAGTGCAGGACTTCAAAGCACCAGAGAGTGCTCCCGCCTAGCCCCAATACACACTATCCTGTCTGGGGAGGTGGTTACACCTCCCTGTGACAGGAAACCTATTGTCCAGGCCTCCCCTGCGGAGTTTCAGTCAGCAGCAGGAGGCCAGACCCGTGTCTGTGGCAGCGGCATCCATTTTGTGATGCCAGGGCTCTGAGAAGTTAATACCGATCAGGCCGGTGTGTACATGTCTCTCCCGCTAGAAGGGTAGAATGCTACCCCCGCCACCAGGACTGGCGGGGGGTAGTATTCCAAGGTGTTTGACACCAAACACAACATGTTTTGGTGCAGCCAGTCCAAAGTTAGCATTCTACTGCGAGGATATAATGCACTTAAGAGTATATGGTCAGGCTGTACCACAAACAGCATCAGAGGATTGACTCCGAACGCTGCAGAGGGGCTCTGCTCATGCAGGGGCACCCTCTTGTGAGAAGTTGGCCTGGTATATGCTGTCCACTAATTATAGTGGGCACCTTGCACCAGTCCAAACAACCCCTTATTGGAGATAGGTTAAAGACAACCTTTATTGAAAGCTATCCTAGTGGTAGCTATGGAGAGCAGCCTTCAGGCTAAGTCTTGAAGGAATGTAAAGCAGCTTGTTTTACCAGTCTATAATCTCTTGAGTGACCAAATGAAAGAGCACCACACCAGGTATATATTCAAAATATATGTATTTATTACTAAACACACCCCTCTAGTCTCTTTATGAGGCTAGAGTTCGAAGTACATATGTTATAAGTTATTTAAACACAGTAATAGCACAAATACACGTTTGGGCCCTAGGGGCGTACCAAACCATATACCAATAAAGTGGTATAAGAACCACGACTGAGCTAGACACTAGGCCTAGAGCCTGTAGAAGTGCTTGGACCACAAGGAACCACCCAAGGTAGTGACACAGGGGACCCACGGGGGACGCGTGCAGTGTAGTAACACAACCGCGAATCGCCGTTAACTTCTATGGAGAAAGTCGCGGTTTGGAATTTAAAGAAAAGGGACACTTAAAGAAGGACTTGGAGCAAACCCTTTGAGAACTAGGTCGTTCTAGAGTCTCTACCCACGGGAGCACCGGAGTACTCTTGTTACCTCACCCAGGGAAGCCGGGTGCATAGGTGCCTTTCGGGGTCGGGTTTCGTCGTCGATTTGAATGGCGATCTGCTGCAAAGTGCTGCTGGCGACCAAGTGAAAAGTGTCCGGGTGGATCCAAGGGTGGATTGGAGATCTGAAGAACCTGAAAGCAGAGGGGACAGAGTCTGGGTCACTAGCCAGTGACCAGGAAGGCGATGAGCAGATGCCCACCGATGTCGAGTGCTTCAGGTAGGTTGACAGTCGTCTTGACTCTTCAGCCACGAGGTCCAGGAGGCGTTGTCGGCGACCAGGAGCAGGATTCGGGCTGGTACACGACGTTTGTCGAGTGCTGAGGTGTCGGTAACCGGATTGGACCCAACAAGCCTTGGCAACGGCAAGTCTCAATGAAGATGAAGATTGACGATGGTGCAGACCAGCAAGGTCTGAGGAACTCACCCAGCAAGGGTAAGTGAGGGCAAGTCTGGAGCAACCAGGGAGCCCAAGTAGAAAAACATTGGCCTTCGTGAAGGGCTACTAGCCAACGGGCTAGTGACCGCGAAGGAGCCTCGCAACGGTGTACGTGGAGCTGGCTCACAGGACACTCGTGGAGTGGAGGCCAGCGATCTTTGGTGCAGTTAGTGCTGGAGGCTGGGGCTACTCAAAGCCAAAAGCACGACTTCGTGGGAGACCCAGAAAAGGATGCACTTGCAAATGCGTGCGGTGTCCAGGGGTCACGGTTCCACATTACCCACGACAGTTACGGGCCTCAGATTTGCTGGGGTCTCAGGGCTGCCTCGGGGAAGTCTGGAAATTCACCTCTGGTGATGCAAAGACTTCGGCGTCTGACGGGAGCTTCAGCGATGCAGACCAGACAATTGCTTCTTTGGTGCCTGCCAAGCAGGGGAGTCACTCCTTGACCCCAAGGGAGATTCTTCTGTCCTCTAATCTTTAAGTAGAGCGTCGAAAGTCCAGGATTCTGTGTCAGAGTTTCGTCCAGGGATAATCTAAAGTCCTAAGGACTGGGTTCCCCTACTTATACTAAGGTAGGGGGTTGGACATACTCTGTGACCCCACCTATGGGAGGGTCAGGGCAGAGGGGTGGTTACACCCCTTTCCCTTTGTCCAGTTTCGTGCCAGAGCAGGGGCTGGAAGCCCCTGAGCCGGTTTGAACTGGGGTATGCACTGGGACACCAAGTGTGCCCCCAGTGCAGGACTTCAAAGCACCAGAGAGTCCTCCCGCCCAGCCCCAATACACACTAACCTGTCTGGGGAGGTGGTCACACCTCCCTGGGACAGGAAACCTATTGTCCAGGCCTCCCCTGCTGGAGTTTCAGTCAGCAGCAGGAGGCCAGACTCGTGTCTGTGGCAGCGGCATCCATTTTGTGATGCCAGGGCTCTGGAAAGTCAGTACCGGGTATACCGGTGTGTACATGTCTTTCCCTCTAGAAGGGTGGAATGCTACCCCCGCTGCCAGAACTGGCGGGGGTAGTATTCCAAGATGTTTGACACCAAACACGACATGTTTCCGTGCAGCCATCCCAAAGTTAGCATTTAACGCGAGGTTATAATGCGCTTAAGAGTATATAGTCGGGCTGCACTACAAACAGCATCAGAGAAGGGTCTCCGAACACTGCAGAGGGGCCCAGCTCATGCAGGGGCACCCTCTCACATAGGAACCACGCACTCTGCCTTCAGGATTGATAAGGCCTGCCATAGGAGTGACTTATAGGTTTATATGTGTGTATGTATGTAGTGATATAGGTAGCCTATATCACAGTAAGGGGTGCATGCACCACCTTACCCAGGTTGCAGTAGCAGACCTGTGGTGTCCTTTTGGCTGGCCTTCCAGGGGTGGCACAATACATGCTGCAGCCCCTGGTAGGCCTCTGAGGTACCTATGCCCTGGGTACATAGTATACCATATACTAGGGACTTATAAGGGCACTCCAGATCCCAATCAGAGATGTGCCTAAGGCACATGGAAACCATTTTATAGAGGAAGCAGATAGACTGGGGCCCTGAATAGCAGGATCCCAGTCCAACTAAGTCATAAACCAGCAAAACACCAGGAAAAAAGTGGGGGCAACCATATAGTCAGATTCCACCTTCCTACACCTCTCACATAAAAACCAAGCACTCTGCTTTTAGGATTGGTAAGGCCTGCCATAGGAGTGACTTATAGGTTTATATGTGTGTGCAATGGTAGTGATATAGGTAGCCTATACCACAGTAAGGGGTGCATGCACCACCTTACCCAGGCTGCAGTAGCAGACCTGTAGTGTCATATTGGAGGGCCTCCCAGGGGTGGCATAATACATTCTGCAGCCCCTGGTAGACCTCTGGGGTACCTATGCCCTGGGTACATAGTATACCATATACTAGGGACTTATAAGGGCACTCCAGAATCCCATCAGAGATGTACCTAAGGTACATGGAAACCATGTTAGAGAGGAAGCAGCTAGGCTGGGGTTCTGATTAGCAGGGCCCCAGCCAGACTAAAGTCGAAAAACAGTGAAGCATCAGCAAAAAGTGGGGGTACCCATGTGAAGCAGATCCTACTCTCCTACATTACCACCTCCCAGACAGGCCTTAGTGGATTGGGGCTGGGTGGGTGCACTCCAAGAGTGCTTTGAAGTCCTGCACTGGGGGCACATTTGGTGTCCTCGTGCATACCCCAGTTCAAACCGGTTGCAGGGGCTGCCAGCCCCTGTTCTTGTGCGAAACTGGACAAAGGAAATGGGTGTAGCCACCCCTCTTTCCAAACCCTCCCATAGGTGGGTCCCCAGAGTTAGTCCAACCCCTTTCTTAGGTATAAGTAAGGAACCCCTGGCAACAGGACTAGAGATATACCTGGATGAAACTCTGCAACTGAATCCTGGAACTTCGACGCTCTACTCAAGGCTAGAGGACTGAAGAAATCTCCCTTGGGGTCAAGGAGTGACTCCCCTGCTTGGCAGGCACCAACAAAGCATTTGCCGGTCTGCATCTCCGAAGCTCCCGCCGGACTCCGAAGTAATTGCAGCCCAGGAAGAGGATTTCCAGACTTCCCAGAGGCCGACCCGAGTACCCAGCAAAGCTAAGACCCGCAGCCCTCACGAGTGACGTGGAACTAGAACTCCTGGACACCTTGCACATTTGCTAGTGCATCAATTTTTCGACGTCTCTTGAAGTCCTGCTTTGGGTTACTTGTAGGCCAGGCCCCAAGCCCCATTTGCACCGAAGATTGTGAGCCTACACTCCACGAGTGTTCCGTGGGCCTGCTTCTTGCATTTCCACTCGAGGCTCCTTTGCAATCCCTGGTCCGTCGACTGGTGGGTCCCTGTGAAGGCAACTCTGATTTTACTTGGGCTTTTCTGGTTGCTCCAGACGTACCTTGACTCCACACTGAGTGGTGAGTCCCTCAGATCTTGCTGGTCTGCACCGAAGCAACTTTCTCCTTTCTGTGTGGGTCGCTGTTACCAAGGCTTGTTGTGTTCAATCTGGACACCAACACTGCAGCACTCGACATCCTACATGGTATAGCTCGAATCCAGCTCCTGGTCATTGTCGATGCCTCCTGGTCCTCGTGGCTGAAGAGTCAAGCTTCACCTCTTTCACCTGAAGCACCCGACATCGGTGGGCATTCGACTATCGTGCCCCTGGTCACTGGCAAGTGACCCAGACTCTGTCCCCTCTGCTTTCAGGTTCTTCTCATCTTCAATCCAGGCTTGGATCTCTTTGGACACTTCGCATCTTCCCGGCAGCAGCACTTCTCTGCAGACTGCCATTGAAAACGACAACGCGACCCGACACCATTTGACACCTGTGCACCCGGCTTCCCTGGGTGAGGTAACTCAAGTACTCCAGTGCTCCCGTGGGTGTTGACCCTAGAACTGTCTAAGTCCAAGAGGGTTTGGTCCTAGTCCATTTCTAAGTGTCCTTAAACTCTAAAACTCTAACCGCGACTTTCCCATAGACGATAACGGAGCTCGCGGCTGTGTTCACACTCTGCACACAGCCCCCGTGGGTCCCCTGTGTCACTACCTTGGGTGCTTCCTTGGGGTCCCAGCGATTCTACAGGCTCTAGGCCTTGTGTCTACTTAAGTCATGGTTCTTATACCACTTTCTTAATATATGGTTTGGTACGCCCCTAGGGCTAATCGTATATTGTGCTACTTTACTGTGCTATTTGACTTGTAACTTGTGTACTTTGACCTCTAGCCTCATAAAGAGACTAGTAGGGTATGTTTAGAAATAAATACATATATTTTATATATATATACCTGGTGTGGTTCTCCTTTCATAGGAGGCCACACTAGAGTAGGTAGTGCATACACCACACCTCACTAGTGATGTCTTCAAGGCCAGGAACCAGTGGGTTCCTGCCAGAAGCCAGTGGGCTTCTACCCTCCAAGTATGACAACCTCCCATTCTTGGAATTGAGAGAATTGTGCAAGAGTAGGAAGCTGAAGACAGGCAAAAGTGCCAACACCCAACGTCTCATAGAGATGCTTCTGTTGGATGATCTCAGAAGACCCACAGGGTCTGCAAGGGTAGGCAGAGAGGGTGGGGCAGAAGATGAGGGAGGGGCCAGGGGTGAAAATACCCAGGACCTGACCTCTGAAACTGGCCAGGAGGATGACAATGATCCTCACCCACAGGGTCTGAAGGGGTAGGCAGAGAGGGTGGGACAACAAATGAGGAAGGGCCCTGGGGTGAAGAAACCCAGGACCTGACCTCTGAAGCTGACGAGGAAGATGACAATGATCTTACCCTGGAAAATCCAGCTCCTCCTGCAGATGAGGAGGAGGACCAGAATGTCCTCCCCTTTGTCCCACCAGGAAGAGTTGTGAGTGTGCCTAGAAGGTCAAGATCTCCTTCTCAGGAGTCTAACCATTCTGACACCTCAGTAGGGACCTCTGTTTCCTCTCATAGGAGGGAATCCTCACATGAAAGGAAAGAGAGACTGCTCAAGTATGGAGAAGCTCATACTTCAGAAGAGGGCAGTTGGCTATAGACAGGGAGTCCCTAGAGCTTCAGAGACAAAGAAGAAAGTTGGGACTAGAGTCCCATGGTGGCAGCAACTTCCCTAGGGATAGGGAAAGGTCTCATGACCATAGAAACCTAAGCAAGATTGTCCCACCCTACCAGAGTGGGGATGACATCCACAAATGGATTACTGCACTGGAAGGGGCCTGTAAAGTTCAGAGGGTCCCCCAGGAGCAGTGGGCAGCAATCTTGTGGCTCTCCTTTGCAGACAAAGGTAGAGACAAGCTCCTCACTGTTAGAGAAGAGGATGCTGACAATTACAAAGTCTTGAAAAATCAGCCGAACTACGAATTCCAATTTACTCACCTGTTATCAGGAGAGACCTCAGTGCTGCATCTTTGAGCCCAGTACAGATCTTGAAAAGTAATTCTAACCGTACTTACCAGTAACTTGAATTTACTTCCATAGGCTAACATTGACTGGTTTCACTTGGAAATTCTTCTAAGTGTGGAGTTTTGGAACTTTATAATATTCCTCTAAAATCAGCCGAACTACGAATTCCGATTTACTCACCTGTTATCAGGAAAGAACCTAGTGCTGCATCTTTTAGCCCAGCACTGACCCTGAAAAGTAATTCTAACCGGACTTACCAGTAACTTGTATTTCCTTCCATAGGAATCCATTGTCTGGTTTTCAGCAGAAAAGTTTCAAAGTGTCGATTTTCACAAACTACAAATATTCCTTAAAAATCGCCTGTATGACTTAAACGCATTCTTTCAACTGTTTACAGGAGATGCACCAGTGCTGGATCCAGGATCCACCACTGAGTAAGAAAAAGTAACGATAACACTACTTACCTGCTAAGTGAATTTCCTCCCATAGGATAACATTGGTGATTCTATGTGAAAAAGTTTCTGTCAACTTTTAAAATACAATAATATTCCTTAAAAATCACTACTGTAACCAAAACGCTTTTACTCAACTGTTTACAGGAGATATCCCAGGACTGAATCTAGGATCCAGTCCTGTGGTTAGAAAAGTAATCCATAAAGTAACTAATTGCATTTAACTAGAAATTCACATTCAGCTCAATGTTGCATTGTGTTTGAAATTGTGTTGCCCATTGCAACAACTGTAACTACTGTACTTAAAAGTCTATTGCCTATTTGCAAAGTATTTAAACTAAAGTAATTCATTCTGAGAAAGTATATTTTGTAATGTAATGTATAATGTAATTACAATGTAATTTAAAAAATAAAATATCTAAAAATAAATAGTTTAAAAAAATGTAGTAAATCAGTATCAAAAAAATAAATATAACAATTAATAGATTTAAAAATTGTCATTTACAAAACCTTTGAAATTCACTGAAAAAAACCATAGGTTTCAGACATGTTATAGTTAGGAATTAGCATTTAAAAAACCTTTGAAATTCACTGAAAAAACCATAGGTTTCAGGCACGTTATAGTTAGAAATTAGCATTTAAAAAACCTTTGAAATTCACTGAAAAAACCATAGGTTTCAGGCACGTTATAGTTAGAAATTAGCATTTAAAAAACCTTAGAAATTCACTGAAAAAACCATAGGTTTTAGGGACAGTTATAGTTAGTTGGACATTGCACTCATACAAAACCCGTGAAATTCCCCGTTATAGTTAGTTCAGCTAACTATAACTCGCGCCCTACAATGCACTGCTGATGACGTCACATATTACATCACTCATGACATGATCAGTGACATCACTGATGACATCACTGATGACATCTCAAATGACATCACTGATGACATCACTGATGACATCATCCATGTGATAATTTCATGCATCTTCTCACACCCTAATATAACTTTTGATACACCCACTCCAAATTACAGACTGCCATTCTCAAAACCATAGACACTCCAACACCAATAACTACATACCCACTCACTGATTCTTAGGTCTACACACACATCCACTCACTCACCTGTACAGTCACTCATACTTACGGTCACTCAGTACAGGACTATCATATGCACTCATACACCTACATAGACACTCACATACCGCCACTCATCCATAGAGGTACTCACACACCTAGTCAGTCATGCAAATAATTAATCACACTGCCATTTACTCACCTATACAGTTATACACACACCAGCTCACTTACTCATACAAATACTAGCACATTCTTACGCTCTTATACAATCACTAATACAAGTACACACTCATCCATACAGCCACTCTCACAATCACACACTCTCACTTATACCCATTTATATACTCCAACACACATATATACTGTCTTTCACATATGTAGTTACTCACACATGACCCACTGAGATATACATTCACTCACTAACACACCCATACACACACTCACCCACCCATACAGTCCATCACAGATGCACTCTTGAAACCATGCACCCAGTGAATCACACACTCACATATCTATGCACAGAGTCGCACACACCACCCACACAAACACTCAGGCACCCATACAGATACTCAGACAACCAATCAATAACTCATATAGACATTCATGTAGCTATTCACAAACCCATGCAGCCACTTACACAGCAACAGACAGACGGATACAGACATTCACACAGCTTAGTCACTAACCCATGCATTCAGTAAGATACATTTAATCACTCACTTATAGAGTTAGTCACGCACCTAGTAAATCATCCATTCAGACACTTATACACCCACTCATTCTTCAATACACCTTTCCCTATATATATTAAACATATTTAAACTTTACAGAAACACACAGTCATTGGATGATGTCATCAGGGATGTCATTTGCGATGTCATCAGTGATGTCATCAGTGATGTCACTGACCATGTCATGAGTGATGTAATATGTGACGTCATCAGCAGTGCATTGCGGGGGCGCGAGTTATAGTTAGCTGAACTAACTATAACAGGGGAATTTCACGGGTTTTGTACGAGTGCAATGTCCAACTAACTATAACTGTCCCTAAAACCTATGGTTTTTTCAGTGAATTTCTAAGGTTTTTTAAATGCTAATTTCTAACTATAACGTGCCTGAAACCTATGGTTTTTTCAGTGAATATATATATGTATATATATTACCATCCTGGCGGTCGGCAGTAGGTAGTTATAGTTAGGACCTATTTTCCATAGGAAAAGCATTTTTTGTTTTCCCAATAACTTTTGCGCCGGTTGATGAATCTTCGCGAAATTTTCAAAACTAGTGGGGCGCTCTGGTCAGCTCCAGTCTTGAAAGTTTCGGGGTGATTTGCGAAGTGGGGGCCGAGAAAAAAGGGGGGTCCCAAAACGTGTTTTCCTCTTGTTATTTTCCATAGGAAATTTTAGACAAAGCTACAGCCCGAACTGCTGAACGGAATTACAACAAATTTGGCAAAAAAGTAGCCCTTGGTTCAGAAAGAGACCTTTTTTTAAAATGGTGTAAATCCGTTCAGTAGTTCCTGAGCAATTAAAAAAATAAAAACTTTATATATCTGGGCGGGACCTAACCACACAACCACAAGCTTGGCTCTGATTGGCTGCCAACACTTCAAACAGGAAGTGTTGGCAGCCATCTTGTGCTCAGACGGAAGGAGAAAGAAAAGGTGAGGAAAAAGATAAAACAAGCATTTGCAATGCATCGGCCTTGCCTCTGGGACCTTATATGTTAGTGGACTTTTGTTCTATTTCCTTTTTTATGAGTGTTTTCTTCATTAGAACGAGAAACTACGACTAGATGCCGAAGTGCCAGAGGCTGGCTGGCATCTTCCGTGCATAACGCGCGCGCTGCTACTGTGGACTCTTTGCACGTCTGTGCATGTATGAGACGGAGTTCCTTGATAATGTCTGGAGGGGACTCCGTGGAGCGCGGGACAGTCCCGGGAACTCACTGGTTCTGTGCAGTGCAGTGCTTGTTCTGTGCATCAAGCCGCAGGATATCTCTGCCGCCCTGTTACTTATCACCCCACCTCAGAGACCTCCAGTGGAATCCTGCAGCAGGGACAGGAGCGCGCGCACGCCAGTGATAGATGCGACCCAGACAGTGCACTTCACGACCGTTCAGTGAAACAGAAAACAGATTAGGGCCTCATTAATCAATGATGCGGAAAACCAGGGGTTACAGTGTCACTGTGGGGAGATTTCTTTTACCGCTGGCAAAGATAGATGGAAGCGCTGGTTTAGAGCGAGATAAGACAGTCCGAGCGCTCTGAGTCCTCCAGACGTGCTGGCGACGTAAGGCATGATCCCCCGCCCCCATCCCATCACACCCTGACCCGAGATGCGCTGCTATCTCTGGGACACCCGCAAAGCTAGCGGTATACACTCTACCTCGTTTTTAATATCTCTTTACTGTTTTACTATTTTTTTGCACTTTTGTATAGCGCGAACTTGACCCAATGGCATTAGAGCGCTTTACAAGAGCAACAGGGTACATTACACATGTAACTTAATATGCGCACTGAAAAAGTTTCTTTTGTAAATGCATCTTATTTACAGAGCTTAGAAACGGAACAGGTGCGGGATGAAGCGCTACAAATATAAACGCGTCATCAGATATACTGTGGGTTTGCGTGAAAGCAGTGATAACAAAATATAATTTGTATGTGCCATGAAAAACCCCAAAAGCCCCGTGACACTCTGCACACATCCTGACAGACACAGTGCGCGTGAACTGCTCAGCGAAGGTGCTTTTCACTCCAATTTGTGGACTGCTAACGAGGGTAGAGGCGGGGGCTAGGTGGCAAGAGGCGCTACACTTCACATAATTTCTTGTTGCCATCAAAACTTAAAGTGTCTGATTCCGTAACTGGGGTGAAGCTATGGGGTCTGAGGTTAGATCGAAAGTGACTTTAATAGAAATCACTCGTTGCCCGGGTGTCTCATTCCATCAGGACTGTATCTGCTTACGGCCGTGAGGGGCAGGGGTCAGTCTTTGCTGGGGGTGGCCTTGATAAGCCGGGCTGTCTCACCGCCGCCTCGGCCCCCAGTGGCTTGCGATGATCCGTGTCCGCCCCCCTCGGAGACTCTGCTGAGGCAGGAGGGGGTCTGTGAGGGTCATGGCGGAGGGGTGGGATGGAAGATGACTGGCCTTGGATATTTGTTATGTTATTAAGCTACCATACTATGCGATATTAGACATGTTTATGTTGCTTTACTCTTCTACCGCTAGTATGGCCTCACAGCGCTTCATAGTACAGCTACTTCTTGATTTCGAGGATTCTCACACAGAGTAGTCCAGGTTAGGGCTACGATCAGCACGGAGCGAAACATTCTGAGAAACGTGAAATCCGCCCATTAATAAAACAATTTCACTCAGGAAAAAATATCTTGGAATTTTACGCTTCAGAACCTTTCCTATGAGATAGTGAAACATCACGAAAGGACACGAAACACCGCGAATAGATGAAAACGTGTGGATTTTCTACGACGTTGAAATAACAACAAGCATTTGCAATGCAATAGGTCTCGCAGATTACCCGAGTTTAAGCTAATGGCATTGTAAATGACAATGCCTTTATTTATGTTTTTAAAACAAAAACAAAAATAGAAGGCATTGTTATTTGCAATGTCAATAGCTCAAACTCGCATAAATGCGAGACCTATTGCATTGCAAATGCTTGTTACTTCAGGTGTTGGGAGATTAAGTGATTTGCCCAGAATCACAGGATGGTTTCCCACTTTCAAGTCAGCAGGTTTGGCTGTAACGCCACCTCCTTTTTAGTTTAATAAAAGCTCAATAAAGGTTGCTTCATAGCGAGGCCTATGCAAATGCACACACCCTCCAGGAAGGCTTCTCTTACTTTACGACCTCCTGATCCCTCCATAGCCTCAGGGCGAGGGCCTTGCATGGGAGGGGTCAAGAAAAAGGACACAGCTGCTGCTGCTCCAAGGGGGGCTGAGATGTAGATGGTCCATAGTCAGAGAATCCCGGACCCCCAGCAGGGCCCTTGCATACTCCCATCCTCCCTGGCCCACCATTGCCTGAATGTGATGGCCTGGCAGGGGAGGGGTCAATGGCAAGACGCTGCTTCTGGGTTTAGCCGTCCCCATGGGGGCTGAGGTAAGAATGGCCCAACAAATGGAGCAAAACCTGGCCCCCAGTAAGGCCGATGATGACACTTACCAGTTACCACCCTCACCCGCCCACCATAGCCTGAAGTGCTATGGCCTGGCAGGGCAGGAAAGAAGCAGGGGCCCTGAAAAAATACAACCCACGTGTCACCCTTAGGCACTAGCGCTTTGGCCAATGCCCGATTGCCCACCTTCCCAATCCGACCCTGGTGGTGACAAAGAGCTGCTTTTATTGGTTCCCAAAGCGATACCAAAGGGGATGATGGACGGAGCGTTAGAGCAAATCAAACACTCACCCCCAGTCAACTGATCTGGGTTTAATCCATCATCATTCTTTAGCTCACTCCACCACCCCAGTTCAGACATGGCCATATGCAAATCAGTCTGACCTTTCTGGTCCAGGGAAGACATGGCTTGGCAGTTCGGGCTGGACTGTTCCCATGAGGCACAGGGTCAGACTGATTTGCATATGGCCATGTCTGAACTGGGTTGGTGGAGTGAGCTAAAGAATGATGATGGATTAAACCCAGATCAGTTGACTGGGGGTGAGTGTTTGATTTGCTCTAACACTCCGTCCATCATCCCCTTTGGTGTCGCTTTGTTCGCCCTAAGTTGGCAGGGTATGCCCAGACGTGGGTCCCTTGCTCACTTTGCCACTGGATTCAAGATAGCCTGGCTGATGAGGGTTTTGAACCCGAAACCGGTCCCAGGATGCTTGTTTCTGGTCCAGGGAAGACATGGCTTGGCAGTTCGGGCTGGACTGTTCCCATGAGGCACAGGGTCAGACTGATTTGCATATGGCCATGTCTGAACTGGGGTGGTGGAGTGAGCTAAAGAATGATGATGGATTAAACCCAGATCAGTTGACTGGGGGTGAGTGTTTGATTTGCTCTAACGCTCCGTCCATCATCCCCTTTGGTATCGCTTTGTTCGCCCTAAGTTGGCAGGGTATGCCCAGACGTGGGTCCCTTGCTCACTTTGCCACTGGATTCAAGATAGCCTGGCTGATGAGGGTTTTGAACCCGAAACCGGTCCCAGGATGCTTGTTTCTGGTCCAGGAAGACATGGCTTGGCAGTTCGGGCTGGACTGTTCCCATGAGGCACAGGGTCAGACTGATTTGAATATGGCCATGTCTGAACTGGCGTGGTGGAGTGAGCTAAAGAATGATGATGGATTAAACCCAGATCAGTTGACTGGGGGTGAGTGTTTGATTTGCTCTAACGCTCCGTCCATCATCCCCTTTGGTATCGCTTTATTGGTTCCCAGGCTGGCGGGGATATGTCCTTGTCACTTAGGCGCTCCCACGTCCATAGCCTTCAGCTTCTGCAGCACATGGCAGTTTGATAAATCACAAGAGGTAGGGTGTGTCTGGTCTCTGGGGCTAGGAAGAGAACTTCATGCTTGGGAGGGAGCCCTCAGATGAGCCTAGTTGTTGGCATAACAGCATCTGTAACGCCCATTGCTGTTCCACAAAAGAGCACACTGATATCAGAGCACAGCTTGTCAAGCTCTGATTTAATGGATAAGCAAGTCCAACCTCAGGACTGTATGCTTGGGCAAAATGGTAGACCCCAGCTTAAATCTGAACAAAAGTATACCGGATTGCGTTGAGGAAGCCTTGGCCGCCACAAGGTCGTGACTCTGTCCGACTTTCCTGATCTGTGGGATTTTTAAAACTGGAACTGTGTAGCTTGTTTTTGACACCCTCTGCTTTTTGTTCCACCCGCAACCACGTGTCATCTTGCTAACAACTCGAACAAGCAAATGGACACTTTATGGAAATTATAGTATGCAACAGTGGATTAACACTCACACAATTGAATCGCTATTGTTTCAAGTACTGCAATAACATAACTGATAATTAATTACATTCATTTTTTATAACATATACATATAAGCCATACATTGATTTATTAATATAGGACTTTGGATTTATTCTGCATTGATTGCTAGAGTGAGGTCTAATTTTGCTTTACCTCCCTCTTACAGATTTACTCAAATATTTTCGTCACCTAAGTGTTCAGGCTAGTCCTTTGGGAGCAACTGTTTATGTTGCCACTCCAGAAACCGAAACCAGTGATCCGAGGGCAGAGACCCTGCAGATGGCACACGAGGTGGGGAGCCCAGTCGTGTGCACCGGCGGGGCAGCGAAGTGACAAGCACCACTACCCACAAAAAAGGTAACGAGGGCACTGAATAACACAGGATCTTCTCTTTGTATCTGGCAGGAACAACAAGGTTAAAATGCCCTAGTTCCAAAACGTAGAATTAGTGCTACAATGGTGTTCAAGAGGACCTGCGATGGATGCCGCTTCTGCCTCCCGTACCCTGGAGGCGGCACATGGATCATGCGGTACGGTCATACTGCGGTGGGACGCACACTCGTTGACCTCTCATGGCTCTGCTCCACACTTCGGGGAGGACGCTTTCCATTAGATGTGTTTTCTGATGACGTGTCGCGCCGGCCCGTCCAACAACAGAACTCCTTTAGATCCAAACAGACTCTTCCACTCTCTCAGCGGAAGTGAAACCTGGCCACGCGGACACTTTCACAATACAACAGCCGGGAATGCACTTTTCGGTAAAAAAAACCACATTCCTTCCTCCTATTTATCAAATAAACGACTCACTGAAGAACAGGGGCCAGCTACGATCGGTAAACAGCCGATACAACAACTTTTTTACTTCGCGATACCATTACAACGCATGCATTACCACGCATGCGTTGTACATCGCGAAGTCATTACTACGCATTTTTTTAGAATGCATGGTCATTTACCACGCATGCCTTTACAACGAATTTCGTTGTAAAGGTATGTATGCTAAATGACCATGCGTTCTAAAAATGTAGATGTTCCACGCCGTTGTAAGGAAACAGAGGCTGTTCCGTTTCCTCACAACGTCGTGCACCGCCTCTCAGAGACGACGTGAAGCAGGGAGAGAGGAACCACGAGGAGTGAGAGGTAAGGGGGATTGGGCATGGGGTGGGGGTTACTTTTCTAGGGTTTAGGGTAGTGCAGTGGTGTTTGTGTAGTGTAGGGGGTC
Organism: Calotriton arnoldi; assembly: GCA_963921515.1. Lineage (NCBI taxonomy): Eukaryota > Metazoa > Chordata > Amphibia > Caudata > Salamandridae > Calotriton > Calotriton arnoldi. The sequence continues at coordinate 87,157 of CAWUFW010010704.1, forward strand.
ATGCTGGGGTAGTGTTTTAGGGTTTAGGGTAGTGCAGTGGTGTTGGGGTAGTGTAGGGGGTCATGCTGGGGGTAGTGTTTTACGGTTTAGGGTAGTGTAGTGGTGTTTGGGTAGTGTAGGGGGTCATGCTGGGGGTAGTGTTTTAGGGTTTAGGGTAGTGCAGTGGTGTTTGGGTAGTGTAGGGGTTCATGCAGGGGGTAGTGTTTTAGGGTTTAGGGTAGTGCAGTGGTGTTTGTGTAGTGTAGGGGGTCATGATGGGGGTAGTGTTTTAGGGTTTAGGGTAGTGCAGTGGTGTTTGGGTAGTGTAGGGGGTCGTGCTGGGGTAGATTTAGGGTTTAGGGTAGTGCAGTGGTGTTTGGGTAGTGTAGGGGGTCGTGCTGGGGTAGATTTAGGGTTTAGGGTAGTGCAGTGGTGTTTGGGTAGTGTAGGGAGTTGTGCTGGGGGTAGTGTTTTAGGGTAGTGCAGTGGTGTTTGTGTAGTATAGGGGGTCGTGCTGGGGGTAGTGTTTTAGGGTTTAGGGTAGTGCAGTGGTGTATGGGTAGTGTAGGGGTAGTGCTGGGGTAGTGTTTTAGGGTTTAGGGTAGTGCAGTGGTCGTGCTGGGGGTAGTGTTTTAGGGTTTAGGGTAGTGCAGTGTTGTTTGGGTAGTGTAGGGGGAGTGCTGGGGGTAGTATTTTAGGGTTTAGGGTAGTGCAGTGTTGTTTGTGTAGTGTAGGGGATAGTGCTGGGGGTAGTGTTTTAGGGTTTAGGGTAGTGCAGTGGTGTTTGTGTAGTGTAGGGGGTAGTGCTGGGGGTAGTGTTTTAGGGTTTAGGGTAGTGCAGTGGTGTTTGTGTAGTGTAGGGGGTCGTGCTGGGGGTAGTGTTTTAGGATTTAGGGTAGTGCAGTGGTGTTGGTTTAGTGTAGGTGGCCGTGCTGGGGGTAGTGTTTTAGGGTTTAGTGTAGTGCAGTGGTGTATGTATAGTGTAGGGGGTCGTGCTGGGGGTAGTGTTTTAGGGTTTAGGGTACTGCAGTGGTGTTTGGGTAATGTAGGGGGTCGTGCTGGGGGTAGTGTTTTAGGGATTAGGGTAGTGCAGTGGTGTTTGTGTAGTGTAGGGGGTCATGCTGGGGGTAGATTTAGGGTTTAGGGTAGTGCAGTTGTGTCTGTGTAGTGTAGGGGGTCATGCTGGGGGTAGTGTTTTAGGGTTTAGGGTAGTGCAGCGGTGTTTGGGTAGTGCAGGGGGTCGTGCTGAGGGTAGTGTTTTAGGGTTTAGGGTAGTGCAGCGGTGTTTGGGTAGTGTAGGGGGTCGTGCTGGGGGTAGTGTTTTAGGGTTTAGGGTAGTGCAGCAGTGTTTGGGTAGTGTAGGGGGTCGTGCTGGGGTAGTGTTTTAGGGTTTAGGGTAGTGCAGCGGTGTTTGTGTAGTATAGAGGGTCATGCTGGGGGTAGTGTTTTAGGATTTAGGGTAGTGCAGTGGTGTTTGAGTAGTGTAGGGGTCGTGCTGGGGTAGTGTTTTAAAGTTTAGGGTAGTGCAGTGGTGTTTGTGTAGGGTAGGGGGTCATGCAGGTGGTAGATTTAGGGTAGTGCAGTGGTGTTTGTGTAGTGTAGGGGGTTGTGCTGGGGGTAGTGTTTTAGGGTTTAGGGTAGTGCAGTGGTGTTTGGGTAGTGTAGGGGGTCGTGCTGGGAGTAGTGTTTTAGGGTTTAGGGTAGTGCAGTGGTGTTTGGGTAGTGTAGGGTTCGTGCTGGGGTAGTGTTTTAGGGTTTAGGGTAGTGCAGTGGTGTTTGTGTAGTGTAGGGGGTCGTGCTGGGGGTAGTGTTTTACGGTTTAGGGTAGTGCAGTGGTGTTTGTGTAGTTTAGGGGGTGGTGCTGGGGGTCGTGTTTTAGGGTTTAAGGTAGTGCAGTGGTGTTTGGGTAGTATAGGGGGTCATGCTGGGAGTAGTGTTTTAGGGTTTAGGGTAGTGCAGTGGTATTTGGGTAGTGTAGGGGGTCGTGCTGGGTGTAGTGTTTTAGGGTTTAGGGTAGTGCAGTGGTGTTTGTGTAGTGTAGGGGGTCATGCTGGGGTTACCTTTCTAGGGTTTAGGGTAGTGCAGAGGTGTTTGTGTAATGTAGGGGGTCGTGCTGGGGGTAGTGTTTTAGGGTTTAGGGTAGTGCAGTGGTGTTTGGGTAGTGTAGGGGGTCATGCTGGGGTTACTTTTCTAGGGTTTAGGGTAGTGCAGTGGTGTTTGGGTAGTGTAGGGGGTCGTGCTGGGGGTAGTGTTTTAGGGTTAGGGTAGTGCAGTGGGGTTTGTGTAGTTTTTGGGGGTCGTGCTGGGGTTACTTTTCTAGGGTTTAGGGTAGTGCAGTGGTGTTTGTGTAGTGTAGGGGGTCATGCTGGGGTAGTGTTTTAGGGTTTAGGGTAGTGCAGTGGTGTTTGTGTAGTGTAGGGTGTCATGCTGGGGGTAGTCTTTTAGGGTTTAGGGTAGTGCAGTGGTGTTTGGGTAGTGTAGGGGGTTGTGCTGGGGGTAGTGTTTTAGGGTTTAGGGTAGGGCAGTGGTGTTTGTGTAGTGTAGGGGGTCGTGCTGGGGGTAGTGTTTTAGGGTTTAGGGTAGTGCAGTGGTGTTTGTGTAGTGTAGGGGGTAGCGCTGGGGGTAGTGTTTTAGGGTTTATGGTAGTGCAGTGGTGTTTGTGTAGTGTAGGGGTCGTGCTGGGGGTAGTGTTTTAGGATTTAGGGTAGTGCAGTGGTGTTGGTTTAGTGTAGGGGGTCGTGCTGGGGGTAGTGTTTTAGGGTTTAGTGTAGTGCAGTGGTGTTTGTATAGTGTAGGGGGCCATGCTGGGGGTAGTGTTTTAGCGTCTAGGGTAGTGCAGTTGTGTTTGTGTAGTATAGGGGGTCATGTTGGGGATAGATTTAGGGTTTAGGGCAGTGCAGTGGTGTCTGTGTAGTGTAGGGGGTCATGCTGGGGGTAGTGTTTTAGGGTTTAGGGTAGTGCAGCGGTGTTTGGGTAGTGCAGGGGGTCGTGCTGAGGGTAGTGTTTTAGGGTTTATGGTAGTGCAGCGGTGTTTGGGTAGTGTAGGGGGTCATGCTGTGGGTTGTGTTTTAGGGTTTAGGGTAGTGCAGCAGTGTTTGGGTAGTGTAGGGGGTCATGCTGGGGTAGTGTTTTAGGGTAGTGCAGCGGTGTTTGTGTAGTGTAGAGGGTCATGCTGAGGGTAGTGTTTTAGGGTTTAGGGTAGTGCAGCGGTGTTTGGGTAGTGTAGGGGTCGTGCTCGGGTAGTATTTTAGAGTTTAGGGTAGTGCAGTGGTGTTTGTGTAGGGTAGGGGGTCATGCAGGTGGTAGATTTAGGGTAGTGCAGTGGTTTTTGTGTAGTGTAGGGGGTTGTGCTGGGGGTAGTGTTTTAGGTTTTAGGGTAGTGCAGTGGTGTTTGGGTAGTGTAGGGTGTTGTGCTGGGAGTAGTGTTTTAGGGTTTAGTGTAGTGCAGTGGTGTTTGGGTAGTGTAGGGTTCGTGCTGGGGTAGTGTTTTAGGGTTTAGGGTAGTGCAGTGGTGTTTGGGTAGTGTAGGGGGTCGTGCTGGGGGTAGTGTTTTACGGTTTAGGGTAGTGCAGTGGTGTTTGTTTAGTGTAGGGGGTCATGCTGGGGGTAGTGTTTTAGGGTTTAGGGTAGTGCAGTGGTGTTTGGGTAGTGTAGGGGGTCATGCTGGGGGTAGTGTTTTAGGGTTTAGGGTAGTGCAGTGGTGTTTGGGTAGTGTAGGGGGCCGTGCTGGGGGTAGTGTTTTAGGGTTTAGTGTAGTGCAGTGGTGTTTGTGTAGTGTAGGGGGTCATGCTGGGGTTACCTTTCTAGGGTTTAGGGTAGTGCAGAGGTGTTTGTGTAATGTAGGGGGTCGTGCTGGGGGTAGTGTTTTAGGGTTTAGGGTAGTGCAGTGGTGTTTGGGTAGGGTAGGGGGTCATGCTGGGGTTACTTTTCTAGGGTTTAGGGTAGTGCAGTGGTGTTTGGGTAGTGTAGGGGGTCGTGCTGGGGGTAGTGTTTTAGGGATAGGGTAGTGCAGTGGGGTTTGTGTAGTTTTTGGGGGTCGTGCTGGGGTTACTTTTCTAGGGTTTAGGTAGTGCAGTGGTGTTTGTGTAGTGTAGGGGGTCATGCTGGGGTAGTGTTTTAGGGTTTAGGGTTGTGCAGTGGTGTTTGTGTAGTGTAGGGTGTCGTGCTGGGGGTAGTCTTTTAGGGTTTAGGGTAGTGCAGTGGTGTTTGTGTAGTGTAGGGGGTCGTGCTGGGGGTAGTGTTTTAGGGTTTAGGGTAGTGCAGTGGTGTTTGGGTAGTGTAGGGGGCCGTGCTGGGGGTAGTGTTTTAGGGTTTAGGGTAGTGCAGTGGTGTTTGTGTAGTGTAGGGGGTCATGCTGGGGTTACCTTTCTAGGGTTTAGGGTAGTGCAGAGGTGTTTGTGTAATGTAGGGGGTCGTGCTGGGGGTAGTGTTTTAGGATTTAGGGTAGTGCAGTGGTGTTTGAGTAGTGTAGGGGTCGTGCTGGGGTAGTGTTTTAAAGTTTAGGGTAGTGCAGTGGTGTTTGTGTAGGGTAGGGGGTCATGCAGGTGGTAGATTTAGGGTAGTGCAGTGGTGTTTGTGTAGTGTAGGGGGTTGTGCTGGGGAAGTGTTTTAGGGTTTTTGGTAGCTCAGTGGTGTTTGGGTAGTGTAGGGGGTCATGCTGGGAGTAGTGTTTTAGGGTTTAGGGTAGTGCAGTGGTGTTTGGGTAGTGTAGGGTTCGTGCTGGGGTAGTGTTTTAGTTTTAGGGTAGTGCAGTGGTGTTTGGGTAGTGTAGGGGGTCGTGCTGGGGGTAGTGTTTTACGGTTTAGGGTAGTGCAGTGGTGTTTGTGTAGTGTAGGGGGTCGTGCTGGGGGTAGTGTTTTAGGGTTTAGGGTAGTGCAGTGGTGTTTGGGTAGTGTAGGGGGTCATGCTGGGAGTAGTGTTTTAGGGTTTAGGGTAGTGCAGTGGTATTTGGGTAGTGAACGGGGTCGTGCTGGGTGTAGTGTTTTAGGGTTTAGGGTAGTGCAGTGGTGTTTGTGTAGTGTAGGGGGTCATGCTGGGGTTACCTTTCTAGGGTTTAGGGTAGTGCAGAGGTGTTTGTGTAATGTAGGGGGTCGTGCTGGGGGTAGTGTTTTAGGGTTTAGGGTAGTGCAGTGGTGTTTGGGTAGTGTAGGGGGTCATGCTGGGGTTACTTTTCTAGGGTTTAGGGTAGTGCAGTGGTGTTTGGGTAGTGTAGGGGGTCATGCTGGGGGTAGTGTTTTAGGGTTAGGGTAGTGCAGTGGGGTTTGTGTAGTTTTTTGGGGGTCGTGCTGGGGTTACTTTTCTAGGGTTTAGGGTAGTGCAGTGGTGTTTGTGTAGTGTAGGGGGTCAAGCTGGGGGTAGTGTTTTAGGGTTTAGGGTAGTGCATTAGTGTTTGTGTAGTGTAGGGTGTCATGCTGGGAGAAGTTTTTTAGGGTTTAGGGTAGTGCAGTGGTGTTTGGGCAGTGTAGGGGGTTGTTCTGGGGGTAGTGTTTTAGGGTTTAGGGTAGTGCAGTGGTGTTTGTGTAGTGTAGGGGGTCGTGCTGGGGGTAGTGTTTTAGGGTTTAGGGTAGTGCAGTGGTGTTTGTGTAGTATAGGGGGTAGCGCTGGGGGTAGTGTTTTAGGGTTTATGGTAGTGCAGTGGTGTTTGTGTAGTGTAGGGGGTCGTGCTGGGGGTAGTGTTTTAGGATTTAGGGTAGTGCAGTGGTGTTGGTTTAGTGTAGGGGGTCGTGCTGGGGGTAGTGTTTTAGGGTTTAGGGTAGTGCAGTGGTGTTTGTATAGTGTAGGGGGTCATGCTGGGGGTAGTGTTTTAGGGTTTAGGGTAGTGCAGTGGTGTTTGTGTAGTGTAGGGGGTCATGTTGGGGGTAGATTTAGGGTTTAGGGCAGTGCAGTGGTGTCTGTGTAGTGTAGGGGGTCATGCTGGGGGTAGTGTTTTAGGGTTTAGGGTAGTGCAGCGGTGTTTGGGTAGTGCAGGGGGTCGTGCTGAGGGTAGTGTTTTAGGGTTTATGGTAGTGCAGCGGTGTTTGGGTAGTGTAGGGGGTCATGCTGTGGGTTGTGTTTTAGGGTTTAGGGTAGTGCAGCAGTGTTTGGGTAGTGTAGGGGGTCATGCTGGGGTAGTGTTTTAGGGTAGTGCAGCGGTGTTTGTGTAGTGTAGAGGGTCATGCTGAGGGTAGTGTTTTAGGGTTTAGGGTAGTGCAGCGGTGTTTGGGTAGTGTAGGGGTCGTGCTCGGGTAGTGTTTTAGAGTTTAGGGTAGTGCAGTGGTGTTTGTGTAGGGTAGGGGGTCATGCAGGTGGTAGATTTAGGGTAGTGCAGTGGTTTTTGTGTAGTGTAGGGGGTTGTGCTGGGGGTAGTGTTTTAGGTTTTAGGGTAGTGCAGTGGTGTTTGGGTAGTGTAGGGTGTTGTGCTGGGAGTAGTGTTTTAGGGTTTAGTGTAGTGCAGTGGTGTTTGGGTAGTGTAGGGTTCGTGCTGGGGTAGTGTTTTAGGGTTTAGGGTAGTGCAGTGGTGTTTGGGTAGTGTAGGGGGTCGTGCTGGGGGTAGTGTTTTACGGTTTAGGGTAGTGCAGTGGTGTTTGTGTAGTGTAGGGGGTCGTGCTGGGGGTAGTGTTTTAGGGTTTAGGGTAGTGCAGTGGTGTTTGGGTAGTGTAGGGGGTCATGCTGGGGGTAGTGTTTTAGGGTTTAGGGTAGTGCAGTGGTGTTTGGGTAGTGTAGGGGGCCGTGCTGGGGGTAGTGTTTTAGGGTTTAGGGTAGTGCAGTGGTGTTTGTGTAGTGTAGGGGGTCATGCTGGGGTTATCTTTCTAGGGTTTAGGGTAGTGCAGAGGTGTTTGTGTAATGTAGGGGGTCGTGCTGGGGGTAGTGTTTTAGGGTTTAGGGTAGTGCAGTGGTGTTTGGGTAGTGTAGGGGGTCATGCTGGGGTTACTTTTCTAGGGTTTAGGGTAGTGCAGTGGTGTTTGGGTAGTGTAGGGGGTCGTGCTGGGGGTAGTGTTTTAGGGATAGGGTAGTGCAGTGGGGTTTGTGTAGTTTTTGGGGGTCGTGCTGGGGTTACTTTTCTAGGGTTTAGGTAGTGCAGTGGTGTTTGTGTAGTGTAGGGGGTCATGCTGGGGTAGTGTTTTAGGGTTTAGGGTAGTGCAGTGGTGTTTGTGTAGTGTAGGGTGTCGTGCTGGGGGTAGTCTTTTAGGGTTTAGGGTAGTGCAGTGGTGTTTGTGTAGTGTAGGGGTCGTGCTGGGGGTAGTGTTTTAGGGTTTAGGGCAGTGCAGTGGTGTCTGTGTAGTGTAGGGGGTCATGCTGGGGGTAGTGTTTTAGGGTTTAGGGTAGTGCAGCGGTGTTTGGGTAGTGCAGGGGGTCGTGCTGAGGGTAGTGTTTTAGGGTTTATGGTAGTGCAGCGGTGTTTGGGTAGTGTAGGGGGTCATGCTGTGGGTTGTGTTTTAGGGTTTAGGGTAGTGCAGCAGTGTTTGGGTAGTGTAGGGGGTCATGCTGGGGTAGTGTTTTAGGGTAGTGCAGCGGTGTTTGTGTAGTGTAGAGGGTCATGCTGAGGGTAGTGTTTTAGGGTTTAGGGTAGTGCAGCGGTGTTTGGGTAGTGTAGGGGTCGTGCTCGGGTAGTGTTTTAGAGTTTAGGGTAGTGCAGTGGTGTTTGTGTAGGGTAGGGGGTCATGCAGGTGGTAGATTTAGGGTAGTGCAGTGGTTTTTGTGTAGTGTAGGGGGTTGTGCTGGGGGTAGTGTTTTAGGTTTTAGGGTAGTGCAGTGGTGTTTGGGTAGTGTAGGGTGTTGTGCTGGGAGTAGTGTTTTAGGGTTTAGTGTAGTGCAGTGGTGTTTGGGTAGTGTAGGGTTCGTGCTGGGGTAGTGTTTTAGGGTTTAGGGTAGTGCAGTGGTGTTTGGGTAGTGTAGGGGGTCGTGCTGGGGGTAGTGTTTTACGGTTTAGGGTAGTGCAGTGGTGTTTGTGTAGTGTAGGGGGTCGTGCTGGGGGTAGTGTTTTAGGGTTTAGGGTAGTGCAGTGGTGTTTGGGTAGTGTAGGGGGTCATGCTGGGGGTAGTGTTTTAGGGTTTAGGGTAGTGCAGTGGTGTTTGGGTAGTGTAGGGGGCCGTGCTGGGGGTAGTGTTTTAGGGTTTAGGGTAGTGCAGTGGTGTTTGTGTAGTGTAGGGGGTCATGCTGGGGTTACCTTTCTAGGGTTTAGGGTAGTGCAGAGGTGTTTGTGTAATGTAGGGGGTCGTGCTGGGGGTAGTGTTTTAGGGTTTAGGGTAGTGCAGTGGTGTTTGGGTAGTGTAGGGGGTCATGCTGGGGTTACTTTTCTAGGGTTTAGGGTAGTGCAGTGGTGTTTGGGTAGTGTAGGGGGTCGTGCTGGGGGTAGTGTTTTAGGGATAGGGTAGTGCAGTGGGGTTTGTGTAGTTTTTGGGGGTCGTGCTGGGGTTACTTTTCTAGGGTTTAGGTAGTGCAGTGGTGTTTGTGTAGTGTAGGGGGTCATGCTGGGGTAGTGTTTTAGGGTTTAGGGTAGTGCAGTGGTGTTTGTGTAGTATAGGGTGTCGTGCTGGGGGTAGTCTTTTAGGGTTTAGGGTAGTGCAGTGGTGTTTGTGTAGTGTAGGGGTCGTGCTGGGGGTAGTGTTTTAGGGTTTAGGGTAGTGCAGTGGTGTTTGGGTAGTGTAGGGGGTCGTGGTGGGGGTAGTGTTTTAGGGTTTCGGGTAGTGCAGTGGTGTTTGTGTAGTGTAGGGGGTCGTGCTGGGAGTAGTGTTTTAGGGTTTAGGGTAGTGCAGTGGTGTTTGTGTAGTGTAGGGGTCGCGCTGGGGGTAGTGTTTTAGAGTAGTGCAGTGGTGTTTGTGTAGTGTAAGGGGACGTGCTGTGGGTAGTGTTTTAGGGTTTAGGGTAGTGCAGTGGTGTTTGTGTAGTGTAGGGTGTCGTGCTGGTGGTAGTGTTTTAGGGTTTAGGGTAGTGCAGTGGTGTTTGGGTAGTGTAGGGAGTTGTGCTGGGGGTAGTGTTTTAGGGTTTAGGGTAGTGCAGTGGTGTTTGTATAGTGTAGGGGGTCGTGCTGCAGGTAGTGTTTTAGGGTTTAGGGTAGTGCAGTGGTGTTTGGGTAATGTAGGGGGTAGTGCTGGGGGTAGTGTTTTAGGGTTTAGGGTAGTGCAGTGGTGTTTGTGTAGTGTAGGGGATAGTGCTGGGGATAGTGTTTTAGGATTTAGGGTAGTGCAGTGGTGTTTGTGTAGTGTAGGGGTAGTGCTGGCGGTAGTGTTTTAGGGTTTAGGGTAGTGAAGTGGTGTTTGGGTAGTGTAGGGGGTAGTGCTGGGGGTAGTATTTTAGGGTTTAGGGTAGTGCAGTGTTGTTTGTGTATTGTAGGGGATAGTGCTGGGGGTAGTGTTTTAGGGTTTAGGGTAGTGCAGTGGTGTTTGTGTAGTGTAGGGGATAGCGCTGGGGGTAGTGTTTTAGGGTTTAGTGTAGTGCAGTAGTGTTTGGGTAGTGTAGGGATAGTGCTGGGGGTATTGTTTTAGGGTTTAGGGTAGTGCAGTGGTGTTTGTATAGTGTAGGGGGTCGTGCTGGGGGTAGTGTTTTAGGGTTTAGGGTAGTGCAGTGGTGTTTGTGTAGTGTAGGGTGTCGTGCTGGGGGTTGTGTTTTAGGGTAGTGCAGTGGTGTTTGTGTAGTGTTGGGGGTCATGCTGGGGGTAGTGTTTTAGGCTTTAGGGTAGTGCAGTGGTGTTTGGGTAGTGTAGGGAGTCATGCTGGGGGTATTGTTTTAGGGTTTAGGGTAGTGCAGTGATGTTTGGGCAATGTAGGGGGTCGTGCTGGGGGTAGTGTTTTAGGGTTTAGGGTGGTACAGTGGTGTTTGGGTAGTGTAGGGGGTCATGCTGGGGTAGTGTTTTAGTGTTTAGGGTAGCGCAGTGGTGTTTGGGTAGTGTAGGGGGTCGTGCTGGGGGTTGTGTTTTAGGGTTTAGGGTAGTGCAGTGGTGTTTGTGTAGTGTAGGGTGTCGTGCTGGGGGTAGATTTAGGGTTTAGGGTAGTGCAGTTGTGTTTGTGTAGTGTAGGGGGTCGTGCTGGGGGTAGTGTTTTAGGGTTTAAGGTAGTGCAGTGGTGTTTGGGTAGTGTCGGGGTCGTGCTGGGGGTATTCACTGCTACAATCCCCAGAGCAGTACCTATGCACTCCAGCATTCCACTTGTCACTCTGTGAGCACTCTCCTAATCACCCTGTCATCACCGTATACCTATCCAATCACTGTGCCAATACCAAAGCACTTACAAAATCACCATGCACTGTCCTTGCAGCACTCTAATCATCCAGTCACTAACCATGTGTTTATGCAATGACCCAGGCACTAACAGATGTAGTGCTACAATCCCCTGAAGACTACCTATACAGTCCAGTAATCTGCCTGTCACTACCTATGCACTCCTCCAATCACCCAGCCAGCACAATGTACTTATCCAATCAGTCCGCCAAAACCCAAGCACTTATAAATTCACCATGTACTCTCCTTACAGTACTGTAATCATCCAGTCACTACCCATGTACTGATACAATGGCCCAGGCACTAACACATGCACTGCTACAATCCCCTGAGCACTTCCCATGCAGATCTCTAACCACCTACACACTACTGATTCACTCCTCCAATTACCCAGGTAGTACCCATGCACTCCAGAAATCCCTCTGTCACTACCCATGCACTCCTCCAATCACCCAGCCAGCACTATGTACTTATCCAATCACTCCGCCAAAACCCAAGCAGTTATGAAATCACCATGCACTGTCCTTGCAGCACTCTAATCATCCAATCACTACCCATGTACTCATGCAATAACCCAGTCACTAACACATGCACTGCTGCAATCCCTTGAGGACTACCTATGCAGTCCAGTAATCTCCCTGGTACTACCTATGCAGTCCTCCAATCACCCAGCCAGTCCTATGTCCTTATCCAATCACTGCGCCAAAACCCAAGCACTTATAAATTCACCATGCACTCTTCTCGCAGTACTCTAATCATCCAGTCACTACCCATGTAGTCATGCATTGATCCAGGCACTAACACATGCACTGCTACAATCCCTGTGTACTACCCATGCAGTCCTCTAAGCACCTACACACTTCTCATTCGCTCCTTGTGAGAAGTTGGCCTGGTATATGCTGCCCACTATTTAAAGTGGGCACCTTGTACCAGTCCAAACAACCACTTATGGAGATAGGTTAAAGACAACCTTTAGTGAAAGCTATCCTAGTGGTAGCTATGGAGAGCAGCCTTCAGGCTAAGTCTTGAAGGAATGTAAAGCAGCTTGTTTTACCAGTCTATAATCTCTTGAGTGACCAAATGAAAGAGGACCACACCAGGTATATATATAAAATATATGTATTTAGTCTTAAACACACCCCTCTAGTCTCTTTATGAGGCTAGAGTTCGAAGTACATAAGTTACAAGTCGAATATCAACAGTAATAGCACAAATACACGTTTGAGCCCTTGCGGCGTACCAAAACATATACCAAAAATGTGGTATAAGAACCACGACTGAGCTAGACACAAGGCCTAGAGCCCGGTAGAAGTGCTTGGACCCCAAGGAACCACCAAAGGTAGTGACACAGGGGACCCACGGGGACGAGTGCAGTGTGAGAACACAGCTGCGAGCCACCGTTGACTTCTATGGGGAAAGTCGCGGTTGAATTTTTAGAAGAAAAGGACACTTAGAGGACGACTTGGAGCAAACCCCTTTAGAACTAGGCAGTTCTAGAGTCAATACCCACGGGAGCACCGGACCAAGTCGAAAGTGTCCGGGTGGATCCAAGAGTGGATCGAAGATCTGAAGAACCTGAAAGCAGAGGGGACAGAGTCTGAGTCACTAGCCAGTGACCAGGAAGGCGATGAGCAGATTCCCACCGATGTCGGATGCTTCAGGTAGGTTGACGGTCGTCTTGACTCTTCAGCCACGAGGTCCAGGAGGCGTCGACGATGACTAGGAGCTGGATTCGAGCTGCCCACGACATCTGTCGATTGCTGTGGTGTCGGCGACCGGATTGGACCCAACAAGCCTTGGCAACGGCAAGTCACATGGAAACAAAGAAAGGACGTTGATGCAGACCAGCAAGGTCTGGGGGACTCACCCAGCGAGGGTAAGTCAGGGCACGTCTGGAGCAACCAGGAAAGCCCAAGCAGGAGAAGAGTTGCCTTCGGGAGGGCCCACTAGCCAACGGACTAGCGACCGCGAAGGAGCCTCAAATGGACACACTTGGAGCTGGCTCACAGGACACTCGTGGAGTGTAGGCCAGTGATCTTCAGAGCAGTCGGTGCTGGAGGCGGGGGCTACTCGGAGCCCAAAGCACAACTTCGTGGGAGGCCAGGAAGAAGATGCACTTGCAAAAGTTCTTGGTGTCCAGGGGTCACGGTTCCACATTACCCACTACAGCTACGTGCCTCAGCTTCACTGGGGTCTCAGGGCAGCCTCGGGGAAGTCTGGAAATCCACGTCTGGTGTTGCAAAGACTTCGGCGACCGGCGGGAGCTTCAGCGATGCAGACCGGACAGTTGCTTCTTAGGTGCCTGCCAAGCAGGGGAGTCACTCCTTGACCCCAAGGGAGATTCTTCAGTCCTCTAATCTTCAAGTAGAGCGTCGAAGGTCCAGGATTCGGCTTCAGAGTTTCGTCCAGGGTAATCTAAAGTTCTAAGGACTGGGGTCCCATACTTATACTAAGTTAGGGGGTTGGACATACTCTGGGGACCCACCTATGGGAGGGTCAGGGAAGAGGGGTGGTTAAACCCATTCCCTTTGTCCAGTTTCGCGCCAGAGCAGGGGCAGGTAGCCCCTGCAACCGGTTTGAACTGGACTATGCACAGGGACACCAAATGTGCCCCAGTGCTGGTCTTCAAAGCACCAGGGAGTGCTCCCACCCAGCCCCAATACACATTATCCTGTCTGGGGAGGTGGTTACACCTCCCTGCGACAGGAAACCTATGCCGGTGTGTACATGTCTCTCCCTCTAGAAGGGTGGAATGCTACCCCCGCCGCCAGGACTGGCGGGGGGGTAGTATTCCAAGGTGTTTGACACCAAACACGACATGTTTTGGTGCAGCCAGTCCAAAGTTAGCATTCTACTGCGAGGATATAATGCACTTAAGAGTATATGGTCAGACTGTACCACAAACAGCATCAGAGAATGGACTCCGAACGCTGCAGAGGGGCTCTGCTCATGCAGGGGCACCCTCTCACATAAAAACCAAGCACTCTGCCTTCAGGATTGTTAAGGCCTGCCATAGGAGTGACTTATAGGTTTATATGTGTGTGCAATGGTAGTGATATAGGTAGCCTATATCACAGTAAGAGGTGCATGCACCACCTTACCCAGGCTGCAGTAGCAGACCTGTGGTGTCATTTTGTAGGGCCTCCCAGGGGTGGCATAATACATTCTTCAGCCCCTGGTAGGCCTCTGGAGTACCTATGCCTTGGGTACATAGTATACCATATACTAGGGACTTATAAGGGCACTCCAGGATCCAATCAAAGATGTGCCTAAGGCACCTGGAATCCATTTTAGAGAGGAAGCAGCTAGGCTGGGGTTCTGATTTGCAGGGCCCCAGCCAGACTAAAGTCGAAAAACAGTGAAGCATCAGCAAAAAGTGGGGGTACCCATGTGAAGCAGATCCTACTCTCCTACACAACCCCCAAACGCAGGGACATTAAACTAACCTTGACCAGTTGAGTCTTCATGTTCTAAGTGGAAGTACCTAGAGAGTCCATCTGCATTGGCATGGTTACTCCCAGGTCTATGTTCCACTGTAAAGTCCATCCCCTGTAGGGAAATGGACCACCTAAGCAGTTTGGGGTTTTCACCCTTCATTTGTTTTAGCCATAAGAGGGGCTTATGGTCTGTTTGAACAAGTAAGTGAGTACCAAACAGGTATGGCCTCAACTTCTTCAGAGCCCAGACCACAGCAAAGGCCACCCTCTCAATGGCTGACCAACGTTTCTCTCTAGGGGTCAGCCTTCTGCTAATGAAAGCTACTGGCTGATCCTTACCTTCATCATTCAATTGTGACAGTACCGCCCCTACCCCCAATTCAGATGCATCTGTTTGGACAATAAACTTCTTGGAGTAATCAGGACTCTGGAGAATGGGAGCAGTGCACATGGCCTGCTTCAGGTCATCAAATTCCTTTTGACAGCTAGCTGTCCACTGAACCTTTTTGGGCATTTTCTTGGAAGTTAAGTCATTCAGGGGTGTCACTATTGATCCATAGCCCTTGACAAATCTCCTATAGTACCCAGTCAGGCCTAAGAAGGCTCTCACCTGAGTCTGGGTAGTTGGAGCAACCCAGTCCATGATGGTCTGGATTTTGCTCTGCAGTGGTTGAACCTCGCCTCCACCCACAAGGTGGCCCAGGTACACAACCTGTCTCTGCCCTATCTGGCACTTGGTGGCCTTGATAGTGAGGCCTGCCTTTTGCAAGGCCTCCAAAACATTCCTTAGGTGGACCAGGTGATCCTCCCAGGTGGAGCTAAAGACAGCAATATCATCAAGATAAGCTGCACTGTAGGCTTCCAGACCTGTGAGAACTGTATTCACCAACCTTTGGAAAGCGGCAGGTGCATTCTTCAAACCAAAGGGCATTACCACAAATTGATAATGCCCACTAGTGGTTGAGAATGCTGTTTTTGGCTTTGCATCATCAGCTAGCCTGATCTGCCAGTGGCCAGCTGTTAGGTCAAATGTGTTTAGATACTTGGCTGAGGCCAAAGTGTCTATTAGCTCATCTGCCCTGGGTATTGGATGGGCATCAGTCCTAGTGACTGCATTGAGACCCCTGTAGTCCACACAAAACCTCATCTCTCTTTTCCCACCACTGGTGTGAGGTTTTGGCACAAGGACCACTGGACTAGCCCAAGGGCTATCTGAGGGTTCAATAACTCCCAAATCCAACATTTTCTGGACTTCTGTCCTGATACAGTCCCTGACATGGTCAGGTTGCCTATAAATCTTATTTTTAATAGGCAGACTGTCCCCAGTGTCCACTTCATGAGTGCACCAGCCGGTCTGACTTGGAGTCAGAGAGAACATATGTCTGAACTGATTGAGCACTTGTCTGCAATCAGTTTGCTGCTGGGCAGTGAGGGTGCCTGCTAAGGCTACACCATACACTGAGCCATCATCAGGGTTCTGTGAGAGCAGGTCAGGGAGTGGGTCACTCTCTTCCTCCTGTCCCTTGTAGGAGAGTAGGATCTGCTTCACATGGGTACCCCCACTTTTTGCTGATGCTTCACTGTTTTTCGACCTTAGTCTGGCTGGGGCCCTGCTAATCAGAACCCCAGCCTAGCTGCTTCCTCTTTAAAATGGTTTCCATGTGCCTTAGGCACATCTCTGATTGGAATTTGGAGTGCCCTTATAAGTCCCTAGTATATGGTATACTATGTACCCAGGGCATAGGTACCTCAGAGGCCTACCAGGGGCTGCAGCATGTATTGTGCCACCCCTGGAAGGCCATCCAAAATGACACCACAGGTCTGCTACTGCAGCCTGGGAAGGTGGTGCATGCACCCCTTACTGTGATATAGGCTACCTATATCACTACCATTGCACACACATATAAACCTATAAGTCACTCCTATGGCAGGCCTTAACAATCCTGAAGGCAGAGTGTGTGGTTCCTATGTGAGAGGGTGCCCCTGCATGAGCTGCGCCCCTCTGCAGCGTTCGGAGACCCTTCTCTGATGCTGTTTGTAGTGCAGCCCGACCATATACTCTTAAGTGCATTATATCCTCGCGGTACAATGCTAACTTTGGACTGGCTGCACCAAAACATGTCGTGTTTGGTGTCAAACATCTTGGAATACTACCCCGCGCCAATCCTGGCGGCGGGGGTAGCATTCCACCCTTCTAGAGGGAGAGACATGTACACACCGGGCTACCCGGTAACTTCTTTCCAGAGCCCTGGCATCACAAAATGGATGCCACCAGTCACAGACACTGGGCTGCCCTCCTGCTGATGACCGAAACTCGAAGTGGAGGAAGCCCAACAATAGGCATCCTGTCACAGGGAGGTGTAACCACCTCCCAGACAGGGTTTAGTGTATTGGGGCTGGGTGGGTGCACTCTTAGAGTGCTTTGAAGTCCTGCACTAGGGGAGCAGTAGGCTCCTCTGTGCATATGCCAGTTCAAACCGGCTCAGGGGCTACCCGCCCCTGCTCTGGCACGAAACTGGACAAAGGGAAGTGGGTGTAGCCACCCACTCCCCTGACCCTCCCATAGGTGGGGTCATAGAGCTAGTCCCTCCCTTCTTTACAGTATAAGATAGGGAACCCTTGAACTTGAAAGTTAGATATCCCTGGATGACGCTCTGAAGAAGAATCCTGGACCTTCGATGTTCCATTACCTCTGGAAGACGGAAGAATCTCCCTTGGAGTCAAGGAGTGACCCCTGCATGGCAGGCACCAAAAACTGCAATGATGGTCGCAAACTACGCCGCTCCCGCCGGAGCCCGAAGTCCCTGCAGCCCAGGAAGAGGATTTCCTGACTTCTCTAAGGCCATCGTGAGTCCCCAGTGAAGCTGAGGCCAGTGGACCCCACGAGTGATGAGGAACCATGACCCCTGGGTACAGTGCACTATTGTCAAGTGCAACCCTTTCACGACAATCTACGAACTTGTGGTTTGGACCACGTGTGGTCCCAGCATCCAGCAGGAATTCCTCCAAAGAACAGAGGCCTACCCTGTCCCGAGTGACCGTGGGCCCCTGTTGAAGGAATCCTTCTGAGGCGTCTTTGCGATCCCTTGCCAGCTGGCTGGTGGGTCCTCAGAAGACTTTTCTACAGAACCAAAGGGCTCCCCTGGTTGCTCTAGGCCTGCCCTGACTTACCCTCGCTGGGTGAGTCCATCAGACCTTGCTGGTCTGCACCATTGCCTTTTCACTCTTTCCCCAAGACTTGCTGTTACCAAGGCTTGTTGGCTCCAATTGAGTCGCCGATACCGCAGTAAGCTGCAGACATCGTGGGACACGCTGAATCCAGCTCCTGGTCATCGTCGACGCCTCCTGGACCTCGTGGCTGAAGAGTCAAGACACCTGTGACCGACCTGAACCTTGCGACGACGGTGGGCCTACATCTTCCTGGCCCGAGTCACTGCCAAGTGGCTTTGAACACTGTCCCCTCTGCTTTCAGGTCTTCCTTCTTCTGAATCCAGGCTTGGATTCCACCGGACACTTCTTCGGACTTCAAAAGCAGCAAGTCTTCATTGGCTCCCATTGAAAACGACGCCGCGACCCGACACCAAAGGACACCTATGCACCCGGCTTCCCTGGGTGAGGTAACTCCAGCACTACGGTGCTCCTGTGGAGTGTTGGCCCTAGAACTACTTACCCTGTAAGTGACTTGCTTGTAGGTTCTCCCGAAGTACCCTAAAACTCTTAATTTCCAACCGCGACTTGCCCCATTGAAGTCAACGGCGATCCGCGCCTGTGTATCCACACTGCACGCGTCCCCCGTGGGTCCTTTACTTACCTGCCTTGGGTGGTTTCGTGAGGCCCCAAATCTTCTGAAGGCCCTAGGCCTTGTCCCTTTGCAAGTCGTTGTTTCTAAGTCTCTTTCTTAGTATATGGTCTGGTACGCCCCTAGGGCCCCAGCCACATTTGTGCTTAATTTATTGTGAAACGTTGATTTGTGCATATGTTCCTGACTTCTAATCTCATAAAGAGATTAGTAGAGAGTTGTTTAGTAATAAATACATATATATTTGATATATATACCTGTGTGGTGTCTTTTCATTTGGTGATTCAAGAGATTGTGTGGTAAAACAAGCTGCTTTACATTCCTTCAAGACTTTGCCTGAAGGCTGCTCTTCACAGCTACCACTAGGATAGCTTTCTATAAAGGTTGTCTTAAACCTATCTACCATAAGAGTCGAATTGTACTGGTGCAAGGTGTCCACTTTAATTAGTGAACAGCATATACCAGGCCAACTTCTCACACCCAGGACCTGGCCCACCCGGGGGCTTATAGAAAATGAAGCGCGGGAGTCTTGGCTTCATTTTTTAAAATCTTCTCAGCCGGATTCGCGCACGCAGCACAAATTCGGCAGTTTTAAAAAAATGCTTTTTGGGACCCCTGAGCAGGTTTAGGGGTCAGGGTGCTTCTACCCTGCCCCCTTTTCTTGTTTTTCATCTCTTTTTTTATAGTTTTCTTGTGACTCGGTTACCGAGTCACAAGATGGCTGCCAACACATTCTGGTTTGGAGTATTGGCAGCCAATCAGAAGTCAGCACGTGCTCGGGAGGAGTCGCAACTCCTCCTCGGTGCTCAGATATATACATTTTTTAAAAATTTCTCAGCAACTACTGAACGGATTTACAGCATTTTAAAAAAAGGTCGCTTTCTGGACCAAGAGCTACCTTTTTGCCAAATTTGGTGTAATTCCTTTCAGGAGTTCGGGCTGTACCCGTATCTAAAGTTCCTATGGAAATTAACATGGGGAAAGCGTGTTTTGGGACCCCCTTTTTTCTCAGCCCCCGCTTGACGAATCACCCCGAAACTTGCAAGACAGGAGCTGACCTGAGTGAACCATTAGTTTTCAAAATTTCGTGAAGATTCGTCGAACGACGCTAAAGATATTCGCAAAAGAATAAACGCTTTTTGAATAGAAACAAGGTCCTAACTATAACTACCTACTGGCGACCGCCAGTAGGTTATATATATATATATATTCACTGAAAAAACCATAGGTTTCAGGGACGTTATAGTTAGAAATTAGCATTTAAAAAACCTGCAAGGAGTGCTGCAAGGAAAGTGCATGGTAAATTTGTAAGTACACATGTACTCATGCAATGTCCCAGGCACTAATACATTCACTGCTACAATCGCCAGAGCAGTGCCTATGCACTCCAGCATTCCCCCTGTCACTCCGTGAGCATTCTTCCAATCACCTTGTCAGCACCGTGTACTTATCCAATAACTGCTTCAATACCCTAGCACTTATAAATATACCATGTACTCTCTTAGCAGTACTCTAATCATCCAGTCACTAACCATGTACTTATGGAATGACCCAGGCACTAACAATTACAACATATGCACAGGGACACCAAATGTGCCCCCAGTGCAGGACTTCAAAGCACCAGAGGGTGCTTCCGCCCAGCCCCAATACACACTATCCTGTCTGGGGAGGTGGTTACACCTCCCTGGGACAGGAAACCTATTGTCCAGGCCTCCCCTGCCGGAGTTTCGGTCAGCAGCAGGAGGCCAGACTCGTGTCTGTGGCAGCGGCATCCATTTTGTGATGCCAGGGCTCTGGAAAGTCAGTACCGGGTATACCGGTGTGTACATGTCTCTCCCTCTAGAAGGGTGGAATGCTACCCCCGCTGCCAGAACTGGCGGGGGGGTAGTATTCCAAGATGTTTGACACCAAACACGACATGTTTTGGTGCAGCCAGTCCAAAGTTAGCATTGTACCGCAAGGATATAATGCACTTAAGAGTATATGGTCAGGCTGTACCACAAACAGCATCAGAGGAGGGACTCCGAATGCTGCAGAGGGGCTCTGCTCATGCAGGGGCACCCTCTCACATAAAAACCACGCACTCTGACTTCAGGATTGTTAAGGCCTGCCATAGGAGTGACTTATAGGTTTATATGTGTGTGCAATGGTAGTGATATAGGTAGCCTATATCACAGTAAGGGGTGCATGCACCACCTTACCCAGGCTGCAGTAGCAGACCTGTGGTGTCATTTTGGCTGGCCTTCCAGGGGTGGCATAATACATGCTTCAGCCCCTGGCAGGCCTCTGCGGTACCTATGCCCTGGGTACATAGTATACCATATACTAGGGACTTATAAGGGCTCTCCAGATTCCAATCAGAGATGTACCTAAGGTACATGGAAACCATTTTATAGAGGAAGCAGATAGACTGGGGCCCTAAATAGCAGGATCCCAGTCCAACTAAGTCATAAACCAGCAAAACACCAGGAAAAAAAGTGGGGGCAACCATATAGTCAGATTCCACCTTCCTACACCGGGGGCAATCAAAAAATATATAGCGGGGGCCCACAGGGGCCCCCGCAGCCCCAGGGACCGCCACCTCCCCGGGGCTCATGAAAAAATGCGTGGGGGGGCTCCTGCCCCCCACTCTCCCCCAGGGACCGCCCCCTCCCTGGGGCATTGTTAATTAAATGCAGGGGGCCTCGCGGGCCCCCCAAGCCCTGGGAACTGCCACCTCCCCGGGGCTTAAATTACAAAAATGAAGTGCAGGGGGGGCTCCTGTCCCCCTCACACTTCCCCGGGGACCACCACCTCCCTGGGGCTTTGCATACATTGGGAGGGGGGCCGTGTGGCCCCCCTCCTGGAGCCCTCCTTTGCCCTGGGGACCGCCACCCCCCAGGGCCGGCTCCTGCAATGTCCCGGGGTGCCCACCCCCGGGACATTGCCGTTTGCTATGGCAGTGCGGGAGCACGGCTCCTGCCCTGTCATAGCAAAGACTGCTCTCGCTTCAACGAAGCATAGCATAATTGCTTTTGGGCAAGGGGAGCTGCATGTTAGCAGCTCCCTTTGCCCAAAAGCAATGCCAGCTCCCGCAGGAGGCGGGAAGCCGGCAGGGACCGTGGGGGCATTGGGGCTCCCCTCACAGTCCCCAATGCTGAGGGCCGGCCCCGGGGGATGGGGTCCCCGGGGTCAGAAGTGGCCAAGGGAAGGGGGTCCACGCAGACCCCCTCCCTAATTAAAAAAAATAAAATGGAAGGGGAGCCACACAGCCCCTCTTCCAAAAACCAGATATTGGAAAACCCGGCATATCGCCGGAGGCACAGCCCCCTCCCTTCACCACTCTGCAAATGCACCCCCTGGCGCGTTCTAAGTTGGGGGACTAAGTCCCCTTCATTCCTGAGGGTCCTTGGGGGCCAACTAGCCCACCAGGTACCTCCAGTAAGCCCCACAGAGTGGGATTGCTGAGAGGTGGTCCGAGGCCACGCCTCTTTTTACACCACTCTGCAAACGTGCCTCTTGGCGAACTGCTGGTGGGGCGATGAGGTCCTCTTGTGTCCTGAGGACCTCAGGACACGAGTGGACTTCATCCCCCGAGCAGCAGTGCGCCAGGAGGCATGTTTGCAGAGTGGTGTAAAAAGGGGGCATGGCCTCAGACCACTCTCAGCAATCCAGCTGTGTGGGGCTTACTGGAGGTACCTGGTGGGCTAGTGTGACCCCAGGGACCCTCAGGAGGCAAGGGGACTTCATCCCCAACCAAGAGCGCACCAGGAGGCACATTTGCAGAGTGGTGGAGAAAGGGGGCATGGCCTGTGTCCACCTCTCAGCAATCCCACTGTGTAGGGCTTACTGGAGGTAAGAGGTAGGCTAGTTGGCCTCAAAGGACCCCCAGCAGCGAAGGTGACTTCAATCCCCATCCAAGAACGTGCCAGGGAGCGTGTTTGCAGATGGTGGGCAAAGGGGGCATGGCCTGCAATGAGAACTTAGCAATCCTGCTGTGTGGGACTTACTGGAGGTAATAGGAGGGGTAGTTGGCCCCCAAGGATATCCTTGGGGGCCAACTACCCCTCTTGTTACCTCCAGTAAGTCCCACACAGTGGGATTGCTAAGACGTCTTCGGAGGCCACACCCCCTTTCTCCACCACTCTGCAAACGCACCTCCTGGCAGACTACGGGATGGGGGATGAAGTCCACTTTACTCCTGAGGGACTTTGGGGACCAAGAAGCCCTACTGGTACCTCATGTAAGTCCTACGCAGTGGAATTCCTGAGCACTGGTCGGAGGCCCAGCACCCTTTCTCTACCACTCTGCAAACGCGACTACTAGTTAAAGAAGCATTTGCAATGTAATAGGTTTCGCATTTGTGAGAGTTAGAGATATTGGCGTTGTAAATGTAAAAGATTTTTACTAATGTTTTTTGGTGTAGAGTGGATGTACATTTTGTGTAGTGGAATTATGTGGTATGTTGTGCAGTGAAATTATGTGATTAGAAAGTATGTGGTATTTAGTGTATAGGAATAAGGTGCAGTGGGATTATGTGTTGTGGAGAGTAATTATGTGGTATTGTAGTCTGTGTTGTGGAGTGGTAACCACAGGTTTAGTCTTTCTCATTTCCATAGAAGCTAAACTATAAACTCAATGAGACACAAAAAAAAGAAGGAACCACTGAGGAGCACTTCTGGACCTAGTCGGAGGTATGAGCAGGGCCACTGGAATTATGTGACTGTTCGGCTGCACCAATTTTCACATAAATAAACATTTTCCACATTTGTCAAATATTCCACCATCTGCTGCCTAATCTGCAGATTTGAACAAAAAAAAGCCTTGTTTCTAGCTCAAACGGCTCAAATGTTCCCAAAAATCAGCGTCACGTGTTACAGCGTGGTGGAAGGCCCTTTGCAAAGCTGGAATGGTCATGTGTTAATTATTGCAAAATGTGGGTGTTAAACTGGTACTAATGGTGCACAAACCTTTCTTCTTTCTGTGCCTCTCTTGCTTCTTTCTGCACTTCTCTTGCCCGTTTCTGCACCTCTCTTGCCTCTTTCTGCACCTCTCCTGCCTCTTTCTGTACCTCTCTTACCTCTTTCTGCACCTCACTTGCCTCTTTCTGCATCTCACTCTCTTCCTTCTGCACCTCTCTTGCCTCTTTCTGCACTTCTCTTGCCTCTTTCTGCACTTCTCGAGCCTCTTTCTGTACCTCTCTTGCCTCTTTCTGCACCTCAAGTGCCTCTTTCTGCACTTCTCTTGCCTCTTTCTACACTTATCTTGCCTTTTTCTATACCTCTCTTGCCTCTTTCCACACCTCACTTGCCACTTTCTGCTCTTTTCTTGCCTCTTTCTGAACCTCACTCTCTTCTTTCTGCACCTCTCTTGCATCTTTCTGCACCTCACTTGCTTCTTTCTGCATCTCTCTTGCCTCTTTCTGCACTTCTCTTGCCTCTTTCTGCACCCTTCTTGTCTCTTTCAGCACCTCTGTTGCTTCTTTCTGCACTTTTCTTCCTTCTTTATTCACCTCTCTTGCCTCTTTCTGTACCCCTCTTGCCTCTTTGTGCACACCTGTTGGTTCTGTCTGCACTGCTCTTGCTTCTTTATGCACCTCTTTTTCAAATTTCTGCATCCCTCTTGCCTCTTTCTGTACCCCTCTTCCATCTTTCTGCACCCCTTTTGCCTGTTTCTGCAACTCTCTTGCCTCTTTCTGCAGTTCTCTTGCCTCCTTATGCACGTCACTTGCCTCTTTCTGCACTTCTATTGCCTCTTTCTGCACCTCTCTTGCTTCTTTCTGCACCACAATTGTCTTTTTCTGCATCCCTGTTGTCTCTTTCTGCTCTCGTCTTCCCTCTTTCTGCACCTCTCTTGCTTCTTTCTGCACTTCTCTTGCTTCTTTCCTCACCCTTCTTCCCTTTTTGCATCCCTCTTGCCTCTTTCTGCTGTTCTCTTGCCATTGAATGCACCTCTCTTGCCTCTATCTGCACCTCACTTGCCTCCTTCTGCCCTTCTCTTGCTTCTTTCCACACCTCTGTTTCTTCCTTCAGCACTTTTTTTGCCTCTTTCTGCACTTCTCTTGCATGTTTCTGCACCTCTCTTGCGTCTTTATGCACCTCTGTTGCCTCTTTCTGCACCTCACTTGCTTCTTTCTACACCCCTCTTTCCTCTTTCTGCACCCCTTTTTTCTCTATCTGCACCTCTCTTGCATCTTTCTGTACCCCTGTTCCCTCCTTATGCACCTTTCCTGCCTGTTTCTGCACCTTTTTTGCCTCTTTCTGTTCCTCTGTTGCTTCTTTCTGCACTTCTCTTGCTCTTTCTGCACCATTAGCGCCTCTTTCTGCACCTCTGTTGCCTCTTTCCTGCAGCTCACGTTCTTCTTTCTGCACCCCTCTTGCCTCTTTCTGTACCTCTCTTCCCTCTTTCTGCACTTCTCTTGCCTCTTTTTGCACCCTTGTTCCCTGTTTCTGCATCTTTCCTACCTGTTTCTGCACCTCTCTTGCCTCCTTCTGCACCTTTCCTACCTGTTTCTGCACCTTTCTTGCCGCTTTCTGTACCTCTGTTGCTTCTTTCTGCACTTCTCTTGCTCTTTCTGCACCCTTAGTGCCTCTTTCTGCACCTCTGTTGCCTCTTTCCTGCAGCTCACGTTCTTCTTTCTGAACCCCTCTTGCCTCTTTCTGCACCCCTCTTCCCTCTTTCTGCACCTCTCTTGCCTCTTTTTGCACCCTTGTTCCCTGTTTCTGCATCTTTCCTACCTGTTTCTGCACCTCTCTTGCCTCTTTCTGTACCTCTGTTGCTTCTTTCTGTACTTCTCTTGCTCTTTCTGCACCCTTCACGCCTCTTTCAGCACCTCTGTTACTTCTTTCTGCACGTCTCGTCCTTCTTTCTTCTGTACCCCTCCTGCCTCTTTCTGTACTTGTCTTGCCTCTTTGTGCACCTCTCCTACTTATTTCTGCACCTCTCTTGCCTCTTTTTGCACCTCTGTTGGTTCTTTCTGCACTGCTCTTGCTTCTTTATGCACCTCTTTTGCAAATTTCTGCATCCCTCTTGCCTCTTTCTGTACCCCTCTTCCCTCTTTCTCCACCTCTCTTGCCTCTGTCTGCACACCTGTTCCCTCTTTCTGCACCCCTTTTGCCTGTTTCTGCAACTCTCTTGCCTCTTTCTGCAGTTCTCTTCCTTCTTTCTGCATCCCTCCTGCCTCTTTCTGTACCTTTCTTGCCTCTTTGTGCACCTCTCCTAACCTTTTCTGCACTGCTCTTGTTCTTTCTGTACCTCACGTGCCTCTTTCTGCACTTCTCTTGCTTCTTTCTACACCTCTGTTGCTTCTTTCAGCAATTCTCTTTCCTCTTTTTGCACTTCTCTTCCTTGTTTCTGCACTTCTCTTGCGTCTTTCTGCACCTCTGTTGCCTTTTTCCTGCAGCTCACTTTCTTCTTTCTGCACCCCTCTTGCCTCTTTCTGCACCCCTCTTCCCTCTTTCTGCACCTCTCTTGCCTCTTTTTGCATTCTTGTTCCCTGTTTCTGCATCTTTCCTACCTGTTTCTGCACCTCTCTTGCCTCTTTCTGTACCTCTGTTGCTTCTTTCTGTACTTCTCTTGCTCTTTCTGCACCCTTCATGCCTCTTTCAGCACCTCACTTGCCTCCTTCTGCCCTTCTCTTGCTTCTTTCCACACCTCTGTTTCTTCTTTCAGCACTTCTTTTGCCTCTTTCTGCACTTCTCTTGCTTGTTTCTGCACCTCTCTTGCGTCTTTCTGCACCTCTGTTGCCTCTTTCTGCACCTCACTTGCTTCTTTCTACACCCCTCTTGCCTCTTTTTGCACCCCTTTTTTCTCTTTCTGCACCTCTCTTGCGTCTTTCTGTACCCCTGTTCCCTCTTTCTGCACCTTTCCTGCCTGTTTCTGCACCTTTCTTGCCTCTTTCTGTACCTCTCTTGCCTCTTTGTGCACCTCTCCTAACCTTTTCTGCACTGCTCTTGCTTCTTTCTGCACCTCACTTGCATCTTTCTGCATTTCTCTTGCTTCTTTCTACACCTCTGTTGCTTCTTTCAGCAATTCTCTTTCCTCTTTTTGCACTTCTCTTCCTTGTTTCTGCACTTCTCTTGCGTCTTTCTGCACCTCTGTTGCCTTTTTCCTGCAGCTCGCTTTCTTCTTTCTGCACCCCTCTTGCCTCTTTCTGCACCCCTCTTCCCTCTTTCTGCACCTCTCTTGCCTCTTTTTGCACCCTTGTTCCCTGATTCTGCATCTTTCCTACCTGTTTCTGCACCTCTCTTGCCTCTTTCTGTACCTCTGTTGCTTCTTTCTGTACTTCTCTTGCTCTTTCTGCACCCTTCACACCTCTTTCAGCACCTCTGTTGCTTCTTTCTGCACGTCTCTTCCTTTTTTCTTCTGTACCCCTCCTGCCTCTTTCTGTACTTTTCTTGCCTCTTTGTGCACCTCTCCTACTTATTTCTGCACCTCTCTTGCCTGTTTTTTGTACCTCTGTTGGTACTTTCTGCACTGCTCTTGCTTCTTTCTGCACCTCTTTTGCAAATTTCTGTATCCCTCTTGCCTCATCCCTCATGCCTCTTTCTGTACCACTCTTCCCTCTTTCTGCACATCTCTTGCCTCTGTCTGCACACCTGTTCTCCCTTTCTGCACCCCTTTTGCCTGTTTCTTCAACTCTCTTGCCTCTTTCTGCAGTTCTCTTGCTTCCTTATGCACCTCACTTGCCTCTTTCTACACTTCTATTGCCTCTTTCTGCACCTCTCTTGCTTCTTTCTGCACCCCTGTTGTCTTTTTCTGCATCCCTGTTGTCTCTTTCTGCTCTCGTCTTCCCTCTTTCTGCACCTCTCTTGCTTCTTTCTGCACTTCTCTTGCTTCTTTCCTCACCCTTCTTCCCTTTTTGCATCCCTCTTGCCTCTTTCTGCTGTTCTCTTGCCATTGAATGCACCTCTCTTGCCTCTTTCTGCACCTCACTTGCCTCCTTCTGCCCTTCTCTTGCTTCTTTCCACACCTCTGTTTCTTCCTTCAGCACTTCTTTTGCCTCTTTCTGCACTTCTCTTGCATGTTTCTGCACCTCTCTTGCGTCTTTATGCACCTCTGTTGCCTCTTTCTGCACCTCACTTGCTTCTTTCTACACCCCTCTTGCCTCTTTTTGCACCCTTTTTTCTCTTTCTGCACCTCTCTTGCATCTTTCTGTACCCCTGTTCCCTCCTTCTGCACCTTTCCTGCCTGTTTCTGCACCTTTCTTGCCTCTTTCTGTACCTCTGTTGCTTCTTTCTGCACTTCTCTTGCTCTTTCTGCACCATTAGCGCCTCTTTCTGCACCTCTGTTGCCTCTTTCCTGCAGCTCACGTTCTTCTTTCTGCACCCCTCTTGCCTCTTTCTGCACCTCTCTTCCCTCTTTCTGCACCTCTCTTGCCTCTTTTTGCACCCTTGTTCCCTGTTTCTGCATCTTTGCTACCTGTTTCTGCACCTCTCTTGCCTCCTTCTGCACCTTTCCTGCCTGTTTCTGCACCTTTCTTGCCTCTTTCTGTACCTCTGTTGCTTCTTTCTGCACTTCTCTTGCTCTTTCTGCACCCTTAGCGCCTCTTTCTGTACCTCTGTTGCCTCTTTCCTGCAGCTCACTTTCTTCTTTCTGCACCCCTCTCGCCTCTTTCTGCACCCCTCTTCCCTCATTCTGCACCTCTCTTGCCTCTTTTTGCACCCTTGTTCCCTGTTTCTGCATCTTTCCTACCTGTTTCTGCACCTCTCTTGCCTCTTTCTGTACCTCTGTTGCTTCTTTCTGTACTTCTCTTGCTCTTTCTGCACCCTTCACGCCTCTTTCAGCATCTCTGTTGCTTCTTTCTGCACGTCTCTTCCTTCTTTCTTCTGTACCCCTCCTGCCTCTTTCTGTACTTGTCTTGCCTCTTTGTGCACCTCTCCTACTTATTTCTGCACCTCTCTTGCCTCTTTTTGCACCTCTGTTGGTTCTTTCTGCACTGTTCTTGCTTCTTTATGCACCTCTTTTGCAAATTTCTTCATCCCTCTTGCCTCTTTCTGTACCCCTCTTCCCTCGTTCTGCACCTCTCTTGCCTCTGTCTGCATACCTGTTCCCTCTTTCTGCACCCCTTTTGCCTGTTTCTGCAACTCTCTTGCCTCTTTCTGCAGTTCTCTTCCTTCTTTCTGCATCCCTCCTGCCTCTTTCTGTACCTTTCTTGCCTCTTTGTGCACCTCTCCTAACCTTTTCTGCACTGCTCTTGCTTCTTTCTGTACCTCACTTGCCTCTTTCTGCACTTCTCTTGCTTCTTTCTACACCTCTGTTGCTTCTTTCAGCAATTCTCTTTCCTCTTTTTGCACTTCTCTTCCTTGTTTCTGCACTTCTCTTGCGTCTTTCTGCACCTCTGTTGCCTTTTTCCTGCAGCTCACTTTCTTCTTTCTGCACCCCTCGTGCCTCTTTCTGCACCCCTCTTCCCTCTTTCTGCACCTCTCTTGCCTCTTTTTGCACTCTTGTTCCCTGTTTCTGCATCTTTCCTACACGTTTCTGCACCTCTCTTGCCTCTTTCTGTACCTCTGTTGCTTCTTTCTGTACTTCTCTTGCTCTTTCTGCACCCTTCACACCTCTTTCAGCACCTCTGTTGCTTCTTTCTGCTCGTCTCTTCCTTCTTTCTTCTGTACCCCTCCTGCCTCTTTCTGTACTTTTCTTGCCTCTTTGTGCACCTCTCCTACTTATTTCTGCACCTCTCTTGCCTTTTTTTTGCACCTCTGTTGGTACTTTCTGCACTGCTCTTGCTTCTTTCTGCACCTTTTGTGCAAATTTCTGTATCCCTCTTGCCTCATCCCTAATGCCTCTTTCTGTACCACTCTTCCCTCTTTCTGCACATCTCTTGCCTCTGTCTGCACACCTGTTCTCCCTTTCTGCACCCCTTTTGCCTGTTTCTTCAACTCTCTTGCCTCTTTCTGCAGTTCTCTTGCTTCCTTATGCACCTCACTTGCCTCTTTCTACACTTCTATTGCCTCTTTCTGCACCTCTCTTGCTTCTTTCTGCACCCCTGTTGTCTTTTTCTGCATCCCTGTTGTCTCTTTCTGCTCTCGTCTTCCCTCTTTCTGCACCTCTCTTGCTTCTTTCTGCACTTCTCTTGCTTCTTTCCTCACCCTTCTTCCCTTTTTGCATCCCTCTTGCCTCTTTCTGCTGTTCTCTTGCCATTGAATGCACCTCTCTTGCCTCTTTCTGCACCTCACTTGCCTCCTTCTGCCCTTCTCTTGCTTCTTTCCACACCTCTGTTTCTTCCTTCAGCACTTCTTTTGCCTCTTTCTGCACTTCTCTTGCATGTTTCTGCACCTCTCTTGCGTCTTTATGCACCTCTGTTGCCTCTTTCTGCACCTCACTTGCTTCTTTCTAC
Organism: Calotriton arnoldi; assembly: GCA_963921515.1. Lineage (NCBI taxonomy): Eukaryota > Metazoa > Chordata > Amphibia > Caudata > Salamandridae > Calotriton > Calotriton arnoldi. The sequence goes on from CAWUFW010010704.1 coordinate 115,884, forward strand.
ACCCCTCTTGCCTCTTTTTGCACCCTTTTTTCTCTTTCTGCACCTCTCTTGCATCTTTCTGTACCCCTGTTCCCTCCTTCTGCACCTTTCCTGCCTGTTTCTGCACCTTTCTTGCCTCTTTCTGTACCTCTGTTGCTTCTTTCTGCACTTCTCTTGCTCTTTCTGCACCATTAGCGCCTCTTTCTGCACCTCTGTTGCCTCTTTCCTGCAGCTCACGTTCTTCTTTCTGCACCCCTCTTGCCTCTTTCTGCACCTCTCTTCCCTCTTGCTGCACCTCTCTTGCCTCTTTTTGCACCCTTGTTCCCTGTTTCTGCATCTTTCCTACCTGTTTCTGCACCTCTCTTGCCTCCTTCTGCACCTTTCCTGCCTGTTTCTGCACCTTTCTTGCCTCTTTCTGTACCTCTGTTGCTTCTTTCTGCACTTCTCTTGCTCTTTCTGCACCCTTAGCGCCTCTTTCTGTACCTCTGTTGCCTCTTTCCTGCAGCTCACTTTCTTCTTTCTGCACCCCTCTTGCCTTTTTCTGCACCCCTCTTCCCTCTTTCTGCACCTCTCTTGCCTCTTTTGCACCCTTGTTCCCTGTTTCTGCATCTTTCCTACCTGTTTCTGCACCTCTCTTGCCTCTTTCTGTACCTCTGTTGCTTCTTTCTGTACTTCTCTTGCTCTTTCTGCACCCTTCATGCCTCTTTCAGCACCTCTGTTGCTTCTTTCTGCATGTCTTTTCCTTCTTTCTTCTGTACCCCTCCTGCCTCTTTCTGTACTTGTCTTGCCTCTTTGTGCACCTCTCCTACTTATTTCTGCACCTCTCTTGCCTCTTTTTGCACCTCTGTTGGTTCTTTCTGCACTGCTCTTGCTTCTTTATGCACCTCTTTTGCAAATTTCTGCATCCTCTTGCCTCTTTCTGTACCCCTCTTCCCTCGTTCTGCACCTCTCTTGCCTCTGTCTGCATACCTGATCCCTCTTTCTGCACCCCTTTTGCCTGTTTCTGCAACTCTCTTGCCTCTTTCTGCAGTTCTCTTCCTTCTTTCTGCATCCCTCCTGCCTCTTTCTGTACCTTTCTTGCCTCTTTGTGCACCTCTCCTAACCTTTTCTGCACTGCTCTTGCTTCTTTCTGTACCTCACTTGCCTCTTTCTGCACTTCTCTTGCTTCTTTCTACACTTCTGTTGCTTCTTTCAGCATTTCTCTTTTCTCTTTCTGCACTTCTCTTCCTTGTTTCTGCACTTCTCTTGCGTCTTTCTGCACCTCTGTTGCCTCTTTACTGCAGCTCACTTTCTTCTTTCTGCACCCCTCGTGCCTCTTTCTGCACCCCTCTTCCCTCTTTCTGCACCTCTCTTGCCTCTTTTTGCACTCTTGTTCCCTGTTTCTGCATCTTTCCTACCTGTTTCTGCACCTCTCTTGCCTCTTTCTGTACCTCTGTTGCTTCTTTCTGTACTTCTCTTGCTCTTTCTGCACCCTTCATGCCTCTTTCAGAACCTCACTTGCCTCTTTCTGCCCTTCTCTTGCTTCTTTCCACACCTCTGTTTCTTCTTTCAGCACTTCTTTTGCCTCTTTCTTCACTTCTCTTGCTTGTTTCTGCACCTCTCTTGCATCTTTCTGCACCTCTGTTGCTTCTTTCTGTACTTCTCTTGCTCTTTCTGCACCCTTCACACCTCTTTCAGCACCTCTGTTGCTTCTTTCTGCTCGTCTCTTCCTTCTTTCTTCTGTACCCCTCCTGCCTCTTTCTGTACTTTTCTTGCCTCTTTGTGCACCTCTCCTACTTATTTCTGCACCTCTCTTGCCTTTTTTTTGCACCTCTGTTGGTACTTTCTGCACTGCTCTTGCTTCTTTCTGCACCTCTTGTGCAAATTTCTGTATCCCTCTTGCCTCATCCCTAATGCCTCTTTCTGTACCACTCTTCCCTCTTTCTGCACATCTCTTGCCTCTGTCTGCACACCTGTTCTCCCTTTCTGCACCCCTTTGCCTGTTTCTTCAACTCTCTTGCCTCTTTCTGCAGTTCTCTTGCTTCCTTATGCACCTCACTTGCTTCTTTCTACACTTCTATTGCCTCTTTCTGCACCTCTCTTGCTTCTTTCTGCACCCCTGTTGTCTTTTTCTGCATCCCTGTTGTCTCTTTCTGCTCTCGTCTTCCCTCTTTCTGCACCTCTCTTGCTTCTTTCTGCACTTCTCTTGCTTCTTTCCTCACCCTTCTTCCCTTTTGCATCCCTCTTGCCTCTTTCTGCTGTTCTCTTGCCATTGAATGCACCTCTCTTGCCTCTTTCTGCACCTCACTTGCCTCCTTCTGCCCTTCTCTTGCTTCTTTCCACACCTCTGTTTCTTCCTTCAGCACTTCTTTTGCCTCTTTCTGCACTTCTCTTGCATGTTTCTGCACCTCTCTTGCGTCTTTATGCACCTCTGTTGCCTCTTTCTGCACCTCACTTGCTTCTTTCTACACCCCTCTTGCCTCTTTTTGCACCCTTTTTTCTCTTTCTGCACCTCTCTTGCATCTTTCTGTACCCCTGTTCCCTCCTTCTGCACCTTTCCTGCCTGTTTCTGCACCTTTCTTGCCTCTTTCTGTACCTCTGTTGCTTCTTTCTGCACTTCTCTTGCTCTTTCTGCACCATTAGCGCCTCTTTCTGCACCTCTGTTGCCTCTTTCCTGCAGCTTCACGTTCTTCTTTCTGCACCCCTCTTGCCTCTTTCTGCACCTCTCTTCCCTCTTTCTGCACCTCTCTTGCCTCTTTTTGCACCCTTGTTCCCTGTTTCTGCATCTTTGCTACCTGTTTCTGCACCTCTCTTGCCTCCTTCTGCACCTTTCCTGCCTGTTTCTGCACCTTTCTTGCCTCTTTCTGTACCTCTGTTGCTTCTTTCTGCACTTCTCTTGCTCTTTCTGCACCCTCTAGTGCCTCTTTCTGTACCTCTGTTGCCTCTTTCCTGCAGCTCACTTTCTTCTTTCTGCACCCCTCTCTGCCTCTTTCTGCACCCTCTTCCCTCATTCTGCACCTCTCTTGCCTCTTTTTGCACCCTTGTTCCCTGTTTCTGCATCTTTCCTACCTGTTTCTGCACCTCTCTTGCCTCTTTCTGTACCTCTGTTGCTTCTTTCTGTACTTCTCTTGCTCTTTCTGCACCCTTCACGCCTCTTTCAGCATCTCTGTTGCTTCTTTCTGCACGTCTCTTCCTTCTTTCTTCTGTACCCCTCCTGCCTCTTTCTGTACTTGTCTTGCCTCTTTGTGCACCTCTCCTACTTATTTCTGCACCTCTCTTGCCTCTTTTTGCACCTCTGTTGGTTCTTTCTGCACTGCTCTTGCCTCTGTCTGCATACCTGTTCCCTCTTTCTGCACCCCTTTTGCCTGTTTCTGCAACTCTCTTGCCTCTTTCTGCAGTTCTCTTCCTTCTTTCTGCATCCCTCCTGCCTCTTTCTGTACCTTTCTTGCCTCTTTGTGCACCTCTCCTAACCTTTTCTGCACTGCTCTTGCTTCTTTCTGTACCTCACTTGCCTCTTTCTGCACTTCTCTTGCTTCTTTCTACACCTCTGTTGCTTCTTTCAGCAATTCTCTTTCCTCTTTTTGCACTTCTCTTCCTTGTTTCTGCACTTCTCTTGCATCTTTCTGCACCTCTGTTGCCTTTTTCCTGCAGCTCACTTTCTTCTTTCTGCACCCCTCGTGCCTCTTTCTGCACCCCTCTTCCCTCTTTCTGCACCTCTCTTGCCTCTTTTTGCACTCTTGTTCCCTGTTTCTGCATCTTTCCTACCTGTTTCTGCACCTCTCTTGCCTCTTTCTGTACCTCTGTTGCTTCTTTCTGTACTTCTCTTGCTCTTTCTGCACCCTTCACACCTCTTTCAGCACCTCTGTTGCTTCTTTCTGCACGTCTCTTCCTTCTTTCTTCTGTACCCCTCCTGCCTCTTTCTGTACTTTTCTTGCCTCTTTGTGCACCTCTCCTACTTATTTCTGCACCTCTCTTGCCTTTTTTTTTGCACCTCTGTTGGTACTTTCTGCACTGCTCTTGCTTCTTTCTGCACCTCTTGTGCAAATTTCTGTATCCCTCTTGCCTCATCCCTAATGCCTCTTTCTGTACCACTCTTCCCTCTTTCTGCACATCTCTTGCCTCTGTCTGCACACCTGTTCTCCCTTTCTGCACCCCTTTTGCCTGTTTCTTCAACTCTCTTGCCTCTTTCTGCAGTTCTCTTGCTTCCTTATGCACCTCACTTGCCTCTTTCTACACTTCTATTGCCTCTTTCTGCACCTCTCTTGCTTCTTTCTGCACCCCTGTTGTCTTTTTCTGCATTTCTGTTGTCTCTTTCTGCTCTCGTCTTCCCTCTTTCTGCACCTCTCTTGCTTCTTTCTGCACTTCTCTTGCTTCTTTCCTCACCCTTCTTCCCTTTTTGCATCCCTCTTGCCTCTTTCTGCTGTTCTCTTGCCATTGAATGCACCTCTCTTGCCTCTTTCTGCACCTCACTTGCCTCCTTCTGCCCTTCTCTTGCTTCTTTCCACACCTCTGTTTCTTCCTTCAGCACTTCTTTTGCCTCTTTCTGCACTTCTCTTGCATGTTTCTGCACCTCTCTTGCGTCTTTATGCACCTCTGTTGCCTCTTTCTGCACCTCACTTGCTTCTTTCTACACCCTCTTGCCTCTTTTTGCACCCTTTTTCTCTTTCTGCACCTCTCTTGCATCTTTCTGTACCCCTGTTCCCTCCTTCTGCACCTTTCCTGCCTGTTTCTGCACCTTTCTTGCCTCTTTCTGTACCTCTGTTGCTTCTTTCTGCACTTCCCTTGCTCTTTCTGCACCATTAGCGCCTCTTTCTGCACCTCTGTTGCCTCTTTCCTGCAGCTCACGTTCTTCTTTCTGCACCCCTCTTGCCTCTTTCTGCACCTCTCTTCCCTCTTTCTGCACCTCTCTTGCCTCTTTTTGCACCCTTGTTCCCTGTTTCTGCATCTTTCCTACCTGTTTCTGCACCTCTCTTGCCTCCTTCTGCACCTTTCCTGCCTGTTTCTGCACCTTTCTTGCCTCTTTCTGTACCTCTGTTGCTTCTTTCTGCACTTCTCTTGCTCTTTCTGCACCCTTAGCGCCTCTTTCTGTACCTCTGTTGCCTCTTTCCTGCAGCTCACTTTCTTCTTTCTGCACCCCTCTTGCCTTTTTCTGCACCCCTCTTCCCTCTTTCTGCACCTCTCTTGCCTCTTTTTGCACCCTTGTTCCCTGTTTCTGCATCTTTCCTACCTGTTTCTGCACCTCTCTTGCCTCTTTCTGTACCTCTGTTGCTTCTTTCTGTACTTCTATTGCTCTTTCTGCACCCTTCATGCCTCTTTCAGCACCTCTGTTGCTTCTTTCTGCATGTCTTTTCCTTCTTTCTTCTGTACCCCTCCTGCCTCTTTCTGTACTTGTCTTGCCTCTTTGTGCACCTCTCCTACTTATTTCTGCACCTCTCTTGCCTCTTTTTGCACCTCTGTTGGTTCTTTCTGCACTCCTCTTGCTTCTTTATGCACCTCTCTTGCAAATTTCTGCATCTCTCTTGCCTCTTTCTGTACCCCTCTTCCCTCGTTCTGCACCTCTCTTGCCTCTGTCTGCATACCTGATCCCTCTTTCTGCACCCCTCTTGCCTGTTTCTGCAACTCTCTTGCCTCTTTCTGCAGTTCTCTTCCTTCTTTCTGCATCCCTCCTGCCTCTTTCTGTACCTTTCTTGCCTCTTTGTGCACCTCTCCTAACCTTTTCTGCACTGCTCTTGCTTCTTTCTGTACCTCACTTGCCTCTTTCTGCACTTCTCTTGCTTCTTTCTACACTTCTGTTGCTTCTTTCAGCATTTCTCTTTCCTCTTTTTGCACTTCTCTTCCTTGTTTCTGCACTTCTCTTGCGTCTTTCTGCACCTCTGTTGCCTTTTTCCTGCAGCTCACTTTCTTCTTTCTGCACCCCTCGTGCCTCTTTCTGCACCCCTCTTCCCTCTTTCTGCACCTCTCTTGCCTCTTTTTGCACTCTTGTTCCCTGTTTCTGCATCTTTCCTACCTGTTTCTGCACCTCTCTTGCCTCTTTCTGTACGTCTGTTGCTTCTTTCTGTACTTCTCTTGCTCTTTCTGCACCCTTCATGCCTCTTTCAGAACCTCACTTGCCTCCTTCTGCCCTTCTCTTGCTTCTTTCCACACCTCTGTTTCTTCTTTCAGCACTTCTTTTGCCTCTTTCTTCACTTCTCTTGCTTGTTTCTGCACCTCTCTTGCGTCTTTCTGCACCTCTGTTGCTTCTTTCTGTACTTCTCTTGCTCTTTCTGCACCCTTCATGCCTCTTTCAGCACCTCTGTTGCTTCTTTCTGCACGTCTCTTCCTTCTTTCTTCTGTACCCCTCCTGCCTCTTTCTGTACTTTTCTTGCCTCTTTGTGCACCTCTCCTACTTATTTCTGCACCTCTCTTGCCTTTTTTTGCACCTCTGTTGGTACTTTCTGCACTGCTCTTGCTTCTTTCTGCACCTCTTTTGCAAATTTCTGTATCCCTCTTGCCTCATCCCTCATGCCTCTTTCTGTACCACTCTTCCCTCTTTCTGCACATCTCTTGCCTCTGTCTGCACACCTGTTCTCCCTTTCTGCACCCCTTTTGCCTGTTTCTTCAACTCTCTTGCCTCTTTCTGCAGTTCTCTTGCTTCCTTATGCACCTCACTTGCCTCTTTCTACACTTCTATTGCCTCTTTCTGCACCTCTCTTGCTTCTTTCTGCACCCCTGTTGTCTTTTTCTGCATCCCTGTTGTCTCTTTCTGCTCTCGTCTTCCCTCTTTCTGCACCTCTCTTGCTTCTTTCTGCACTTCTCTTGCTTCTTTCCTCACCCTTCTTCCCCTTTTTGCATCCCTCTTGCCTCTTTCTGCTGTTCTCTTGCCATTGAATGCACCTCTCTTGCCTCTTTCTGCACCTCACTTGCCTCCTTCTGCCCTTCTCTTGCTTCTTTCCACACCTCTGTTTCTTCCTTCAGCTCTTCTTTTGCCTCTTTCTGCACTTCTCTTGCATGTTTCTGCACCTCTCTTGCGTCTTTATGCACCTCTGTTGCCTCTTTCTGCACCTCACTTGCTTCTTTCTACACCCCTCTTGCCTCTTTTTGCACCCTTTTTCTCTTTCTGCACCTCTCTTGCATCTTTCTGTACCCCTGTTCCCTCCTTCTGCACCTTTCCTGCCTGTTTCTGCACCTTTCTTGCCTCTTTCTGTACCTCTGTTGCTTCTTTCTGCACTTCTCTTGCTCTTTCTGCACCATTAGCGCCTCTTTCTGCACCTCTGTTGCCTCTTTCCTGCAGCTCACGTTCTTCTTTCTGCACCCCTCTTGCCTCTTTCTGCACCTCTCTTCCCTCTTTCTGCACCTCTCTTGCCTCTTTTGCACCCTTGTTCCCTGTTTCTGCATCTTTGCTACCTGTTTCTGCACCTCTCTTGCCTCCTTCTGCACCTTTCCTGCCTGTTTCTGCACCTTTCTTGCCTCTTTCTGTACCTCTGTTGCTTCTTTCTGCACTTCTCTTGCTCTTTCTGCACCCTTAGCGCCTCTTTCTGTACCTCTGTTGCCTCTTTCTACAGCTCACTTTCTTCTTTCTGCACCCCTCTCGCCTCTTTCTGCACCCCTCTTCCCTCATTCTGCACCTCTCTTGCCTCTTTTTGCACCCTTGTTCCCTGTTTCTGCATCTTTCCTACCTGTTTCTGCACCTCTCTTGCCTCTTTCTGTACCTCTGTTGCTTCTTTCTGTACTTCTCTTGCTCTTTCTGCACCCTTCACGCCTCTTTCAGCATCTCTGTTGCTTCTTTCTGCACGTCTCTTCCTTCTTTCTTCTGTACCCCTCCTGCCTCTTTCTGTACTTGTCTTGCCTCTTTGTGCACCTCTCCTACTTATTTCTGCACCTCTCTTGCCTCTTTTTGCACCTCTGTTGGTTCTTTCTGCACTGCTCTTGCTTCTTTATGCACCTCTTTTGCAAATTTCTGCATCCCTCTTGCCTCTTTCTGTACCCCTCTTCCCTCGTTCTGCACCTCTCTTGCCTCTGTCTACATCCCTGTTCCTTCTTTCTGCACCTCTTTTGCCTGTTTCTGCAACTCTCTTGCCTCTTTCTGCAGTTCTCTTCCTTCTTTCTGCATCCCTCCTGCCTCTTTCTGTACCTTTCTTGCCTCTTTGTGCACCTCTCCTAACCTCTTTCTGCACTGCTCTTGCTTCTTTCTGTACCTCACTTGCCTCTTTCTGCACTTCTCTTGCTTCTTTCTACACCTCTGTTGCTTCTTTCAGCAATTCTCTTTCCTCTTTTGCACTTCTCTTCCTTGTTTCTGCACTTCTCTTGCGTCTTTCTGCACCTCTGTTGCCTTTTTCTGCAGCTCACTTGCTTCTTTCTGCACCCCTCGTGCCTCTTTCTGCACCCCTCTTCCCTCTTTCTGCACCTCTCTTGCCTCTTTCTGCACTCTTGTTCCCTGTTTCTGCATCTTTCCTACCTGTTTCTGCACCTCTCTTGCCTCTTTCTGTACCTCTGTTGCTTCTTTCTGTACTTCTCTTGCTCTTTCTGCACCCTTCACACCTCTTTCAGCACCTCTGTTGCTTCTTTCTGCACGTCTCTTCCTTCTTTCTTCTGTACCCCTCCTGCCTCTTTCTGTACTTTTCTTGCCTCTTTGTGCACCTCTCCTACTTATTTCTGCACCTCTCTTGCCTCTTTTTGCACCTCTGTTGGTACTTTCTGCACTGCTCTTGCTTCTTTCTGCGCCTCTTGTGCAAATTTCTGTATCCCTCTTGCCTCATCCCTAATGCCTCTTTCTGTACCACTCTTCCCTCTTTCTGCACATCTCTTGCCTCTGTCTGCACACCTGTTCTCCCTTTCTGCACCCCTTTGCCTGTTTCTTCAACTCGCTTGCCTCTTTCTGCAGTTCTCTTGCTTCCTTCTGCACCTCACTTGCCTCTTTCTGCACTTCTATTGCCTCTTTCTGCACCTCTCTTGCTTCTTTCTGCACCCCTGTTGTCTTTTTCTGCATCCCTGTTGTCTCTTTCTGCTCTCGTCTTCCCTCTTTCTGCACCTCTCTTGCTTCTTTCTGCACTTCTCTTGCTTCTTTCCTCACCCTTCTTCCCTTTTTGCATCCCTCTTGCCTCTTTCTGCTGTTCTCTTGCCATTGAATGCACCTCTCTTGCCTCTTTCTGCACCTCACTTGCCTCCTTCTGCCCTTCTCTTGCTTCTTTCCACACCTCTGTTTCTTCCTTCAGCACTTCTCTTGCCTCTTTCTGCACTTCTCTTGCATGTTTCTGCACCTCTCTTGCGTCTTTATGCACCTCTGTTGCCTCTTTCTGCACCTCACTTGCTTCTTTCTGCACCCCTCTTGCCTCTTTTTGCACCCTTTTTCTCTTTCTGCACCTCTCTTGCATCTTTCTGTACCCCTGTTCCCTCCTTCTGCACCTTTCCTGCCTGTTTCTGCACCTCTCTTGCCTCTTTCTGTACCTCTGTTGCTTCTTTCTGCACTTCTCTTGCTCTTTCTGCACCCTTAGCGCCTCTTTCTGTACCTCTGTTGCCTCTTTCTGCACCTCACTTTCTTCTTTCTGCACCCCTCTTGCCTTTTTCTGCACCCCTCTTCCCTCTTTCTGCACCTCTCTTGCCTCTTTTTGCACCCTTGTTCCCTGTTTCTGCATCTTTCCTACCTGTTTCTGCACCTCTCTTGCCTCTTTCTGTACCTCTGTTGCTTCTTTCTGTACTTCTCTTGCTCTTTCTGCACCCTTCATGCCTCTTTCAGCACCTCTGTTGCTTCTTTCTGCATGTCTTTTCCTTCTTTCTTCTGTACCCCTCCTGCCTCTTTCTGTACTTGTCTTGCCTCTTTGTGCACCTCTCCTACTTATTTCTGCACCTCTCTTGCCTCTTTTTGCACCTCTGTTGGTTCTTTCTGCACTGCTCTTGCTTCTTTATGCACCTCTTTTGCAAATTTCTGCATCCCTCTTGCCTCTGTCTGCATACCTGATCCCTCTTTCTGCACCCCTTTTGCCTGTTTCTGCAACTCTCTTGCCTCTTTCTGCAGTTCTCTTCCTTCTTTCTGCATCCCTCCTGCCTCTTTCTGTACCTTTCTTGCCTCTTTGTGCACCTCTCCTAACCTTTTCTGCACTGCTCTTGCTTCTTTCTGTACCTCACTTGCCTCTTTCTGCACTTCTCTTGCTTCTTTCTACACTTCTGTTGCTTCTTTCAGCAATTCTCTTTCCTCTTTTTGCACTTCTCTTCCTTGTTTCTGCACTTCTCTTGCGTCTTTCTGCACCTCTGTTGCCTTTTTCCTGCAGCTCACTTTCTTCTTTCTGCACCCCTCGTGCCTCTTTCTGCACCCCTCTTCCCTCTTTCTGCACCTCTCTTGCCTCTTTTTTCACTTTTGTTCCCTGTTTCTGCATCTTTCCTACCTGTTTCTGCATCTCTCTTGCCTCTTTCTGTACCTCTGTTGCTTCTTTCTGTACTTCTCTTGCTCTTTCTGCACCCTTCATGCCTCTTTCAGAACCTCACTTGCCTCCTTCTGCCCTTCTCTTGCTTCTTTCCACACCTCTTTTTCTTCTTTCAGCACTTCTTTTGCCTCTTTCTTCACTTCTCTTGCTTGTTTCTGCACCTCTCTTGCGTCTTTCTGCACCTCTGTTGCCTCTTTCTGCACCTCACTTGCTTCTTTCTACACCCCTCTTGCCTCATTTTGCACCCCTTTTTTCTCTTTCTGCACCTCTCTTGAGTCTTTCTGTACCCCTGTTCCCTCTTTCTGCACCTTTCCTGCCTGTTTCTGCACCTTTCTTGCCTCTTTCTGTACCTCTGTTGCTTCTTTCTGCACTTCTCTTGCTTTTCTGTACCATTAGCGCCTCTTTCAGCACCTCTGTTGCTTCTTTCTGCACCTCTCTTCCTTCTTTCTGCACCGCTCCTGCCTCTTTCTGTACTTGTCTTTCCTCTTTGTGCACCTCTCCTACTTTGTTCTGCTCCCCTCTTGCCTCTTTTTGCACCTCTGTTAGTTCTTTCTGTACTGCTCTTGCTTCTTTATGCACCTTACTTGCCTCTTTCTTCACTTCTCTTCCTTCTTTCTGCACCCCTCCTGCCTCTTTCTGTACCTTTCTTGCCTCTTTGTGCACCTCTCCTAACCTTTTCTGCACTGCTCTTGCTTCTTTCTGCACCTCACTTGCCTCTTTCTGCACCTCTCTTGCTTCTTTCTACACCTCTGTTGCTTCTTTCAGCAATTCTCTTTCCTCTTTTTGCACTTCTCTTCCTTGTTTCTGCACTTCTCTTGCGTCTTTCTGCACCTCTGTTGCCTTTTTCCTGCAGCTCACTTTCTTCTTTCTGCACCCCTCTTGCCTCTTTCTGCACCCCTCTTCCCTCTTTCTGCACCTCTCTTGCCTCTTTTTGCACCCTTGTTCCCTGTTTCTGCATCTTTCCTACCTGTTTCTGCACCTCTCTTGCCTCTTTCTGTACCTCTGTTGCTTCTTTCTGTACTTCTCTTACTCTTTCTGCACCCTTCACACCTCTTTCAGCACCTCTGTTGCTTCTTTCTGCACGTCTCTTCCTTCTTTCTTCTGTACCCCTCCTGCCTCTTTCTGTACTTTTCTTGCCTCTTTGTGCACCTCTCCTACTTATTTCTGCACCACTCTTGCCTCTTTTTGCACCTCTGTTGGTTCTTTCTGCACTGCTCCTGCTTCTTTCTGCACCTCTTTTGCAAATTTTGTATCCCTCTTGCCTCATCCCTCATGCCTCTTTCTGTACCACTCTTCCCTCTTTCTGCACATCTCTTGCCTCTGTCTGCACACCTGTTCTCCCTTTCTACACCCCTTTTGCCTGTTTCTTCAACTCTCTTGCCTCTTTCTGCAGTTCTCTTGCCTCCTTATGCACCTCACTTGCCTCTTTCTACACTTATATTGCCTCTTTCTGCACCTCTCTTGCTTCTTTCTGCACCCCTGTTGTCTTTTTCTGCATCCCTGTTGTCTCTTTCTGCTCTCATCTTCCCTCTTTCTGCACCTCTCTTGCTTCTTTCTGCACTTCTCTTGCTTCTTTCCTCACCCTTCTTCCCTTTTTACATCCCTCTTGCCTCTTTCTGCTGTTCTCTTGCCATTGAATGCACCTCTCTTGCCTCTATCTGCACCTCACTTGCCTCCTTCTGCCCTTCTCTTGCTTCTTTCCACACCTCTGTTTCTTCCTTCAGCACTTCTTTTGCCTCTTTCTGCACTTCTCTTGCATGTTTCTGCACCTCTCTTGCATCTTTATGCACCTCTGTTGCCTCTTTCTGCACCTCACTTCCTTCTTTCTGCACCCCTCTTGCCTCTTTCTGCACCTCTTTTTCTCTTTCTGCACCTCTCTTGCATCTTTCTGTACCCTGTTCCCTCCTTATGCACCTTTCCTGCCTGTTTCTGCACCTTTTTGCCTCTTTCTGTTCCTCTGTTGCTTCTTTCTGCACTTCTCTTGCTCTTTCTGCACCATTAGCGCCTCTTTCTGCACCTCTGTTGCCTCTTTCCTGCAGCTCACTTTCTTCTTTCTGCACCCCTCTTGCCTCTTTCTGCACCCCTCTTCCCTCTTTCTGCACCTCTCTTGCCTCTTTTTGCACCCTTGTTCCCTGTTTCTGCATCTTTCCTACCTGTTTCTGCACCTCTCTTGCCTCTTTCTGTACCTCTGTTGCTTCTTTCTGTACTTCTCTTGCTCTTTCTGCACCCTTCACGCCTCTTTCAGCACCTCTGTTGCTTCTTTATGCACGTCTCTTCCTTCTTTCTTCTGTACCCCTCCTGCCTCTTTCTGTACTTGTTTTGCCTCTTTGTGCACCTCTCCTACTTATTTCTGCACCTCTCTTGCCTCTTTTTGCACCTCTGTTGGTTCTTTCTGCACTGCTCTTGCTTCTTTATGCACCTCTTTTGCAAATTTCTGCATCCCTCTTGCCTCTTTCTGTACCCCTCTTCCCTCTTTCTGCACCTCTCTTGCCTCTGTCTGCACACCTGTTCCCTCTTTCTGCACCCCTTTTGCCTGTTTCTGCAACTCTCTTGCCTCTTTCTGCAGTTCTCTTCCTTCTTTCTGCATCCCTCCTGCCTCTTTCTGTACCTTTCTTGCCTCTTTGTGCACCTCTCCTAACCTTTTCTGCACTGCTCTTGCTTCTTTCTGTACCTCATTTGCCTCTTTCTGCACTTCTCTTGCTTCTTTCTACACCTCTGTTGCTTCTTTCAGCAATTCTCTTTCCTCTTTTTGCACTTCTCTTCCTTGTTTCTGCACTTCTCTTGAGTCTTTCTGCACCTCTGTTGCCTTTTTCCTGCAGCTCACTTTCTTCTTTCTGCACCCCTCTTGCCTCTTTCTGCACACCTGTTGTCTTTTTCTGCATCCCAGTTGTCTCTTTCTGCTCTCATCTTCCCTCTTTCTGCACCTCTCTTGCTTCTTTCTGCACTTCGCTTGCTTCTTTCTGCACCCTTCTTCCCTTTTTGCATCCCTCTTGCCTCTTTCTGCTGTTCTCTTGCCATTGAATGCACCTCACTTGCCTCTTTCTGCACCTCACTTGCCTCCTTCTGCCCTTCTCTTGCTTCTTTCCACACCTCTGTTTCTTCTTTCAGCACTTCTTTTGCCTCTTTCTGCACTTCTCTTCCTTGTTTCTGCACTTCTCTTGCGTCTTTCTGCACCTCTGTTGCCTTTTTCCTGCAGCTCACTTCCTTCTTTCTGCACCCCTCTTGCCTCTTTCTGCACCCCTCTTCCCTCTTTCTGCACCTCTCTTGCCTCTTTTTGCACCCTTGTTCCCTGTTTCTGCATCTTTCCTACCTGTTTCTGCACCTCTCTTGCCTCTTTCTGTACCTCTGTTGCTTCTTTCTGTACTTCTCTTGCTCTTTCTGCACCCTTCACACCTCTTTCAGCACCTCTGTTCCTTCTTTCTGCACGTCTCTTCCTTCTTTCTTCTGTACCCCTTTGCCTCTTTCTGTACTTTTCTTGCCTCTTTGTGCACCTCTCCTACTTATTTCTGCACCTCTCTTGCCTGTTTTTTGTACCTCTGTTGGTACTTTCTGCACTGCTCTTGCTTCTTTCTGCACCTCTTTTGCAAATTTCTGTATCCCTCTTGCCTCATCCCTCATGCCTCTTTCTGTACCCCTCTTCCCTCTTTCTGCAAATCTCTTGCCTCTGTCTGCACACCTGTTCTCCCCTTCTGCACCCCTTTTGCCTGTTTCTTCAACTCTCTTGCCTCTTTCTGCAGTTCTCTTGCCTCCTTATGCACCTCACTTCCCTCTTTCTACACTTCTATTGCCTCTTTCAGCACCTATCTTGCTTCTTTCTGCACCCCTGTTGTCTTTTTCTGCATCCCTGTTGTCTCTTTCTGCTCTCGTCTTCCCTCTTTCTGCACCTCTCTTGCTTCTTTCTGCACTTCTCTTGCATCTTTCCTCACCCTTCTTCCCTTTTTGCATCCCTCTTGCCTCTTTCTGCTGTTCTCTTGCCATTGAATGCACCTCTCTTGCCTCTTTCTGCACCTCACTTGCCTCCTTCTGCCCTTCTCTTGCTTCTTTCCACACCTGTTTCTTCCTTCAGCACTTCTTTTGCCTCTTTCTGCACTTCTCTTGCTTGTTTCTGCACCTCTCTTGCGTCTTTATGTACCTCTGTTGCCTCATTCTGCACCTCACTTGCTTCTTTCTACACCCCTCTTGCCTCTTTTTGCACCCCTTTTTCTATTTCTGCACCTCTCTTGCATCTTTCTGTACCCCTGTTCCCTCCTTCTGCACCTTTCCTGCCTGTTTCTGCACCTTTCTTGCCTCTTTCTGTACCTCTGGTGCTTCTTTCTGCACTTCTCTTGCTCTTTCTGCACCATTAGCGCCTCTTTCTGCACCTCTGTTGCCTCTTTCCTGCAGCTCACGTTCTTCTTTCTGCACCCCTCTTGCCTCTTTCTGCACCTCTCTTCCCTCTTTCTGCACCTCTCTTGCCTCTTTCTGCACCCTTGTTCCCTGTTTCTGCATCTTTCCTACCTGTTTCTGCACCTCTCTTGCCTCCTTCTGCACCTTTCCTGCCTGTTTCTGCACCTTTCTTGCCTCTTTCTGTACCTCTGTTGCTTCTTTCTGCACTTCTCTTGCTCTTTCTGCACCCTTAGCGCCTCTTTCTGCACCTCTGTTGCCTCTTTCCTGCAGCTCACTTTCTTCTTTCTGCACCCCTCTTGCCTCTTTCTGCACCCCTCTTCCCTCTTTCTGCACCTCTCTTGCCTCTTTTTGCACCCTTGTTCCCTGTTTCTGCATCTTTCCTACCTGTTTCTGCACCTCTCTTGCCTCTTTCTGTACCTCTGTTGCTTCTTTCTGTACTTCTCTTGCTCTTTCTGCACCCTTCACACCTCTTTCAGCACCTCTGTTGCTTCTTTCTGCACGTCTCTTCCTTCTTTCTTCTGTACCCCTCCTGCCTCTTTCTGTACTTTTCTTGCCTCTTTGTGCACCTCTCCTACTTATTTCTGCACCTCTCTTGCCTGTTTTTTGTACCTCTGTTGGTACTTTCTGCACTGCTCTTGCTTCTTTCTGCACCTCTTTTGCAAATTTCTGTATCCCTCTTGCCTCATCCCTCATGCCTCTTTCTGTACCCCTCTTCCCTCTTTCTGCAAATCTCTTGCCTCTGTCTGCACACCTGTTCTCCCCTTCTGCACCCCTTTTGCCTGTTTCTTCAACTCTCTTGCCTCTTTCTGCAGTTCTCTTGCCTCCTTATGCACCTCACTTCCCTCTTTCTACACTTCTATTGCCTCTTTCAGCACCTCTCTTGCTTCTTTCTGCACCCCTCTTGTCTTTTTCTGCATCCCTGTTGTCTCTTTCTGCTCTCGTCTTCCCTCTTTCTGCACCTCTCTTGCTTCTTTCTGCACTTCTCTTGCATCTTTCATCACCCTTCTTCCCTTTTTGCATCCCTCTTGCCTCTTTCTGCTGTTCTCTTGCCATTGAATGCACCTCTCTTGCCTCTTTCTGCACCTCACTTGCCTCCTTCTGCCCTTCTCTTGCTTCTTTCCACACCTCTGTTTCTTCCTTCAGCACTTCTTTTGCCTCTTTCTGCACTTCTCTTGCTTGTTTCTGCACCTCTCTTGCGTCTTTATGCACCTCTGTTGCCTCTTTCTGCACCTCACTTGCTTCTTTCTACACCCCTCTTGCCTCTTTTTGCACCCCTTTTTTCTATTTCTGCACCTCTCTTGCATCTTTCTGTACCCCTGTTCCCTCCTTCTGCACCTTTCCTGCCTGTTTCTGCACCTTTCTTGCCTCTTTCTGTACCTCTGGTGCTTCTTTCTGCACTTCTCTTGCTCTTTCTGCACCATTAGCGCCTCTTTCTGCACCTCTGTTGCCTCTTTCCTGCAGCTCACGTTCTTCTTTCTGCACCCCTCTTGCCTCTTTCTGCACCTCTCTTCCCTCTTTCTGCACCTCTCTTGCCTCTTTTTGCACCCTTGTTCCCTGTTTCTGCATCTTTCCTACCTGTTTCTGCACCTCTCTTGCCTCCTTCTGCACCTTTCCTGCCTGTTTCTGCACCTTTCTTGCCTCTTTCTGTACCTCTGTTGCTTCTTTCTGCACTTCTCTTGCTCTTTCTGCACCCTTAGCGCCTCTTTCTGCACCTCTGTTGCCTCTTTCCTGCAGCTCACTTTCTTCTTTCTGCACCCCTCTTGCCTCTTTCTGCACCCCTCTTCCCTCTTTCTGCACCTCTCTTGCCTCTTTTTGCACCCTTGTTCCCTGTTTCTGCATCTTTCCTACCTGTTTCTGCACCTCTCTTGCCTCTTTCTGTACCTCTGTTGCTTCTTTCTGTACTTCTCTTGCTCTTTCTGCACCCTTCACGCCTCTGTCAGCACCTCTGTTGCTTCTTTCTGCACGTCTCTTCCTCCTTTCTTCTGTACCCCTCCTGCCTCTTTCTGACTTGTCTTGCCTCTTTGTGCACCTCTCCTACTTATTTCTGTACCTCTCTTGCCTCTTTTTGCACCTCTGTTGGTTCTTTCTGCACTGCTCTTGCTTCTTTATGCACCTCTTTTGCAAATTTCTGCATCCCTCTTGCCTCTTTCTGTACCCCTCTTCCCTCTTTCTGCACCTCTCTTGCCTCTGTCTGCACACCTGTTCCCTCTTTCTGCACCCCTTTGGCCTGTTTCTGCAATTCTCTTGCCTCTTTCTGCAGTTCTCTTCCTTCTTTCTGCATCCCTCCTGCTTCTTTCTGTACCTTTCTTGCCTCTTTGTGCACCTCTCCTAACCTTTTCTGCACTGCTCTTGCTTCTTTCTGTACCTCACTTGCCTCTTTCTGCACTTCTCTTGCTTCTTTCTACACCTCTGTTGCTTCTTTCAGCAATTCTCTTTCCTCTTTTTGCACTTCTCTTCCTTGTTTCTGCACTTCTCTTGCGTCTTTCTGCACCTCTGTTGCCTATTTCCTGCAGCTCACTTTCTTCTTTCTGCACCCCTCTTGCCTCTTTCTGCACCCCTGTTGTCTTTTTCTGCATCCCAGTTGTCTCTTTCTGCTCTCATCTTCCCTCTTTCTGCACCTCTCTTGCTTCTTTCTGCACTTCGCTTGCTTCTTTCTGCACCCTTCTTCCCTTTTTGCATCCCTCTTGCCTCTTTCTGCTGTTCTCTTGCCATTGAATGCACCTCTCTTGCCTCTTTCTGCACCTCACTTGCCTCCTTCTGTCCTTCTCTTGCTTCTTTCCACACCTCTGTTTCTTCTTTCAGCACTACTTTTGCCTCTTTCTCCACTTCTCTTGCTTGTTTCTGCACCTCTCTTGCGTCTTTCTGCACCTCTGTTGCCTCTTTCTGCACCTCACTTGCTTCTTTCTACACCCCTCTTGCCTCTTTTTGCACCACTTTTTTCTCTTTCTGCACCTCTCTTGCGTTTTTCTGTACCCCTGTTCCCTCTTTCTGCACCTTTCCTGCCTGTTTCTGCACCTTTCTTGCCTCTTTCTGTACCTCTGTTGCTTCTTTCTGTACTTCTCTTGCTATTCTGTACCATTAGCGCCTCTTTCAGCACCTCTGTTGCTTCTTTCTGCACCTCTCTTCCTTCTTTCTGCACCCCTCCTGCCTCTTTCTGTACTTGTCTTTCCTCTTTGTGCACCTCTCCTACTTTGTTCTGCTCCCCTCTTGCCTCTTTTTGCACCTCTGTTAGTTCTTTCTGTACTGCTCTTGCTTCTTTATGCACCTTACTTGCCTCTTTCTTCACTTCTCTTCCTTCTTTCTGCACCCCTCCTGCCTCCTTCTGTACCTTTCTTGCCTCTTTGTGCACCTCTCCTAACCTTTTCTGCACTGCTCTTGCTTCTTTCTGCACCTCACTTGCCTCTTTCTGCACTTCTCTTGCTTCTTTCTACACCTCTGTTGCTTCTTTCAGCAATTCTCTTTCCTATTTTTGCACTTCTCTTCCTTGTTTCTGCACTTCTCTTGCGTCTTTCTGCACCTCTGTTGCCTTTTTCCTGCAGCTCACTTTCTTCTTTCATCACCCCTCTTGCCTCTTTCTGCCCCCCTCTTCCCTCTTTCTGCACCTCTCTTGCCTCTTTTTGCACCCTTTGTAGGAGAGTAGGATCTGCCTCTTATGTTGCCCCCACTTTTTTTTCTGATGTTTACACTGGTTTGAAATGAAATTAAATGAAATGAAATGAATTTGTACTTGTAAAGCGCACTGATACCCTGGGGTTTCCTGGCGCTGTACGCATACCGCTGTGGAACCCTTCCTGGCTTTCCCTATGAGATGTCCACTCCTGGGCACCCCAAGGTGAAGCCAGGCATCCCAGCGCTGGTGGGGCCGTTGTGGAGATTAAGCAAGCTATTGCCCAGAGTTGCAGAGTGGGACCCATGATTAGAATAGGCACCGAGGCGAGAATTATCAGGTCCGAGGAAATTGAGCCCAAGACCCGCCGAGGCGGGAATTGAACCCTGGTCCCGGGCCAGATCTCTGCATCAGGGTCTGCCGCTCTAACCATTGAGCCACACTTCTCCACAACTGGCTATAGTCTGGCTGGGACCCTGCTAATCAGGGTCCCAGCCTCTCCGTTCTCTCTAAAAGTTTGGAGTGCACTCTAGGTGCACTAGTGATTGGAAACTGTGGTACCTTATGAGTCCCTAGTTGTAGGAGAGTAGGATCTGCCTCTTATGTTGCCCCCACTTTTTTTCTGATGTTTACACTGGTTTCTGGCTATAGTCAGGCTGGGACCCTGCTAATCAGGGCCCCAGCCTCTCTGTTCTCTCTAAATGATTTGGAGTGCACTCTAGGTGCACTAGTGATTGGATACTGTGGTACCTTATGAGTCCCTAGTATATGGTACCCTAGGTACCAAGGGCATAGGTACTCCACAGGCCTACCAGGGGCTGCAGCATGTATTATGCCACCCCTGGGAAGCAGACTAAATCTGACACCACAGGCCTGCTACTGCAGCCTGAGTGAGGAAGTGCTAGCACCCCTCACTGAGATATAGGTTCCCTATATCTCTCCTGCACACACATATAACCCGATCAGTCACCCCTAAGGCAGGCCCTATCAATCCTGAGGGCAGGGTGCTTGGCTTCTATGTGAGAGGGTGCCTCTGCCTGAGCAGGGCCCCTCTGCAGCTCTCAGAGTCCATTCTCTGGTGCTGTTTGTGGATGCGGTTAAACCATATACTTTTAAGTGCATTATATCCTCGCGGTAAAATGCTAACTTTGGAATGGCTGCATCGAAACATGTCGTGTTTGGTGTCAAACACCTTGGAATACTACCCCCTGCCAGTCCTGGTGGCGGGGGTAGCATTCCACCCTTCTAGAGGGATAGACATGTACCTACTGTGGAAACGCGGTAGAATCCGACAGAGCCCTGGCATCACAAAATGGATGCCACCAGTCACAGACACTGGGCTGCCCTCCTGCTGATGACCAACACTCGCAGTGGAGGGAGCCCAACAATAGATATCCTGTCCCAAGGGGTGTGACCACCTCCCAGACAGGGTTTAGTGTATTGGGGCTGGGTGGGTGCACTCTTAGAGTGCTTTGAAGTCCTGCACTGGGGGAGCAGAAGGCTCCTCTGTGCATATGCCAGTTCAAACCGGCTCAGGGGCTACCTGTCCCTGCTCTGGTGCGAAACTGGACAAAGGGAAGTGGGTGTAGCCACCCACTCCCCTGACCCTCCCATAGGTAGGGTCATAGAGCTAGTCCCTCCCTTCCTTTTAGTATAAGAGGGGGAACCTGTGCATTGCACCCTAGATTTCCCTGGACGACGCTCTACAAGAAGAATCCTGGACCTTCGACGTTCCACTACCTCTGGAAGACTGAAGAATCTCCCTTGGAGTCAAGGAGTGACTCCCCTGCTTGGCAGGCACCAAAAACTACAAACAACGGTCACAAACTACGCCGCTCCCGCCGGAGTCCGAAGTCCCTGGAGCCCAAGAAGTGGATTTCCTGACTTCCCAAAGGCCATCGTGAGTCCCCAGCGAAGCTGAGGCCAGTGAACCCCAAGAGTAACGAGGAACCGCGACCCCTGGGTACTGTGCACTATTGTCAAGTGCAACCCCTCACAATGTTCCATGAACTTGTACTTTGGACCACGGGTGGTCCCAGCCTCTAGCAGGAACTCCTCCTAATATCAGTGGCCTACCATGTCCCGCGTGACCGTGGGCCCCTGTGAGAGAATCCACCCGAGGCGTCTTCGCGATCCCTTGCCAGCCGGCTTGTGGGTCCCCAGAAGACTTTCCAAAGAAACAAAAGGGCTCCCCTGGTTGCTCCAGGCCTGCCCTGATTTACCCTCGCTGGGTGAGTTCCACAGACCTTGCTGGTCTGCGCCATCGCCTCTTCACACTTCCCCCGAGACTTGCTGTTACCAAGGCCTGTTGGCTCCGATCGAGTTGCCGACACTGCAGTAAGCCGCAGACATCGTGAGACACACCGAATCCAGCTCCTGGTTTTCGTCGACGCCTCCTGGACCTTGTGGCTGAAGAGTCAAGGCAACTGTGAATGACCTGAACCCTGCGACGACGGTGGGCATTCATCTTCCTTGCCCCGAGTCACTGCCAAGTGACTTTGAACACTGTCCCCTCTGCTTTCAGGTCATCCTTCCACCGAATCCAGGCTTGGATTCCACCGGACACTTCTTCACACCATCACAAGCAGCAAGTCTTCTTTGTTCGCCATTGAAAACGACGCCGCGACCCGACACCAAAGGACACCTGTGCACCCGGCTTCCCTGGGTGAGGTAACTCCAGCACTCCGGTGCTCCTGTGGGTGTGGGCCCTCGAACTACTTACCCTGTAAGTGACTTGCTTGTAGGTTCACCAGAAGTATCCTAAAACTCTTACTTTCCCCGTGCGATTCTCGCACTGACTCGTACATGGTTCGCGTCTGTGTTAGACACACCGCGTCCGACTCCCTTGCAAATCCTATCTGTAGACCGAATCCTTCGACTCGTACTGAGTCCGATCGGTGTGTTCGCCTCGAACACGCAAGGGACCTTGAACATTGATATCTCAATCGCGTCTGAGCGCATAGACTCGTACAGGATTCGCATCGGTGCCAGGTCACCGCGTCCGTCCCCTGTGGGTCTCCAACAACTACCTGGGGTGGTTCTTGGGGGTCCCTCGATTCTAGATGCCCTAGACAAAGGTCTAGCGAACTAAGATTGTAATATTCAATTGTGCTAAACTTATCCTGATAATATTTGACTTGTACATATGTTCCTATCCTCTAATCTCATAAAGAGATTAGTAGAGAGTGTTTATTAATAAATACATATATATTTGATATATATACCTGTGTGGTGTCTTTTCATTTGGTGATTCAAGAGATTGTGTGGTAAAACAAGCTGCTTTACATTCCTTCAAGACTTAGCCTGAAGGCTGCTCTCCACAGCTACCACTAGGATAGCTTTCTATAAAGGTTGTCTTAAACCTATCTACCATAAGAGTCGAATTGTTCTGGTGCAAGGTGTCCACTTTAATTAGTGAACAGCATATACCAGGCCAACTTCTCACATTGGTGGGCAGCGTGTGGGATTCCAGCTTGCTATTGTTTTACCAGAAAATCTCTATTTGAATTACTAACTGAAAACCACTATAGGTACTTAAGGTACATATAAAGTCAAGCTTAGTATCGATAAGTTCTACTGAACTTAGAGCTGTGTGCCAAGGGATAGCACACCCTTTCTACAGCTCAAGCTAGGATCAGTAGGCCACAAACTAGTGTAGGTAGTACAACACTGCACAACACTAGAATGTCCTTAAAGGGTGGAACCAGTGGATCCACTCAGCCTCAGTATAAGGACATGGCTTTCTCTGACTTGAGAGCCATGTGTGTTGAAAGACACCTGAGACTAGGACAGAGTCCCTCAACCCTGCACCTGATAGATCTGCTGACAGCAGATGATCTTAGATTGGCTCTAGGAGCTAATGGGTCTGAATCAGTGGGTGGGTCAATTACAGTATCTGGGTCAGACGATGAAAATCCGAATGACCAGGACTCTGTGATTGAAGGGCCAGGCCTCAAGGGGCCTGAAAAGGACAGAGGAATTCTCCGTAAGAGAACTGACAGGGTGGATGAGAGGCATAGGTCCCCTTCCAGGGAACCTGAGCACTCTTATCACTCTGGCAGAGAATTTGTCCACCAGAGGAACTCATACTTTCCCATAAGAGAGACCTCCTATGAAAGAATGTGCAAACTGCTGCAGTATGAGGAAGCAAGAGTTGCCCTCAGAACCAAGCAGTTGGCACTGGATAGAGAAGCCCTGGAGATCCAGAGAGCTTCTCGACGAGAGGGTTAGAACCCCTTGGTGGCAGCAACAGTGTCCCTAGAGGCAGAGAATCTATTCAAGACCATAGGAACCTGAGCAAGGTTGTTCCTCCCTACCAGAGTGGGGATGATATCCACAAGTGGATAACTGATATGGAGAGGGCCTGTAGAGTACAGCAGGTCCCCCAGAAACAGTGGGCAGCAATCTTGTGGCTCTCCTTTTCAGATAAAGGTAGAGACAAGCTCCTCACTGTTAGAGAAGAGGATGCTGATGATTATGAAGTCCTGAAGAGTGCACTGATAGATGGGTTTGGCTTAACCACTGAACAGTACAGGTTAAAGTTCAGAGACACCCAGAAGGCACAGACTCAGGACTGGACTGACTTTGTTGATTGTGCAACCAAGGCTCTGGAGGGTTGGCTGGTTGGCAGTAGGGTTACTGATTTTAAGGGATTGTATAATCTGATGATGAGAGAACAAATCCTTAATAATTGCCAGAACCAGTTGTTGCATCAGTACCTGGTGGACTCGGATCTGACCTCTCCCCAAGAATTGGGAAAGAAGGCAGACAAGTGGGTCAGAACCAGGGTGAGGCAGAAACCCCAGAACCAAGGAGGTGACACCAAGAAGCAAGATCCTAAGGGCTCTGAGAAAGGTGGGGATAAGTCAAAAGACCAGAAGTCTTCACAAGGGCCCCAAAAATCTGCATCTGGTGGGGAGTCACAGTCCAACAAGGGAAAAGGCCAAAAGAAGCCCTGGTGCAAATTCTGTAAACAGAAAGGGCACTGGACTTCTGACTGTAACAAGTCCAAAGACCAAACCACCACCACTCCTGCCCCTAAGGCAATTGTTCCCCCTAGTTCAGCTACTGGTGGAGGTGGTACACAGACAAAGGGTTTAGTAGGGTTGACCCTGGGTTCTGAAGTGGACTCTGACCTAGTCAG
This sequence comes from Calotriton arnoldi, assembly GCA_963921515.1. Taxonomy (NCBI): domain Eukaryota; kingdom Metazoa; phylum Chordata; class Amphibia; order Caudata; family Salamandridae; genus Calotriton; species Calotriton arnoldi. The sequence goes on from CAWUFW010010704.1 coordinate 139,375, forward strand.
AGTGCCCACTCAGGCAATGCTGATTTGTGAGGGAGACCTTAATATGTCCTTCCTAGTGAGTCCCAGTAATCTGGGCAAATACAAACAGCAGCCTGTAATAAATGGCAAACAGGCTTTGGCATTTAGGGACACAGGTGCTAGTGTCACCATGGTGGCAGAGGATCTTGTGGACCCTGGACAGATCATCCTGGGCGAAATGTACCAGGTGACCAATGCAAGCAACACCAAGACCAACCATAGTCTGGCCGTTGTGAATTTCTCCTGGGGAGGGGTAACTGGCCTCAAGAAGGTTGTAGTCAGTGCAGACCTCCCTGTAGAATGTCTATTGGGCAATGATCTAGAGACTTCGGCCTGGTCTGAAGTAGAGTTATGGACTCATGCTGAGATGTTGGGCATCCCTGCAGAGGTGTTTGCTGTGACCAGGTCACAAGCAAGAATGCATGACACTGAACCAGCTCTGGATCCTGGAACAATGGACCAGATGCTTCCCAAGAGGAGGAGCAGTAGGGTAAAGGCAGTGCCTTCCCCTCTGTCTCAGATCACAGATTCACCCCCAGAGGGAGGTGAAGCAGATCCTGAAGAAGGAACTGCCCCAGAGGGACTTGAGCCTGATCAGGTTGAGTTCTTGGGGGCAGGAGGCCCTTCAAGGGAAGATCTGAGGAAGGAGCAACAGTGCTGCCCCTCTCTTGAACCCCTCAGACAGCAGGCTGCTGCTGAGGCTGCTGGGAGTGCTAGTGGGTCCCATAAAGTTTACTGGGATGAGGGACTCCTATATTCTGAAGGTAGAGACCCAGCCCCTGGAGCCACCAGGAGGTTGGTAATACCTCAGAAGTTTAGGGGTTCCTCTTGACCTTAGCACATGATATCCCTTTAGCAGGACACTTGGGCCAAAACAAGACCTGGGACAGGCTTGTTCCACATTTTCATTGGCCACATATGTCAGAGGACACAAAGGAGTTTTGTCGCTCCTGTGTCACATGCCAAGCCAGTGGTAAGGCAGGTGGCACAACAAAGGCCCCCTGATACCACTACCGGTGGTGGGGGTACCCTTTGAAAGGGTAGGGATTGACATTGTTGGTCCCCTTGACCCTCAAACTGCATCTGGGCACAGGTTTATCCTGGTGGTAGTGGATCATGCCACCAGGTACCCAGAAGCAATTCCCCTGAGGACCACCACAGCCCCTGGGGTGGCAAGAGCCCTCATTGGAGTCTTCTCCAGAGTGGGTTTTCCAAAGGAGGTCATTTCTGACAGAGGTACCAACTTCATGTCAGGGTATCTAAAAGCAATGTGGAAGGAGTGTGGTGTAACTTACAAGTTCACCACCCCTATCACCCACAATGCAATGGTTTAGTTGAACACTTCAACAAAACCTTGAAAGGAATGATTAAAGGACTCCCAGAGAAGCTTAGGCGGAAATGGGACCTTCTTCTTCCTTGCCTGTTGTTTGCCTACAGAGAGGTTCCACAGAAGGGGTTGGCTACAGCCCATTTGAGCTTCTGTTTGGGCATCCTGTGAGAGGTCCACTGTGTTTGGTAAAAGAGGGCTGGGAGTTACCTCTCAAGCCCCCAAACAAGATGTGATGGACTATGTACTTGGTCTCCGCTCCCGGATGGCAGAGTACATGAAAAAGGCAACCAAAAACCTGGAGGCCAGCCAAGAATTACAAAAAGCTTGGCATGACTAAAGGCTGTACTGACTGTATACCAGCCAGGACAGAAAGTGTGGGTGTTGGAGCCTGTGGCCCCAGCAGCCCTCCAGGACAAGTGGATTGGCCCCCATACAATAGTTGAACAGAAGGGAGAAGTCACCTATCTGGTGAATCTTGGAACTCCCAGGAGCCCCTGAGGGTGCTCCATGTCAACAGATTAAAGCCATATGTTGACAGGGCTGACATGGGCTTGCTCATGGCAACTGATGAGGACCAGGAGGAGGAGAGTGACCCTCTCCCTGACCTGCTCTCTCAGAACCCTGATGATGGGTCAGTAGATGGTGTTGCTTTGGCAAGCAGCCTCACTGACCATCAGCAAACTGAGTGCAGACAAGTTCTGCAACAGTTTAGACATATGTTTAGCCTGACCCCTAGTCAGACTTCCTGGTGCACCCACGAGGTGGACACTGGAGACAGTCTGCCTGTCAAGAATAAAATCTACAGGCAACCTGACCATGTCAGGGACTGTATCAGGACTGAAGTCCAGAAAATGTTGGAGCTAGGTGTAATTGAGCCTTCAGATAGCCCTTGGGCTAGCCCAGTAGTCCTGGTACCCAAGCCTCATACCCAGGGTGGTAAGAAAGAAATGAGGTTTTGTGTAGACTACAGAGGCCTCAATGCAGTCACTAGGACTGATGCCTATCCCATACCAAGGGCAGATGAGCTGATTGATACTTTGGCCTCAGCCAAGTATCTAAGCACGTTTGACCTGACAGCTGGCTACTGGCAGATCAGATTAGCTGATGATGCAAAAGCCAAGACAGCATTTTCGACCCCTGGTGGGCACTACCACTTTGTGGTGATGCCCTTTGGATTGAAAAATGCACCTGCCACTTTTCAGAGGTTGGTGAATAAAGTTCTGACAGGGTTGGAAACTTATTGCTCAGCTTATCTAGATGATATTGCTGTCTTTAGTTCCTCCTGGCAGGATCACCTGGTCCACCTCAGGAATGTTTTGGAGGCCCTGCAAAAGGCAGGCCTCACTATCAAGGCCACTAAGTGCCAGATAGGGCAGAGTCAGGTTGTGTACCTGGGCCACCTTGTAGGTGGAGGCCAGGTTCAGCCTTTACAGAGCAAGATCCAGACCATAATGGAATGGGTTGCTCCAACCACCCAGACACAGGTGAGAGCCTTCTTAGGCCTATCTGGGTACTATAGGAGGTTTGTCAAGGGATATGGATCTATAGTGACCCCCTTGAATGATCTGACCTCAAAGAAAATGCCAAAAAGGTTCAGTGGACAGCTAGCTGTCAAAAGGCATTTGAAGACCTAAAGCAGGCCATGTGCACTGCCCCCATCTTACAGAGTCCAGACTACACCAAAAAGTTCATTGTCCAAACAGATGCTTCTGAGCTGGGTGTGGGAGCTGTACTGTCTCAACTGAATGATGAAGGTCAAGACCAGCCAGTAGCTTTTATTAGCAGAAGGCTGACCCCTAGAGAGAAACGTTGGTCAGCTATAGAGAGGAGGCCTTTGCTGTGGTATGGGCCCTGAAGAAGCTGAGGCCATACTTGTTTGGTACTCACTTCATAGTTCAGACCGACCACAAGCCCCTCCTATGGCTTAAACAAATGAAAGGAGAAAACCCAAAACTTTTGAGGTGGTCCATTTCCCTACAGGGGATGGACTATACAGTGGAACATAGACCTGGGACCCAACATGCCAATGCAGATGGACTCTCAAGGTATTTCCACTTTGAACACGAAGACTCAACTGGTCAAGGTTAGTTTAGTGTCCCTGCGTTTGGGGGGTTGTGTAGGAGAGTAGGATCTGCCTCTTATGTTGCCCCCACTTTTTTCTGATGTTTACACTGGTTTCTGGCTATAGTCAGGCTGGGACCCTGCCAATCAGGGCCCCAGCCTCTCTGTTCTCTCTAAACGATTTGGAGTGCACTCTAGGTGCACTAGTGATTGGATACTGTGGTACCTTATGAGTCCCTAGTATATGGTACCTTAGGTACCAAGGGCATAGGTACTCCACAGGCCTACCAGGGGCTGCAGCATGTATTATGCCACCCCTGGGAAGCAGACTAAATCTGACACCACAGGCCTGCTACTGCAGCCTGGGTGAGGAAGTGCTAGCACCCCTCACTGAGATATAGGTCCCCTATATCTCTCCTACACACACATATAAACCTATCAGTCACCCGTAAGGCAGGCCCTATCAATCCTGAGGGCAGGGTGCTTGGCTTCTATGTGAGGGGGTGCCTCTGCCTGAGCAGGGCCCCTCTGCAGCTCTCAGAGTCCATTCTCTGGTGCTGTTTGTGGATGCGGTTAAACCATATACTTTTAAGTGCATTATATCCTCGCGGTAAAATGCTAACTTTGGAATGGCTGCATCGAAACATGTCGTGTTTGGTGTCAAACATCTTGGAATACTACCCTCCCGCCAGTCCTGGCGGCGGGAGTAGCATTCCACCCTTCTAGAGGGATAGACATGTACCTACTGTGGAAACGCGGTAGAATCCTGCAGAGCCCTGGCATCACAAAATGGATGCCACCAGTCACAGACACTGGGCTGCCCTCCTGCTGATGACCAACACTCGCAGTGGAGGAAGCCCAACAATAGATATCCTGTCCCAAGGGGTGTGACCACCTTCCAGACAGGGTTTAGTGTATTGGGGCTGGGTGGGTGCACTCTTAGAGTGCTTTGAAGTCCTGCACTGGGGAGCAGAAGGCTCCTCTGTGCATATGCCAGTTCAAACCGGCTCAGGGGCTACCTGCCCCTGCTCTGGCGTGAAACTGGACAAAGGGAAGTGGGTGTAGCCACCCACTCCCCTGACCCTCCCATAGGTAGGGTCATAGAGCTAGTCCCTCCCTTTCTTTTAGTATAAGAGGGGGAACCTGTGCATTGCACCCTAGATTTCCCTGGACGACGCTCTGAAGATGAATCCCGGACCTTCGACGTTCCACTACCTTTGGAAGACTGAAGAATCTCCCTTGGAGTCAAGGAGTGACTCCCCTGCTTGACAGGCACCAAAAACTACAAACAACAGTCGCAAACTACACCGCTCCCGCTGGAGTCCGAAGTCCCTGTAGCCCAAGAAGTGGATTTCCTGACTTCTCAAAGGCCATCGTGAGTCCCCAGCGAAGCTGAGGCCAGTGGACCCCAAGAGTAATGAGGAACCATGACCCCTGGGTACCATGCACTATTGTCGAGTGCAACCCTTTCTCAACATTCCACGAACTTGTGCTTTGGGCCACGTATGGTCCCAGCCTCCAGCAGGAATCCCTCCGAAGATCAGAGGCCTACCACATCCCGAGTGACCGTGGGCCCCTGTGAGCGAATCCTCCTGAGGTGTCTTCGCGATCACTTGCCAGCCAGCTTGTGGGTCCCCAGAAGACTTTCTAAAGAAACCAAAGGACTCCCCTGGTTGCTCCGGGCCTGCCATGACTTACCCTCGCTGGGTGAGTCCCACAGACCTTGCTGGTCTGCGCCATTGCCTCTTCATACTTTCCCCAAGACTTGCTGTTACCAAGGCTTGTTGGCTCCAATCGAGTCGCCGACACCGCAGTAAGCTGCAGACATCGTGGTACACATGGAATCCAGCTCCTGGTCATCGTCGACGCCTCCTGGACCTCGTGGCTGAAGAGTCAAGGCACCCACAAATGACCTGAATCTTGCGACAACGGTGGGCATCCATCTTCCATGCCCCGAGTCACTGCCAAGTGACTTTGAACACTGTCCCCTCTGCTTTCAGGTCTTCCATCTTCTGAATCCAGGCTTGGATTCCTCCGGACACTTCTCCTGTCGCCGCAAGCAGCAAGTCTTCACTGGCTTCCATTGAAAACGACGCCGCGACCCGACACCAAAGGACACCTATGCACCCGGCTCCCCTGCGTGAGGTAACTTCAGCACTACGTTGCTCCTGTGGGTGTGGGCCCAAGAACTACTTACCCTGTAAGTGACTTGCTTGTAGCTTCCCTCGAAGTGTCCTAAAACTCTAACTTTCTAAGTGCGACAATTGCGCTGACTCGTACAGGGTTCGCGTCTGTGTTAGGCACACCGCGTCCATCTCCTTTGTAACACTATCTAGAACTGTATCCTTCGACTCGTACTGAGTCCGATCGGTGTTCGCCTCGATCACACAAAGGGCCTGTAACACTGAGATCTCCATTGCACTGACTCGCACAAGGTTCGCGTCTGTGTTAGACACAGCGTGTCCATCTCCCTTGCAACTCTATCTGTAACCGCGTCCTTCGACTCGTACAAGGACCGATCGGTGTGTTCGCCTCGAACACGCAAGGGACCTTTAACATTGAAATCTCAATCGCGTCTGAGCGCATAGACTCGCACAGGACTCGCACCGGTGCCAGGTCACCGCGTCCGTCCCCTGTGGGTCTCCTACAACTACCTGGGGTGGTTCTTGGGGGTCCCTCGATTCTAGATGCCCTAGACCTAGGTCTAGCAAACTAAGATTGTGATATTCGATTGTGCTAAACTTATTTTGATAATATTTGACTTGTACATATGTTCCTGACCTCTAATCTCATAAAGAGATTAGTAGAGAGTGTTTATTAATAAATACATATATATTTGATATATATACCTGTGTGGTGTCTTTTCATTTGGTGATTCAAGAGATTGTGTGGTAAAACAAGCTGCTTTACATTCCTTCAAGACTTAGCCTGAAGGCTGCTCTCCACAGCTACCACTAGGATAGCTTTCTATAAAGGTTGTCTTAAACCTATCTACCATAAGAGTCGAATTGTTCTGGTGCAAGGTGTCCACTTTAATTAGTGAACAGCATATGCCAGGCCAACTTCTCACATTGGTGGGCAGCGTGTGGGATTCCAGCTTGCTATTGTTTTACCAGAAAATCTCTATTTGAATTACTAACTGAAAACCACTATAGGTACTTAAGGTACATATAAAGTCAAGCTTAGTATCAATAAGTTCTACTGAACTTAGAGCTGTGTGCCAAGGGATAGCACACCCTTTCTACAGCTCAAGCTAGTATCAGTAGGCCACAAACTAGTGTAGGTAGTACAACACTGCACAACACTAGAATGTCCTTAAAGGGTGGAACCAGTGGATCCACTCAGCCTCAGTATAAGGACATGGCTTTCTCTGACTTGAGAGCCATGTGTGTTGAAAGACACCTGAGGCTAGGACAGAGTCCCTCAACCCTACACCTGATAGATCTGCTGACAGCACATGATCTTAGATTGGCTCTAGGAGCTAATGGGTCTGAATCAGTGGGTGGGTCAATTACAGTATCTGGGTCAGATGATGAAAATCAGAATGACCAGGACTCTGTGATTGAAGGGCCAGGCCTCAAGGGGCCTGAAAAGGACAGAGGAATTCTCCCTAAGAGAACTGACAGAGTGGAGGAGAGGCATAGGTCCCCTTCCAGGGAGTCTGACCACTCTTATCACTCTGGCAGAGAATTTGTCCACCAGAGGAACTCATACTTTCCCATAAGAGAGACCTCCTCTGAAAGAATGTGCAAACTGCTGCAGTATGAGGAAGCAAGAGTTGCCCTCAGAACCAAGCAGTTGGCACTGGATAGAGAAGCCCTGGAGATCCAGAGAGCTTCTAGAAGCGAGGGTTAGAACCCCTTGGTGGCAGCAACAGTGTCCCTAGAGGCAGAGAATCTATTCCAGACCATAGGAACCTGAGCACGGTTGTTCCTCCCTACCAGAGTGGGGATGATATCCACAAGTGGATAACTGCTATGGAGAGGGCCTGTAGAGTACAGCAGGTCCCCCAAAGGCAGTGGGCAGCAATCTTGTGGCTCTCCTTTTCAGACAAAGGTAGAGACAAGCTCCTCACTGTTAGAGAAGAGGATGCTGATGATTATGAAGTCCTGAAGAGTGCACTGATAGATGGGTTTGGCTTAACCACTGAGCAGTACAGGTTGAAGTTCAGAGACACCCAGAAGGCACAGACTCAGGACTGGACTGACTTTGTTGATTGTGCAACCAAGGCTCTGGAGGGTTGGCTGGTTGGCAGTAGGGTTACTGATTTCAAAGGATTGTATAATCTGATGATGAGAGAACAGATCCTTAATAATTGCCAGAACCAGTTGTTGCATCAATACCTGGTGGACTCAGATCTGACCTCTCCCCAAGAATTGGGAAAGAAGGCAGACAAATGGGTCAGAACCAGGGTGAGGCAGAAACCCCAGAACCAAGGGGGTGACACTAAGAAGCAAGATCCTAAGGGCTCTGAGAAAGGTGGGGATAAGTCAAAAGACAAGAAGTCTTCACAAGGGCCCCAAAAATCTGCATCTGGAGGTGAGTCACAATCCAACAAGGGAAAAGGCCAAAAGAAGCCCTGGAGTAAATTCTGTAAACAGAAAGGGCACTGGACTTCTGATTGTAACAAGTCCAAAGACCAAACTGTGAGAAGTTGGCCTGGCATATGCTGTCCACTAATTATAGTGGGCACCTTGCACCAGTCCAAACAACCCCTTATTGGAGATAGGTTAAAGACAACCTTTATTGAAAGCTATCCTAGTGGTAGCTATGGAGAGCAGCCTTCAGGCTAAGTCTTGAAGGAATGTAAAGCAGCTAGAGCCTGTAGAACTGCTTGGCCCTCAAGGAACCACCCAAGGTAGTGACACAGAGGACCCACGGGGGACGCGTGCAGTGTGAGAACACAGCCGCGAGCCGCCGTTGACTTCTATGTGGAATGTCGCAGTTGGAGTTTTAAAGAAAAAGGGCACTTGGCGGAGGACTTGGAGCAAACCACTTTAGAACTAGGCCGTTCTAGAGTCAATACCCACGGGAGCACCGGAGTACTCGAGTTACCTCACCCAGGGGAGCCGGGTGCATAGGTGTCTTTCGGGGTCGGGTTTCGTCGTCGTTTTCAATGGCGATCTGCTGCAAAGTGCTGCTGGCGGCCAAGTCGAAAGTGTCCTAGTGGATCCAAGGGTGGATCGAAGATCTGAAGAACCTGAAAGCAGAGGGGACAGAGTCTGGGTCACTAGCCAGTGACCAGGAAGGCGATGAGCAGATGCCCACCGATGTTGGGTGCTTCAGGTAGGTTGACGGTCATCTTGACTCTTCAGCCACGAGGTCCAGGAGGCATCGACGCCAACCAGGAGCTGTATTCGAGCTGTCCCACAACATCTGTCGATTGCTGCAGTGTTGGCGACTGGATTGGACCCAACAAGCCTTGGCAACGGCAAGTCATGTGGAAACAAAGAAAGGACGTTGATGCAGACCAGGAAGGTCTGGGGGACTCACCCAGCGAGGGTAAGTCAGGGCACGTCTGGGGCAACCAGAAAAGCCCAAGCAGAAGAAGAGTTGCCTTCGGGAGGGTCCACTAGCTAACGGACTAGTGACCGCGAAGGAGCCTCGAGTGGACGCACTTGGAGCTGGCTCACAGGACACTCGTGGAGTGGAGGCCAGTGATCTTTGGTGCAGTCGGTGCTGGAGGCGGGGGCTACTCGGAGCCCAAAGCACACCTTCGTGGGAGACCAGAAAGAGGTTGCACTTGCAAATGTGTTCGGTGTCCAGGGGTCACGGTTCCACGTTACCCACGACAGCTACGGGCCTCAGCTTTACTGGGGACTCAGGGCAGCCTCGGGGAAGTCTGGAAATCCACGTCTGGTGATGCAAAGACTTTGGCGTTCGACGGGAGCTTCAGCGATGCAGACCGGACAATTGCTTCTTTGGTGCCTGCCAAGCAGAGGAGTCACTCCTTGACCCCAAGGGAGATTCTTCAGTCCTCTAATCTTGAAATAGAGCGTCAAAGGTCCAGGATTCTGTGTCAGAGTTTCGTCCAGGTTAATCTAAAGTCCTAAGGACTGGGGTCCCATACTTATACTAAGTTAGGGGGTTGGACATACTCTGTGGACCCACCTATGGGAGGGTCAGGGCAGAGGGGTGGTCACACCCCTTTCCCTTTGTCCAGTTTTGCGCCAGAACAGGGGCTGGAAGCCCCTGAGCCGGTTTGCACTGGGGTATGCACAGGGACACCAAATGTGCCCCCAGTGCAGGACTTAAAAGCACCAGAGAGTGCTCCCGCCCAGCCCCAATACCAGAACTGGCAGGGGGGTAGTATTCCAAGATGTTTGACACCAAACACGACATGTTTCCGTGCAGCCATCCCAAAGTTAGCATTTAACGCGAGGTTATAATGCGCTTAAGAGTATATGGTCATGCTGCACTACAAACAGCATCAGAGAAGGGTCTCCGAATGCTGCAGAGGGGCCCTGCTCATGCAGGGGCACCCTCTCACATAGGAACCACGCACTCTGCCTCCAGGATTGATAAGGCCTGCCATAGGATTGACTTATAGGTTTATATGTGTGTATGTATGTAGTGATATAGGTAGCCTATATCACAGTAAGGAGTGCATGCACCACCTTACCCAGGCTGCAGTAGCAGACCTGTGGTGTCCTTTTGGCTGGCCTTCCAGGGTGGCACAATACATGGTTCAGCCCCTGGCAGTCCTCTGAGGTACCTATGCCCTGGGTACATAGTATACCATATACTAGGGACTTATAAGGGCACTCCAGATTCCAATCAGAGATGTGCCTAAGGCACATGGAAACCATTTTAGACAGGAAGCAGCTAAGCTGGGGTTCTGATTAGCAGGGCCCCAGCCAGACTAAGGTCGAAAAACAGTGAAGCATCAGCAAAAAGTGGGGGTACCCATGTGAAGCAGATCCTACTCTCCTACACTCTCTTGCTTCTTTCTGCAGCCCTGTTGTCTTTTTCTACATCCCTGTTGTCTCTTTCTGCTCTCGTCTTCCCTCTTTCTGCACCTCTCTTGCTTCTTTCTGCACTTCTCTTGCTTCTTTCTGCACCCTTCTTCCCTTTTAGCATCCCTCTTGCCTCTTTCTGCTGTTCTCTTGCCATTGAATGCACCTCTCTTGCCTCTTTCTGCACCTCACTTGCCTCCTTCTGCCCTTCTCTTGCTTCTTTCCACACCTCTGTTTCTTCTTTCAGCACTTCTTTTGCCTCTTTCTGTACTTCTCTTGCTTGTTTCTGCACCTCTCTTGCGTCTTTCTGCACCTCTGTTGCCTCTTTCTGCACCTCACTTGCTTCTTTCTATACCCCTCTTGCCTCTTTTTGCACCCCTTTTTTCTCTTTCTGCACCTCTCTTGCATCTTTCTGTACCCCTGTTCCCTCCTTCTGCACCTTTCCTGCCGTTTTCTGCACCTTTCTTGCCTCTTTCTGTACCTCTGTTGCTTCTTTCTGCACTTCTCTTGCTCTTTCTGCACCCTTAGCGCCACTTTCTGCACCTCTGTTGCCGCTTTCCTGCAGCTCACTTTCTTCTTTCTGCACCCCTCTTGCCTCTTTCTGCACCCCTCTTCCCTCTTTCTGCACCTCTCTTGCCTCTTTTTGCACCCTTGTTCCCTGTTTCTGCATCTTTCCTACCTGTTTCTGCACCTCTCTTGCCTCTTTCTGTACCTCTGTTGCTTCTTTCTGTACTTCTCTTGCTCTTTCTGCACCCCTCACGCCTCTTTCAGCACCTCTGTTGCTTCTTTCTGCACGTCTCTTCCTTCTTTCTTCTGTACCCCTCCTGCCTCTTTCTGTACTTGTCTTGCCTCTTTGTGCACCTCTCCTACTTATTTCTGCACCTCTCTTGCCTCTTTTTGCACCTCTGTTGGTTCTTTCTGCACTGCTCTTGCTTCTTTATGCACCTCTTTTGCAAATTTCTGCATCCCTCCTGCCTCTATCTGTACCCCTCTTTCTGCACCTCTCTTGCCTCTGTCTGCACACCTGTTCCCTCTTTCTGCACCCCTTTTGCCTGTTTCTGCAACTCTCTTGCCCCTTTCTGCAGTTCTCTTCCTTCTTTCTGCACCCCTCCTGCCTCTTTCTGTACCTTTCTTGCCTCTTTGTGCTCCTTTCCTAACCTTTTCTGCACTGCTCTTGCTTCTTTCTATACCTCACTTGCATCTTTCTGCACTTCTCTTGCTTCTTTCTACACCTCTGTTGCTTCTTTCAGCAATTCTCGTTCCTCGTTTTGCACTTCTCTTCCTTGTTTCTGCACTTCTCTTGCGTCTTTCTGCACCTCTGTTGCCTTTTTCCTGCAGCTCACTTTCTTCTTTCTGCATCCCTCTTGCGTCTTTCTGCACCCCTCTTCCCTCTTTCTGCACCTCTCTTGCCTCTTTTTGCACCCTTGTTCCCTGTTTCTGCATCTTTCCTACCTGTTTCTGCACCTCTCTTGCCTCTTTCTGTACCTCTGTTGCTTCTTTCTGTACTTCTCTTGCTCTTTCTGCACCCTTCACGCCTCTTTCAGCACCTATGTTGCTTCTTTCTGCACGTCTCTTCCTTCTTTCTTCTGTACCCCTCCTGCCTCTTTCTGTACTTGTCTTGCCTCTTTGTGCACCTCTCCTACTTATTTCTGCACCTCTCTTGCCTTTTTTTGCACCTCCATTGGTACTTTCTGCACTGCTCTTGCTTCTTTATGCACCTCTTTTGCAAATTTCTGTATCCCTCTTGCCTCATCCCTCATGCCTCTTTCTGTACCCCTCTTCCCTCTTTCTGCACCTCTCTTGCCTCTGTCTGCACACCTGTTCCCTCTTTCTGCACCCCTTTTGCAGTTCTCTTGCCTCCTTATGCACCTCACTTGCCTCTTTCTGCACTTCTATTGCCTCTTTCTGCACCTCTCTTGCTTCTTTCTGCACCCCTGTTGTCTTTTTCTGCATCCCTGTTGTTTCTTTCTGCTCTCGTATTCCCTCTGTCTGCACCTCTGTTGCTTCTTTCTGCACTTCTCTTGCTTCTTTCTGCACCCTTCTTCCCTTTTTGCATCCCTCTTGCCTCTTTCTGCTGTTCTCTTGCCATTGAATGCACTTCTCTTACCTCTTTCTGCACCTCACTTGCCTCTTTCTGCACCTCACTCTCTTCCTTCTGCACCTCTCTTGCCTCTTTCTGCACTTCTCTTGCCTCTTTCTGCACTTCTCGAGCCTCTTTCTGTACCTCTCCTGCCTCTTTCTGCACCTCAAGTGCCTCTTTCTGCACTTCTCTTGCCTCTTTCTACACTTACCTTGCATTTTTCTATACCTCTCTTGCATCTTTCTGCACCTCACTTGCTTTTCTGCATCTCTCTTGCTTCTTTCTGCACTTCTCTTGCCTCTTTCTGCACCCTTCTTGTCTCTTTCAGCACCTCTGTTGCTTCTTTCTGCACTTCTCTTCCTTCTTTATTCACCTTTCTTGCCTCTTTCTGTACCCCTCTTGCCTCTTTGTGCACCTCTGTTGGTTCTATCTGCACTGCTCTTGCTTCTTTATGCACCTCTTTTGCAAATGTTTGCATCCCTCTTGCCTCTTTCTGCACACCTGTTCCCTCTTTCTGCACTTCTTTTGCCTGTGTCTGCAACTCTCTTGCCTCTTCCTGCAGTTCTTTTGCCTCCTTAGGCACCTCACTTGCCTCTTTCTGCACTTCTATTGCCTCTTTCTGCACCTCTCTTGCTTCTTTCTGCACCCCTGTTGTCTTTTTCTGCATCCCTGTTGTCTCTTTCTGCTCTCGTCTTCCCCCTTTCTGTACCTCTCTTGCTTCTTTCTGCACTTCTCTTGCTTCTTTCTGCACCCTTCTGTGAGAAGTTGGCCTGGTATATGCTGTCCACTAATTATAGTGGGCACCTTGCACCAGTCCAAACAACCCCTTATTGGAGATAGGTTAAAGACAACCTTATTGAAAGCTATCCTAGTGGTAGCTATGGAGAGCAGCCTTCAGGCTAAGTCTTGAAGGAATGTAAAGCAGCTTGTTTTACCAGTCTATAATCTCTTGAGTGATCAAATGAAAGAGCACCACACCAGGTATATATTCAAAATATATGTATTTATTGCTAAACACACCCCTCTAGTCTCTTTATGAGGCTAGAGTTCGAAGTACATAAGTTAGAAGTTATTTAAACACAGTAATAGCACAAATACACGTTTGGGCCCTAGGGGCGTACCAAACCATATACCAATAAAGTGGTATAAGAACCACGACTGAACTAGACACTATGCCTAGAGCCTCTAGAAGTGCTTGGACCACAAGGAACCACCCAAGGTAGTGACACAGGGGACCCACGGGGGACGCGTGCAGTGTAAATACACAACCGCGATACGCCGTTGACTTCTATGGAGAAAGTCGTGATCGGGAAATTAAAGAAAAGGGACACTTAAAGGAGGACTTGGAGCAAACCCCTTGAGATCTAGGACTTTGAAGAGTCTCTACCCACGGGAGCACCGGGGTACTCGTGTTACCTCACCCAGGGAAGCCGGGTGCATAGGTGCCTTTCGGGGTCGGGTTTCGTCGTCGATTTGAATGGCGATCTGCTGCAAAGTGCTGCTGGCGACCAAGTGGAAAGTGTCCAGGTGGATCCAAGAGTGGATCGGAGATCTGAAGAACCTGAAAGCAGAGGGGACAGAGTCTGGGTCACTAGCCAGTGACCAGGAAGGCGATGGACAGATGCCCACCGATGTCGGAGTGCTTCAGGTGCGTTGACGGTCATCTTGACTCTTCAGCCACGAGGTTCAGGAGGAGTTGTCGGCAACCAGGAGCAGGATTCGGGCTGGTACACAATGTTTGTCGAGTGCTGAGGTGTCGGCGACTGGATTGGACCCAACAAGCCTTGGCAACGGCAAGTCTCGATGCAGAGGAAGATCGTCGATGGTGCAGACCAGCAAGGTCTGGGGAACTCACCCAGTGAGGGTGAGTGAGGGCAGACCTGGAGCAACCAGGATGCCAAGTAAGAAAAATATTGGCCTTCGTTAAGGGCTACTAGCCAACGGCCTAGCAACCGCAAAGGAGCCTCGAGACATCGCACGTGGATCTGGCTCACAGGACACTCGTGGAGTGGAGGCCAGTGATCTTCGGTGCAGTTGGTGCTGGAGGCTAGGGCTACTCGAAGTCCAAAGCACGACTTCGTGGGAGACCCCGAAGAGGATGCACTTGAAAATGTGTTTGGTGTCCTGGGGTCACGGTCTCAAGTCACCCACGATAGCTACGGGCCTCAGCTTTGCTGGGGACTCAGGGTAGCCTCGCAGAAGTCTGATAATCTACCTCTGGTGATGCGATGACTTCGGTGTCCGACGGGAGCTTCAGAAATGCGAACGGGACAGATGCTTCTTTGGTGCCTGCCAAGCAGGGGAGTCACTCCTTGACCCCAAGGGAGATTCTTCTGTCCTCTAATCGTGAGTAGAGCGTCGAAGGTCCAGGATTCAGTTTCAGAGTTTCGTCCAGGGATAATCTAAAGTCCTAAGGACTGGGTTCCTATACTTATACTAAGTTTAGGGTTTGGACTACTCTGTGGCCCCACCTATGGGTGGGTCAGGGCAGAGGGGTGGCTACACCCTTTCCCTTTGTCCAGTTCGCGCCAAAGCAGGGGCTGCAAGCCCCTGATCCGGTTTGAACTGGGGTATGCACAGAGGACACCAAGTGTGCCCCCAGTGCAGGACTTCAAAGCACCCGAAAGTGCTCCCGCCCAGCCCCAATACACATTATCCTGTCTGGGGAGGTGGTCACACCTCCCTGGGACAGGAAGCCTATTGTCCAGGCCTCCCCTGCCGGAGTTTCATCCAGCAGCAGGAGGCCAGACTCGTGTCTGTGGCAGCAGCATCCATTTTGTGATGCCAAGGCTTTGGAAAGAAGTTACCGGGCTAGCCAGAGTTAACATGTCTTTCCCTCTAGAAGGGTGGAATGCTACCCCGCCGCCAGAATTGGCGGGGGTAGTATTCCAAGATGTTTGACACCAAACACGACATGTTTAGGTGCAGCCATTCCAAAGTTAGCATTTAACGCGAGGTTATAATGCGCTTAAGAGTATATGGTCAGGCTGCACTACAAACAGCATCAGAGAAGGGTCTCCGAACGCTGCAGAGGGGCCCTGCTCATGCAGGGGCACCCTCTCACATAGGAACCATGCACTCTGCCTTTAGGATTGATAAGGCCTGCCTTAGGAGTGACTTATAGGTTTATATGTGTGTATGTATTTAGTGATATAGGTAACCTATATCACAGTAAGGAGTGCATGCACCACCTTACCCAGGCTGCAGTAGCAGACCTGTGGTGTCAGTTTGGATGGCCTGCCAGGGGTGGCATAATACATGCTGCAGCCCCTGGTAGGCCTCTGAGGTACCTATGCCCTTGGTACATAGTATACCATATACTAGGGACTTATAAGGGCACTCCAGATTCCAATCAGTGATGTGCCTAAGGCACATGGAAACCATTTTAGAGAGGAAGCAGCTAGGCTGGGGTTCTGATTAGCAGGGCCCCAGCCAGACTAATGTCGAAAAACAGTGAAGCATCAGCAAAAAGTGGGAGTACCCATGTGAAGCAGATCCTACTCTCCTACACAACCCCCCAAACGTAGGGACATTAAACTAACCTTGCCCAGTTAAGTCTTCATGTTCTAAGTGGAAGTACCTAGAGAGTCCATCTGCATTGGCATGGTTACTCCCAGGTCTATGTTCCACTGTAAAGTCCATCCCCTGTAGGGAAATGGACCACCTAAGCAGTTTGGGGTTTTCACCCTTCATTTGTTTTAGCCATAAGAGGGGCTTATGGTCTGTCTGAACCAGGAAGTGTGTACCAAACAAGTATGGCCTCAACTTCTTTAGAGCCCAGACCACAGCAAAGGCCTCCCTCTCTATGGCTGACCAACGTTTCTCTCTAGGGGTCAGCCTTCTGCTAATGAAAGCTACTGGCTGATCCTGACCTTCTTCATTCAATTGTGACAGTACAGCCCCTACCCCCAATTCAGATGCATCAGTTTGAACAATGAACTTCTTGGAGTAATCAGGACTCTGTAGAATGGGAGCAGTGCACATGGCCTGCTTCAGGTCATCAAATGCCTTTTGACAGCTAACTGTCCACTGAACCTTTTTGGGCATTTTCTTAGAAGTTAAGTCATTCAGGGGTGTCACTATTGATTCATACCCCTTGACAAATCTCCTATAGTACCCAGTCAAGCCTAAGAAGGCTCTCACCTGAGTCTGGGTAGTGGGAGCAGTCCAGTCCATGATAGTCTGGATCTTGCTCTGCAAAGGTTGAACCTGGCCTCCACCCACAAGGTGGCCCAGGTACACAACCTGACTCTGCCCTATCTGGCACTTAGTGGCCTTGATAGTCAGGCCTGCCTTTTGCAGGGCCTGTAAAACATTCCTGAGGTGGACCAGGTGATCCTCCCAGGTGGAGCTAAAGACAGCAATATCATCTAGATATGCTGCACTATAGGCTTCCAGACCTGTGAGAACTGTATTCACCAACCTCTGGAAAGTGGCAGGTGCATTCTTCAGACCAAAGGGCATCACCACAAATTGATAATGCCCACTAGGGGTTGAGAATGCTGTTTTGGGCTTTGAAGTATCAGCTAGTCTGATCTGCCAGTAGCCAGCTGTCAAGTCAAATGTGCTGAGATATTTGGCTGAGGCCAAAGTATCTATGAGCTCATCTGCCCTTGGTATTGGATGGGCATCAGTCCTAGTGACTGCATTGAGACCCCTGTAGTCTACACAAAACCTCATCTCTCTTTTCCCACCACTGGTGTGAGGTTTTGGCACAAGGACCACTGGACTAGCCCAAGGGCTATCTGAGGGTTCAATAACTCCCAATTCCAACATTTTCTGGACTTCAGTCCTGATACAGTCCCTGACATGGTCAGGTTGCCTATAAATCTTATTTTTAATAGGCAGACTGTCCCCAATGTCCACTTCATGAGTGCACCAGGTGGTCTGACTGGGTGTCAGTGAAAACATATGTCTAAACTGATTGAGAACTTGTCTACAATCAGTTTGTTGCTGGGTAGTGAGGCTGCCTGCCAAGGCTACACCATCTACTGACCCATCGTCAGGGTTCTGTGAGAGCAGGTCAGGGAGTGGGTCACTCTCTTCCTCCTGCCCTTCATCAGTAGCCATGAGCAAGCCCATGTCTGCCCTGTCCACATATGGTTTTAACCTGTTGACATGGAGAACCCTGTGGGGACTCCTGGGTGTTCCTAGGTCTACTAAGTAGGTAACCTCACCCTTCTGCTCAACAATAGTGTGGGGTCCACTCCATTTGTCTTGGAGAGCTGCTGGGGCCACTGGCTCCAACACCCACACCTTCTGCCCTGGCTGGTAAACAGTCAGAACAGCCTTTTGGTCATGCCAGGCCTTTTGAAGTTCCTGGCTAGCCTCAAGGTTTTTGGTTGCCTTTTCATATACTCAGCCATCCTGGAGCGGAGACCAAGTACATAGTCCACTATATCTTGCTTTGGGGGCTTGAGAGGTAACTCCCATCCTTCCTTCACCAAGCACAGTGGACCCCTCACAGGGTGGCCAAACAGAAGTTCAAAAGGGCTGTAACCAACCCCTTCTGAGGCACCTCCCTATATGCGAATAAAAGGCAGGGCAAGAGTATGTCCCATCTTCGCCTAAGCTTTTCTGGGAGCCCTTTAATCATGCCCTTCAAGGTTTTGTTGAATCTCTCAACTAAACCATTGCATTGTGGGTGATAGGGTGTGGTGAACTTATAAGTCACTCCACACTCCTTCCACATTGCTTTTAAGTACCCAGACATGAAGTTAGCACCCCTGTCTGATACTACCTCCTTAGGAAAGCCCACTCTTGAGAAAATTCCCAGGAGGGCCCTTGCCACCACAGGTGCTGTAGTGGTCCTGAGGGGAATAGCTTCTGGGTACCTGGTGGCATGATCCACTACCACCAGGATAAACCTGTGCCCAGATGCTGTTTGGGGATCCATGGGACCAACAATGTCAATCCCTACCCTTTCAAAGGGCACCCCCACCACAGGTAGTGGTATCAGGGGGGCCTTTGTAAGTAAGTAAGTAAGTCCGTTTTTATATAGCGCAGCTACTCACCCTTACGGGTCTCAAGGCGCTGGGGGCCGGAGTGGAAATTAAGTAAGCTATTGCCCAGAGTCACATGGTGCTGAGCTGAGCTGCCGCCGGAGCCGGGGATCGAACCGTGAACCCTGTGCTCCGAAGTCAGCTGCCCTGGCCGCTGCACCACACCTCTCCACCTTTGTAGTGCCACCTGCCTTGCCACTGGCCTGGCAGGTTACACAGGAGCGACAAAACTCCTTGGTGTCTTCAGACATGTGGGGCCAGTGAAAGTGAGGGACAATTCTGTCCCAAGTCTTGTTCTGGCCCAGGTGACCTGCCAAGGGAATATCATGGGCTAGGGTCAATAGGAAGCCCCTGAACTTCAGAGGTATAACCAACCTCCTGGTAGCACCAGGCTTGGGGTCTCTACTCTCTGAGTACAGGAGTCCATCATCCCAATACACTGTATGGGGACCACTAGCTTTCCCAGCAGCCTCAGCAGCAGCTTGCTGTCTGAGGGTTCAAGGGAGGGGCAGCTCTGCTGCTCCTGGCTCAGATCTGCCCTAGAAGGTCCCCTGTCCCCAAGAACTCAACCTGGTCAGGTTCAAGTTCCTCTGGGACATTTCCTTCTTCAGGACTGAGATCATCCCCCTCAAGGGACTGATCTTCCTCCTGAGCCAAGGGGGAAGGCACTGCCTTAACCGTACTACTCCTCCTCTTGGAAGGCACTTGGTCCATTCTTCCAGAATCCAAGGCCTGTTCAGTGCTAGACATTTTGGCTTGTGACCTGGTCACAGCAAACACATCTGCAGGGATCCCCAGCATTTCTGCATGGGTCCTGAGCTCCACTTCTGCCCAAGCAGAAGTCTCTAAGTCATTGCCAAGCAAGCATTCGACTGGTAGGTTTGCACTCACCACAACCTTCTTAAGGCCAGTTACCCCTCCCCAGGAGAAGTTAACAACTGCCAGAGTATGGTCTGTTCTGACATTGCTAGCATTGGTCACTTGGTACATGTTAGACCTGGCATCCTTGGCGTGGGTCTCCCTTCCATTTTTTATGATGCCTCCTATGTTACCGATCCATTTTTGCTGGCGTTAGATGCTTTGGGCACTGTGCCACTGCTATTCAGTGCCACAGTGCAAGTGCTCCCTATGATAAATTGCGTTATGTATTAGTGACTCCATGATTGGATGATTGGGTTACTTGTTAGTCCCTAGTACAGTGCACGGAGTGTGACCAGGGCTTGTAAATCCAATGCCGCTGGTGGGCTTGCAGCACTGGTTGTGCCACCCACAGAAGCGGCTTGTCAAATATGCCTCAGGCCTGCCATTGCAGAGCCTGTGTGCAGCCTAGGGCTGCCATGTCGACTTGGTGAGTACACCCACTTACCAGTCCCTAAACCTTCCCTTTGCTGCATGTTGGTCACCCCTAAAGTAGGCCCTAGGGCAGGGTGCATTGTAAGTACAAGGTAGGACATGCCCTGGTGTGTGTGGCATGTCCTAATAGTGAATTACAGCCATTTTCGTTTTTCACTATTGCAAGGCTACCTGCTCCCCATAGGCCAGAATGGGCAGACTGACTATTACACCTTATAGTCAGAACTGACCCAGGGAACATGGTAGAAAAACGAATTTAGTATGCCTGAACTCAGAATGATAAAATACATCTTTTAGTGAAGTTGGTTTTAACATTCTGTGTTTGAAAATACCACTTTTAGAAAGTGGGTATTTTCTTGCCTAAACTTCCAAGCCTGCCTCTGCTAGGTTGTGTATTCCTTGTCTGGAGATTGAGTGACAGGGGCTGGGGGTGGCTACAGGAGACAGGGTGAGTCAGCACAGGGCTGAATAGAAAGATCTGCATCCAGAGTGGAGGGAGGAGTTGCACCTGGGTCTGAATAGGGCTGTGCCTGCCTTCCACAATGCTGGCTCCACCTCCTGCCGGGCGGCTGAGCACCCTGCCCCACATTCTGAAAGGAAAGAAGGAGACAGAAAAACAAAGTGCTCCAGGACTGACCAGAACTGGTTTTGGGCTGGGCAGAGGCCTCTCTGCCTTCAGAGAACAAAGGAAAACGGTGTATAAAAAGGGGACCCAGACCCCTAGGAAATTAGATCACTTTGGGAAAACAAGAAGAAACCTTTGCTGAGGAGCGGAACCAAGAAGGAACTGAGGAGAAGACTATCCCTAAGCTAGAGGGATCTGCCTGCAGTGGTTGCCTGACTGCCAAAGGGAGGAGAAAGGACTTTGTGTGCACTTTTATTCAACTTGTAAAGTATCTCCAAGGGCTTGAGAAAAGAGCTTGCCTCCTGCTGAAGTCTCAGGGACAACAGACTTCAACCACCAGCTCCCCAAGAATCCTTTGGAAGTGCCTGCTGCTGTTTTGGGCCTTCTGAAGGGACTGCGTGTCGCAAGGAGCTGGAAGCGCGACTCAAGAGGAAGAAGCGTGTCGCCGTCGCTGCTGCTGCCGTCGCAACTCCGAAGGAGGGTGTCGCCGCTGTAGCTGTCGTATTGCACCGCATCGAGAGAAGCGTCCCGCAACGAAGAGGAAGCGTGTCGCCGTCGCTGCTGCTGCCGTCGCAACTCCGAAGGAGGGTGTCGCCGCTGTAGCTGTCGCATTGCACCGCATCAAGAGAAGCGCCTCGCATCCACGGAGAAGCGTGCCGCCGTCGGAGCTGCTGCCGTCGCATCACGAAACAAGGGTGTCGCCGCTGCAGTTGTCGCATCGAGCGGAAGCGTCTCGCAACGTCGGAGAAGAGGGTCGCCGCCAAAGCCGCTGTCGTCGCATCGCTGAACAAGGGTGTCGCCGCTGTAGCTGACGCATCGAGTCGAGACTTCTCGCAACCTCGGAGAAGCGTGCCGCCTCAAGAAGAACTTGACGTCTTTATTTCTTTGCACCAGAACTTTGTCGCATTTCCATCGCTGCAACATTGCTTGTTGTGGAAGCGTCCCGCATCGTAAGGTACATTGACTTAAAGTGTCGCATCTTAAGAACTGAACTGAACTAAGCTAAACCTACCCTTTTAAGTACAGTATTGTGGATTTTTGTCGTTATGGTCTTGTGTTAAAACTATATAAAGAATACTTATTTTTGATATAAACCTTGTGTGGTGTCCATCTGTAGTGCGTCACTAGATTACTGTATGTGTTCACAAATGCTTTACACACTGCCTCTGAGATAAGCCTGTCTGCTCGTGCCAAGCTACCAAGGGGGTGAGCAGGGGTTATTTTAGGAGTGTACCCCTTTACCCTGACTAGAGGCGAGGGTCCCTATTTGTCACAAGTACCTACCTGTGCCAACTAGAGACCCCCAATTCTAACATTGGTGGTCAGCGGTGAGGATTCTGGACTTGCATTTGTGACTCATGTACAGTGATTGGTGAACACTACTAGTGAGTGCAGACCAAAACGCGACCACATACTGTTGGTAGATTTGTTTTTCTAGGACGTTCCATTTTTGCCAAGTTTAACCATCATGGAAGACACAGCATCCATAGCATCTGTTGGTTCTGAGTGGGAAGAGGAGAAACTGGAATGCTACAAAGTGAGGCAGCTGAAGCACTTCTGCAAAAAGTTTAATGTTGCAATTACCGGGCTCACCAGGAGGGAGGAGTTCTACAAGGCGCTGAGGGCCTGGGTAGAAGCAAGGAAAACCCCTGAGAATGAGGAAGGGGATAATGATGCAGATGTGCAGCTGGAAGGGCCATTGGGTCCAGGGGAAAGGAAGGCACCTTCCCCAGCAGGTAGCAGTGTTTCTGCCAAAGGCCTGTCCCCAGGAGAGCTGGAGGACAGGGAGAGAAATAGGATGCATGAGTTGGAGCTGGCCAAAATGAATGGGCAATTGGAAATTAAGAAACTGGCCCTAGAAGAAAAGAAAATGCAGCTTGAGCATGATAGAAGTTTGAGGGAGTTGGATTTGAAAGCTAGGAGCTTAGAAATTACTCCCTCTGGTGGCAGCACACCGTCAATACCTGTGGAATCTAGAGTATATATTCCTAAAGATGTGGTCAGGGAGTTTTTAAAAATGATGACATTGGGCAGTGGTTCAAGGCCTATGAGGTAGCCATGTCTGCCCACCGGGTCCCTGAGAAGGATTGGGGAGCGGGGTTGTGGGGACGGTTCCTTAGTGAGGGGCGGGACACACTGCTAGATTTGCCTTCTGATGTCCATAATTCATATCGCCACATGAAGGATGCTTTAATGTCTAGGTATGGGTTAACTCCTGAATTGTATAGGCAGAGGTTCAGGGGTTGCACAAAGATAGAGAACAGTACCTGGGTTGAATATGTCACTTTTTTCTGCAGAGCATTGGATGGTTGGGTGAAGGGTAGCAAAGTTGATGATTTTCAGGGGCTCCTTGATTTGATTGCATGGGAGCACTTGTCAAGTAACTGTTTTCCAGAGCTACGCCAGCACCTGATAGATAGCAAGCTGACTATCCCTAGGAAGCTTGCTGAGGAGGCGGACCGCTGGGTCAGTACCAGGGTCCACAAGGGTCACGTGGGAGACTCAGCCAAGGGTGGGCAGGGTCCCCAGCAGAAGAGTGGGGGGACAAGGGTAAACAGAGGGAGTTCCAAAGAAGGCCCCAAAGTAGTCCCCAAGGGAACCAAGGGAAAGGTTCCCAGCCTCCCGCCCAGAAACCCGCAGGGGCCCAGACAGGTCCACCTGTTCAAAGGGGACCCCTGAGATGCTACAAATGTGGGGACCTGGGTCACATAGCGAGTGATCCCAAGTGCCGCCAGTTTGGAAAAACCGCACCCCCTGGTGCAGCCCCCCGGCAGATGGCTAGTGTAGCCCTGGGGGAGGAGATGGATGCCCCAGAGGGGTGGGGCCCCGCACAGATGTCCCTTGTCTCATTAGGAGACTGTGAGATGGTCCCCAAGACCCAGCTGCCTGATAACACTAAGAAATACAGGCAGTGGGTGACCATCAATGGCCATAGGGTGGAGGCTCTTAGAGATACAGGAGCCAGTGTGACAGCTGTCAAGTGTCACCTGGTGTCTCAAGAGCAGGTTGTCCCCCATGCATTCTATCCAGTTGTTGCCGCTGACAACACAGAGAGTCACTGCAAAGTGGCTCAGGTTCCCTTTGAGTGGGGGGGTCTCTGGTACTCTTCAGGTAGCTGTGAGGCCCGCCATGCCTGTTGACTGTTTGTTAGGGAATGACTTGGAGAGCTCACCTTGGGCGAAGGTGGAGCGAAGTGCTCATTTGGAGATGTTGGGTCTGCCTGACTGGGCGTGTGTGACCACCCGGTCCATGGCAGCAAGTAAAGGTGCTCAAGAGGACCTGGAGCCTGAGGGGAGGCCCAGGTACCTGCCGTCACGAGAAGAGGCAGGGGCGCGGGAAACCGGCCCCCGAAGTTCCCACGGTCCAGGAGGAGGCAGACCCTGAGGGGGATGCCCTGGAGCCTACAGGGGAACAGGTAGCTGAACTGGGGGACCTGCCTGAGCTGACCCATTGGCAGCAGGAAGGAGGACCCTCCAGGGAGGAATTCTGCAAGGAGCAGAAAGAATGCCCTTCTCTGGTGGGTCTGCGGCAACAGGCTGCAGACCAGGCAACAGGTGATCAGTCTGGGTCACATTGGGTCTATTGGGAGAATGATCTCCTGTATACTGAGCCTAAGGTTGCTGAGCCTGGGTCAGCCCGTGTGCTGGTGGTACCCCAGTGCTTCAGAGCCTTCCTACTGGGGCTGGCTCATGATGTTCCATTGGCAGGACATTTGGGGCAGGACAAGACCTTTGATAGGCTTGTCACCCACTTTTATTGGCCCCAAATGCGCAGGAGTTCAGACACTCACTGCAGCACGTGTCAGACTTGCCAGGCAAGTGGAAAGAGTGGGAGGAAGCGCAAGGCTCCTCTCCAGCCATTCCCTGTAGTCAGCACCCCCTTTGAACGGGTGGGTATTGACATTGTGGGGCCACTGGACCCCAAGACAGCCATGGGCAACAGGTTCATCCTGGTCTTGGTGGACCATGCCACCCGGTACCCGGAAGCCATACCTCTGAGGACAGTGACGGCCCCCGTGGTGGGACGAGCACTGATGGGAATTTTCTCCCGAGTGGGATTCCCTAGCGAGGTGGTGTCTGACCGGGGGACCAACTTCATTTCCAAGTATATGAAGTCCCTGTGGCAGGAGTGTGGGGTAACCTACAAGTTTACCACTCCTTACCACCCCCAAGGAAATGGATTGGTTGAAAGGTTCAACCGAACCCTCAAAGGCATGATTATGGGTCTTGAGGAACCTATGAGGCGTAAGTGGGACGTCCTCTTACCATGCCTGCTCTTTGCTTACCGTGAGGTGCCACAGAAATCTCTAGGGTTCAGTCCCTTTGAGCTTCTCTATGGGCACCCAGTAAGAGGACCTCTAAGTTTGGTCAAAGAAGGCTGGGAGCAATCTCCCAG
Source organism: Calotriton arnoldi (assembly GCA_963921515.1). Classification (NCBI taxonomy): domain Eukaryota; kingdom Metazoa; phylum Chordata; class Amphibia; order Caudata; family Salamandridae; genus Calotriton; species Calotriton arnoldi. The sequence goes on from CAWUFW010010704.1 coordinate 164,195, forward strand.
GAAACCTCCCCAGGATGTATACAGTTACATGCTGGCCTTTAGGAACCAAACTAGGCGTTTCAGGCAACTCGCTGAGGCGAATCTGGAAGCCAGCCAGGAGGAGATGAAGCGGTGGTACGACCAGAATGCCACTCTGGTAGAGCTTCAGCCTGGTCAGAAAGTGTGGGTCATGGCCCCAGTGGAGCCCTGCGCGCTCCAGGATAAGTGGACCGGACCCTTTGAGGTTGTCGAGCGCAAAAGTCCGGTTACCTACTTGGTGGACTTGCGGTCTCCCAGGAACCCCTTGAGGGTCCTGCATGTCAACCGCCTGAAGCCCCACTTGGAGAGGTCCCAAGTGGGCATGCTCTTAGCGACAGATGCTGGGATGGAGGAGGAGACCGAGCCTCTTCCTGACCTCCTGTCAGCAACAGAGCAAGATGGGTCAGTGGATGGTGTCAACCTCTCTTCCACCCTGACCCCTGAACAACAGAATGACTGCCGCCAGTTGCTGGGACAGTTTTCTGATCTGTTCTCCCTGGTTCCCGGTGTCACAGATTGGTGCACCCATGATGTGGACACTGGGGACAGTACACCTGTGAAGCACAAATCTTACAGGGTGACTGACAGGGTGAGAGCTTGCATCAAGGAGGAGGTCTCCAAAATGCTTGCGTTAGGGGTGATTGAGTCCTCTAACAGTCCTTGGGCCAGCCCAGTGGTCTTGGTCCCAAAGGCTGCCGCACCGGAGTGCCACACCAGAACTCCGGTTCTGTGTGGACTACCGAGGGCTCAATTCAGTCACCAGGACTGACGCGCACCCCATCCCCAGAGCTGATGAGCTCATAGATCGGCTAGGGGCTGCACGGTACCTCAGCACGTTTGACTTGACGTCTGGGTACTGGCAGATCGCCTTGACTGATGGGGCCAGAGAGAGGTCAGCATTCTCCACACCAGATGGGCACTATCAGTTCAGGGTTATGCCCTTTGGGATGAAGAATGCCCCTGCCACTTTTCAGAGGTTGGTCAACCAGGTGTTGGCTGGACTGGACTCGTTCAGTGCCGCCTACCTGGATGACATCGCAGTGTTCAGCGCCAGTTGGGAAGAACATCTGCGCCACCTCTGGGAAGTGTTGATGGCGCTGCGGAGAGCAGGCCTCACGATCAAGGCGAGTAAGTGCCAGATCGGGCAGGGTTCCGTGGTGTACTTGGGACACCAGGTGGGGAGCGGCCAGGTGGCGCCCCTACAACCCAAAATTGAAACCATCCTGAATTGGGAACCCCCAAAACCCAGACAGAGGTGAGGGCCTTCTTAGGACTCACGGGTTACTACAGGAGGTTTGTCAAGGGGTATGGCAGCATAGTTGCACCCCTGACAGGGCTGACTTCCAGGAAGCAGCCCAGGAAAGTGATTTGGACTGACACCTGTCAGACCGCTTTTGAGGCCCTGAAAACTGCCATGTGCACGGCGCCCGTGCTCCTGGCACCCAACTTCTCCAAAGAGTTCGTAGTACAAACAGACGCTTCAGAGCATGGTGTGGGGGCTGTTCTGTCACAGATGAATGAGGAGGGCCTAGATCAACCCGTAGCCTTCATCAGTAGGAGGTTACTACCACGGGAACAGAGGTGGAGTGCTATTGAGCGTGAGGCATTTGCTGTGGTCTGGGCACTGAAGAAGCTGAGACCATACCTGTTTGGGACTCACTTCCGGGTTCAGACAGACCACAGGCCCCTCAGATGGTTGATGCAGATGAGGGGTGAGAATCCAAAGCTGTTGAGGTGGTCCATTTCCCTACAGGGGATGGATTTCACGGTGGAACACCGCCCTGGTACAGAACACGCCAATGCTGATGGTCTGTCCAGATTTTTCCGCCTTAGTGAAGAGAGCTCCCCTGAGGTAGGGTAGTTCTCCCCACATTTCAGCTGGAGGGGACACGTGTTAGACCTGGCATCCTTGGCGTGGGTCTCCCTTCCATTTTTTATGATGCCTCCTATGTTACCGATCCATTTTTGCTGGCGTTAGATGCTTTGGGCACTGTGCCACTGCTATTCAGTGCCACAGTGCAAGTGCTCCCTATGATAAATTGCGTTATGTATTAGTGACTCCATGATTGGATGATTGGGTTACTTGTTAGTCCCTAGTACAGTGCACGGAGTGTGACCAGGGCTTGTAAATCCAATGCCGCTGGTGGGCTTGCAGCACTGGTTGTGCCACCCACAGAAGCGGCTTGTCAAATATGCCTCAGGCCTGCCATTGCAGAGCCTGTGTGCAGCCTAGGGCTGCCATGTCGACTTGGTGAGTACACCCACTTACCAGTCCCTAAACCTTCCCTTTGCTGCATGTTGGTCACCCCTAAAGTAGGCCCTAGGGCAGGGTGCATTGTAAGTACAAGGTAGGACATGCCCTGGTGTGTGTGGCATGTCCTAATAGTGAATTACAGCCATTTTCGTTTTTCACTATTGCAAGGCTACCTGCTCCCCATAGGCCAGAATGGGCAGACTGACTATTACACCTTATAGTCAGAACTGACCCAGGGAACATGGTAGAAAAACGAATTTAGTATGCCTGAACTCAGAATGATAAAATACATCTTTTAGTGAAGTTGGTTTTAACATTCTGTGTTTGAAAATACCACTTTTAGAAAGTGGGTATTTTCTTGCCTAAACTTCCAAGCCTGCCTCTGCTAGGTTGTGTATTCCTTGTCTGGAGATTGAGTGACAGGGGCTGGGGGTGGCTACAGGAGACAGGGTGAGTCAGCACAGGGCTGAATAGAAAGATCTGCATCCAGAGTGGAGGGAGGAGTTGCACCTGGGTCTGAATAGGGCTGTGCCTGCCTTCCACAATGCTGGCTCCACCTCCTGCCGGGCGGCTGAGCACCCTGCCCCACATTCTGAAAGGAAAGAAGGAGACAGAAAAACAAAGTGCTCCAGGACTGACCAGAACTGGTTTTGGGCTGGGCAGAGGCCTCTCTGCCTTCAGAGAACAAAGGAAAACGGTGTATAAAAAGGGGACCCAGACCCCTAGGAAATTAGATCACTTTGGGAAAACAAGAAGAAACCTTTGCTGAGGAGCGGAACCAAGAAGGAACTGAGGAGAAGACTATCCCTAAGCTAGAGGGATCTGCCTGCAGTGGTTGCCTGACTGCCAAAGGGAGGAGAAAGGACTTTGTGTGCACTTTTATTCAACTTGTAAAGTATCTCCAAGGGCTTGAGAAAAGAGCTTGCCTCCTGCTGAAGTCTCAGGGACAACAGACTTCAACCACCAGCTCCCCAAGAATCCTTTGGAAGTGCCTGCTGCTGTTTTGGGCCTTCTGAAGGGACTGCGTGTCGCAAGGAGCTGGAAGCGCGACTCAAGAGGAAGAAGCGTGTCGCCGTCGCTGCTGCTGCCGTCGCAACTCCGAAGGAGGGTGTCGCCGCTGTAGCTGTCGTATTGCACCGCATCGAGAGAAGCGTCCCGCAACGAAGAGGAAGCGTGTCGCCGTCGCTGCTGCTGCCGTCGCAACTCCGAAGGAGGGTGTCGCCGCTGTAGCTGTCGCATTGCACCGCATCAAGAGAAGCGCCTCGCATCCACGGAGAAGCGTGCCGCCGTCGGAGCTGCTGCCGTCGCATCACGAAACAAGGGTGTCGCCGCTGCAGTTGTCGCATCGAGCGGAAGCGTCTCGCAACGTCGGAGAAGAGGGTCGCCGCCAAAGCCGCTGTCGTCGCATCGCTGAACAAGGGTGTCGCCGCTGTAGCTGACGCATCGAGTCGAGACTTCTCGCAACCTCGGAGAAGCGTGCCGCCTCAAGAAGAACTTGACGTCTTTATTTCTTTGCACCAGAACTTTGTCGCATTTCCATCGCTGCAACATTGCTTGTTGTGGAAGCGTCCCGCATCGTAAGGTACATTGACTTAAAGTGTCGCATCTTAAGAACTGAACTGAACTAAGCTAAACCTACCCTTTTAAGTACAGTATTGTGGATTTTTGTCGTTATGGTCTTGTGTTAAAACTATATAAAGAATACTTATTTTTGATATAAACCTTGTGTGGTGTCCATCTGTAGTGCGTCACTAGATTACTGTATGTGTTCACAAATGCTTTACACACTGCCTCTGAGATAAGCCTGTCTGCTCGTGCCAAGCTACCAAGGGGGTGAGCAGGGGTTATTTTAGGAGTGTACCCCTTTACCCTGACTAGAGGCGAGGGTCCCTATTTGTCACAAGTACCTACCTGTGCCAACTAGAGACCCCCAATTCTAACAGTACATCTCACCAAGTATAACTTGCCCAGGATTCACAAGGTCTTGTGTCACCATTGTGACACTTGCCCCTGTGTCCCTAAATGCCAAAGCCTCACGTCCATTGATTAAAGGCTGTTGTCTGTACTTGCCCAGATTACTGGGACTCACAGAGGAGGTCACATCCATGCCTCCATCACAGACTAACACAGCCTGAGTCAGTTCTCTGACTAGGTCAGAGCCCAACTCAGTACCCAGGGTGAACCCTACTAAACCCTTGGCTGGAGCACTCCCACCAACTGTACTAGGGGGAACAGGTGCCTTAGGGGCATTGGTGGGTGCTGGACTTGAGTCTTTGGACTTGGTGCAATCACTGGTCCAGTGGGTCTTTTGCTTACAGACCTTGCACCATGGTTTTCTTTGGCCTTTCCCTTTGGTAGACTGTGAATCCCCACCAGAAGAAGATTTTTGGGGGCCTGATGAAGACTTTTGATCTTTACCCTTCTCCCCACCCTTTTCAGAGTTCTTAGCATCTTGCTTCTTGGTTTCCCCACCTTGGTTCTGTACCTTCTGCTTCACCCTGGTTCTGACCCATTTGTCTGCCTTCTTTCCCAATTCTTGGGGAGAGGTCAGATCAGAGTCTACCAGGTATTGATGCAACAGCTGATTTTGACAGTTATTAAGAATCTGCTCCCTCATTATCAGATTGTACAATCCTGAGAAGTCACACACCTTACTGCCCATCAACCAGCCTTCCAGAGCCTTGGCAGAACAATCCACATAGTCTACCCAGTCTTGAGTCTGTGCTTTTTGGGTATCTCTGAACTTCAACCTGTACTGTTCAGTGGTTAGGCCAAACCCATCAATAAGAGCACTCTTCAAGACCTTGTAATTATCAGCATCCTCCTCTCTAACAGTGAGGAGCTTATCTCTACCTTTGTCTGCAAAGGAGAGCCACAAGATTGCTGCCCACTGCTCCTGAGGGACCTTCTGTACTTTACAGGCCCTCTCTAGAGCAGTTATCCACTTGTGGATGTCATCCCCATTCTGATAGGGAGGGACAATCTTGCTCAGGTTCCTATGGTCATAGGACCTTTCCCTATCTCTAGGGACATGGCTGCCACCATGGGACTCTAGTCCCAACTTTCTTTTCTCTCTAAAGAGATCTAGGGACTCCTGTCTAAGGCTACTTGCTTCCTTCTGAGTTCAAGCTGAGCTTCCTCATATTGAATCAGCCTTGTTCTCCTCTCATGAGAGGATTCCCTCCTATGAGATGAGACAGAGCTCCCTATTGAGGTGCCAGAGTGGTTAGACTCCTGAGAAGGAGATCTAGACTTCCTGGGCACACTCTTAATCCTTCCTGGGGGGACAAAGAGGGCATCATTCTGATCATCCTCCTCATCTTCCTCAGGAGGGATTGGGTTATCCAGGTCAGGGCCATTGTCACCCTCCTGGCCAGTTTCAGTGGGGGGGCTGGGGGTATTTCTACCCCTGGTCCCATCCTCATCTTCTGCCCCACCCTCAGCTCCTACCCCTTCAGTCCCCAAGGGCTTACTAAGGTCATAAGCCACCAACAACTCTTTAAGGTGTTGGGTGGTGGGAGCTTTGGCCTGTCCTTATTTTTCTCAAGTTGCATAAAGCTCTCAATTCCAAGAATGGGAGTGTATCATACTTGGAGGGTGGAAGCTCAGTGGCTTCCTGCAAGGATTCTTTAGATCCTACCCTTAAAGACATTACTAGTGTGGTGTGGTGTATGCACTACCTACTCTAGTGTGGCCTACTAAACTCTCTTGAGTTGTAGAAAGGGTGTGCTATCCCTTAACACACAACTCTAAGTTCAGTTGAACTTACTGTATTCTAAGCTTAAATTATATGTACCTTAGGTACCTTTAGTGGTTTTCAGTTGATCAATTCAATTGAGATTATCTGGTAAAACAATAGCAAGCTGGAATCCCACACGCTGCACACCAATGTGAGAAGTTGGCCTGGTATATGCTGTCCACTAATTATAGTGGGCACCTTGCACCAGTCCAAACAACCCCTTATTGGAGATAGGTTAAAGACAACCTTATTGAAAGCTATCCTAGTGGTAGCTATGGAGAGCAGCCTTCAGGCTAAGTCTTGAAGGAATGTAAAGCAGCTTGTTTTACCAGTCTATAATCTCTTGAGTGATCAAATGAAAGAGCACCACACCAGGTATATATTCAAAATATATGTATTTATTGCTAAACACACCCCTCTAGTCTCTTTATGAGGCTACAGTTCGAAGTACATAAGTTAGAAGTTATTTAAACACAGTAATAGCACAAATACACGTTTGGGCCCTAGGGGTGTACCAAACCATATACCAATAAAGTGGTATAAGAACCACGACTGAACTAGACACTAGGCCTAGAGCCTCTAGAAGTGCTTGGACCACAAGGAACCACACAGGGGACCCACGGGGGACGCGTGCAGTGTAAATACACAACCGCGATACGCCGTTGACTTCTATGGAGAAAGTCGTGATCGGGAAATTAAAGAAAAGGGACACTTAAAGGAGGACTTGGAGCAAACCCCTTGAGATCTAGGACTTTGAAGAGTCTCTACCCACAGGAGCACCGGAGTACTCGTGTTACCTCACCCAGGGAAGCCGGGTGCATAGGTGCCTTTCGGGGTCGGGTTTCGTCGTCGATTTGAATGGCGATCTGCTGCAAAGTGCTGCTGGCGACCAAGTGGAAAGTGTCCGGGTGGATCCAAGAGTGGATCGGAGATCTGAAGAACCTGAAAGCAGAGGGGACAGAGTCTGGGTCACTAGCCAGTGACCAGGAAGGCGATGGACAGATGCCCACCGATGTCGAGTGCTTCAGGTGTGTTGATGGTCATCTTGACTCTTCAGCCACGAGGTCCAGGAGGTGTTGTCGGTGACCAGGAGCAGGATTCGGGCTGGTACACGATGTTTGTCGAGTGCTGAGGTGTCGGCGACCGGATTGGACCCAACAAGCCTTGGCAACGGCAAGTCTTGATGCAGAGGAAGAATGTCGATGGTGCAGACCAGCAAGGACTGGGGAACTCACCCAGCAAGGGTAAGTGAGGGCAGGCCTGGAGCAACCAGGATGCCAAGTAAGAAAAACATTGGCCTTCGTTAAGGGCTACTAGCCAACGGGCTAGCGACCGCAAAGGAGCCTCGAGACATTGCACGTGGATCTGGCTCACAGGACACTCGTGGAGTGGAGGCCAGTGATCTTCGGTGCAGTTGGTGCTGGAGGCTAGGGCTACTCGAAGCCCAAAGCACGACTTCGTGGGAGACCCCGAAGAGGATGCACTTGCAAATGTGCTTGGTGTCTAGGGGTCACAGTCTCAAGTCACCCCTGATAGCTACGTACCTCAGCTTTGCTGGGGACTCAGGGTAGCCTCGGGGAAGTCTGAGAATCTACCTCTGGTAATGCGATGACTTTAGCGTCCGACGGGATCTTCAGAAATGCGAACCAGACAGATGCTTCTTTGGTGCCTGCCAAGCAGGGGAGTCACTCCTTGACCCCAAGGGAGATTCTTCTGTCCTCTAATCGTGAGTAGAGCGTCGAAGGTCCAGGATTCAGTTTCAGAGTTTCATCCAGGGATAATCTAAAGTCCTAAGGACTGGGTTCCTATACTTATACAAAGTTTAGGGGTTGGACTACTCTGTGGCCCCACCTATGGGTGGGTCAGGGCAGAGGGGTGGCTACACCCTTTCCCTTTGTCCAGTTCACGCCAAAGCAGGGGCTGCAAGCCCCTGATCCGGTTTGAACTGGGGTATGCACAGGGACACCAAGTGTGCCCCCAGTGCAGGACTTCAAAGCACCCGAAAGTGCTCCCGCCCAGCCCTAATACACATTATCCTGTCTGGGGAGGTGGTCACACCTCCCTGGGACAGGAAACCTATTGTCCAGGCCTCCCCTGCCGGAGTTTCGTCCAGCAGCAGGAGGCCAGACTCGTGTCTGTGGCAGCAGCATCCATTTTGTGATGCCAGGGCTTTGGAAAGAAGTTACCGGGCTAGCCAGAGTTAACATGTCTTTCCCTCTAGAAGGGTGGAATGCTACCCCGCCGCCAGAATTGGCGGGGGGTAGTATTCCAAGATGTTTGACACGAAACACGACATGTTTAGGTGCAGCCATTCCAAAGTTAGCATTTAACGCGAGGTTATAATGCGCTTAAGAGTATATGGTCAGGCTGCACTACAAACAGCATCAGAGAAGGGTCTCCGAACGCTGCAGAGGGGCCCTGCTCATGCAGGGGCACCCTCTCACATAGGAACCATGCACTCTGCCTTTAGGATTGATAAGGCCTGCCTTAGGAGTGACTTATAGGTTTATATGTGTGTATGTATTTAGTGATATAGGTAACCTATCACAGTAAGGGGTGCATGCACCACCTTACCCAGGCTGCAGTAGCAGACCTGTGGTGTCAGTTTGGATGGCCTGCCAGGGGTGGCATAATACATGCTGCAGCCCCTGGTAGGCCTCTGAGGTACCTATGCCCTTGGTACATAGTATACCATATACTAGGGACTTATAAGGGCACTCCAGATTCCAATCAGTGATGTGCCTAAGGCACATGGAAACCATTTTAGAGAGGAAGCAGCTAGGCTGGGGTTCTGATTAGCAGGGCCCCAGCCAGACTAATGTCGAAAAACAGTGTAGCATCAGCAAAAAGTGGGGGTACCCATGTGAAGCAGATCCTACTCTCCTACACCTTCTTCCCTTTTTGCATCCCTCTTGCCTCTTTCTGCTGTTCTCTTGCCATTGAATGCACCTCTCTTGCCTCTTTCTGCACCTCACGTGCCTCCTTCTGTCCTTCTCTTGCTTCTTTCCACACCTCTGTTTCTTCTTTCAGCACTTCTTTTGCCTCTTTCTGCACTTCTCTTGCTTGTTTCTGCACCTCTATTGCGTCTTTCTGCACCTCTGTTGCCTCTTTCTGCACCTCACTTGCTTCTTTCTACACCCCTCTTGCCTCTTTTTGCACCCCTGTTCCCTCTTTCTGCACCTTTCCTGCCTGTTTCTGCACCTTTCTTGCCTCTTTCTGTACCTCTGTTGCTACTTTCTGCACTTCTCTTGCTCTTTCTGTACCCTTAGCGCCTCTTTCAGCACCTATGTTGCTTCTTTCTGCACCTCTCTTCCTTCTTTCTGCACCCCTCCTGCCTCTTTCTGTACTTGTCTTTCCTCTTTGTGCACCTCTCCTACTTTGTTCTGCTCCCCTCTTGCCTCTTTTTGCACCTCTGTTAGTTCTTTCTGTACTGCTCTTGCTTCTTTATGCACCTTACTTGCCTCTTTCTTCACTTCTCTTCCTTCTTTCTGCACCCCTCCTGCCTCTTTCTGTACCTTTCTTGCCTCTTTGTGCACCTCTCCTAACCTTTTCTGCACTGCTCTTGCTTCATTCTGCACCTCGCTTGCCTCATTCTGCACTTCTCTTGCTTCTTTCTACACCTCTGTTGCTTCTTTCAGCAATTCTCTTTCCTCTTTTTGCACTTCTCTTCCTTGTTTCTGCGCTTCTCTTGCGTCTTTCTGCACCTCTGTTGCCTTTTTCCTGCAGCTCACTTTCTTCTTTCTGCACCCCTCTTGCCTCTTTCTGCACCCCTCTTCCCTCTTTCTGCACCTCTCTTGCCTCTTTCTGTACCTCTGTTGCTTCTTTCTGTACTTCTCTTGCTCTTTCTGCACCCTTCATGCCTCTTTCAGCACCTCTGTTGCTTCTTTCTGCACGTCTCTTCCTTCTTTCTTCTGTACCCCTCCTGCCTCTTTCTGCACTTGTCTTACCTCTTTGTGCACCTCTCCTACTTATTTCTGCACCTCTCTTGCCTCTTTTCGCACCTCTGTTTGTACTTTCTGCACTGCTCTTGCTTCTTTATGCACCTCTTTTTCAAATTTCTGTATCCCTCTTGCCTCATCCCTCATGCCTCTTTCTGTACCCCTCTTCCCTCTTTCTGCACCTCTCTTGCCTCTGTCTGCACACCTGTTCTCTCTTTCTGCTCCCCTTTTGCCTGTTTCTTCAACTCTCTTGCCTATTTCTGCAGTTCTCTTGCCTCCTTATGCACCTCACTTGCCTCTTTCTGCACTTCTATTGCCTCTTTCTGCACCTCTCTTGCTTCTTTCTGCACCCCTGTTGTCTTTTTCTGCATCCCTGTTGTCTCTTTCTGTTCTCATCTTCCCTCTTTCTGCACCTCTCTTGCTTCTTTCTGCAGTTCGCTTGCTTCTTTCTGCACCCTTCTTCCCTTTTTGCATCCCTCTTGCCTCTTTCTGCTGTTCTCTTGCCATTGAATGCACCTCTCTTGCCTCTTTCTGCACCTCACTTGCCTCCTTCTGCCCTTCTCTTGCTTCTTTCCACACCTCTGTTTCTTCTTTCAGCACTTCTTTTGCCTCTTTCTGCACTTCTCTTGCTTGTTTCTGCACCTCTCTTGCGTCTTTCTGCACCGCTGTTGCCTCTTTCTGCACCTCACTTGCTTCTTTCTACACCCCTCTTGCCTCTTTTTGCACCCCTTTTTTCTCTTTCTGCACCTCTCTTGCATCTTTCTGTATCCCTGTTCCCTCCTTCTGCACCTTTCCTGCCTGTTTCTGCACCTTTCTTGCCTCTTTCTGTACCTCTGTTGCTTCTTTCTGCACTTCTCTTGCTCTTTCTGCACCCTTAGCGCCTCTTTCTGCACCTCTGTTGCCTCTTTCCTGCAGCTCACTTTCTTCTTTCGGCACCCCTCTTGCCTCTTTCTGCACCCCTCTTCCCTCTTTCTGTACCTCTCTTGCCTCTTTTTGCACCCTTGTTCCCTGTTTCTGCATCTTTCCTACCTGTTTCTGCACCTCTCTTGCCTCTTTCTGTACCTCTGTCGCTTCTTTCTGTACTTCTCTTCTCTTTCTGCACCCTTCACGCCTCTTTCAGCACCTGTGTTGCTTCTTTCTGCACGTCTCTTCCTTCTTTCTTCTGTACCCCTCCTGCCTCTTTCTGTATTTGTCTTGCCTCTTTGTGCACCTCTCCTACTTATTTCTGCACCTCTCTTGCCTCTTTTTGCACCTCTGTTGGTTCTTTCTGCACTGCTCTTGCTTCTTTATGCACCTCTTTTGCAAATTTCTGCATCCCTCTTCCCTCTTTCTGTACCCCTCTTCCCTCTTTCTGCACCTCTCTTGCCTCTGTCTGCACACCTGTTCCCTCTTTCTGCACCCCTTTTGCCTGTTTCTGCAACTCTCTTGCCTCTTTCTGCAGTTCTCTTCCTTCTTTCTGCACCCCTCCTGCCTCTTTCTGTACCTTTCTTGCCTCTTTGTGCTCCTCTCCTAACCTTTTCTGCACTGCTCTTGCTTCTTTCTGTACCTCACTTGCCTCTTTCTGCACTTCTCTTGCTTCTTTCTACACCTCTGTTGCTTCTTTCAGCAATTCTCTTTCCTCTTTTTGCACTTCTCTTCCTTGTTTCTGCACTTCTCTTGCGTCTATCTGCACCTCTGTTGCCTTTTTCCTGCAGCTCACTTTCTTCTTTCTGCACCCCTCTTGCCTCTTTCTGCACCCCTCTTCCCTCTTTCTGCACCTCTCTTGCCTCTTTTTGCACCCTTGTTCCCTGATTCTGCATCTTTCCTACCTGTTTCTGCACCTCTCTTGCCTCTTTCTCTACCTCTGTTGCTTCTTTCTGTACTTCTTTTGCTCTTTCTGCACCCTTCACGCCTCTTTCAGCACCTATGTTGCTTCTTTCTGCACGTATCTTCCTTCTTTCTTCTGTACCCCTCCTGCCTCTTTCTGTACTTGTCTTGCCTCTTTCTGCACCTCTCCTACTTATTTCTGCACCTCTCTTGCCTCTTTTTGGACCTCTGTTGGTTCTTTCTGCACTGCTCTTGCTTCTTTATGCACCTCTTTTGCAAATTTATGCATCCCTCTTTCCTCTTTCTGTACCACTCTTCCTTCTTTCTGCACCTCTCTTGCCTCTTTCTGCACACCTGTTCCCTATTTCTGCAATCCTTTTGCCTGTTTCTGCAACTCTCTTGCCTCTTTTTGCAGTTCTCTTGCCTCCTTCTGCACCTCACTTACCTCTTTCTGCACTTCTCTTGCTTCTTTCAACACCTCTGTTTCTTCTTTCAGCACTTCTTTTGCCTCTTTCTGCACTTCTCTTGCTTGTTTCTGCACCTCTCTTGCATTTTTCTGCACCTCTGTTGCCTCTTTCTGCACCTCACTTGATTCTTTCTACACCCCTCTTGCCTCTTTTTGAACCCCTTTTTTATCTTTCTGCACCTCTCTTCCTTCTTTCTGCACCCCTCCTGCCTCTTTCTATACTTGTCTTGCCTCTTTGTGCACCTCTCCTACTTTGTTCTGCTCCCCTCTTGCCTCTTTTTGCACCTCTGTTAGTTCTTTCTGTACTGCTCTTGCTTCTTTCTGCACCTTACTTGCCTCTTTCTTCACTTCTCTTCCTTCTTTCTGCACCCCTCCTGCCTCTTTCTGTACCTTTCTTGCCTCTTTGTGCACCTCTCCTACCTTTTTCTGCACTGCTCTTACTTCTTTCTGCACCTCACTTGCCTCTTTCTGCACTTCTCTTGCTTCTTTCTACACCTCTGTTGCTTCTTTCAGCAATTCTCTTGCCTCTTTTGCACTTCTCTTCCTTGTTTCTGCACTTTTCTTGCGTCTTTCTGCACCTCTGTTGCCTCTTTCCTGCAGCTCACTTTCTTCTTTCTGCACCCCTCTTGCCTCTTTCTGAACCCCTCTTCCCTCTTTCTGCACCTCTCTTGCCTCTTTTTGCACCCTTGTTCCCTGTTTCTGCATCTTTCCTACCTGTTTCTGCACCTCTCTTGCCTCTTTCTGTACCTCTGTTGCCTCTTTCTGCACCCCTCTTCCCACTTTCTGCACCTCTCTTGCTTCTTTTTTCACCCTTGTTCCCTCTTTCTGTACCTTTCCTGCCTGTTTCTGTACTTCTCTTGCCTCTTTCTGCACCCCTCCTGCCTCTTTCTATACTTGTCTTACCTCTTTGTGCACCTCTCCTACTTTGTTCTGCTCCCCTCTTTCCTCTTTTTGCACCTCTGTTAGTTCTTTCTGTACTGCTCTTGCTTCTTTCTGCACCTTACTTGCCTCTTTTTTCACTTCTCTTCCTTCTTTCTGCATCCCTCCTGCCTCTTTCTGTACCTTTCTTGCCTCTTTGTGCACCTCTCCTACCTTTTTCTGCACTGCTCTTGCTTCTTTCTGCACCTCACTTGCCTCTTTCTGCACTTCTCTTGCTTCTTTCTACACCTCTGTTGCTTCTTTCAGCAATTCTCTTGCCTCTTTTTGCACTTCTCTTCCTTGTTTCTGCACTTCTCTTGCGTCTTTCTGCACCTCTGTTGCCTCTTTCCTGCAGCTCACTTTCTTCTTTCTGCACCCCTCTTGCCTCTTTCTTCACCCCTCTTCCCTCTTTCTGCACCTCTCTTGCCTCTTTCTGTACCTCTGTTGCTTCTTTCTGTACTTCTCTTGCTCTTTCTGCACCCTTCACACCTCTTCCAGCACCTCTGTTGCTTCTTTCTGCACGTCTCTTCCTTCTTTCATCTGTACCCCTCCTGCCTCTTTCTGTACTTGTCTTGCCTCTTTGTGCACCTCTCCTACTTATTTCTGCATGTCTCGTGCCTCTTTTTGCATCTCTGTTGGTTCTTTCTGCACTGCTCTTGCTTCTTTATGCACCTCTTTTGCAAATTTCTGCATCCCTCTTACCTCTTTCTGTACCCCTCTTCCCTCTTTCTGCACCCCTTTTGCCTGTTTCTGAAACTCTCTTGCCTCATTCTGCAGTTCTCTTGCCTCCTTCTGCACCTCCCTTGCTTCTTTTTTTTCACCCCTGTTGTCTCTTTCTGCACCCCTGTTGCCTCTTTCTGCACCCCTCTTCCCACTTTCTGCACCTCTCTTGCCTCTTTTTTCACCCTTGTTCCCTCTTTCTGTACCTTTCCTGCCTGTTTCTGCACTTCTCTTGCCTCTTTCTGCACCCTTTGCACCTCTTTCAGCACCTCTGTTGCTTCTTTCTGCCATTCTCTACCTTCTTTCTGCACCCCTCCTGCCTCTTTCTGTACCCCTCTTGCCAATTTGTGCATCTCTCCTACCTCTTTCTGCACGCCTCTTGCCTCTTTTTGAACCTCTGTTAGTTCTTTCTGCACTGCTCTTGCTTCTTTCTGCACCTCTTTTGCAAATGTCTGCATCCCTCATGCCTCTTTCTGCACCCTCTTCCCTTTTTCTCCACCTCTCTTGCTTCTTTCTGCACTTCTCCTGCTTCTTTCTGCACTGCTCTTGCTTCTTTCTGCACCTTACTTGACTCTTTCTTCACATCTCTTCCTTCTTTCTGCACCCCTCCTGCCTCTTTCTGTACCTTTCTTGTCTCTTTGTGCACCTCTCCTACCTGTTTCTGCACTGCTCTTGCTTCTTTCTGCACCTCACTTGTCTCTTTCTGCACTTCTCTTTCTTCTTTCTACACCTCTGTTGCTTCTTTAAGCAATTCTCTTGCCTCTTTCTGCACTTCTCTTCCTTCTTTCTGCACCCCTCCTGCCTCTTTCTGTACCTTTCTTGCCTCTTTCTGCACCTCTCCTACCTGTTTCTGCACTGCTCTTGCTTCTTTCTGCACCTCACTTGTCTCTTTCTGCACTTCTCTTTCTTCTTTCTACACCTCTGTTGCTTCTTTAAGCAATTCTCTTGCCTCTTTCTGCACTTCTCTTCCTTTTTTCTGCACCCCTCCTGCCTCTTTCTGTACCTTTCTTGCCTCTTTCTGCACCTCACTTGCCTCTTTCTTCACTTCTCTTCCTTCTTTCTGCACCCCTCCTGCCTCTTTCTGTACCTTTCTTGCCTCTTTGTGCACCTCTCCTACCTCTTTCTGCACTGCTCTTGCTTCTTTCTGCACCTCACTTTCCTCTTTCTGTACCTCTGTTACCTCTTTCCTGCAGCTCACTTGCTTCTTTCTGCACCCCTCTTGCCTCTTTCTGCACCCCTCTTCCCTCTTTCTGCACCTCTCTTGCCTCTTTTTGCATCCTTGTTCCCTCTTTCTGTACCTTTCCTACCTGTTTCTGCACCTCTCTTGCCTCTTTCTGTACCTCTGTTGCTTCTTTCTGTACTTCTCTTGCTCTTTCTGCACCCTTCACGCCTCTTTCAGCACCTCTGATGCTTCTTTCTGCACTTCTCTTCCTTCTTTCATCTGCACCCCTCCTGCCTCTTTCTGTACTTGTCTTGCCTCTTTGTGCATCTCTCCTTCTTTTTTCTGCACCTCTCTTGCCTCTTTTTGCACCTCTGTTGGTTCTTTCTGAACTTCTCTATCTTCTTTATGCACCTCTTTTACAAATTTATGTATCCCTCTTGCCTCTTTCTGTACCCCTCTTCCCTCTTTCTGCACCGCTCTTGCCTCTGTCTGCACACCTGTTCCCTCTTTCTGCACCCCTTTTGCCTGTTTCTGTAACTCTCTTGCCTCTTTCTGCAGTTTTCTTGCCTCCTTCTGCACCTCACTTGCCTCTTTCTGCACTTCTATTGCCTATTTCTGCACCTCTCTTGCTTCTTTCTGCACCCGTTGTCTCTTTCTGCACCCCTGTTGCCTCTTTCTGCACCCCTCTTCCCTCTTTCTGCACCTCTCTTGCCTCTTTTTTCACCCTTGTTCCCTCTTTCTGCACCTTTCCTGCCTGTTTCTGCACCTCTCTTGCTTCTTTCTGTACCTCTGTTGCTTCTTTCTTCACTTCTCTTGCCTCTTTCTGCACCCTTCGCGCTTCTTTCAGCATCTCTGTTGCTTCTTTCTGCACTTCTCTTCCTTCTTTCTGCACCCCTCCTGCCTCTTTCTGTACTTGTCTTGCCTCTTTGTGCATCTCTCCTTCTTTTTTCTGCACCTCTCTTGCCTCTTTTTGCACCTCTGTTGGTTCTTTCTGAACTTCTCTTGCTTCTTTATGCACCTCTTTTGCAAATTTCTTCATCCCTCTTGCCTCTTTCTGTACTTCTCTTCCCTCTTTCTGCACCTCTCTTGCCTCTGTCTGCACACCTGTTCCCTCATTCTGCACCCCTTTTGCCTGTTTCTGTAACTCTCTTGCCTCTTTCTGCAGTTCTCTTGCCTCCTTCTGCATCTCACTTGCCTCTTTCTGCACTTCTATTGCCTATTTCTGCACCTCTCTTGCTTCTTTTTGCACCCCTGTTGTCTCTTTCTGCACCCCTGTTGCCTCTTTCTGCACCCCTCTTCCCTCTTTCTGCACCTCTCTTTCCTCTTTTTGCACCCTTGTTCCCTCTTTCTGCACCTTTCCTGCCTGTTTCTGCACTTCTCTTGCCTCTTTCTGAACCCTTCGCACCTCTTTCCAGCACCTCTGTTCCTTCTTTCTGCCATTCTCTTCCTTCTTTCTGCACCCCTCCTGCCTCTTTCTGTACCTCTCTTGGAAATTTGTGCATCTCTCCTACCTCTTTCTGCACCTCTCTTGCCTCTTTTTGAACCTCTGTTAGTTCTTTCTGCACTGCTCTTGCTTTTTTCTGCACCTCTTTTGCAAATGTCTGCATCCCTCATGCCTCTTTCTGTACTTGTCTTGCCTCTTTGTGCATTTCTCCTTCTTTTTTCTGCACCTCTCTTGCCTCTTTTTGCACCTCTGTTGGTTCTTTCTGAACTTCTCTTGCTTCTTTATGCACCTCTTTTGCAAATTTCTGCATCCCTCTTGCCTCTTTCTGTACCCCTCTTCCCTCTTTCTGTACCTCTCTTGCCTCTGTCTGCACACCTGTTCCATCTTTCTGCACCCCTTTTGCCTGTTTCTGTAACTCTCTTGCCTCTTTCTGCAGTTTTCTTGCCTCCTTCTGCACCTCACTTGCCTCTTTCTGCACTTCTATTGCCTATTTCTGCAGCTCTCTTGCTTCTTTTTGCACCCCTGTTGTCTCTTTCTGCACCCCTGTTGCCTCTTTCTGCACCCCTCTTCCCTCTTTCTGCACCTCTCTGGCCTCTTTTTTCACCCTTGTTCCCTCTTTCTGCACCTTTTCTGCCTGTTTCTGCACCTCTCTTGCTTCTTTCTGTACCTCTGTTGCTTCTTTCTTCACTTCTCTTGCCTCTTTCTGCACCCTTCGTGCCTCTTTCAGCACCTCTTTTGCTTCTTTCTGCACTTCTCTTCCTTCTTTTCGCACCCCTCCTGCCTCTTTCTGTACTTGTCTTGCCTCTTTGTGCATCTCTCCTTCTTTTTTCTGCACCCCTCTTGCCTCTTTCTGTACCCCTCTTCCCTCTTTCTGTACCTCTCTTGCCTCTGTCTGCACACCTGTTCCATCTTTCTGCACCCCTTTTGCCTGTTTCTGTAACTCTCTTGCCTCTTTCTGCAGTTTTCTTGCCTCCTTCTGCACCTCACTTGCCTCTTTCTGCACTTCTATTGCCTATTTCTGCAGCTCTCTTGCTTCTTTTTGCACCCCTGTTGTCTCTTTCTGCACCCCTGTTGCCTCTTTCTGCACCCCTCTTCCCTCTTTCTGCACCTCTCTTTCCTCTTTTTGCACCCTTGTTCCCTCTTTCTGCACCTTTCCTGCCTGTTTCTGCACTTCTCTTGCCTCTTTCTGAACCCTTCGCACCTCTTTCCAGCACCTCTGTTCCTTCTTTCTGCCATTCTCTTCCTTCTTTCTGCACCCCTCCTGCCTCTTTCTGTACCTCTCTTGGAAATTTGTGCATCTCTCCTACCTCTTTCTGCACCTCTCTTGCCTCTTTTTGAACCTCTGTTAGTTCTTTCTGCACTGCTCTTGCTTTTTTCTGCACCTCTTTTGCAAATGTCTGCATCCCTCATGCCTCTTTCTGTACTTGTCTTGCCTCTTTGTGCATTTCTCCTTCTTTTTTCTGCACCTCTCTTGCCTCTTTTTGCACCTCTCTTGCCTCTTTCTGTACCTCTGTTGCTTCTTTCTGTACTTCTCTTGCTCTTTCTGCACCCTTCACGCCTCTTTCAGCACCTCTGATGCTTCTTTCTGCACTTCTCTTCCTTCTTTCATCTGCACCCCTCCTGCCTCTTTCTGTACTTGTCTTGCCTCTTTGTGCATATCTCCTTCTTTTTTCTGCACCTCTCTTGCCTCTTTTTGCACCTCTGTTGGTTCTTTCTGAACTTCTCTTGCTTCTTTATGCAGCTCTTTTGCAAATTTCTGCATCCCTCTTGTCTCTTTCTGTACCCCTCTTCCCTCTTTCTGCACCTCTCTTGCCTCTGTCTGCACACCTGTTCCCTCATTCTGCACCCCTTTTGCCTGTTTCTGTGACTCTCTTGCCTCTTTCTGCAGTTCTCTTGCCTCCTTCTGCATCTCACTTGCCTGTTTCTGCACCTCTCTTGCTTCTTTCTGTACCTCTGTTGCTTCTTTCTTCACTTCTCTTGCCTCTTTCTGCACCCTTCGTGCCTCTTTCAGCACCTCTGTTGCTTCTTTCTGCACTTCTCTTCCTTCTTTCTGCACCCCTCCTGCCTCTTTCTGTACCTCTCTTGCCAATTTGTGCATCTCTCCTACCTCTTTCTGCACCCCTCTATCCTCTTTTTGAACCTCTGTTAGTTATTTCTGCACTGCTCTTGCTTCTTTCTGCACCTCTTTTGCAAATGTCTCCATCCCTCATGCCTCTTTCTGCACCCTCTTCCCTATTTTTCCACCTCTCTTGCTTCTTTCTGCACCTCTCTTGCAAATTTCTGTATCCCTCTTACATCTTTCTGCACCCCTGTTCCCTCTTTCTGTACCTTTCTTGCCTGTTTCTGCACCTCTCTTGCCTCTTTCGGCACCTCTGTTGCTTCTTTCTGCACTTCTTTTGCCTCTTTCTGCACCTCTCTTGCCTCTTTAAGAACCTCTGTTGCTTCTTTCTGCACTTCTCTTGCTTCTTTCTGCACCCCTCTTGCCTCTTTCTGTATCCCTTTTGCCTCTTTGTACACCTGTCCTGTCTCTTCCTGCACCTCTCTTTCCTTTTTCTGCAGTTCTCTTGCCTCTTTATGCACCTCTTTTGCTTCTTTCTGTACTTTTCTTGCCTCTTTCTGTACGCCTCCTGCCTTTTTCTGCAGTTCTCTTGAATCTTTCTGCACCTCTTTTGCTTCTTTCTGTACTTTTCTTGCCTCTTTCTGTACCCCTCTTGCCTCTTTTTGCACCTCTGTTGGTTCTTTCTGCACTGCTGTTGCTTCTTTCTGCACCTCTGACTTAGAGGTAGTTTTAATCCCCCTGCCCTATTATGCACTAGGGCCTTACAGGGGAGGTCATGTTAATCACAGGGGTACCCCAACCCATAGTGTACCCTAGTGTATGTAGGTGTTTTCACTGTATTCTAAGTGTCTTTTAGCATAGCACTGGCTCCAGGCCTGGTTAGTCAGAGTCAGTTACCACCAGTACCAGTCTGCAGAAAGTTGGGGGCACGGGATGACTTTGCAACAAGACCTCTTTCTGCACCTCTGTTGGTTCTTTCTGCATATCTCTTGCTTCTTTCTGCACCTTTCTTCGTCTTTCTGGACTTCTGTTGCCTCTTTCTGCATTTCTCTTGCTTCTTTCAGCGCATTTCTTCCTCTTTCTGCATATGTCCTACCTATGTAGGCATAGTTAGAAATAAGACGTTATAGGTATTAATTAGCATTTAAAAAACCTAAGAAATTCACTGAAAAAACCATAGGTTTCAGGGACGTTATAGGTATTAATTAGCATTTAAAAAACCTAAGAAATTCACTGAAAAACCATAGGTTTCAGGGACGTTATAGTTAGAAATTAGCATTTAAAAAACTTTAGAAATTCACTGAAAAAAAACACAAGTTTCAGGGATGTTATAGTTAGTTGGACATTTCAGTCATACAAAACCAGAGAAATTCGGCCGTTATAGTTAGTTGAGGTAACTATAACTTGCGCCCCGCAATGCACTGCTCATGACGTCACATGTTACATCACTCATGACATGATCATAGACATCACTGATGACATCACTGATGACATCTCAAATGACATCACTGATGACATCACTGATGACATCATCCACGTGATAATCTGATGCACCTCCTCACACCCTAAAATAAACTTTGATACAACCACTCTAAAATACAGACTACCATTTTCGAAACCAAAGACACACCAATACCAGTTACTACATACCCACTCACTGATTCCTAGGTCTACACACACATTTACTCATTCACCCATACAGTCACTCATACATGCAGTCACTCATCAATACAGCACTATCATATACACTCATACACCTATACAGACACTCACACACCGCCACTTACCCATAGAGTTACTCACACATATAGTCAGTCATGCAAAGAATCAATCACACTCCCATTTACTCACCTACACAATTATTCACACACCACCTCACTTATTCATACAGATACTAACACATACTTACTCTCTTATACAATCACTGACACAAGCACACACTCATCCATACAGCCACTCTCACAATCACTCACTCTCACATATAGTCATTTATATAGTCCAACACTCACATATACTGCCTTTCACATATGTAGTTACTCACACATGTACCACTGAGACATCTAAACACTCACCAACACACCCATACACACACTCACCCACCCATACAGCCCTTCACAGAAGCACACTTGAACCCATACACCCAGTGAATCACCCACTCACACATCTATGTACAAAGTCACATACCCCCCACCCACCCACACAGACACTCAGGCACCCATACAGATACTCAGACAATCAATCAATAACCCATATAGACACTCATGTAGCTACTCACCAACCCATGCAGCCGCTTGCACACCAACTGACAGACTGATACAGACATTCACACAGTTTAGTCACTAACCATGCATTCAGTAAGACACGTTTAATCACTCACTTATACAGTCAGTCACGCACCTATTAAATCATCCATACAGACACTTATACACCCACTCATTCTTCAATACACCTTGGCATATATATATATATATAAAACATATTTAAACTTTACAGAAACACTCAGCCATTGGATGATGTCATCAGTGATGTCATTTGAGATGTCATCAGTGATGTCACTGACCATGTCATGAGTGATATAATATGTGACGTCATCAGCAGTGCATTGCGGGGGCGCAAGTTATAGGTCCCTCAACTAACTATAACAGCCGAATTTCTCTGGTTTTGTACGACTGAAATGTCGAACTAACTATAACGTCCCTGAAACCTGTGGTTTTTTCAGTGAATTTCTAAGGTTTTTTAAATGCTAATTTCTAACTATAACGTCCCTGAAACCTATTGTTTTTCAGTGAATATATATATATATAGTTTAAAATTATTAGTTTTATAATACTTTTTAACTAGATATATGTTAAATATATATATAAATATAAAAATATGCCTGAGAGGGTATTGTTGTGATGTACATATATATATGTATGTGTGTTTAAGTTTTCTAAAGTAAGTTTATTTGTTATATTTGTTACCATATACATTAAATATATTACATTTTTATTAAATTAATGATAGTATTTAATATATTTTATTTTTAATATTTTAATGTATATATAATTAAAGATTGATATATAATACAACAATATTATTCAAAACAATTTAAAAAAATATTTTTGTACTTACCTTTTTAATTATAGGTTCTAGATATTTTTGTAGTAGATATTTTTGTCTCGATAATTTGGTAGGTTTATATTTTGGCAGTGAGCCCTGTTCTTCAACCCTGTGAAGGAGCTGTTGTTGCAAATCTTTGTTGTGAGAGAGTTGCAGATTTTTGATCCATTACCTGGAAACGTGTTCCCCAATGTGGAGTTTTCTTGTGCTGGTGTGTGTCAAGTCATACGTTAGCTTTGCTTCCTCCAACCAGGATCTGTTTGTTTGCCAAGTACTTTGTCAGGCCTTGTAAGTCGTACAAATGATCTTGAATGTGCCTCGAGGCTAGACACGCAGCTAGTATAATGATGACAGAACTGAGGTGATGTGATTGAATTTTGTTTCTTCGAAGATAACGCAGGAAGCAGAGTGTAGGACCGCTTTTAGTAGCGGTAGCTATAACCTAGGATGGGCTGTGTGTAAAACATTGCATATCCAATTCTAGATATGACCAGGGCTTGTAGAATGTGGTATCCCTTCCTTCACAAAAACAATCCTGCCCATGATGCAGGCACCCTTTTGGTGGCTTTAAATACAGCTGACCCAGCCAATGGCAACTTTTAGAAAAAGCATTGGCTAAGTCATTAGGTTTCATCTTAGGGACCTATTCGCTTTGCCAATTGCTTTTTGTGGTGCTGTACACTGTAGGGACACTGTGCAGCATCATCAAAAATGAAATAAGTAAAACAGGGTCCACTGGTATCATTTTACTGTCACGTGCATTCTTTAATTTTTTATTTATTGATCCAAGATGGGAGACACCACTGGAATCAGTAAATTAAAATAAAATAAATACAGAATGTGGTTTGTTTTTTTCAAAACAAGTTTTATTAAGTTTCCATGGTACAGGGTGGGCAGTGCCCAAAGCATACATTGTAAATACAGTTCGATGTAAAAAGTACCACGTTTGTAGAAAAAAAACATCATCATCACACTAGCCAGCCATACAGCTGGCCAACCAACTGAAATGTAGCACAGATCATCACAAAATTCCCTTAAACACAAATGACGGCAGAATTACTCATCTTAGCTATTTTAGCAATTAGGTAAATGTACAAGACACATTTTGGAGGGTCGGTGTGTGGCAGAGGGGGTAAGTCTATACCCCGATATGTCGCCCAGCAAGACCAAATCTTCCTGTGCTTCTGCGGGCAGCCCCTTGCCTGGTAGACTGCAATCTCAGCCCCCATACATCTGTCCATGGCCGTTTTACGCCCACCTACTGTTGGCGGGGAGGTCACCTTCCACGCCTGGGTGATGTCCCACTTGGCAAGTGTGAAGCCCAGAAACAGTAAGTGTTGTTTGAAGTGGTTCCCGCCAATCTCCTCTGTACTATGGAGCAGGAACAACCTGGAGTCGAACGGGAGGATCCAGGACAAGACACGGCCCAGGCAAGATGAGCGTTTCCGCCAATATGGCTGCAGTGCCTCAGAACTCCAGACCGTATGAAAAATGGTGCCCTCTGCGTCCCCACACCTTAGACTAATGGCTGACTGGATGACACCCATTCTCCAAAGACGAGACCGGGTGAAATATTGTCAATGAAGATATTTAAATTGAATAAGGCGGTATCACGTGGAGACAGCAGCGCCACGTGGACTGGCAAGGGCCTCGGTCCAATCATCGTCCATCATGTCTGGTAGGTCTGTCGCCTATGCCTCCCTGGTTTTGTGTAGTGTGGTTCAGGTGTGGGTAGTCAAAGTCTGGTATATTTGTTGTATCTTGTGCGCCCCCAGGTCGCCCATCAGTAGGTAGCCCTCCAGGGGATGAAATTCCGGTAATTCGTCCAACGGACGTACCAAGGGGGTCAGGGTATGTCTCAGCTGCAGGTACTTATAAAACTGAAACTTATGCAGCTGAAATTCGTTTTGCAGTTGTTGAAATGATTTCAGGGTGAGACCATGCATAATATTCCTTAACGTGGAAGTCCAGAGGAGGTCCCATTTATGAAAGCCAGGGAGTTCAGCGATGGGACGCAGATCTGTGCCCTGCCATAGCGGAGTCATTTGTGTCAGGCGCCCTGACCAGTCCATGGTTTTGACAGTATATCGCCAGAGTTGAAGGCCGGAGGGAGAAAGTCTAGGTTCATTTGGCTGTAGAAGAGTCTCTGGAGAGAAATACCCTCCATAACCAGGCATTCCACGGCATAGGCCGGGTCTGTATGTGGACTATACCACCACTCATTAATGACTAGAAGATGGGAGGCTACGTAGTAAGTGTATACATCCGCTGCTGCAATGCCCCCACAGTATGTTGACTGTTTGCAGGTACTCATCGCTACTTGAATAGCACAACCCTGCCATAAGAACCTGTTTAGGATTCCATTGATTTGGGCGAACCATGTGCGAGGGATATTAAACTGGAAGTTTTGCAACCGATAAAGTTACCGAGGCAGGGAAACCATCTTAAAGATTGCTGAGCGCCCATACAGGGACAGCGGCAGATGGGAATATTGTGGTTCCTTCTTGCATGGCTGGGAGTAGTGGAGTAATATTGTGTGTCCACGAAGTCGTGGGGCATGGTGAAATAAAAACTCCTATATATTTAAATACTTCCATCGCGTGGGACAACTGCGCTGCCCAGGTTCCGCGTCTCTGGTCACCACATACTAACCCTGGGCAGATGAGGCGTAGTGCCTCTACTCGAAGTTCCACGGAGTTGGAAAGCAACTCAGCGGAACTTCGCTCCGCTTCTAGCCCTCCCCCCTCCCAAAATAATTAAAAGCAATTAAAGGCACTTACCTGCCCCGTCTCTGCCTCCTCCTCCTCCTCAACATCGCTGCTCTCCTGCCTTCTCCTCACCGTCCTTCTCAACTAATAACCCCTACGTTATACATCTTGCGCTTGTGCATGCGCACAAGCAAGACGTACAACGTAGGGGTTATCAGTGAAGCAGGACAGCGAGGAGGAGGCAGGAGAGTGGCCATGTCGAGGAGGAGGCAGCCACGGGGCAGGTAAGTGCCTTTTAATTTTTGGGGGAGGGTGGAGGGGCCGGCTAACTACGCTCCGCCACGGAGTCGTAGTTTTGCCTGAACTCCGCGTTCGCAACGGAACGCGGAGTAGGCTGGTGGAGCGTAGTTACCTGCCCGGGTTTACCACATACAGGAAAGAGCACAGTATTCGAGGTATTGGTTCACAGGCCAGAGGTCTCCCCGAACACCCAAAGAATTTGAACAATTCAAGACCCAGAGGACCAGGGATCAGTCATAAAAAATAGCACGTCATCGGCATACAGCACGATTCTGTCGGATCGTTCTCAAGACCACTCAAACCCGTGGATTAATGGGTCCTGCCATACCCAGGTGGCCATGGGCTCTATGGCCGAGGCAAATAACAACGGGGACAGGGGACAGCCCTGCCTCATACCGCGACATATAGGAAAGGATGCCGACCTGTGTCACGCTACCCGCACCGAGGCCGAAAGGTCTGTATAGTAGCTGGACATATGCCAGAAAGCGCGTGTGAGAAGTTGGCCTGGCATATGCTGTCCACTAATTATAGTGGGCACCTTGCACCAGTCCAAACAACCCCTTATTGGAGATAGGTTAAAGACAACCTTTATTGAAAGCTATCCTAGTGGTAGCTATGGAGAGCAGCCTTCAGGCTAAGTCTTGAAGGAATGTAAAGCAGCTTGTTTTACCAGTCTATAAGCTCTTGAGTGACCAAATGAAAGAGGACCACACCAGGTATATATTCAAAATATATGTATTTATTGCTAAACACACCCCTCTAGTCTCTTTATGAGGCTAGAGTTCGAAATACATAAATTATAAGTTAGTTATCTACAGTAATAGCACAAATACATGTTTGAGCCCTAGGGGCGTACCAAACCATATACCAATAAAGTGGTATAAGAACCACGACTGAGCTAGACACAGGGCCTAGAGACTGTAGAAGTGCTTGGACCACAAGGAACCACCCAAGGTAGTGACACAGGGGACCCACGGGGACGCATGCAGTGTATGAACACAGCCGCAAATAGCCGTTAACTTCTATGGGGAGAGTCGCGATTTGAATTTAAAAGAAAAGGGACACTTAGAGGAGGACTTGGAGCAAACCCTTTGAGAACTAGGCTGTTCTAGTGTCAATACCCACGGGAGCACCGGAGTACTCGAGTTACCTCACCCAGGGGAGCCGGGTGCATAGGTGTCTTTCGGGGTCGGGTTTCGTCGTCGCTTTCAATGGCCATCTGCTGCAAAGTGCTGCTGGCGGCCAAGTCGAAAGTGTTCGGGTGGATACAAAGGTGGATCGAAGATCTGAAGAACCTGAAAGCAGAGGGGGCAGAGTCTGGGTCACTAGCCAGTGACCAGGAAGACGATGAGCAGATGCCCACCGATGTCGAGTGCTTCAGGTAGGTTGACAGTCATCTTGACTCTTCAGCCACGAGGTCCAGAAGGTGTCGATGATGACCAGGAGCTGGATTCGAGCTGTACCACGACGTCTGTCGATTGCAGGGGTATCAGCGACCGGATTAGACCCAACAAGCCTTGGCAACGGCAAGTCTCGTGGAAACGGAAGAAGGACGATGTTGCAGACCAGCAAGGTCTGTGGGACTCACCCAGCAAGGGTAAGTCAGGGCACGCCTGGAGCAACCAGGGAGCCCAAGCAGAAGAAGATTGGCCTTCGGGAGGGCCTACTAGTCAACGGACTAGCGACCGCGAAGGAGTCTCAAGTCGATGCACGTGGAGCTGGCTCACAGGACACTTGTGGAGTGGAGGCCAGTGATCTTCGGTGCAGTTGGTGCTGGAGGCTGAGGCTGCTCGGAGTCCAAAGCACGACTTCGTGGGATACCCAGAAGAGGATGCACTTGCAAATGCGATAGGTGTCCAGGGGTCACGGTTCCACGTTACCCACGACAACTACGGGCCTCAGCTTTGCTGGGGACTCAGGGCAGCCTCGGGGAAGTCTGGAAATCTACCTCTGGTGATGCAAAGAGTTCGTCGTCCAGTGGGAGCTTCAGCGATGCAGACCGGACAATTGCTTCTTTGGTGCCTGCCAAGCAGGGGAGTCACTCCTTGACCCCAAGGGAGATTCTTCAGTCCTCTAATCTTGAAGTAGAGCGTCGAAGGTCCAGGATTCTGTGTCAGAGTTTCGTCCAGGTTAATCTAAAGTCCTAAGGACTGGGGTCCCACACTTATACTAAGGTAGGGGGTTGGACATACTCTGTGGCCCCACCTATGGGAGGGTCAGGGCAGAGGAGTGGTTACACCCCTTTCCCTTTGTCCAGTTTCGCGCCAGAGCAGGGGCTGGAAGCCCCTGAGCCGGTTTGAACTGGGGTATGCACAGGGACACCAAATGTGCCCCCAGTGCAGGACTTCAAAGCACCAGAGAGTGCTCCCGCCCAGCCCCAATACACACTATCCTGTCTGGGGAGGTGGTTACACCTCCCTGGGACAGGAAACCTATTGTCCAGGCCTCCCCTGCCGGAGTTTCGGTCAGCAGCAGTAGGCCAGACTCGTGTCTCTGGCAGCGGCATCCATTTTGTGATGCCAGGGCTCTGGAAAGTCAGTACCGGGTATACTGGTGTGTGCATGTCTCTCCCTCTAGAAGGGTGGAATGCTACCCCCGCCGCCAGAACTGGCGGGGGGGTAGTATTCCAAGATGTTTGACACCAAACACGACATGTTTCCGTGCAGCCATCCCAAAGTTAGCATTTAACGCGAGGTTATAATGCGCTTAAGAGTATATGGTCGGGCTGCACTACAAACAGCATCAGAGAAGGGTCTCCGAACGCTGCAGAGGGGCCCAGCTCATGCAGGGGCACCCTCTCACATAGGAACCACGCACTCTGCCTTCAGGATTGATAAGGCCTGCCATAGGAGTGACTTATAGGTTTATATGTGTGTATGTATGTAGTGATATAGGTAGCCTATATCACAGTTAGAGGTGCATGCACCACCTTACCCAGGCTGCAGTAGCAGACCTGTGGTGTCATTTTGGATGGCCTTCCAGGGGTGGCACAATACATGCTGCAGCCCCTGGTAGGCCTCTGAGGTACCTATGCCCTGGGTACATAGTATACCATATACTAGGGACTTATAAGGGCACTCCAGATTCCAATCAGAGATGTGCCTAAGGCACATGGAAATCATTTTAAAGAGGAAGCAGCTAGGCTGGGGTTCTGATTAGCAGGGCCCGAGCCAGACTAAGGTCGAAAAACAGTGAAGCATCAGCAAAAAGTGGGGGTACCCATGTGAAGCAGATCCTAATCTCCTACACAACCCCCCCAAACGTAGGGACATTAAACTAACCTTGCCCAGTTAAGTCTTCATGTTCTAAGTGGAAGTACCTAGAGAGTCCATCTGCATTGGCATGGTTACTCCCAGGTCTATGTTCCACTGTGAAGTCCATCCCCTGTAGGGAAATGGACCACCTAAGCAGTTTGGGGTTTTCACCCTTCATTTGTTTTAGCCATAAGAGGGGCTTATGGTCTGTTTGAACAAGGAAGTGAGTACCAAACAAGTATGGCCTCAACTTCTTCAGAGCCCAGACCACAGCAAAGGCCTCCCTCTCAATGGCTGACCAACGTTTCTCTCTAGGGGTCAGCCTTCTGCTAATAAAAGCTACTGGCTGATCCTGACCTTCATCATTCAATTGTGACAGTACAGCCCCTACCCCCAATTCAGATGCATCTGTTTGGACAATGAACTTCTTGGAGTAATCAGGACTCTGTAGAATGGGAGCAGTGCACATGGCCTGCTTTAGGTCATCAAATGCCTTTTGACAGCTAACTGTCCACTGAACCTTTTGGGCATTTTCTTGGCAGATAAGTCATTCAGGGGTGTCACTATTGATCCATACCCCTTGACAAATCTCCTATAGTACCCAGTCAGGCCTAAGAAGGCTCTCACCTGAGTCTGGGTAGTTGGAGCAGTCCAGTCCATGATGGTCTGGATCTTGCTCTGCAGTGGTTGAACCTGGCCTCCACCCACAAGGTGGCCCAGGTACACAACCTGACTCTGCCCTATCTGGCACTTTGTGGCCTTGATAGTCAGGCCTGCTTTCTGCAGGGCCTGCAAAACATTTCTGAGGTGGACCAGGTGATCCTCCCAGGTGGAGCTAAAGACAGCAATATCATCTAGATATGCTGCACTATAGGCTTCCAGACCTGTAAGGACTGTATTCACCAACCTCTGAAAAGTGGCAGGTGCATTCTTCAGACCAAAGGGCATCACCACAAATTGATAATGCCCACTAGGGGTTGAGAATGCTGTCTTTGGCTTTGCATCATCAGCTAGTCTGATCTGCCAGTAGCCAGCTGTCAGGTCAAATGTGCTTAGATACTTGGCTGAGGCCAAAGTGTCTATTAGCTCATCTGCCCTTGGTATTGGATGGGCATCAGTCCTAGTGACTGCATTGAGACCCCTGTAGTCCACACAAAACCTCA
Organism: Calotriton arnoldi; assembly: GCA_963921515.1. NCBI lineage: Eukaryota > Metazoa > Chordata > Amphibia > Caudata > Salamandridae > Calotriton > Calotriton arnoldi. The sequence continues at coordinate 193,246 of CAWUFW010010704.1, forward strand.
TCTCTCTTTTCCCACCATTGGTGTGAGGTTTTGGCACAAGGACCACTGGACTAGCCCAAGGGCTATCTGAGGGTTCAATAACTCCCAAATCCAACATCTTCTGGACTTCTGTCCTGATACAGTCCCTGACATGGTCAGGTTGCCTATAAATCTTATTTTTAATAGGCAGACTGTCCCCAGTGTCCACTTCATGAGTGCACCAGGTAGTCTGACTGGGTGTCAGTGAGAATATGTGTCTGAACTGATTGAGCACCTGACTGCAATCAGTCTGCTGCTGGGTAGTGAGGCTGCCTGCCAAGGCTACACCATCCACTGACCCATCATCAGGGTTCTGTGAGAGCAGGTCAGGGAGTGGGTCACTCTCTTCCTCCTGTCCCTCATCAGTAGCCATGAGCAAGCCCATGTCTGCCCTGTCCACATATGGTTTTAACCTGTTGACATGGAGAACCCTTTGGGGACTCCTGGGTGTTCCTAGTTCCACCAAATAGGTAACCTCACCCTTCTGTTCAACAATGGTATGGGGTCTACTCCATTTGTCTTGGAGAGCTGCTGGGGCCACTGGCTCCAACACCCACACCTTCTGTCCTGGCTGGTAAACAGTCAGTACAGCCTTTTGGTCATGCCAGGCTTTTTGAAGTTCCTGGCTAGCCTCAAGGTTTTTAGTTGCCTTTTTCATATACTCAGCCATCCGGGAGCAGAGACCAAGTACATAGTCCAGTATGTCTTGCTTTGGGGGCTTGAGAGGTAACTCCCATCCTTCCTTCACCAAGCACAATGGACCCCTGACAGGGTGACCAAACAAAAGTTCAAAAGGGCTGTAGCCAACCCCTTTTGAGGCACCTCCCTGTATGCAAATAAAAGGCAGGGCAAGAGTATGTCCCATCTTCGCCTAAGCTTTTCTGGGAGCCCTTTAATCATGCCCTTCAAGGTTTTGTTGAATCTCTCAACTAAACCGTTGCATTGTGGGTGATAGGATGTGGTGAACTTGTAAGTCACTCCACACTCCTTCCACATTGCTTTTAAGTATCCAGACATAAAGTTAGCACCCCTGTCTGATACAACCTCCTTAGGGAAGCCCACTCTTGAGAAAATTCCCAGGAGGGCTCTTGCCACCACAGGTGCTGTAGTGGTCCTAAGGGGAATAGCCTCTGGGTACCTGGTGGCATGATCCACTACCACCAGGATAAACCTGTGCCCAGATGCTGTTTGGGGATCCATGGGACCAACAATGTCAATCCCCACCCTTTCAAAGGGAACCCCCACCACAGGTGGTGGTATCAGGGGGGCCTTTGTAGTGCCACCTGCCTTGCCACTGGCCTGGCAGGTTACACAGGAGCGACAAAACTCCTTGGTGTCTTCAGACATGTGGGGCCAGTGAAAGTGAGGGACAATTCTGTCCCAAGTCTTTTTCTGGCCCAGGTGACCTGCTAAGGGAATGTCATGGGCTAGGGTCAATAGGAAGCCCCTGAATGTCAGAGGTATAACCAACCTCCTGGTGGCACCAGGCATGGGGTCTCTACACTCTGAGTACAAGAGTCCATCATCCCAATACACAGTATGGGGACCACTAGCTTTCCTAGCAGCCTCAGCAGCAGCTTGCTGTCTGAGGGGTTCAAGAGAGGGCAGCTCTGCTGCTCCTGGCTCAGATCTGCCCTGGAAGGGCCCCTGTCCCCAAGTATTCAACCTGGTCAGGTTCAAGCTCCTCTGGGACAGTTCCTTCCTCAGGACTGAGATCATCCCCCTCAAGGGACTGATCTTCCTTCTGAGCCAAGGGGGAAGGCACTGCCTTTACCCTACTACTCCTCTTCTTAGAGGGCACTTGGTCCATTATTCCAGAATCCAAGGCCTGTTCAGTGTTAGACATTTTGGCTTGTGACCTGCTCACAGCAAACACATCTGCAGGGATGCCCAGCATTTCTGCATGGGTCCTGAGCTCCACTTCTGCCCAAGCTGAAGTTTCTAAGACATTGCCAAGCAAGCATTCAACGGGTAGGTCTGCACTTACCACAACCTTCTTAAGGCCAGTTACCCCTCCCCAGGAGAAGTTAACAACTGCCAGAGTATGGTCTGTTCTGACGTTGCTAGCATTGGTCACTTGGTACATTTCACCAAGTATAATCTGCCCAGGATTCACAAGGTCTTGTGTCACCATGGTGACACTTGCCCCTGTGTCCCTAAATGCCAAAGCCTCTTTTCCATTGATTAAGGGCTGTTGCCTGTACTTGCCCAGATTACTGGGACTCACAGAGGAGGTCATATCCATGCCTCCATCACAGACTAGGACAGCCTGAGTGAGTTCTCTGACTAGGTCAGAGCTCATCTCCTTACCCAGGGTCAACCCTACTAAACCCTTGGCTTGTGTAGTCCCACCACCAACTGTAACTGTACTAGGGGGAGCAGGTGCCTTAGGGGCATTGGTGGGGGCTGGAGTAGAGTCTTTGGACTTGGTGCAATCACTTGTCCAGTGGGTCTTTTGCTTACAGACCTTGCACCATGGTTTCTTTTGGCCTTTCCCTTTGTTAGACTGTGAATCCCCACCTGAAGAAGATTTTTGGGGGCCTTGTGAAGACTTTTGGTCTGTACCCTTCTCCCCACCCTTATCAGAGTTTTTCGAATCTTGCTTCTTAGGGTCACCACCTTGGTTCTGTACCTTCTGCCTCACCCTGGTTCTGACCCATTTGTCTGCCTTCTTTCCCAATTCTTGGGGAGAGGTCAGATCAGAGTCCACCAGGTGCTGATGCAACAGCTGATTTTGACAATTGTTAAGGATCTGCTCCCTCATGATAAGATTGTACAATCCTGTGAAGTCACATACCTTACTGCCCAATAACCAACCTTCCAGAGCCTTGGCAGAACAATCCACAAAGTCCACCCAGTCTTGAGTCTGTGCTTTTTGGGTATCCCTGAACTTTAACCTGTATTGTTCAGTGGTTAGGCCAAACCCATCAATTAGAGCACTCTTCAAGACTTTGTAATTATCAGCATCCTCCTCTCTAACAGTGAGGAGCTTATCTCTACCTTTGTCTGCAAAGGAGAGCCACAAGATTGCTGCCCACTGCTCCTGAGGGACCCTCTGTACTTTACAGACCCTCTCTAGAGCAGTTATCCATTTGTGGATGTCATCCCCACTCTGGTAGGGAGGGACAATCTTGCTCAGGTTTCTACGGTCATAAGACCTTTCCCAATCTCTTGGGAAATTGCTGCCACCATGGGACTCTAGTCCCATCTTTTGTCTCTCTCTATAGAGATCTAGGGACTCCCTGTCTATAGCCAATTGCTGTTTTCTGAGCTCAAGCTGGGCTTGTTCATACTGAAGCAATCTCTTTCTCCTTTCATGAGAGGATTCCCTCCTATGAGAGGAGACAGAGGTCCCTATTGAGGTGTCAGAGTGGTTAGACTCCTGAGAAGGAGATCTAGACCTTCTGGGCACACTCAGTACTCTTCCTGGGGGACAAAGGGGAGGTCATTCTGATCCCCTCCTCCTCCTCCACAGGAGGAATTGGGTTTTCCAGGACAAGGTCATTTTCACCTTCCTGGCCAGTTTCAGAGGGGGGGCCTGGGTTTCTTCACCCCTGGCCCCTTCCTCATCTTCTGCCCCACCCTCTCTGCCTAACCCCTTCAGACCCTAGGGGTCTGCTGAGATCATCAGCTAGTAACACCTCCCTGAGGTGTTGGGTGCTAGCACTTTTGCCTGCCTTCAACTTCCTAGTATTGCATAATGCTCTCAATTCCAAGAATGGGAGTTTATCATACTTGGAGGGAAGAAGCCCACTGGCTTCTGGCGAGGACTCACTGGGTCCTGGCTTTGAAGACATTACTAGTGAGGTGTGGTGTATGCACTACCTACTCTAGTGTGGCCTACTAAACTCTCTTGAGTTGTAGAAAGGGTGTGCTATCCCTTAACACACAACTCTAAGTTCAGTAGAACTTACTGTATTACTAAGCTTGATTTATATGTACCTTAGGTACCCTTAGTGGTTTTCAGTTGATCAATTCAATTGAGATTATCTGGTAAAACAATAGCAAGCTGGAATCCCACACGCTGCACACCAATGTGAGAAGTTGGCCTGGCATATGCTGTCCACTAATTATAGTGGGCACCTTGCACCAGTCCAAACAACCCCTTATTGGAGATAGGTTAAAGACAACCTTTATTGAAAGCTATCCTAGTGGTAGCTATGGAGAGCAGCCTTCAGGCTAAGTCTTGAAGGAATGTAAAGCAGCTTGTTTTACCAGTCTATAATCTCTTGAGTGACCAAATGAAAGAGGACCACACCAGGTATATATTCAAAATATATGTATTTATTGCTAAACACACCCCTCTAGTCTCTTTATGAGGCTAGAGTTCGAAGTACATAAATTATAAGTTAGTTATCTACAGTAATAGCACAAATACACGTTTGAGCCCTAGGGGCGTACCAAACCATATACCAATAAAGTGGTATAAGAACCACGACTGAGCTAGACACAGGGCCTAGAGCCTGTAGAAGTGCTTGGACCACAAGGAACCACCCAAGGTAGTGACACAGGGGACCCACGGGGGACGCGTGCAGTGTATGAACACAGCCGCGAATCGCCGTTAACTTCTATGGGGAAAGTCGCAATTTGAATTTAAAAGAAAAGGGACACTTAGAGGAGGACTTGGAGCAAACCCTTTGAGAACTAGGCTGTTCTAGTGTCAATACCCACGGGAGCACCGGAGTACTCGAGTTACCTCACCCAGGGGAGCCGGGTGCATAGGTGTCTTTCGGGGTCGGGTTCGTTGTCGCTTTCAATGGCGATCTGCTGCAAAGTGCTGCTGGCGGCCAAGTCGAAAGTGTTCGGGTGGATCCAAAGGTGGATCGAAGATCTGAAGAACCTGAAAGCAGAGGGGACAGAGTCTGGGTCACTAGCCAGTGACCAGGAAGGCGATGAGCAGATGCCCACCGATGTCGAGTGCTTCAGGTAGGTTGACGGTCGTCTTGACTCTTCAGCCACGAGGTCCAGGAGGCGTCGACGACGACCAGGAGCTGGATTCGAGCTGTCCCACGACGTCTGTCGATTGCAGGGGTGTCGGCGACCGGATTGGACCCAACAAGCCTTGGCAACGGCAAGTCTCGTGGAAATGGAAGAAGGACGATGTTGCAGAAGAGCAAGGTCTAGGGGACTCACCCAGCAAGGGTAAGTCAGGGCACGCCTGGAGCAACCAGGGAGCCCAAGCAGAAAAAGATTGGCTTTCTGGAGGGCCTACTAGCCAACGGACTAGTGACCGCGAAGGAGCCTCGAGTCAATGCACGTGGAGCTGGCTCAGAGGACACTCGTGGAGTGGAGGCCAGTGATCTTTGGTGCAGTTGGTGCTGGAGGCTGGGGCTACTCGGAGCCCAAAGCACGACTTCGTGGGAGACCCAGAAGAGGATGCACTTGCAAAAGTGCGATCGGTGTCCAGGGGTCATGGTTCCACGTTACCCACGACAGCTACGGGCCTCAGCTTTGCTGGGGACTCAGGGCAGCCTCGGGGAAGTCTGGAAATCCACCTCTGGTGATGCAAAGACTTCGGCGTCCGGCGGGAGCTTCAGCGATGCAGACCGGACAATTGCTTCTTTGGTGCCTGCCAAGCAGGGGAGTCACTCCTTGACCCCAAGGGAGATTCTTCAGTCCTCTAATCTTGAAGTAGAGCGTCGAAGGTCCAGGATTCTGTGTCAGAGTTTCGTCCAGGTTAATCTAAAGTCCTAAGGACTGGGGTCCCATACTTATACTAAGGTAGGGGGTTGGACATACTCTGTGGCCCCACCTATGGGAGGGTCAGGGCAGAGGGGTGGTTACACCCCTTTCCCTTTGTCCAGTTTCACGCCAGAGCAGGGGCTGGAAGCCCCTGAGCCGGTTTGAACTGGGGTATGCACAGGGACACCAAATGTGCCCCCAGTGCAGGACTTCAAAGCACCAGAGAGTGCTCCCGCCCAGCCCCAATACACACTATCCTGTCTGGGGAGGTGGTTACACCTCCCTGGGACAGGAAACCTATTGTCCAGGCCTCCCCTGCCGGAGTTTCGGTCAGCAGCAGGAGGCCAGACTCGTGTCTGTGGCAGCGGCATCCATTTTGTGATGCCAGGGCTCTGGAAAGTCAGTACCGGGTATACCGGTGTGTACATGTCTCTCCCTCTAGAAGGGTGGAATGCTACCCCCGCCACCAGAAATGGCGGGGGGTAGTATTCCAAGATGTTTGACACCAAACACGACATGTTTCCGTGCAGCCATCCCAAAGTTAGCATTTAACGCGAGGTTATAATGCGCTTAAGAGTATATGGTCGGGCTGCACTACAAACAGCATCAGAGAAGGGTCTCCGAACGCTGCAGAGGGGCCCAGCTCATGCAGGGGCACCCTCTCACATAGGAACCACGCACTCTGCCTTCAGGATTGATAAGGCCTGCCATAGGAGTGACTTATAGGTTTATATGTGTGTATGTATGTAGTGATATAGGTAGCCTATATCACAGTAAGGGGTGCATGCACCACCTTACCCAGGCTGCAGTAGCAGACCTGTGGTGTCATTTTGGATGGCCTTCCAGGGGTGGCACAATACATGCTGCAGCCCCTGGTAGGCCTCTGAGGTACCTATGCCCTGGGTACATAGTATACCATATACTAGGGACTTATAAGGGCACTCCAGATTCCAATCAGAGATGTGCCTAAGGCACATGGAAACCATTTTAAAGAGGAAGCAGCTAGGCTGGGGTTCTGATTAGCAGGGCCCCAGCCAGACTAAGGTCGAAAAACAGTGAAGCATCAGCAAAAAGTGGGGGTACCCATGTGAAGCAGATCCTACTCTCCTACACAAACCACCACCATTCCTGCCCCTAAGGCAACTGTTCCCCCTAGTGCAGCTACTGGTGGAGGTGGTACACAGAATAAGGGTGTAGTAGGGTTGACCCTGGGTTCTGAAGTGGACTCTGACCTAGTCAGAGTGCCCACTCAGGCAATGCTGATTTGTGAGGGAGACCTTAATATGTCCTTCCTAGTAAGCCCCAGTAATCTGGGCAAATACAAACAGCAGCCTGTAATAAATGGCAAACAGGCTTTGGCATTTAGGGACACGGGTGCTAGTGTCACCATGGTGGCAGAGGATCTTGTGGACCCTGGACAGATCATCCTGGGCGAAATGTACCAGGTGACCAATGCAAGCGATGTCAAGACCAACCATAGTCTGGCAGATGTGAATTTCTCCTGGGGAGGGGTAACTGGCCTCAAGAAGGTTGTAGTCAGTGCAGACCTCCCTGTCGAATGTCTATTAGATGTTGGGCATCCCTGCAGAGGTATATGCTGTGACCAGGTCACACGCAAGAATGCATAACACTGAACCAGCTCTGGATCCTGGAACAATGGACCAGATGCTTCCCAAGAGGAGGAGCAGTAGGGTAAAGGCAGTGCCTTCCCCTCTGTCTCAGATCACAGATTCACCCCCAGAGGGAGGTGAAGCAGATCCTGAAGAAGGAACTGCCCCAGAGGGACTTGAGCCTGATCAGGTTGAGTTCTTGGGGGCAGGGGCCCTTCTAGGGAAGATCTGAGTAAGGAGCAACAGTGCTGCCCCTCTCTTGAACCCCTCAGACAGGAGGCTGCTGCTGAGGCTGCTGGGAGTGCTAGTGGGTCCCATAAAGTTTATTGGGATGAGGGACTCCTATATTCTGAGGGTAGAGATCCATCCCCTGGAGCCACCAGGAGGATGGTAATACCTCAGAAGTTTAGGGGTTCCTCTTGACCCTAGCACATGACATTCCTTTGGTAGGACACTTGGGCCAAAACAAGACCTGGGACAGGCTTGTTCCACATTTTCATTGGCCACATATGTCAGAGGACACAAAGGAGTTTTGTCGCTCCTGTGTCACATGCCAAGCCAGTGGTAAGGCAGGTGGCACAACAAAGGCCCCCTGATACCACTACCTGTGGTGGGGGTACCCTTTGAAAGGGTAGGGATTGACATTGTTGGTCCCCTTGACCCTCAAACTGCATCTGGGCATAGGTTTATCCTGGTGGTAGTGGATCATGCCACCAGGTACCCAGAAGCAATTCCTCTGAGGACCACCACAGCCCCTGTGGTGGCAAGAGCCCTCATTGGAGTTTTCTCCAGAGTGGGTTTCCCAAAGGAGGTCATTTCTGACAGAGGTACCAACTTCATGTCAGGATATCTGAAAGCAATGTGGAAGGAGTGTGGTGTAACTTACAAGTTCACCACCCCTATCACCCACAATGCAATGGTTTAGTTGAACGCTTCAACAAAACCTTGAAAGGAATGATTAAAGGACTCCCAGAGAAGCTTAGGCGGAAATGGGACCTTCTTCTTCCTTGCCTATTGTTTGCATACAGAGAGGTTCCAAGAAGGGGGTTGGTTACAGCCCATTTGAGCTTCTGTTTGGGCATCCTGTGAGAGGTCCATTGTGTTTGGTAAAAGAGGGCTGGGAGTTACCTCTCAAGCCCCCCAAACAAGATGTGATGGACTATGTACTTGGTCTCCGCTCCCGGATGGCTGAGTACATGAAAAAGGCAACCAAAAACCTGGAGGCCAGCCAAGAATTACAAAAAGCTTGGCATGACCAAAGGCTGTACTGACTGTATACCAGCCAGGACAGAAAGTGTGGGTGTTGGAGCCTGTGGCCCCAGCAGCCCTCCAGGACAAGTGGAGTGGCCCCCATACAATAGTTGAACAGAAGGGAGAAGTCACCTACCTGGTGAATCTTGGAACTCCCAGGAGCCCCCTGAGGGTGCTCCATGTCAACAGATTAAAGCCATATGTTGACAGGGCTAACATGGGCTTGCTCATGGCAACTGATGAGGACCAGGAGGAGGAGAGTGACCCTCTCCCTGGTCACTCAGAACCCTGATGATGGGTCAGTAGATGGTGTTGCTTTGGCAAGCAGCCTCACTGACCATCAGCAAACTGAGTGCAGACAAGTTCTGCAACAGTATAGACATATGTTTAGCCTGACCCCTAGTCAGACTTCCTGGTGCACCCATGAGGTGGACACTGGAGACAGTCTGCCTGTCAAGAATAAAATCTACAGGCAACCTGACCATGTCAGTGACTGTATCAGGACTGAAGTCCAGAAAATGTTGGAGCTAGGTGTAATTGAGCCTTCAGATAGCCCTTGGGCTAGCCCGGTAGTCCTAGTACCCAAGCCTCATACCCAGGGTGGTAAGAAAGAAATGAGGTTTTGTGTAGACTACAGAGGCCTCAATGCAGTCTCTAGGACTGATGCCTATCCCATACCAAGGGCAGATGAGCTGATTGATACTTTGGCCTCAGCCAAGTATCTAAGCACGTTTGACCTGACAGCTGGCTACTGGCAGATCAGGTTAGCTGATGATGCAAAAGCCAAAACAGCATTTTTGACCCCTGGTGGGCTCTACCACTTTGTGGTGATGCCCTTTGGATTGAAAAATGCACCTGCCACTTTTCAGAGGTTGGTGAATAAAGTTCTGACAGGGATGGAAACTTATTGCTCAGCTTATCTAGATGATATTGCTGTCTTTAGTTCCTCCTGGCAGGATCACCTGGTCCACCTCAGGAATGTTTTGGAGGCCCTGCAGAAAGCAGGCCTCACTATCAAGGCCACTAAGTGCCAGATAGGGCAGAGTCAGGTTGTATACCTGGGCCACCTTGTAGGTGGAGGCCAGGTTCAGCCTTTACAGAGCAAAATCCAAACCATAATGGAATGGGTTGCTCCAACCACCCAGACACAGGTGAGAGCCTTCTTAGGCCTGACTGGGTACTATAGGAGGTTTGTCAAGGGATATGGATCTATAGTGACCCTCTTGAATGATCTGACCTCAAAGAAAATGCCAAAAAAGGTTCAGTGGACAGCTCGCTGTCAAAAGGCATTTGAAGACCTAAAGCAGGCCATGTGCACTGCCCCCATCTTACAGAGTCCAGACTACACCAAAAGTTCATTGTCCAAACAGATGCTTCTGAGCTGGGTGTGGGAGCTGTACTGTCTCAACTGAATGATGAAGGTCAAGACCAGCCAGTAGCTTTTATTAGCAGAAGGCTGACCCCTAGAGAGAAACGTTGGTCAGCTATAGAGAGGGAGGCCTTTGCTGTGGTGTGGGCCCTGAAGAAGCTGAGGCCATACTTGTTTGGCACTCACTTCATAGTTCAGACGGACCACAAGCCCCTCCTATGGCTTAAACAGATGAAAGGTGAGAACCCAAAACTTTTGAGGTGGTCCATTTCCCTACAGGAGATGGACTATACAGTGGAACATCGACCTGGGACCCAACATGCCAATGCAGATGGACTCTCAAGGTATTTCCACTTTGAACACGAAGACTCAACTGGTCAAGGTTAGTTTAGTGTCCCTGCGTTTGGGGGGGTTGTGTAGGAGAGTAGGATCTGCCTCTTATGTTGCCCCCACTTTTTTTCTGATGTTTACACTGGTTTCTGGCTATAGTCTGGCTGGGACCCTGCTAATCAGGGCCCCAGCCTCTCCGTTCTCTCTAAACGATTTGGAGTGCACTCTAGGTGCACTAGTGATTGGATACTGTGGTACCTTATGAGTCCCTAGTATATGGTACCTTAGGTACCAAGGGCATAGGTACTTCCCAGGCCTACCAGGGGCTGCAGCATGTATTATGCCACCCCTGGGAAGCAGACTAAATCTGACACCACAGGCCTGCTACTGCAGCCTGGGTGAGGAAGTGCTAGCACCCCTCACTGAGATATAGGTCCCCTATATCTCTCCTACACACACATATAAACCTATCAGTCACCCCTAAGGCAGGCCCTATCAATCCTGAGGGCAGGGTGCTTGGCTTCTATGTGAGGGGGTGCCTCTGCCTGAGCAGGGCCCCTCTGCAGCTCTCAGAGTCCATTCTCTGGTGCTGTTTGTGGATGCGGTTAAACCATATACTTTTAAGTGCATTATATCCTCGCGGTAAAATGCTAACTTTGGAATGGCTGCATCGAAACATGTCGTGTTTGGTGTCAAACATCTTGGATTACTACCCCCCCGCCAGTCCTGGCGGCGGGGGTGGCATTCCACCCTTCTAGAGGGATAGACATGTACCTACTGTGGAAACGCGGTAGAATCCTGCAGAGCCCTGGCATCACAAAATGGATGCCACCAGTCACAGACACTGGGCTGCCCTCCTGCTGATGACCAACACTCGCAGTGGAGGAAGCCCAACAATAGATATCCTGTCCCAAGGGGTGTGACCACCTTCCAGACAGGGTTTAGTGTATTGGGGCTGGGTGGGTGCACTCTTAGAGTGCTTTGAAGTCCTGCACTGGGGGAGCAGAAGGCTCCTCTGTGCATATGCCAGTTCAAACCGGCTCAGGGGCTACCTGCCCCTGCTCTGGCGTGAAACTGGACAAAGGGAAGTGGGTGTAGCCCCCACTCCCCTGACCCTCCCATAGGTAGGGTCATAGAGCTAGTCCCTCCCTTTCTTTTAGTATAAGAGGGGGAACCTGTGCATTGCACCCTAGATTTCCCTGGACGACGCTCTGAAGACGAATCCCGGACCTTCGACATTCCACTACCTTTGGAAGACTGAAGAATCTCCCTTGGAGTCAAGGAGTGACTCCCCTGCTTGGCAGGCACCAAAAACTACAAACGACGGTCGCAAACTATGCCGCTCCCGCCGGAGTCCGAAGTCCCTCCAGCCCAAGAAGTGGATTTCCTGACTTCTCAAAGGCCATCGTGAGTTCCCAGCAAAGCTGAGGCCAGTGGACCCCAAGAGTAATGAGGAACCGCGACCCCTGGGTTCCATGCACTATTGTCGAGTGCAACCCCTTCACAACGTTTCACAAACTTGTGTTTTGGACCACCTGTGGTACTGGCCTCCAGCAGGAGTCCCTCCGAAGATCAGAGGCCTACCATGTCCCGAGTGACCGTGGGCCCCTGTGAGCGAATCCTCCAGTGGCGTCTTCGCGATCCCTTGCTAGCTGTCTTGTGGGTCCCCAGAAGACTTTCTAAAGAAACCAAAGGGCTCTTCTGGTTGCTCCAGGCCTGCCCTGATTTACCCTTGCTGGGTGAGTCCCACAGACCTTGCTGGTCTGCGCCATTGCCTCTTCGCACTTTCCCCGAGACTTGCTGTTACCAAGGATTATTGGCTCCAATCAAGTCACCGACATCGGAGTAAGCTGCAGACATCGTGGGACACGCCAAATCCAGCTTCTGGTCATCGTCGACACCTCCTGGACCTCGTGGCTGAAGAGTCAAGGCACCCGCGAATGACCTGAATCTTGCGACAACGGTGGGCATCCATCTTCCGTGCCCCGAGTCACTGCCAAGTGACTTTGAACACTGTCCCCTCTGCTTTCAGGTCTTCCATCTTCCGAATACAGGCTTGGATTCCTCCGGACACTTCTCCTGTCGCCGCAAGCAGCAAGTCTTCACTGGCTCCCATTGAAAACGACGCCGCGACCCGACACCAAAGGACACCTATGCACCCGGCTCCCCTGGGTGAGGTAACTTCAGCACTACGGTGCTCCTGTGGGTGTGGGCCCTAGAACTACTTACCCTGTAAGTGACTTGCTTGTAGCTTCCCTCAAAGTGTCCTAAAACTCTAACTTTCTAAGTGCGACAATTGCGCTGACTCGTACAGGGTTCGCGTCTGTGTTAGACACACCGCGTCCATCTCCTTTGTAACACTATCTAGAACTGTATCCTTCGACTCGTACTGAGTCCGATCGGTGTTCGCCTCGAACACACAAAGGGCCTGTAACACTGAGATCTCCATTGCACTGACTCGCACAAGGTTCGCGTCTGTGTTAGACACAGCGCGTCCATCTCCCTTGCAACTCTATCTGTAACCGCGTCCTTCGACTCGTACAAGGACCGATCGGTGTGTTCGCCTCGAACACGCAAGGGACCTTTAACATTGAAATCTCAATCGCGTCTGAGCGCATAGACTCGCACAGGACTTGCACCGGTGCCAGGTCACCGCGTCCGTCCTCTGTGGGTCTCCTACAACTACCTGGGGTGTTTCTTGGGGGTCCCTCGATTCTAGATGCCCTAGACCTAGGTCTAGCAAACTAAGATTGTGATATTCGATTGTGCTAAACTTATTTTGATAATATTTGACTTGTACATATGTTCCTGACCTCTAATCTCATAAAGAGATTAGTAGAGAGTGTTTATTAATAAATACATATATATTTGATATATATACCTGTGTGGTGTCTTTTCATTTGGTGATTCAAGAGATTGTATGGTAAAACAAGCTGCTTTACATTCCTTCAAGACTTAGCCTGAAGGCTGCTCTCCACAGCTACCACTAGGATAGCTTTCTATAAAGGTTGTCTTAAACCTATCTACCATAAGAGTCGAATTGTTCTGGTGCAAGGTGTCCACTTTAATTAGTGAACAGCATATGCCAGGCCAACTTCTCACACCCTTGTTCCCTGTTTCTGCATCTTTCCTACCTGTTTCTGCACCTCTCTTGCCTCTTTCTGTACCTCTGTTGCTTCTTTCTGTACTTCTCTTGCTCTTTCTGCACCCTTCACACCTCTTTCAGCACCTCTGTTGCTTCTTTCTGCACGTCTCTTCCTTCTTTCTTCTGTACCCCTCCTGCCACTTTCTGTACTTTCTTGCCTCTTTGTGCACCTCTCCTACTTATTTCTGCACCTCTCTTGCCTTTTTTTTGCACCTCTGTTGGTACTTTATGCACTGCTCTTGCTTCTTTATGCACCTCTTTTGCAAATTTCTGTATCCCTCTTGCCTCATCCCTCATGCCTCTTTCTGTACCCCTCTTCCCTCTTTCTGCACATCTCTTGCCTCTGTCTGCACACCTGTTCTCCCTTTCTGCACCCCTTTTGCCTGTTTCTTCAAGTCTCTTGCCTCTTTCTGCAGTTCTCTTGCCTCCTTATGCACCTCACTTGCCTCTTTCTACACTTCTAATGCCTCTTTCTGCACCTCTCTTGCTTCTTTCTGCACCCCTGTTGTCTTTTTCTACATCCCTGTTGTCTCTTTCTGCTCTCGTCTTGCCTCTTTCTGCACCTCTCTTGCTTCTTTCTGCACTTCTCTTGCTTCTTTCCTCACCCTTCTTCCCTTTTTGCATCCCTCTTGCCTCTTTCTGCTGTTCTCTTGCCATTGAATGCACCTCTCTTGCCTCTTTCTGCACCTCACTTGCCTCCTTCTGCCCTTCTCTTTCTTCTTTCCACACCTCTGTTTCTTCCTTCAGCACTTCTTTTGCCTCTTTCTGCACTTCTCTTGCTTGTTTCTGCACCTCTCTTGCGTCTTTCTGCACCTCTGTTGCCTCTTTCTGCACCTCACTTGCTTCTTTCTACACCCCTCTTGCCTCTTTTTGCACCCATTTTTTCTCTTTCTGCACCTCTCTTGCATCTTTCTGTACCCCTGTTCCCTCCTTCTGCACCTTTCCTGCCTGTTTCTGCACCTTTCTTGCCTCTTTCTGTACCTCTGTTGCTTCTTTCTGCACTTCTCTTGCTCTTTCTGAACCATTAGCGCCTCTTTCTGCACCTCTGTTGCCTCTTTCCTGCAGCTCACGTTCTTCTTTCTGCACCCCTCTTGCCTCTTTCTGCACCCCTCTTCCTCTTTCTGCACCTCTCTTGCCTCTTTTTGCACCCTTGTTCCCTGTTTCTGCATCTTTCCTACCTGTTTCTGTACCTCTCTTGCCTCCTTCTGCACCTTTCCTGCCTGTTTCTGCACCTTTCTTGCCTCTTTCTGTACCTCTGTTGCTTCTTTCTGCATTTCTCTTGCTCTTTCTGCACCCTTAGCGCCTCTTTCTGCACCTCTGTTGCCTCTTTCCTGCAGCTCACTTTCTTCTTTCTGCACCCCTCTTGCCTCTTTCTGCACCCCTTGTAGGAGAGTAGGATCTGCTTCACATGGGTACCCCCACTTTTTGCTGATGCTTCACTGTTTTTCGACCTTAGTCTGGCTGGGGCCCTGCTAATCAGAACCCCAGCCTAGCTGCTTCCTCTCTAAAATGGTTTCCATGTGCCTTAGGCACATCTCTGATTGGAATCTGGAGTGCCCTTATAAGTCCCTAGTATATGGTATACTATGTACCCAGGGCATAGGTACCTCAGAGGCCTACCAGGGGCTGCAGCATGTATTGTGCCACCCCTGGAAGGCCATCCAAACTGACACCACAGGTCTGCTACTGCAGCCTGGGTAAGGTGGTGCATGCACCCCTTACTGTGATATAGGCTACCTATATCACTATATACATACACACATATAAACCTATAAGTCACTCCTATGGCAGGCCTTATCAATCCTGAAGGCAGAGTGCGTGGTTCCTATGTGAGAGGGTGCCCCTGCATGAGCAGGGCCCCTCTGCAGCGTTTGGAGACCCTTCTCTGATGCTGTTTGTAGTGCAGCCTGACCATATACTCTTAAGCGCATTATAACCTTGCGTTAAATGCTAACTTTGGGATGGCTGCATGGAAACATGTCGTGTTTGGTGTCAAACATCTTGGAATACTACCCCCCGCCAGTTCTGGCGGTGGGGGTAGCATTCCACCCTTCTAGAGGGAAAGACATGTACACACCGGTATGCCCGGTACTGACTTTCCAGAGCCCTGGCATCACAAAATGGATGCCGCTGCCACAGACACGAGTCTGGCCTCCTGCTGCTGACCAAAAATCCAGCAGGGGAGGCCTGGACAATAGGTTTCCTGTCCCAGGGAGGTGTGACCACCTCCCCAGACAGGAAAGTGTGTATTGGGGCTGGGCGGGAGCACTCTCTGGTGCTTTGAAGTCCTGCACTGGGGGCACATTTGGTGTCCCTGTGCATACCCCAGTTCAAACTGGCTCAGGGGCTTCTAGCCCCTGCTCTGGTGTGAAACTGGACAAAGGGAAAGGGGTGTAACCACCCCTCTGCCCTGGCCCTCCCATAGGTGGGGCCACAGAGTATGTCCAACCCCCTACCTTAGTATAAGTAAGGGAACCCAGTCCTTAGGACTTTAGATTTACCTGGACGAAACTCTGATACAGAATCCTGGACCTTCGACACTCTACTTTAAGATTAGAGGACTGAAGAATCTCCCTTGGGGTCAAGGAGTGACTCCCCTGCTTGGCAGGCACCAAAGAAGCAATTGTCCGGTCTGCATCGCTGAAGCTCTTGTCGGACGCCGAAGTCTTTGCATCACCAGAGGTGGATTTCCAGACTTCGCCGAGGCTGCCCTGAATCCCCAGCAAAGCTGAGGCCCGTAGCTGTCGTGGGTAACGTGAAACCATGACCCCTGGACACCGAATGCATTTGCAAGTGCATCCTCTTCTGGGTCTCCCACGAAGTCGTGCTTTGGGCTCCGAGTAGCCCCAGCCTCCAGCACCAACTGCACCAAAGATCACTGGCCTCCACTTCACGAGTGTCCTGTGAGCCAGCTCCACGTGCACCGTCTCAAGGCTCCTTTGCGGTCGCTAGTCCGTTGGCTAGTAGGCCCTCCCGAAGGCCAATCTTTTTCTGCTTGGGCTCCCTGGTTGCTCCAGGTGTGCCCTGACTTATCCTCGCTGGGTGAGTCCCCAGACCTTGCTGGTCTGCAACATCGTCCTTCTTCGATTTCCACGAGACTTGCCGTTGCCAAGGCTTGTTGGGTCCAATCCGGTCGCCGACACCCCTGCAATCGACAGACGTCGTGGAACAGCTCGAATCCAGCTCCTGGTTGTCGTCGACGCCTCCTGGACCTCGTGGCTGAAGAGTCAAGACGACTGTCAACCTACCTGAAGCACTCGACATCGGTGGGCATCTTCTCATCGCCTTCCTGGTCACTGGCTAGTGACCCAGACTCTGTCCCCTCTGTTTCAGGTTCTTCAGATCTTCGATCCACCTTTGGATACACCCGAACACTTTCGACTTGGCCGCCAGCAGCACTTTGCAGCAGATCGCCATTGAAAGCAACGACGAAACCCGACCCCGAAAGACACCTATGCACCCGGCTTCCCTGGGTGAGGTAACTCGAGTACTCCGGTGCTCCCATGGGTATTGACACTAGAACAGCCTAGTTCTCAAAGGGTTTGCTCCAAGTCCTCCTCTAAGTGTCCCTTTTCTATTAAATTCTAATCGCGACTTTCCCCATAGAAGTTAACGGTGGTTCGCGGTTGTGTTCATACACTGCACGCGTCCCCGTGGGTCCCCTGTGTCACTGCCTTGGGTGGTTCCTTGTGGTCCAAGCACTTCTACAGGCTCTAGGCCTTGTGTCTAGCTCAGTCGTGGTTCTTATACCACTTTATTGGTATATGGTTTGGTACGTCCATGGGGCTCAAACGTGTATTTGTGCTATTACTGTAGATAACTAACTCGTAACGTATGTACTTCGAACTCTAGCCTCATAAAGAGACTAGAGGGGTGTGTTTAGTAGTAAATACATATATTTTGAATATATACCTGGTGTGGTCCTCTTTCATTTGGTCACTCAAGAGATTATAGACTGGTAAAACAAGCTGCTTTACATTCCTTCAAGACTTAGCCTGAAGGCTGCTCTCCATAGCTACCACTAGGATAGCTTTCAATAAAGGTTGTCTTTAACCTATCTCCAATAAGGGGTTGTTTGGACTGGTGAAAGGTGCCCACTATAATTAGTGGACAGCATATGCCAGGCCAACTTCTCACAGCGGCCAAGTCGAAAGTGTTCGGGTGGATCCAAAGGTGGATCGAAGATCTGAAGAACCTGAAAGCAGAGGGGACAGAGTCTGGGTCACTAGCCAGTGACCAGGAAGGCGATGAGCAGATGCCCACCGATGTTGAGTGCTTCAGGTAGGTTGACTGTCATCTTGACTCTTCAGCCACGAGGTCCAGGAGGCGTCGACGATGACCAGGAGCTGGATTCGAGCTGTCCCACGAAGTCTGTCGATTGCAGGGGTGTCGGCGACCGGATTGGACCCAACAAGCCTTGGCAACGGCAAGTCTTGTGGAAATGGAAGAAGGACGATGTTGCAGACCAGCAAGGTCTGTGGGACTCACCCAGTGAGGGTAAGTCAGGGCACGCCTGGAGCAACCAGGGAGCCCAAGCAGAAGAGGATTGGCCTTCGGGAGGGCCTACTAGCCAACGGACTAGCGACCGCGAAGGAGCCTCGAGTCGATGCACGTGGAGCTGGCTCACAGGACACTCGTGGAGTGGAGGCCAGTGATCTTCGGTGCAGTTGGTGCTGGAGGCTGGGGCTACTCGGAGCCCAAAGCACGACTTCGTGGGAGACCCAGAAGAGGATGCACTTGCAAATGCAATCGCTGTCCAGGGGTCACGGTTCCACGTCACCCACGACAGCTACGGGCCTCAGCTTTGCTGGGGACTCAGGGCAGCCTCGGGGAAGTCTGGAAATCCACCTCTGGTGATGCAAAGACTTCGGCGTCCGGCGGGAGCTTCAGCGATGCAGACCAGACAATTGCTTCTTTGGTGCCTGCCAAGCAGGGGAGTCACTCCTTGACCCCAAGGGAGATTCTTCAGTCCTCTAATCTTAAAGTAGAGCGTCGAAGGTCCAGGATTCTGTGTCAGAGTTTCGTCCAGGTAAATCTAAAGTCCTAAGGACTGGGGTCCCATACTTATACTAAGGTAGGGGTTGGACATACTCTGTGGCCCCACCTATGGGAGGGTCAGGGCAGAGGGGTGGTTACACCCCTTTCCCTTTGTCCAGTTTCGCGCCAGAGCAGGGGCTGGAAGCCCCTGAGCCGGTTTGAACTGGGGTATGCACAGGGACACCAAATGTGCCCCCAGTGCAGGACTTCAAAGCACCAGAGAGTGCTCCCGCCCAGCCCCAATACACACAATCCTGTCTGGGGAGGTGGTTACACCTCCCTGGGACAGGAAACCTATTGTCCAGGCCTCCCCTGCCGGAATTTCGGTCAGCAGCAGGAGGCCAGACTCGTGTCTGTGGCAGCGGCATCTGGAAAGTCAGTACCGGGTATACCGGTGTGTACATGTCTCTCCCTCTAGAAGGGTTGAATTCTACCCCCGCCGCCAGAACTGGCAGGGGGGTAGTATTCCAAGATGTTTGACACCAAACACGACATGTTTCCGTGCAGCCATCCCAAAGTTAGCATTTAACGCGAGGTTATAATGCGCTTAAGAGTATATGGTCGGGCTGCACTACAAACAGCCTCAGAGAAGGGTCTCCGAACGCTGCAGAGGGGCCCAGCTCATGCAGGGGCACCCTCTCACATAGGAACCACGCACTCTGCCTTCAGGATTGATAAGGCCTGCCATAGGAGTGACTTATAGGTTTATATGTGTGTATGTATGTAGTGATATAGGTAGCCTATATCACAGTAAGGAGTGCATGCACCACCTTACCCAGGCTGCAGTAGCAGACCTGTGGTGTCATTTTGGATGGCCTTCCAGGGGTGGCACAATACATGCTGCAGCCCCTGGTAGGCCTCTGAGGTACCTATGCCCTGGGTACATAGTATACCATATACTAGGGACATATAAGGGCACTCCAGATTCCAATCAGAGATGTGCCTAAGGCACATGGAAACCATTTTAAAGAGGAAGCAGCTAGGCTGGGGTTCTGATTAGCAGGGCCCCAGCCAGACTAAGGTCGAAAAACAGTGAAGCATCAGCAAAAAGTGGGGGTACCCATGTGAAGCAGATCCTACTCTCCTACACCCAGATGATGTTTGGGGATCCATGGGACCAACAATGTCAATCCCCACCCTTTCAAAGGGAACCCCCACCACAGGTAGTGGTATCAGGGGGGCCTTTGTAGTGCCACCTGCCTTGCCACTGGCCTGGCAGGTTACACAGGAGCGACAAAACTCCTTGGTGTCTTCAGACATGTGGGGCCAGTGAAAGTGAGGGACAATTCTGTCCCAAGTCTTGTTCTGGCCCAGGTGACCTGCTAAGGGAATGTCATGGGCTAGGGTCAATAGGAAGCCCCTGAACTTCAGAGGTATAACCAACCTCCTGGTGGCAAAAGGCTTGGGGTCTCTACACTCTGAGTACAAGAGTCCATCATCCCAATACACAGTATGGGGACCACTAGCTTTCCCAGCAGCCTCAGCAGCAGCTTGCTGTCTGAGGGGTTCAAGAGAGGGGCAGCTCTGCTGCTCCTGGCTCAGATCTGCCCTGGAAGGGCCCCCTGTCCCAAGAATTCAACCTGGTCAGGTTCAAGCTCCTCTGGGACAGTTCCTTCCTCAGGACTGAGATCATCCCCCTCAAGAGACTGATCTTCCTTCTGAGCCAAGGGGGAAGGCACTGCCTTTACCCTGCTACTCCTCTTCTTGGAGGGCACTTGGTCCATTATTCCAGAATCCAAGGCCTGTTCAGTGTTAGACATTTTGGCTTGTGACCTGGTCACAGCAAACACATCTGCAGGGATGCCCAGCATTTCTGCATGGGTCCTGAGCTCCACTTCTGCCCAAGCTGAAGTTTCTAAGTCATTGCCAAGCAAGCATTCAACAGGTAGGTCTGCACTTACCACAACCTTCTTAAGGCCAGTTACCCCTCCCCAGGGGAAGTTAACAACTGCCAGAGTATGGTCTGTTCTGACGTTGCTAGCATTGGTCACTTGGTACATTTCACCAAGTATAATCTGCCCAGGATTCACAAGGTCTTGTGTCACCATGGTGACACTTGCCCCTGTGTCCCTAAATGCCAAAGCCTCTTTTCCATTGATTAAGGGCTGTTGCCTGTACTTGCCCAGATTACTGGGACTCACAGAGGAGGTCACATCCATGCCTCCATCACAGACTAGGACAGCCTGAGTGAGTTCTCTGACTAGGTCAGAGCTCATCTCCTTACCCAGGGTCAACCCTACTAAACCCTTGGCTTGTGTAGTCCCACCACCAACTGTAACTGCACTAGGGGAGCAGGTGCCTTAGGGGCATTGGTGGGGGCTGGAGTAGAGTCTTTGGACTTGGTGCAATCACTGGTCCAGTGGGTCTTTTGCTTACAGACCTTGCACCATGGTTTCTTTTGGCCTCTTCCCTTGTTAGACTGTGAATCCCCACCTGAAGAAGATTTTTGGGGGCCTTGAGAAGACTTTTGGTCTTTACCCTTCTCCCCACCCTTATCAGAGTTTTTCGAATCTTGCTTCTTACGGTCACCACCTTGGTTCTTTACCTTCTGCCGCACCCTGGTTCTGACCCATTTGTCTGCCTTCTTTCCCAATTCTTGGGGATAGGTCAGATCAGAGTCCACCAGGTGCTGATGCAACAGCTGATTTTGACAATTGTTAAGGATCTGCTCCCTCATGATAAGATTGTACAATCCTGTGAAGTCACATACCTTACTGCCCAATAACCAACCTTCCAGAGCCTTGGCAGAACAATCAACAAAGTCCACCCAGTCTTGAGTCTGTGCCTTCTGGGTATCCCTGAACTTTAACCTGTATTGTTCAGTGGTTAGGCCAAACCCATCAATTAGAGCACTCTTCAAGACTTTGTAATTATCAGCATCCTCCTCTCTAACAGTGAGGAGCTTATCTCTACCTTTGTCTGCAAAGGAGAGCCACAAGATTGCTGCCCACTGCTCCTGAGGGACCCTCTGTAGTTTACAGGCCCTCTCTAGAGCAGTTATCCATTTGTGGATGTCATCCCCACTCTGGTAGGGAGGGACAATCTTGCTCAGGTTTCTATGGTCATAAGACCTTTCCCTATCTCTTGGGAAATTGCTGCCACCATGGGACTCTAGTCCCATCTTTTTCTCTCTCTATAGAGATCTAGGGACTCCCTGTCTATAGCCAATTGCTGTTTTCTGAGCTCAAGCTGGGCTTGTTCATACTGAAGCAATCTCTTTCTCCTTTCATGAGAGGATTCCCTCCTATGAGAGGAGACAGAGGTCCCTATTGAGGTGTCAGAGTGGTTAGACTCCTGAGAAGGAGATCTAGACCTTCTGGGCACACTCAGTATTCTTCCTGGGGGACAAAGGGGAGGTCATTCTGATCCTCCTCCTCCTCCTCCACAGGAGGAATTGGGTTTTCCAGGACAAGGTCATTTTCACCTTCCTGGCCAGTTTCAGAGGGGGGGGGCCTGGGTTTCTTCACCTCTGACCCCTTCCTCATCTTCTGCCCCAACCTCTCTGCCTACCCCTTCAGACCCTAGGGGCCTACTGAGATCATCAGCCAGTAACACCTCCCTGAGGTGTTGGGTGCTGGCACTTTTGCCTGCCTTCAACTTCCTAGTATTGCATAATGCTCTCAATTCCAAGAATGGGAGTTTATCATACTTGGAGGGAAGAAGCCCACTGGCTTCTGGCAAGGACTCACTGGGTCCTGGCTTTGAAGACATTACTAGTGAGGTGTGGTGTATGCACTACCTACTCTAGTGTGGCCTACTAAACTCTCTTGAGTTGTAGAAAGGGTGTGCTATCCCTTAACACACAACTCTAAGTTCAGTAGAACTTACTGTATACTAAGCTTGATTTATATGTACCTTAGGTACCCTTAGTGGTTTTCAGTTGATCAATTCAATTGAGATTATCTGGTAAAACAATAGCAAGCTGGAATCCCACACGCTGCACACCAATGTGAGAAGTTGGCCTGGCATATGCTGTCCACTAATTATAGTGGGCACCTTGCACCAGTCCAAACAACCCCTTATTGGAGATAGGTTAAAGACAACCTTTATTGAAAGCTATCCTAGTGGTAGCTATGGAGAGCAGCCTTCAGGCTAAGTCTTGAAGGAATGTAAAGCAGCTTGTTTTACCAGTCTATAATCTCTTGAATGACCAAATGAAAGAGGACCACACCAGGTATATATTCAAAATATATGTATTTATTACTAAACACACCCTTCTAGTCTCTTTATGAGGGTAGAGTTCGAAGTAGATACGTTACGAGTTAGTTATCTACAGTAATAGCACAAATACACGTTTGAGCCCCAGGGGCGTACCAAACCATATACCAATAAAGTGGTATAAGAACCACGACTGAGCTAGACACAAGGCCTAGAGCCTGTAGAAGTGCTTGGACCACAAGGAACCACCCAAGGTAGTGACACAGGGGACCCACGGGGGACGCGTGCAGTGTATGAACACAACCGCGAACCACCGTTAACTTCTATGGGGAAAGTCGCGATTAGAATTTAAAAGAAAAGGGACACTTAGAGAAGGACTTGGAGCAAACCCTTTGAGAACTAGGCTGTTCTAGTGTCAATACCCACGGGAGCACCAGAGTACTCGAGTTACCTCACCCAGGGGAGGCGGGTGCATAGGTGTCTTTCGGGGTCGGGTTTCGTCGTCGCTTTCAATGGCGATCTGCTGCAAAGTGCTGCTGGCGGCCAAGTCGAAAGTGTTCGGGTGGATCCAAAGGTGGATCGAAGATCTGAAGAACCTGAAAGCAGAGGGGACAGAGTCTGGGTCACTAGCCAGTGACCAGGAAGGCGATGAGCAGATGCCCACCGATGTCGAGTACTTCAGGTAGGTTGACGGTCGTCTTGACTCTTCAGCCACGAGGTCCAGGAGGCGTCGACGACAACCAGGAGCTGGTTTTCTTTGGCCTTTCCCTTTGGTAGACTGTGAATCCCCACCTGAAGAAGATTTTTGGGGGCCTTGTGAAGACTTTTGATCTTTACCCTTCTCCCCACCCTTATCAGAGGTTTTCGAATCTTGCTTCTTAGGGTCACCACCTTGGTTCTGTACCTTCTGCTTCACCCTGGTTCTGACCCATTTGTCTGCCTTCTTTCCCAATTCTTGGGGAGAGGTCAGATCAGAGTCTACCAGGTGCTGATGCAACAGCTGATTTTGACATTAAGAATCTGCTCCCTCATTATCAGATTGTACAATCCTGTGAAGTCACATACCTTACTGCCCAATAACCAACCTTCCAGAGCCTTGGCAGAACAATCAACAAAGTCCACCCAGTCTTGAGTCTGTGCTTTTGGGTATCCCTGAACTTTAACCTGTATTGTTCAGTGGTTAGGCCAAACCCATCAATTAGAGCACTCTTCAAGACTTTGTAATTATCAGCATCCTGCTCTTTAACAGTGAGGAGCTTATCTCTACCTTTGTCTGCAAAGGAGAGCCACAAGATTGCTGCCCACTGCTCTTGAGGGACCTTCTGTACTTTACAGGCCCTCTCTAGAGCAGTTATCCATTTGTGGATATCATCCCCACTCTGGTAGGGAGGGACAATCTTGCTCAGGTTTCTATGGTCATAAGACCTTTCCCTATCTTTGGGGAAACTGCTGCCACCATGGGACTCTAGTCCCAACTTTTGTCTCTCTCTATAGAGATCTAGGGACTCCCTGTCTATAGCCAATTGCTGTTTCCTGAGTTCAAGTTGAGCTTGCTCATATTGAATCAGTCTCTTTCTCCTCTCATGAGAGGATTCCCTCCTATGAGAGGAGACAGAGGTCCCTATTGAGGTGTCAGAGTGGTTAGACTCCTGAGAAGGAGACCTAGACCTTCTGGGCACACTCAGAACTCTTCCTGGGGGGACAAAGGGGAGGTCAGTCTGATCCTCTCCTCCTCCTCCTCCACAGGAGGAATTGGATTTTCCAGGGCAAGGTCATTTTCACCTTCCTGGCCAGTTTCAGAGGGGGGCCTGGGTTTCTTCACCCCTGGCCCCTTCCTCATCTTCTGCCCCACCCTCTTTGCCTACCCCTTCAGACCCTAGGGGCCTGCTGAGATCATCAGCTAGTAACACCTCCCTGAGGTGTTGGGTGCTGGCACTTTTGCCTGTCTTCAACTTCCTAGTAGTGCATAAGGCTCTCAATTTCAAGAATGGGAGTTTATCATACTTGGAGGGAAGAAGCCCACTGGCTTCTGGCAAGGACTCACTGGGTCCTGGCTTTGAAGACATCAGTAGTGAGGTGTGGTGTATGCACTACCTACTCTAGTGTGGCCTACTAAACTCTCTTGAGTTGTAGAAAGGGTGTGCTGTCCCTTAACACACAACTCTAAGTTCAGTAGAACTTACTGTATTACTAAGCTTGATTTATATGTACCTTAGGTACCCTTAGTGGTTTTCAGTTGATCAATTCAATTGAGATTATCTGGTAAAACAATAGCAAGCTGGAATCCCACACGCTGCACACCAATGTGAGAAGTTGGCCTGGCATATGCTGTCCGCTAATTATAGTGGGCACCTTGCACCAGTCCAAATAACCCCTTATTGGAGATAGGTTAAAGACAACCTTTATTGAAAGCTATCCTAGTGGTAGCTATGGAGAGCAGCCTTCAGGCTAAGTCTTGAAGGAATGTAAAGCAGCTTGTTTTACCAGTCTATAATCTCTTGAGTGACCAAATGAAAGAGGACCACACCAGGTATATATTCAAAATATATGTATTTATTGCTAAACACACCCCTCTAGTCTCTTTATGAGGCTAGAGTTCGAAGTACATAAATTATAAGTTAGTTATCTACAGTAATAGCACAAATACACGTTTGAGCCCTAGGGGCGTACCAAACCATATACCAATAAAGTGGTATAAGAACCACGACTGAGCTAGACACAGGGCCTAGAGCCTGTAGAAGTGCTTGGACCACAAGGAACCACCCAAGGTAGTGACACAGGGGACCCACGGGGGACGCGTGCAGTGTATGAACACAGCCGCGAATCGCCGTTAACTTCTATGGGGAAAGTCGCGATTTGAATTTAAAAGAAAAGGGACACTTAGAGGAGGACTTGGAGCAAACCCTTTGAGAACTAGGCTGTTCTAGTGTCAATACCCACGGGAGCACCGGAGTACTCGAGTTACCTCACCCAGGGGAGCGGGGTGCATAGGTGTCTTTCGGGGTCGGGTTTCGTCGTCGCTTTCAATGGCGATCTGCTGCAAAGTGCTGCTGGCGGCCAAGTCGAAAGTGTTCGGGTGGATCCAAAGGTGGATCGAAGATCTGAAGATTCTGAAAGCAGAGGGGACAGAGTCTGGGTCACTAGCCAGTGACCAGGAAGGCGATGAGCAGATGCCCACCGATGTCGAGTGCTTCAGGTAGGTTGACGGTCGTCTTGACTCTTCAGCCACGAGGTCCAGGAGGCGTCGACGACGACCAGGAGCTGGATTCGAGCTGTCCCACGACGTTTGTCGATTGCAGGGGTGTCGGCGACCGGATTGAACCCAACAAGCCTTGGCAACGGCAAGTCTCGTGGAAACGGAAGAAGGACGATGTTGCAGACCAGCAAGGTCTGTGGGACTCACCCAGCAAGAGTAAGTCAGGGCACGCCTGGAGCAACCAGGGAGCCCAAGCAGAAGAAGATTGTACAAAAGTACGCGGTATCCAGGGGTCACGGTTCCACGTTACCCACGATAGCCACGGGCCTCAGCTTTGCTGGGGACTCAGGGCAGCCTCGGGGAAGTCTGGAAATCCACCTCTGGTGATGCAAAGACTTCGGCGTCCGGCGGGAGCTTCAGCGATGCAGACCGGACAATTGCTTCTTTGGTGCCTGCCAAGCAGGGGAGTCACTCCTTGACCCCAAGGGAGATTCTTCAGTCCTCTAATCTTGAAGTAGAGCGTCGAAGGTCCAGGATTCTGTGTCAGAGTTTCGTCCAGGTTAATCTAAAGTCCTAAGGACTCGGGTCCCATACTTATACTAAGGTAGGGGGTTGGACATACTCTGTGGCCCCACCTATGGGAGGATCAGGGCAGAGGGGTGGTTACACCCCTTTCCCTTTGTCCAGTTTCGTGCCAGAGCAGGGGCTGGAAGCCCTGAGCCGGTTTGAACTGGGGTATGCACAGGGACACCAAATGTGCCCCCAGTGCAGGACTTCAAAGCACCAGAGAGTGCTCCCGCCCAGCCCCAATACACACTATCCTGTCTGGGGAGGTGGTTACACCTCCCTGGGACAGGAAACCTATTGTCCAGGCCTCCCCTGCCTTAGTTTCGGTCAGCAGCAGGAGGCCAGACTCGTGTCTGTGGCAGCGGCATCCATTTTGTGATGCCAGGGCTCTGGAAAGTCAGTACCGGGTATACCGGTGTGTACATGTCTCTCCCTCTAGAAGGGTGGAATGCTACCCCCGCCGCCAGAACTGGCGGGGGGGTAGTATTCCAAGATGTTTGACACAAAACACAACATGTTTCCGTGCAGCCATCCCAAAGTTAGCATTTAACGTGAGGTTATAATGCGCTTAAGAGTATATGGTCGGGCTGCACTACAAACAGCATCAGAGAAGGGTCTCCGAACGCTGCAGAGGGGCCCAGCTCATGCAGGGGCACCCTCTCACATAGGAACCACGCACTCTGCCTTCAGGATTGATAAGGCCTGCCATAGGAGTGACTTATAGGTTTATATGTGTGTATGTATGTAGTGATATAGTTAGCCTATATCACAGTAAGGGGTGCATGCACCACCTTACCCAGGCTGCAGTAGCAGACCTGTGGTGTCATTTTGGATGGCCTTCCAGGGGTGGCACAATACATGCTGCAGCCCCTGGTAGGCCTCTGAGGTACCTATGCCCTGGGTACATAGTATACCATATACTAGGGACTTATAAGGGCACTCCAGATTCCAATCAGAGATGTGCCTAAGGCACATGGAAACCATTTTAAAGAGGAAGCAGCTAGGCTGGGGTTCTGATTAGCAGGGCCCCAGCCAGACTAAGGTCGAAAAACAGTGAAGCATCAGCAAAAAGTGGGGGTACCCATGTGAAGCAGATCCTACTCTCCTACAGCGCGGACCTAAGTTGATGGCTAGGAGGAGTTGGAATTGATAGGTCCAGCTTAGAGAATCAAGCGCCTTATCGATGTCAGCCAGGAGAGTGGCCTCGGGTCGTCCTAACTCTGGGGTCTTCGCGGTGGCGTTGTGGACCTGCCGGATATTGTGCCTGGTGGACTTTTGTGGCATAAAGTCGGACTGGTCGGGGAGAATGAGGTCTTGGATGCATGAGCGGAGGCGATTGCAAGAACTTTGCCCAGGAGTTTGGTTTCGAAATTAAGAAGGTAGATGGGGCGGTGTGAGGAGGGGTCTTCTGGGGGGCGACCAGGTTTAAGAAACACCACGATTTCAGCATGGCGCCAATCCGAGGGTAAGATGTGTTGTTCGAGTGGCTCATGAAGTGCCTCCAGCAGATATGGGTCCAGTACTGTCATATGTGGCCGTAGAAAATCTCTGGGGAAGCCGTTAGGGTCTGCTGACTTGCCGGGATGGGTACTAACCAGTGCAGCTCTGAGTTCATCTACTGTTATTGGGGCATCTAGTTGGTCTTGTACCTGGTCTGGCAGCTTTTGGGGGGTATATCTATTAGGAACTCCTCCAGAAGGTCGATATGAGTTCTTTCTGTTTATATAGGGAAGCATAATAGGCTGCGAATACTTGAACCACTGCCTCTGGGGAGGTGCACAGTACTCCATCTGCGTCTCGAAGCGTCGGGACGGGAGTAGGGGACATCGCGGCCTGGCACAACCGGTGGAGCATTTTCCTAGACTTGTCCCCCCATTGATAAATCCTGTGCTGTGTTGCCAGCCAAACCTTGCGTGCCTCATTAATGAGGTGTTGGTGTATTTGTTGCTGTAATTGGAGGAGATTATGCTGCAATACCGGACTGGCACCCATAGTAAGTTGTGCATCGAGGGACCTCTGGCGGTCTTCTAATTCTAATATTTGGGCTAGACGCTTGCGTTTTTCGCCCGCCCAAAAGCTAATGTCAACTCCCCGGATTGTGGCTTTAAGAGCCTCCCATAGAATAACACTAGACAGGGCCGAATCGGCGTTGGTCGAGAGGTAGTCAATAATGGCCTGACAGAGGACCTCCTGGTAGTTAGGGTCTTGCAGGTGCCAGGACTATATACGCCACCGAAAGGGGGGCTTCTGGGATCTTAGACGTAATTCAAGTAAGACCGGTGAATGGTCTGATAATCCCCTGGCAAGGATAGAGACATGGGACACCCGATGTATGTAACTGTGAGGCAGGAAGACATAATATAGTCGTGATAGGGTGCCATGTACGGCAGATAAGAATGTAAAGCCTTTCTCAGAGGGGTGATGGGCATGCCACGCATTATACCACCCCAGTGTAATAGAGATGTAGGAGATGGAGTTTGGATCTACCTGTTTGGGGCTCCCGCCCTGGCTCGCGCCAATGATCTAGGGGTGACATAACGTCATTCCAGTCACCACCCAGCAAAGTCAGGCCCTCTGAGAGTTCCCCCCACACTTGTGAAATTATATTGGTGAAGGGATGCCCCAAAGGTGGAGGAGCAAAGATACTGCCCATAGTTACGCATTTGCCATGCAATGTGCCTGATATAATAGTGTAACGACCCCCGAGGTCTAACCACTTTTTAGATAGGATGAACGGGACCCGGCGATGCAGTAGAATAGCCGTGCCCTGAGAGCCCTGTGTGAACCCTGAGTGGTATACTGTAGTGTACCCAAATCTGATGAGGCATGGAGTTTTATTACCCAGGAGGTGAGTGTCCTGCAGGAGGATGTCTGCTTTGCAGCGCTTGGCCTGCCAGAGAACGGCGCCATTTTGATTTTGTTAAGCAGCCCTCTAACATTCCAGGATACTATGTTTAATTCCTCCAGCTGAGGAATATGTGAGTGTGGAGTCATCTGTCGTCTATGAGGATTGCTATCTCAATTCGTTTGCGAAGGTGTGATGTGGTCTCCATGTGTGTGCGATAACTACAACAGTATGAACTTGATAAGACTGAACTTTCCCCTCCCCCAAACCCTCATCCCCATACTTCCACCAACAAAGAGTATCTGTCGCGGTGGAGAAAAAACCAGGGCCCCAACAAGGGGATCCCGGGGATCTCCGCCAAACATACACAAACTTCCCAAAACTGCTAAACATAACAGTTCAAGGGCATAACAGTTCCTTGGGTGGCCCTCAAGTCATATTGATTCTTCCAGCGGTTCCGCATGAATGAGGAAAGTGATGCCGCTGGTCAGGGCCGCAGGTGAGATGACGGCAGTTGGTGGACATTATGACGCCTCGTCTTGGGTCTGGGAGCGCCAGTTGGATCTGGACCTGTGCCTCCTCTTGGAGTTACCCCTCTTCTGCCTATTTCTCTGCGATCCTTGTGAGGAGTCGGATTCCAGTGGTGGCAGGGTGTGTGGCTTGAGGTGCATTGTTTCATCTGCCCTGGTGAAGAATGCTTCAGGAGTATCAAAGAAATGTGATTTTGAGTTGTACGTGTCCCTCATTCGAGCAGGATAGAGTAGCATGTAGGATATTTTGAGTTCCCGGAGCCTGCGTTTGGCAGCTGTAAATGACTGGCACTGCTGCTGCACCAGTCTGGTGTAGTCTGGGAAGATCATTATGGGCTGTGATTCAAAAAGCAGCTGGTCCTTGTGGGTACTTGCAAACTGTAAAATGGCGTCCCGGTCTGCAAGGTTTAGCAGTTTGGCGATCACCGGTATCGGGCATTCACCAGGGGGGGGCTTCCTAGTCAGCGCCCGGTGGGCTCTCTCTTCTACCAAACAGTAGGACAAGGAGTCTTCTGGCAGAAGAGCCATCAGCTATTGTGTAAGAAAACAGTCCATGGATGGGCCCTCGCACCACTCCGGGAAGCCAATGAAGTGCAGATTGTTGCTCCGAGATCGGCCCACGGCATCTTCAACACAGGACGCCAGCTCCTGTGCAACGACTGTGAGCTTATTCACCTTCTTTGCAGGGAGGCACGGTATCTTTCTAGGTGAAGACGCGAGTCTCTGCCTCTGTGATACGGTCCACTGCCCTGCGGTGGTCCTGACGCAGGAATGAAACCTCAGACCCCACGGATCCGATCTTCGCATCGAGGCTATCTCGTGCCTGGGTGATCGCTGCCAGCAATGCTGCGTTGTCAGGGACTGGACCACCAGCGTCGCCTGGGTTAGTAGCAAATTGGTCCAGAGTACTTTGTTTGGGCCCAGGGCCCGCTGGCTTATCTTTGCCCATGCTGGATAGTAGGACACCTAGGGGAAGAAGAAAAGCACAGCGGGAAGCCTCCCCTCTCGAGCAGCGGCAGTCTCATGCCTGCGTGGGTTTCTACAGCCGGGTGGTATGTCCAACGGCGTCAGTTGGATATTTCTTTTGGAGCGCCCCGCCAGACACCTCCCATGGCAGTGCCGCGGGCCGGGCCTCACGGAATCTGGCCTCCCTAGACCACAAGGTGCATCAAGCCTAGTTTAGCCAATTCTGCAGCCCTAAGAGGCCGGCCAAGTAGACCCCGTAATGGGATCAGACTTGTCGGACGCCCAGCCCGCAAGCCGCCCCCATTCGACCGCTCCCTTAGAGACCTGAGGCCACCACCCTTCTAGGATGGAGCCATGTGATAGGGGTGCAGCCGCCACCTCCAGGCAAGTATTAAGTGCTCCAGTCACTCACTCTGCTGTCTTCTGTGACACCTCCAATCCTATGCAGCATCTGTGCGGCGGCGCGATACCAGCATGCTAGGTACCGAAGGGCCCAACGTTCTCTGTGGCACCTTCACCACCCAGGCGCTCTCAGCATGGGCACACGCGGTTGTTGTGGCCCTTTTCTTCTGGTCACGCACCCGCAACTCTGGGTGGGGTCTTTCTGATCCCCGGGCCTCACGCACAGTGCGGTGGAGGGGCGGCAGGGTGTGGCCTGGCCCACCCATTCACGATCCCTGGCTCAGGCCACTGCCAGGCCCCCCCGCCTTGCCGCAGGATTTATGCTGTCGTAGCCCACCACTCCAGCTCCCAGATCAGCTGGAGTATGCAAGGAGTCCCACTGAGGTATGCAGGGGGCCCCGCGAGGCGCTGTAACATGGCCCCGGGCCTACGGGCTCCGCCACTCACTACACCCGGCCTGTCTCGCGACCTCGTGGGTCTGCAGGCAGCAACAGCACAGCCCAGTTGCAGCCACCTCAGCAATAGCCCACAACGGCGCCCCCTCACCTCTGGGCAGGATCTTCCAGCCGGCTCACAATCTCCCTCTTTGGCCGCGTCTGTCGCTGAGAGACAACCCCGCGACAATCCATAGACCGGCAGCAGCGCGGGATCAGCAGGCGGGCACATGTTATGCCCCCTGTGTGCGTCCACATGCAGTGGAGGCACAGGGGGGCCCTCTAGGGCCCCCTCTGTTTCCTCTCTGCCAGCGTTTTCATGGCGGTGGAACCGGCATGAAAACCCTGGCAGAGAGGAAACTCGTAATATGCTTGGCAGAACCGTGGCGGTCCCGCCAAGTATATTGTGGCCTCTGACTGCCGCTCCAATGCCAGGGAACAGTGGTTCCCTGGCTGAGCCAGGGGGTCCTAGGACGATCCGCCACCACAGCGCCACCACGTGTCTGGCGGTCCTCAGACCGCCAAACTCGTAATAGGGCCCTAAGTGTGTTGAGGGGGCATGAGGGGGTAACAGAGGAGAGGGAGAAAAGGGAAAAGCAGAACACAGAGAATGAGGGAGAATCACAAGAGTACAAGAACACCACAGAAAAACAAAGGTGAGAAAGAGCAACATGGAGCATGTGTGTGAGGCGAGCAGCACACGTACGAGAGCAGCTCAAGGGGGGTTGAAGCACACAGGTGAAAGAGAGCAACACAAAACACAGGACAAAGCACACCATCGAATTATAAGCAATAAAATAAGAGTGACAATAAAGCCAACCAATTGGAATCAATTGACAGGCTTTAAATCCACTATACGTTTTTGCTAAGCTAAAAATGCACACAGCCAATGGCTGAACCGGGATGATCTAAAGCTCTTCTGTGCTGTATGGTATATGTGTATGGGTAGCATGAGGTCTTCAAAAGACAACTACAGCTGTCTGTTGGTGATACCTAAAAGGAGCTGAAGAATGGGGGATGTGGCTTCAAGCTACAGTAGCAGGCGGGCTTCAGGGCGCACTTGGGGCGTAGGCCAGCCCTACCAGCGCCACCTGCTGTTGGATTTGACTCTTGCGGCACAGTCACGGGTTGACAAGCCTCATCCTGGCTATGCAATAGGCTGTTTGCTTGGCATTTGGTCATCTCAGCAGAAGGTTTGCAATTCCAGACTAAGAAAGCTTTCTTTTTAGGTCGAGCTTAGAGTCAGCGTGCAAGTGCTGCTCTAGGGAAGATCTGGGGTAGTTCAGTACGGGAGAGAAGCCTCGCCCACTACCCCGCCCATATTTTTCATTGGCTTGTGTCTTTGTCCTTCTTTAATGCTGGCTTCTGATTCCTTCATAGGCTTTTAGTCCCTCCTTAGTGACGTCAATATCGTCATTTGATTCCTCCCATGGCTACTGGCCCCTTTACTTCGGTTCTCACACCGTAAGCACTATATTCTTTATTGGGTTTGTCCTACTTGAGGCAGGACGATGTGCTTTGTTTGCTTTCAGCTCGCTCTGCGCGCTTTCTTTCACTTTCGGGACAATCTTGCTGCTTGGTCACATAGACACCCTCTCTTAACCTATTGTGCAAGATGTGAACGTCAACATATCCCAATGTATACGTCTTGCATAAATAGCCTCTCTTGTTTGCTGAGACGCATTTTGAGTTCTAGTAAGCACGAAAAGCAACGAACAACATTATGAAACAGTTCTTGTGAGGTGAAAGATCTCATTTGAGATAACGTTAGGTACAAAACAAATGCTGGAATGTGAGTGGGCTGAGCCGTAGGTGGGTAAGAAGATAGACGATAGAAATAAATTGAAAATAATAGTGTGGTGTGTGAGAGCGCGCGCCATGTGTGCCAGCTAGCCCTCCCGCAGGATCAGAGGGCTTTCGCTTCGCGTGGCATCCCTCTAACAAGGAGCATGGTATTTGAACCAGACGCTGTCACATTGAATGACTACTTTTTAGATATAATGGTCTGCCCATTATTGTGTGCCCGCCCTTTGGCATGTTCTGTAGCTTCCAATGAAGTCCCTTGCAATGGAGAGGATCTGGGCCTAAAATCCCCCGTGTGTCTGTGCTGCCAGGATGACATTATTATCACTTCACCTGGGGGAGACAAGTTGAGGGGGTACCTGACAGCTCTGCTTGTAATGCGCAGGAGTTAGACAAGCGCAGGCAGCGGGTGACTTCACGGAGATGGGGGTGGGAGGACAAGCGTTTGCTTCTAAGGCAGGCACGGCTATGAAGGAGAGGAGGGTCTGCAGGCTGATCAGATAATGACCGACTGACTTCAGTTCTTTGCAGTAAAATCATGTTGATGTCACTGAACATTTCCAGTCTGTTGTACGTGGCACAGTGGCATGAGAGCTTATTCTATTAGTAGCGCAGAGAAAGCGCAACGACTAATGTGTAACCTCACAGAGCAATTTCTGAAGGACCTTACTGTAGTGCCTAGAGGCCGGGTGGAACTCTACACCTACGTAATTCTGCGTCATCACCTGCATGCAGACAATGCAAAATATAAATTCCGTACTGAACGCCACCTGTAGTGCTATATTGCCAAACTTGATGATAATCTAAATTGCCTTATTTCCCCATACAATATATGACTGCACTTTGTTGGAATACTAAATCAATAAATATATAATTGTTCTTTGTCGTCAGTATCCATTTCCTCCTCGAGCACCCACGCCTGTTGGAGAGCAATTATTAGAAGGGAAGAGGCGACTCCGTTGGGTACAAATGCTGAGAGATGCATTATGGCCGCGCAAACAAAACTCTGACAAAATATTCACAGCAGTTAGAAAATGAACAAAAATAGAAAAATTCTCACACTGCCAAAAGGATCTGCAATCAAAAGGGACAATGTGAAGACTAGGGAGCCAAAAGAAAGCAATAGCTGCTGCTAGTGAGTTCCCTCAGAAGACTCCACCTAAGATCAATATTGATCCGCGCGAGCGCGAATTATAGAAGAGCCCTCTGACAATGAGGGGGCAGATTTACAAGGCCCTTGCGCCACTTTTGCATCACTTTTAACATGTTAAAAGTGACGCAAAAGTGGCGCAAGGGGCTTGTAAATCTGCCCCGAGATGCTCCTCCTGGGGAAACTGCTCTGAGAGGTGTTTAACTGCACCAAGAACGGCTATACATATTTTATATGTGATTCAGATGCAAAAGGAATCACAGCAGGCCGAGTTTTACTGTTTTCAGAAGTTAACTGCACAGGGGGATGCACCAAGATTGGTAAGAAAAGAATTAGAGTAGATTGGTTCCTGTGGGCTCGCACCGCGAGGGAATGTCAACGTAAACATGTAATGGAGGGAGGCCTCACTGAAGCGGGAATGAGTTTGCCAAAATGCAAATAGTGTCACTCAGTGGATCGCCTGGGCTTCTCTTTTGGGGTTTGGAGATCACGCGCCTGTGTTTGTGCAGTCCAGGTGTGCATTTTGATTGCATACCTGCAAAGTTCTATCCAAGAACATGCCACTCCAATTCTAATGTTTTTGTGAAGTATGGGAGTAAAGGCTGCAGTATGCGCTGCTCTTTTATAGCTTATGAAATAACGCCTTTATAGGTCTCGCCTACGCAGCGCGCATGCGCTGCATAGGAAAGAGACCTCTTGGAATTGATTCAGTTTTTGCCTAAAAACGTGCACGCGTTGCATTGCTTTAAATGGCAACGCGTGCACGTTTAGCGATTCCCTTGCGGGAGCGAGCGGCGCCATCTGGCACCAATTATCGCGCTCGCTCCCGCAAGGGAAACGCTGCACCTCCCTGCTCTCGGCCGCACTCCCCCACCCCTCCCCTCCCACTTGTGAGCGCGAGCGCTTGTTTTTTAATTGCAGACCGGGCACTGCCGTGGGAAGAGTGCTATGACGGGCCAAACGCAAGGCAATCAACTACCCCCCTGGCCTAAACACACCCCTGTTTGGTGGTGAAAAAAATCACTAATTGTCTGGAAGGGGCCTCCCTAACCTTGGAGCCGCAGAACCAATTGTAGCTCCGACCCTAAAGCTGGGAGACATGCAAGGACCTTACAGATAGGATGAATCCGAGGGCCAGACAGCACCCCACTCCTCACCCCAGCACGGGTTGTAAACAACTCTGTCAAGGGAGAGCACTTGGAAGTCAGTTGTGAAACCTGAGGAGAGCCGGGTGGAGGCGGGGCGGGGCTCTTAAGTTTATCTAGCGTCGTTTTAAATCTTACTGGTCCATCCCTGGCGTGTGTCACTGCTGCCCTCGGTGTGGAGGGGCCCCCATCCGTGGCATGTGTGTCACTGTTGTCCCGAGACCCCTCCTGCCCTGGCCTTGTGTCCCTGTGTGCACACGTCAGTCCTCGCAGAGACCTGCCACTTGCGAGTGTCTTCCTTCGTGTTACCCGGGGAATTAGCATCTAGAAAGGGCCTGCTCTCCCCCTACCGGCCAGAGTGAGGGTCCCTCTCCACCGGGCGTCGAGCCGCCAATCCAGGGTATCGACCCTCACACTCTCGCGCCCCCTTCCATGCTCGCTCTCTTCCCGTCTCCCCCCTGCTCCCCTCTCTGCCATGCTCTCTTTCCCTTGTTCTCTTTCGCGCCCCTGTTAACGGCTGCAATCGCCAACGTTATTTTGGGTTTCTTGGTAGCACGAAGTTCATGGCATCGAGACGGTATCAGCTGAAACCCCATTTGTGAAGAAGGTCCCATGTTAGAAGGGGGCGTCAGATATATTTCTGTGTTTCTGGTCCAGGAATAAGACCCGCGTTCACACCGCGGATGGACGTTGGCCTCTGTACACCCCAGGGATGAGACTGTACCAGATATTACTTCTGTTGAATGGAGTGGTGGGCATGACTCACAGGAACATACCCCGCATATTATCTGGTTTAAGCCATGGCATATTTTCATGTACATTTCTTTTATTAAGATGCTTTAAAAAAATCAGGATGCAGGGGTTACACTTATGCTAGCATGCTGTAAGTTCAGTCTGTGGTTGGCACAGTAGTGCAGGTTCGAGCAGTGCCCCTAATCCAGGAAGACATTCAAAGATTCTTCTTTTGTTTAGGTCTGCATAATGAGAAACAGTCAATCCAATTGTGCAGACATTTAGCCCAAAGTAAACATGTTCACCGTGGCCACCACTGTAAAGCCCCTTTTATACAATTTCACAGCCCTGTTTGGGAATATGAATGTTAAAGTGATTTCCTATACATTCTAACTCAAATTTGCATATTGGTCCCCAAGAAAGCTATACAATAACATTCAGTGAGTCCTTATACCTGCATCTTAAAGCATCTACAGGCAGTTTGTGTTAAAGCTTTTAAGGCCTCTTGTACTCTTCGTAGTGTTTGCCTGGGCCCTATAAAGTAGAAAGTATATGCAACAAGGTGGCTCCCCTCTATACTATGAAATACGGTAGTGCCTCCGTGACACCGATGCACCATGAGGGTTTCACCGGTACATCCATTTTATTGGAGTGGTTACAGAACATGAAATAAACGTCTCTCTTTCATTTCAGGCCGGTTCTTCCCTTGCCATTCACTACAAACCCGCGGGCACGCAGGCACCCATACCACAGCAGTACCTTTCCACACACCATATCCCCAGGTGCCCTAACACGCCCACTCCAACACACTGGGACCGCACACACGGTTACACCAGCAAGCGGTCACTCCTACACACTTGTACGATACAGAAACACACAGACTCTCTCGCTGCATCACAGACACAGGCTTAAAGTATACACACTACATAGAACTCTTTGCAAATTTGCAAAAACACATACATTGGAAGATATGCACAAGTAGGTTTTTGCACAACCATGCATCACACAGACACTTTAACATGTGCACACTCACGTTATCTTTGTACAATTAAACACTTGCACCTGCAAAAACTTACACTGTTACACTACCACTTTACACTGGCACTTACACACTGCTACATAGAAACATACAGCTTTGCACAGGCATATGTGCCTCACACAAATACACACACTCTTAAACGTTCACACACTACCACACACCTTCAACTTGCCAACACTGAACAAGCATTGGCATAGCCAATAGGTCTCGCCTTTGGGACCTTATAAATGTTTAGTTATCCAGCACAATATCCTTGGTGCAACAACATCAACTGTTGCATGGCTAAACACTTATAAGGTCCCAAAGGCGAGACCTATTGGCTATGCCAATGCTTGTTTTTAAGGCCGTGAAGGGAGTGATTGCCCAGTTGTGACCCTCAGGTCCGATAGATGGATTGATGTGGCTGGTCAGCTGTAGGTCTGGGTATCAGACACAGAGATATCATCTGACATAAAGACAGTGTCCTAAATATTGCTCACAAAAACATTGTTCCATTGGGTGCAGATGTTTATATTGTTCACTCCAGTGTGACAATATTTGGGACGCAATATTTTTGCGATGTTCATTTTTAGGTCTCGCCTACGCAGCGCGCATGCGATGCTTAGGAGGGGACCTTTAGTAATCGATTCCGGTTTTGGCCCAAAAACGTGCACCCGTTGCATTGCTTTCAATTGCAACGCGTGAACGTTTGGCGATTCCCATGCGGGAGAAAGCTTTGAAACATCTGTTCCTGCTCGCTCCTGCAAGGGAAACAGGCGCAGGCCCCCTCCTCTCTCCCCTCCCCCTGCTGCCTCCTCCTCTTTCAGCGCGAGGCGCGCGCGCTTGTTGCGATTGCATGTGAAAGCTGACCAGCGCTGCTGTTTATGTCACTTTGCGTCACATGGCGCTGATGCGCATGCGTGAGCGTCCACGCTATAATAGAAGTACACCTGAGCCTTGAACTGATTAACTACAGGAAATGGTGCCTTTGCACTACTCAACTTATTTTATTTCACAGGGTGCGTTTTTATAACGCAGGGCAGTTCATGCAAATTTGGCTTACTCGAGGGCAAATGGGCAGCTGTATGTTGTTTTCGTTTTGCAGAGTTCCAGGAATGTACAGCGTATATTCGCAGTTTTCTCTGTGACATACCATCTGTTCTAATTTAGCAGTTCTGTCATTGCGAGTCATACTTCGAAAATGTTATATGATTCTTTGACATGGATTCCATGCAAATGTTAATTCGCCCTCCAATTGTTTGCGGTGGAATAAATTAGGGTGTGTATATTTCCTAGCACATTAATTCAACTAGAAAAGGAAACATTACTTGTCCTGAAATTGAAACACATCGGTCTCAAATAGCGCCGTGAAAGAGACATCCGTATACTGCCGGCACAGTGTCAGAAGCCCTGCTGAGTGCAACTTCACGGAGACCCAAAGTAAAGAGCAAAGTGTGCGTTTCAAGATCACATAGAGAAAGACATGAACACTGAACAACCATATCAGCCTTCAAACCTTTAAAAAATGACCTACACACTAATGTTTCATTTTCATTACCAGAGGAAAGAACATATACACACTCCTGCTCGACTGCCAACTACACATGCGAGGAGCAAAATCCATTTCAAAGACGGCAGCTGCGTATCTCCCTAAAAGCAATGTAAATAAACACGAATTGCGGAATTTCTCTTTTAATGTTGCTGTATCCATTTGTTGTGTAATGATGTTTGTCTGTCTTTTATGGTCAGTCTGGCTGAATAAAGTATTACTAAACTGAACTGAAAGAAACACTATTAAATCTCACACGATTTAAAAAAATACATTTTGATCAACAACATTACTCCTTTTTAGTACACAAACTGTGATCTACTAAATGCTCAGATGTAAATTGTATATCTGTTCATTCAGGCTTACACTTATGATCAGGGTAGATAACACATAATTTGTAATACGACAAAATATCCGAGAGCCCTCCAGGGACAGTATTACCATTGCGTGCAGTGGGAATTTATATGTGTGGGTATTTCTATTTCAGAGTACCTTCTTGCTGCACTGCATAGAACTGCTGGTACTCTCCCATTAAATGTATTGACCTCTGCCGCGAAGTGCTGGTCCTCTCCCATTAAATGTATTGGACCTCTGCCTAGAAGTGCAGGTACTATCCCATTAAACGTAGTAGACCTCTGCCTAGAAGTGCAGGTACTCTCCCATTAAATGTATTGGACCTCTGCCTAGAAGTGCAGGTACTCTCCCATTAAATGTATTGGACCTCTGCCTAGAAGTGCAGGTACTATCCCATTAAACGTAGTAGACCTCTGCCTAGAACTGCTGGTACTCTCCCATTAAATGTATTGGACCTCTGCCTAGAAGTGCTGGTACTCTCCCATTAAATGTATTGGACCTCTGCCTAGAAGTGCTGGTACTCTCCCATTAAATGTATTGGACCTCTGCCTAGAAGTGCAGGTACTATCCCATTAAACGTAGTAGACCTCTGCCTAGAAGTGCTGGTACTCTCCCATTAAACGTAGTAGACCTCTGCCTAGAAGTGGAGGTACTCTCCCATTAAATGTATTGGACCTCTGCCTAGAAGTGCTGGTACTCTCCCATTAAATGTATTGGACCTCTGCCTAGAAGTGCTGGTACTCTCCCATTAAACGTAGTAGACCTCTGCCTAGAAGTGGAGGTACTCTCCCATTAAATGTATTGGACCTCTGCCGAGAAGTGCAGGTACTCTTACGTGAAAATTAACGAAGTGCAGGTACTCGGCCCCTGAAGCATTAGCCCATTTAAAGTTCTGATTATGACTACTGTAGCTTTGCAGGAATATACTAAGCCTGGGCGTAGTTCGCGAAGTAGCGCTACGCGAAGCTACGCAAAGTGCAGTTCGCACTACGCGAACTACGCCTAGCACTACGCGAACTGCGTAGTGCACTGTCTCGCAATGATTGCACAGTGCCGGATGCTTGTCCGCACTGTGCAATCATTGAAACGGCATCTTGCACAGTGCAAGCTGTCTCTTACTGCCGCTCGAGTAGATTTTTACTCGAGCGGCAGCTTCTCAACGCGAACTGGTAGTTTCTCATCGCGAGCGGTCGCGAGCATACGCGACCACTCGCAATGAGAAACCTGACCTCCCTGCGATGAGAATCTCGCCGGGATGTCATTTTGCTTGCTCGCGGTCGCCAACTTGACGTTGAGGACCGCGAGCAAGCAAAAAATGACCGCTGCACTACGCTACGCTACGCTACGCGTGTTTGCACTGTGCTACGTGCAATTCGCGTTGTGCGAAGTAGCGCAAACTTCGCAAACTACGCGAGCGTAGCGTAGTGCTTTGCCCAGGGTTAGAATATACACACATTTGTCAATGCACATGGTGCACATTTACACGCTTGTCAACTCTTATGAAAAGGGGGTTCACACATACCTTTTTCTTTTCTTCAGTGGTATGCTAATTTTCCCTTAGACAATCCGCTTCTTCTACACCTCACCAAGTTTTGGATTATTCCCTTCCCCCTTGACAAGAATAAATCAACCTCTAAATGCACCGTTGTGAATGGCTGCAAACTCGCAAGTTTGTGGGACTCATAATTTGCAAGGCACTCTTGCCACTGAATGTCCACTCTCCAGGCTTCTCCTGCAGAGCAAATTTACTCACAAATCATTTCCTAGCAGTTATTGATAGTAGCTATTGTTTGAAGAAGTATTTTAGATTTTCTTTCCAGAAGTGATATTTTTGAAGTATTGCTATTTCTGGTTTGTCGGGGTGTGTTTTTGTCCTGCTGACGTTGAGACTTGCGGTGCTATTTTGTCCGTGAAGTATTGATCTTATCAATGTATGTGTATAGTGAGGAGTCTTGGCTATGAGGACCTTTAGGGAGTACTTGACAGCCTTGAGAAGAGCATTGCATTTGGCATTAGCAGCGCATTTGCTAAGGGACGGCAGCGTC
Organism: Calotriton arnoldi; assembly: GCA_963921515.1. NCBI lineage: Eukaryota > Metazoa > Chordata > Amphibia > Caudata > Salamandridae > Calotriton > Calotriton arnoldi. Next base: position 234,582 of record CAWUFW010010704.1, read on the forward strand.
GACACAGGACTCACACCTGGCTTCGCTTTGCAGTTTGGAATTCCCCAGCGCCTTTTCAAAGAAATTACTTCAGATTTCCCACGCCGGCGCTAAGATCACACATGATCGAACCACTTGGATTGTTCGTTCTTAAAGATGACCAACTAACCGGTGAAACAGAATTAATCCTGGTTAGTTGGTCATCTTTAAGAACGAACAATCCAAGTGGTTCGATCATGGGTGATCATGTGGGATCTTGGCGCCGGCGTGGGAAATCAAGTCTGAACTTGCCGCCGGTGTGGGAAATCTGAAGTAATTTTTAGGTCTCGCCTACGCAGCGCGCATGCGCTGCATAGGAGAGACCTTTAGCTATCGGCACAGCTTTGGGGGCAAAAACGTGCACGCGTTGCACTGCTTGCAATGGCAACGCGTGCACGTCTGGCAATTCCCTTGCGGGAGCGCGTGGCGCCATATGGTGGCGCCATATGGTCACAATTCATCGCGCCTTGCTGCACGCTCCCGCAAAGGAATCGCGCAGGCCCCCTCCCCCTGCTGCCGCGCGAGGCGCGCGCTTGTTTTTTTTTCTTTGAGCGCCTTCTGGATCACTTGTGGTTTGGGAGTTGTGCAACATTTCTGTCTCTCGTGCTTTCATGTGGACTCTCGCATTTTCAACGTGAATGACTTTGCACCTACATGTTGTTGTCACAGCCTCTTTTCTTTTCCTCGTTGTAACATTGAATGATGCAGCCTCTCTATCTCGGTTGTCACGTGCGCTCCCTCATGGAGTCACACTGTCTGTGTTGTGACTGACGCCCTATTCCTGTCAAGAGTTGAAGAAAAGTCTTCTTCCCTCCAGACAGTAGGTAAGGGTCAGCCTCCTCAGGGAACTGACCCTACCCCTAGTGAAGGAACTGCCCCAGAGGTAGTCAGGCCTGGCCTGGCCACACCCCTGATGGCAGAGGACCCTTCCAAGGTGGTACCCAGTCTGGAGCAGGTAACCTGCCTCTCTCTACCCTGCCTCAGCCAGCCCAGGGCTGCAGAGGTCAGGGAGGTCAGTGGACCCCCCAGGGCCCCCTGTCCAGAGGAACCCCCCCATCAGCAGATTAGGGGCACCCAGTCTAGTAGCCCTAGCCAGGTGAAAATTCCTCCACACACTGAGGGATCTCCCATACCTTTATGTAGGGACCTCCCCCAGAAGGACTCTGGTAGGCAAGGGCCAACATGGGACCAAAAGGTTCCAAACCTGCCATATCCCTCCAGTGTTCCATCCAAAGGGACCCAACCCCCAGCTGTAGGCAGCCAAAGGTTGACCCTTAGAGCAAAGTGCAACTCAGTCATGGAAAGACAGGCATACATGGTGACCAGTGATCTGAGGAAGCTGAGGCCAACATTCCTAGGGCCTCCCTTCCCTGCTCAGACACCTCACCAGCCTTGTACTTTACCTAGCGATACCAAAGGGGATGATGGACGGAGCGTTTGAGCTAATCAAACACTCACCCCCAGTCAATTGATCTGGGTTTAATCCATCATCATTCTTTAGCTCACTCCACCACCCCCGTTCAGACATGGCCATATGCAAATCAGTCAGACACTGTGCCTCATGGGAACAGTCCAGCCCGAACTGCCAAGCCATGTCTTCCCTGGACCGGAAACAAGCATCCTGGGACCGGTTTCTGGCTATTCAGCCGTCATCAGCCAGGCTAGCTTGAATCCAGTGGCAAAGTGAGCAAGGGACCCACGTCTGGGCATACCCTGCCAACTTAGGGCGAACAAAGCGATACCAAAGGGGATGATGGACGGAGCGTTTGAGCTAATCAAACACTCACCCCCAGTCAATTGATCTGGGTTTAATCCATCATCATTCTTTAGCTCACTCCACCACCCCAGTTCAGACATGGCCATATGCAAATCAGTCTGACCCTGTGCCTCATGGGAACAGTCCAGCCCGAACTGCCAAGCCATGTCTTCCCTGGACCGGAAACAAGCATCCTGGGACCGGTTTCAAGCTAGCCTGGCTGATGACGGCTGAATAGCCAGATCAGTTGACTGGGGGTGAGTGTTTGATTGGCTCAAACGTTCCGTCCATCATCCCCTTTTGTATCGCTCTATTCCTGTCATTGGCATGTTCTTGTGTTTACAGGCCGGTTCTCGTGTTGCCACATTCATCACAAGAACTAGGGAAGAGGATGTGGCTTTACGGCCAGAGCCTTTGGAGCTGGGGAGCCAGGTTTGAGCCTCGGGTCGGCTCAGCATCCTGTGATTCTGGGCAAATCACTTAATTTCCCCGTGCCTACCAAAAATGCATGTGTCCGCCTTGTGTAACGTAGCTGGTGCTCATGTAAGGTGCCCCAATACCTTCGGGTCGCGCTATATAAACACCCCCCCCCATATGCTATCACATGGCCCACTTGGCCATGTTGTCCAAGGCCCCCTCCCGGCTGACATCCTCCGCCCTTCTCGTGCGCCGTCAGGCGGTGCTGGGGTTTTTGCACGTCGCCACCCAGGTCTGCAGCTTTACTCTGATTGCAATCTCTACCCTTTATGGAAGATATAGATCTTAGTGGCTCAGACAGCACAACTAAACCTCCAGTTAATGATATATTGTTAGTTTAAAATGCAGACATGTATGTATTTATTTTTTGCAGTTTGTTTGTTACACTTTTTTGTTGACACAAGTACTTTAGAAATTGGTTCTCTTTATACACAAAGCAGTGGTTGAATTGTGCTTTACAGTTTTCAACATACAGCTACAAAACATGGCATTCTGAGGGCAGTTCTAAATATGTACAGAAGGCGTGTTGTGTTTATGAGTGCATGCAATAAGCTGGGTTTCAATAGAATTGCTGCATATGAACTAATTTGTGCTATATCTTCCGCACTCCATAATGTTGTGTTTAGGATTCTTCACCAACTCTGAAGGGCGGGCACTTGCATGCTATTTGAGAAGGCCCTAGTCTATTGAATAGGGATTTTAACCCCATTTAGTTTTAGGTCTGGCATTCGAATGCCAAGATCTTTTGATTTTAATAAAAATATAAATACTTATACACACTTGCAAATATGGTCTTTCGGTCATCCCTCTTCAACCACTGACCTGTTGCAGTTTTGTTTAGGAAATGGATCAGAACACTTCTACCTTGGATTCCCTTCTGCGCGCCAGTGACTAGACTGTCCAAGTACACTGTCATCATCCACACGTAAAATAGTCCTCTTTAGTTTCAGGGACTGGTGGGGCATGCCCTTTTATAGAAACAAAAAAAATACATAAAAATCCTTAACATTTTTTTGTGAGACCCCAGCGAAAAGATGGCGCTCAGTCAATATGTCCCCTTAGGGCACTTCTAGAGAGGGGGCACAGGGGCCCACCAGATACCCCCCCCTGAAGGCGCACTGCACCCTCCTTGCAGGTTGACTCCTTTCTTCCTCATCCGAGGCCTGTCCGCCTTCAGTGAATAAAAGAGACTTCGTTTCAAATTACGACCTGCCTTTCACTAATGCTCTCTCCTCAGCACAGGCGTGCCACAAAAAAGGGACATTGTGCCTGATCGGACATTATGAAAGTAAGAACTCTTAGGTAGTTGGTATCGAGAGACCATCTGGCTCCCGTGTTGCAAACTGTTTGTTCTTTGAAGGTCCTTTTGAAAAACTGAAATTGGGAGACCTGTTTGTGGGTGGGAAGGACATTCTAGATTTTAGATGTTTCCAGAAACTGATTGTTCTCTGGTATTTTTTGTATGCATCAAAATTCAACGGTGTCCTTTTGAGATATTTGCTCTCACTCGGGATTTTGAGTATTTTGAAAGGCGACTGGGGGAGTACAAGTCAAGGGACTTGTAAGTATTACATGATGTTTTATGTCCATTCAGATTCTAGTGGGAGCCACTCCGTGCAAGAAGAACTTGAGTGATGTTATTGATTTTCTTTGTAGCAGATATGACGTGGGCTGAAGAGTGGAAAACCATATTGAGAGATGTCAGACGTGACTTTGCAAGGCCCATTATTATGACATTGCATACATTATGTCAATGCGCAAAAACTACTAGTTATTGCGCAGCAAAAGTTTAACGGTCAGATTTGGATACTATAATCCCTTGGTAGTTTTAACTGGATTCTATCATTTCTGGCTTTTCAGTTTTTAGTTTGTCTCCAACTTTTTCTGTAAGGACTACTTATCTTCAATGAAAATTATGGCAAACTACTAATATTAGTTAGAGGCCACCCTATGCAAAAGTACCTGCATTATCACCTCAGTGCATCATGCAGTGTTGTCATCAGTAACATAAAGGCGTTATCAATTTGTGATACCTTTTACATAGGTAATACATAACAGCCATAGCTGCAGTGCTTCTGGCATCAAGGTAATAATATTGGTAATAAGTCTTCAATGCCACATGATTAATCACTCAAATATCCGCTTTAACAGTATTTTGGAAAGTCAACCATTTTTCTCCAAACATTTTATAAGTTGTGAAAAAGCCACATTTGTGTCTCAAATTCAGAGTTTTGCATTTTGGTATGGATATATTCATTTAGCAAAGCAAGATGATAATTTAGTAGGCTGAACTGCTCACAGGAGCTAGAGAGTTATCAATAGTTCACAAGTTACTCAATGGAGAAGCCTGTGTTAGACCATGAAGTCTAAGATGAAACCCAGGATTTTGCTGACATGACCACCTTAGGTTAAATATCAATAGAAATTAGTTTCTCAGACCATTTGAATTTCTGTGTTCTAATTTGGCGAGCGGGGCAATAGTTCTGTCACAAGTTAGTATCTTGTGTTCGATCCTTGCTTAAGATAAAGTTAAAAAATATGCAGTTACAGTAATACATGAAAGGAGATAATGTCCCAAAATGAGACTCTAACCAAAGCAGACTATCATACCAGTTGGCCTCTTCGCCAGACTGTTTTAGTGATTTGCTCTCAAAAACAAGATGGAACCCCTCCTTCAGTCTGTCTATCCCTCCTCAATAACTGCCTTGGGGGAATCCCCTAGCGAGTTTCAAGGGACTCGCAACCGGTGGAACTTCAGTGGCATTGATTCCTCATCCAGCTACCTAGGTGTGTCTGCACGGCCTCGACCCTGCAAACCTGTGGCGCTCTTTGATTGTTAAAGGGATCCTTAAGTTAAAGTTGTCTAAGGTGACTGTTGTGATTAACAGCTCGTGTTGAGCTGTAGAATGTGGAATGCCTTACCTCAATGGATTGTTGAGGCGGCATTCTGGCTAGGACGTGAGGCTGTGTGCATCCCTGCCCTGTCGGTGGTTGCTTTTACAATAAAGCCATCTTCCCAAGATACCTGCATCCGTGGCTTTTATTACTGGCGACGAGAATTAAACACCATAAGCAACCATCGACAACCTCCCCGACGTGGATTTCGGAAAAACTTGGATTTCGGACAAACCCCGCAAAAGTTTTTGGATTTGGATTTGGACTTTAATGACTTCACACAAGACTTCAATGAACCTACGCTACGCTTCATCACCTCAATACATACCGGAGTGTGTATTTTGAGACATTTATCTATTTAATACTTTGGATACTTCACGACTGTAAGTAACGGTCATTGCTTACTTTTAAATCGGCAACATCGCGTGCCTGCATCCTTGTGTGCCCGGGTTCGGTCTCCTGCATTCTCCATTCCCTGGATTGCCAGCGTTCTCCCTCACCGAAGCACTGACACAACAATCAGACGGCACTGGCGGCCTGACGCTTCACGTTGCGTCAATAACGTGGCGGCCATCTTAGTAAAGTTTATAAAAAAAATAAAAAAAAGAAGCATCAGTTGCCATGGATACGCGCAACAACTAACCAACGCGGAAAACGCTATAGGACACTCAGTACTACAAGGAATATTATCCAGCACTGCAACCACTCGCAAGACGTGGCGATTCCATAGATTTACCCACGGTGAGGATTTATTTGTTGTTTCTTAACTCTGCCTTCTCATGGTTTTCCACAACACGCTTTGAAAACCAGTGTGTAATCATGGCGACATCTCCCAGCATGTCCCAACCCCCTGCATTTTTGTCTGAAAAAGGAGAGCCTATCCTTCCATGGAAAAGATGGAGAAACTTATTTGATTCCTATATAGTAGCCATCGGGGGAGAGAAATTTTCAGCCTTCAGGAAGCAACATATACTGTTACATAATTTAGGTGTTGAAGGTAGAAATATATATGACAGCATTGACCAAGTAACAATTGGAAGTGGTGACGGAGAGCCTACAGATGTGTATGAAATGTCTATGACCATGTTGGAGCGATACTTTGGGCCCCGCATCAATGTGGTTTTGGAGCGCCACAAATTTTTTTACAAAGATTCAAAGTCCCAACGAAAGAGTAGGGAGTTATGTGGCTTGCCTTAAAACCTTAGCACGCACCTGTGAGTTTGGTGAGCTTTCGGATTCCCTAGTAAGAGATCAACTGGTGCGTTGTACCAACAGCACTAGAGTACAAGAAAAACTACTTTCTAAAAATCCCACGTTGGCTGAAGCCATAGCAATTGTTGAGGGAATGGAAAACACTTCCTCCTGGGTAAAGGAGATGAGGAAGGGTCATGATGATGGTATGCATAACCAGACTGAGAACACAAGGAAGAGCCAAGACGGTATTCACTCCGTATCTGATGGTGACTTTAATGAAGATATTGTTGACAATGTAGCTAGAGTGATGCACGATCACAGAAGCAAGAGTCTTCCTAAGAATCCCTTACCACAGCCAGCGACCTACAAGGATAGTCAGTCACGCATTGAACGTGATCGTCCACAACATCAACGTATTCCCACTCGCGATAGGAATTTCATTGATAATCAAAGAGGACGGTGTTGTAGGTGTGGTAGTTATTCTCATTCCTCTGCTTATCCCAATTGTTTTGCCAGAGATTCAGTGTGTAATAATTGTGGGGTCAAGGGACACTATGCACGAGTTTGTAAGTCCTCCAAAAAGAATCGTGTGACTGAGAGTACTCCTGAAACAGTTCGCACAGTAATTGTTTCCAGTATTTCTGAGTGCGATGGTGATGTTGATGTTGAAAGGATAAATATGCCGTTATGTGACATAGCTGTTGATGGAATTATATTTGGTGTCATGGCCGACTCAGGTTCCCCCTTTACCTTGATAAGTCACAAGATATGGGATGAAAAGGTTGGTCTTGACAATAGGAAACTACTTCCTCCTGACATCTCGCCAATTAGTTATGGTGGTTCTCCAATAGACATTGTTGGGTATGTAGTTGCTAAGATTGTGTTTAAGGGTAGGGAGACTGTAGGGAAAGTCTATGTGGCTAAAAGGGGGGACAATCTGCTTGGGTGGAGACATCAACGTGATCTGGGTATAATCTTGAACCCAAGTGCCAAGAACCCACAAGATCAGGTCATGTTAATTGACAATGTAAATAGTGCTAGTGAGTGTGGTAGAGAATTTCCTGAAGTATTTTCAGATGCTCTTGGTTGTCTCAAAGGATTTGAGCATCGGATCATTTTGAGAGATGCAGCCAAACCGTGTGTGCACAAAGTGCGTAAGGTACCAAACATGATGATTGGACCCTTGAAGGTTGAGCTTGATAGACTATTAAAATTAGGAGTGATTGAAGAGATTGAGGCTTCCGAATGGTTGGCCCCGGTGGTTTTGGCCCCCAAGGATGGTGGAACTGCGGTTAGGATGTGTGTGGACTTACGCGGATTGAATGAATGGATCTGGGTAGATCGCCAACCCTTACCTAATATTTCTGAGTCTATCAGCCTGTTGAAGAGTGCCAAGATTTTTAGTGTTTTGGATCTTTCCTCTGCGTACCATCAGATCATGCTTCATAAAGATTCAAGGCACTTAACCTCATTTGTAACTCCTCTGGGAGCTTACCGTTTCCTGAGGATGCCTTTTGGGTTGGCCTCGGCAGCGGCATGCTTCCAGAGGATAATGAAGATAGTTTTGGGGGATCTACGAAATGTCTTATTTTTTCAAGACGACATCTTGATTTATGGTAAGAATGAGAGTGAACATGATGGTGCTTTGAAGTCGGTTTTGGAGAGATTGAAGGAGAGGGGACTCAATGTTAAGAAGGAGAAATGCCGCATTGGACTGAAGTCTGTTACCTATCTTGGGCATGTGATTTCTGGAGATGGTATACAGCCCAAGTTGGAGCTCGCAGAAAGTATTGCCAAAGCTCCAGCGCCTGAAGACAAAGAGCAAGCAAGGTCATTCTTAGGGATGGCTGAGTTCTATTCGAAGTTTGTTAGGAATTTTGCCAGTGTTGTTGAGCCTATTAGAGCCTTGTTAAAGAAAGGAGTACATTTTGTTTGGTCCCCTGAGTGCGAAACTGCTTTTAATTTGGTCAAGTCAGAGATTAGTCGGATGCCGACTTTGGGACACTTTGATTCCAAGTTGAAGACGATTTTAACGACTGATGCAAGTTTGAAGGGACTAGGGGCGGTACTTTCCCAAGTATCTGATGGGGAGGAAAAAGTTGTGGCCTTTGCCTCAAGAGCTCTTAGAGACGCTGAGGTAAATTATTCTTGTATTGAAAGGGAGGCACTGAGTGTGTATTGGGCAGTGCAACATTTTAAATTTTATCTTTGGGGGATTCCATTTGTTGTTAAGTCAGACCATCGACCTCTTGTTCAAGTTTTCTCGTGTCATCACAGTGACCACATGACTCCTAGGTTAAAAGGTGGAGTGAAGGTCTTCAAGAGTTTAACTTCCGTGTACAATACATTTCGGGGTCGAGTAATAAGTCAGCTGATTGCTTGTCGCGCTTGCCCATAAACAATGTGCAAGTTGTTGAAGAACCAGAGTGTGTGTGTTGGGTATCTGAATCATCGATCGCGAGGGATGATTGGATGGTTTCTGTTGGTAGTGACAGAGTGTTTGCTTCCCTTAGGGCGGTCATTACTAAAGGGTGGCCGGAGTACAAAAATCTTGATGCTGATCTGAAGTCTTTCTGGGCTGTGAGGGATGATCTGACCTTCTGTCAAGGTTACCTCATGAGGGGGACAGGGTGGTCCCACCTGATGTGCTGAAGGAAAGAGTGGTGAATTTGGCTCATGAGGGACACTTGGGAAGGAGCCTTACCAAGGCACGTGTCAGGGAGAGGTATTGGTGGCCGGGAATGGACCGTGAGATTGAGTCTGTAGTCAAGGATTGTCATTTGTGTGCCATTAATGACAAGTCTCATACCACCAGTCATGCCCCTTTGTCTCCTGTTTGTGTGCCTGATGTTGTTTGGACAAAGTTAGGATTGGACATTATTGGTCCATTCGAGTTGATGCCTTCGCATGAGAGATATGTTCTTCTTCTTGTTGATTATACCTCCAAATGGGTTGTTTCCAGATGCATGAACACTGTTACTTCTAGAACTGTGATTGAGTTTTTAAAGGATGTGTTTGTGTCAGAGGGAATACCTAAGTACTTGATCACGGACAATGGAGTGCAGTTTGTCTCTTATGAGATGAACGTTTTTCTGGATGATTTGGGGATCGTTCATCAGAAAACAGCCTTATATTCTCCGCAAGCCAATGGTCTCACCGAGAGAATGAATAGGGTTGTGAAGAGTTGTGCCCAGCGGGCATTGGATTCCAAGATTTCACTCAGCAGTGTTTTGAGGGATACCTGGTGGGCACACCGTACTGTTCCCAATACCATTTCTGGGAAGTCTCCTTTCGAAGCCCTGAGGGGAAGAATGGCTAGTTCTAAGCTTAATCCAGTGTGGCTTCCCATTCGGAAGGAGAGGGTTGTGTCTGATGATCTGAGGAAAATTAAGCTGAGAGATTATCAGCAAAAATACAAGCAGCGGTATGATGATAAGATGTCGGTCAGGGTGAGAAGGTGGTGTTTGGGTGACCGTGTACTGGTAAAAAGAGCTAAGCATGGTCACAAAGGCACATCCAGTTTCCTTGGCCCATTTACCATCGTTGCAATTAAGAAAAATGTTGTTGTCCTAGACAATGGTTGTTCGTGGAGCATGTCCAGGCTTGTTAAGATTACAGAGACGCTCCACCGCTCTGCTCATACTCCTGATCCGATTCATTCTGATGGTGTAATGAATCGTCCAAGGAGACACAGGCAGCCTCCTGTGAGATTTAATGATTACGTCTTGAATTAGATGTAATTGTTTTACAATGTTCCTTCCTTCCTAATCGTTTAATGCTGTTTAAGTCAACATGTAGTAACAATCTTCCACATTCTTATTAGTTGTATTATTTTGCAATTGCTGTGTTACATGCTTTTGTTTATGTTTTTGCTAGACTATTTCTTTTCATTTCTTTAGTGTTGTATGGGGGATGTGTTGTGATTAACAGCTCGTGTTGAGCTGTAGAATGTGGAATGCCTTACCTCAATGGATTGTTGAGGCGGCATTCTGGCTAGGACGTGAGGCTGTGTGCATCCCTGCCCTGTCGGTGGTTGCTTTTACAATAAAGCCATCTTCCCAAGATACCTGCATCCGTGGCTTTTATTAGTGACCCCAAGAAATGTTATTGTTAGGGGCATCTTGTAAAGGTTAATAAGCATTTGCAGTGCAATAGGTCTCGCATTACTGAAAGTTTCAGCATATTGGCGTTGCAAATAATAATGCAACGCCAATAGCTCAAAATTCCATCATTAATTGTGGTACGACAAATACAGATTGATAAATGGCTTGCTTGCAGTTTGAAAATTCTCGACCTGCTCAATTCAATGTGCACACCCTAAAGAGGCTTTTAAAATAGAGCGTAGAATTAAACTTCGCAGATGAAAGCAAAAACTACACGTTCGTATTGCAGGCAGAGCGATGTTGGGGAACAGAGCTGCCAACTGTGGAACTAGACAGACCCCCCGAATTTTGCGGCTTTGCGTGGCAAATTTCACGGCAAAAAAAGCATCATTTGCGGCCCAAAACCTCCAATTTTTTTTATTGATTTTCAATGATACCATATACAACAAATAGTCATATCATTTTACATAATGCATTGATTGGCGGTGTTACACAACAAAGGATATACACATGAGGGCAGATCATATAGTTTGCAAGTACAAAATTTATACAGCGTTATCCATTGCCCGGTCAGACACCGGGGATATAATGTCATTATGTTCCAGTAGATATGCAGTAAGGGGTGTCCAGAAATCTTTCGGACGAGACCTGGCAGGCAATTCCTCCTCGTAGGTCTTCAGGGTGTCTCTGCAGTACACCAGATCTGTCACCCATTTCTGAGTCGTCGGGCGGATTTTACTGTCCCAATGCATAGACACCCTACGCTTCGCCACAAGTAATGCTATAGCCAACAGTTTCTTCTTGGCTGACGGAGTCTTGTGGAGGAGACCCAGAATGCACACCCGCACAAAGCACTCTATTTCACACTGTGTGGCCTCACGCAGGATGTTCACTACCTGCTCCCAATAGTCTCTAACTTTCTCACAGCCCCACGCTAGGTGTACAAAGTCCGCGTCCAGCATCCCGCACCTACGGCAGGCAGAGTCTGTCCTCCGGCCCTGTCGGCACAGTTTCTGAGATGTGTGATAGGCCTGATGAAGGTATTTTAGGTGTATGATACGTAAATTACCATTTGGTGTCAGCATGTCTGTGAGGCTGCAGCAAGCTGTCCAGTCTTCCTGGGTTAGAGGTGTATCTAGTGACTGGTTCCACCTTTCGAGGGCCCTGGTGGTGGGTTGAGCACTTTCTGTCTGCATTGTGTGATAGTCTGGCCACCAAGTGCTTCCTGGTGGGTTCTGCTATTATCATTTGTAGTGGGGCCAGAGCTGGGGGTTCCGCTGGAAAATTAGGATACAGGGCTTTGATGGCCGCCATTAGCCTATAATAGTTGAATCTAAACAGTAGCGTTTGATTGGTGATATAGTGTAGCGTGGCTGCTGCCACGAATTGCCCATCTACATATGTCACCCATTGTGCTTATGCCCGCTTCACGTAACATGGTAATATTACCAGCGTCTTGCGTCACTGACAGCGCGGGGTGATTAGCAAGCGGCATGGCAGGTGCGTATAAGGGCAGCTTACTAGCCATTTCTCCCAGTTGTCACCATGCTTCAGTGGTAGCCTTTACAGGGTTTATTTCGGTGCGCGGGACTTCCTTACACTTGTATGGTAAAATGTGGTGTAATGGTAATGGGTGAGCATCCTCCACAGCCAGGTGGGGCGGATATGGTAACGGATGATACCAATAATTGGCATAGTGTGCCTGTGCGCACAGATAGTAAAGTTTAAAGTTCGGGGCGGCAAACCCTCCTTGATTGTAGGGGAGTGACAGCGTGTCCCAGCTAATTCTCGCCTGCTTTCCCGCCCACACCATTTTGTTAATGTGCGTTTGAATTGTTTTGAAAAGGCGGTTTGGTAGCGTAATCGGAATATTGGTGAATAGGTAGAGAAATTTGGGTAGTGTGACCATTTTTAGGTCTCGCTGAGCCAGGACATGCGCTGCTCTGCGAGAAATTTAGTGAGTGGCTTTTGAAAGTGCTACCCACAGGCTTTTGCTGGCCTCCAGCTTGCGTTCACGATCGCGTGCACAGCTGCCATCTGGGTTGCTGTATTCAGGCTCCTCTGCTCGCACTCCCCCCTCCCTTTTCGTCAGCTTCACGAGCGCAGCCGCCATCTGTCTTTCCTCCGTCATGGGTCATTAAGTGTATCGCGATCACTTTCGCGGCCCTGCGCAGCGCAGAGGCACCATCTGGCTTTCCTCTCTCCCTGTGCGCGCACGCACCACTCGCGTGTTTTTAAAAAAAATATATTTTTGCGCGCGCACACAACTCCCGGCCGCACGTTTTTTTTTTGCTCGCGGCCAATGCTTGTTTAAATTTTCAACAAGCACTTCCCCCAAGTGTGCACGTTTCGTTTCCCTTGTGGCGCCCGCTTCACAGCTGCCGCGCTTACTTTGCTCTTTACCCCTTGCTCGAGACGGCACGGTCACAGACTTCTTTTAGAAAAGCGAGTTTTGTTTAGTTTTGTTTTTCTGGTTTCTCTCAATATGTTCTTTTCTTCATCCTTTACCCCCTGGTTACAATTTTTCCCTTCCAGCTGTCTTTTGTATCCCCTCTCTCTGCTACCTTTTCCCTCAATCTTTCATTCTCTACGGTGAGGGCAACATGCGACAAAGCTCATCGCCGAAAACCCTAGCTGAACATTTTCATTTGCAGAAGCAAAATGACGTGTTTTTCGAGGCTGCGCGCGGCAGCCAATGGTGCACGCTATTTCTGAGCCAATCAGAACCTGTGCTGCCCAGGGACTCGAACATTCCTACAACCAATGAACAATGGATAGGAGCTTGCCAACCCAACCCAACGACACACCATCGGACAACCAATCCAATATTCCAGCACTTTCCGCACAAACACGTAATATATTTACACCGATTTGATTAGTTCTGTGCGCTAAGCAAGTGTGTGCTCCAGGGCCTGGCTGGTTTCACTCCCTGGAATACTAAACAAACCTTAAAGAAGTAATGGAATGTCCAAGGAAAAGTTGGATAGGTGGACAACTACAGCCATGCAGCCTTCATGCACAGGGCTTGTATTATCTGCCATCCCATGCATAGTGACCAAGCCGGGGAGGCCGGGCTCTGGCTCCGCAGCTTGGTTTAATGTGTAACAGCTTTGGAGATGTACATCAGCCACAGATTAAGAGTCGACAACCGGTGACAAGGGTGACTTTTTTTTTTCTTTTCAGCAAAAATGGTGTTTGTCGTCTGGGTTGCTGACTGAAGCAGTTTGTAACAGCTGATTATATCTTAATGCAAAACACACAGCCTGGGTAGCAAGGGATGGCTTGTCTGTAAAGAAAGATCGACATTCTGTAACATGGTACGACTGATATGCTGACGGGGCTGGTGCTGGATCTGTCGCATGTTGGTGGGAGACTAGTAATGACAGGATGCAAAGTAGCTGAACCCATCTTTATTTTTCCTCCATGAACATACTCCCACCGAATAACCGCCAACCCCGCGCCCAAGTGTCATAACGACCTTCAACATTCCAACATTAGCATGTGCGCCCATGCGCATCATAACATAGGGTGGAAAGGGAACAAGCATTGGCATAGCCAATAGGTCTCGCCTTTGGGGCCTTATAAGTGTTTAACCATGCAACAGTTAATGTTGTTGCACCAAGGATATTGTTCTGGATAATTAAACACTTATAAGGTCCCAAAAGCGAGACCTATTGGCTATGCCAATGCTCGTTCCTAGATGCACTTGTATACTGGGCTCAGTTTCCTGTTAGTGAGTGAAGTGCTTTACGACAGGCCTGGTACTCGGCGGTGAAGATTACCCATCAGCTACGGGAACTATATAAGCTTCAGTTTCAAGAAAAAAGGGACAGTATCAAATTCCAGTTTCTAACGCAAAGTGAAAACAGTGGTCTGGTGCTCAAAACATAGCGAGTTCTGAAAGGCACATGAGACACATAGGTGTTTTTGAGACCTGAGAGCGTTTATACTGCTTAAACAATATTTAACTAAGATCGCTGTAAATTATTTGTTTTGATGAGGTGCTAATATAAGAACACGTATTCAAATACAATTGTACAGTTTAATGGTTCCTTCTCAGCAGAAATAGTTCATAAAACGTGATGTATTGAAGGGCTGTAAAATGAGCCTTTTGTTATTGGTATATATAACCATCATCGTGTTAAAGATGGCGGGAGGCTGCAGCATTTCATATTCGTGACTTTTCGCTTCATATTCCGGAGCCCGTTGAAGAAAATATTATTTTTAACACGGTTTTAAGATTTGTGACGACTTGGGGGAAAGTGTCCCTTTCCCTTATCTGTTCACGTTGATGGAGCATTTGAAGGTGGCTCCATCTCTTTGTGTGTGTCTTCGGCCATCATCAACCCATACACAAGGCGGTTTATTGCGCTTGCAAACACGAAGTTCATTGAAATGTGTCTTTCTTAGATACCGGTGAAACGCCCGCTACTGCTGAAATACTGGCATTTGGGCATCGGCCCTCCTTTTATCCTAGAGCAGATGGCGAACATTGGCCTTGCCAGCCTTATTGCTAATTCTTGATCTCCCTCAATAGCCGAGTGGCTTCGATTTTCCTACAAGAGCAATGTCACCGAGCTGGGGTGCCTCGAAGTGCGGCCATTCATTGTCAACACTATACCTAGAATTTGTTTCAAACAGGAAGAGCTGAGCGCAATAAAGCAATTGAGGTGGCTAGACGTCTGGGCCTAATGAGTTTATAATACGGAGAGGAGCCTTTCTCTGAAAACACTCATTTTGAGGTTTCTGTCTGTTCGGAGGAAAACAAAAAAATACAGCCAAACCTCCTCCTCAGGAATCTGGCCTGACCATAAAAGCTAATGTTTACACCAGGTCTGAGAAACAAATCAAGGGGAGCCGTTTAGAACGGAAGAATAATGGTTGGTATAGTATTTATTTCGCCACTAGAGGGCAATGTTGTTCCATTTTTATTATGTGCTAGTTCTGTGTTGGCGATCGGAGCAGTTTCTTTTCATTCTCGAGTCTACGTTAAACAAGCAAAAGCGCGCCTCGCGCGGCAGCATGGGGGAGGGGGGCCTGCCGATTGCCTTGCGGGAGCCAGCGGCGATAATGGATACCATATGGCGCTGCCGCTCGCTCCCGCAAGGCAATCGCCACACGTGCACGCGTTGCCATTGAAGGCAATGGAACGGGTGCACGTTTTTGGGGAATAAAGGGAACCGACGGCTAAAGGTCTCCTCCTATGCAGCGCATGCGTGCTGCGTAGGCGAGACCTAAAAAAGAAGACAGGTGACCTGGAGGCATATAGGCCCAAAAGTCCTCATGATATATGTCAAAATGTATTCCTCGTGGATCTTGGGCAAGGTCTAGAAACAGATTGCTGAAAAGCAGTAGCGGCCCGTGGTGGGAATGCTGCCGGGTGATGACGTGGGGCGGGGGAGGGGCAGGGTGGGGGGTAGTACACTACGGATTAGGGACAAATAGAGGTAAGTAAACATATAAATAAATAAAACGAATTTCGTAGCGCGGGCTGCATCGCCAAATGCGATGCAGCACACGCAACGAAATTCGTTTTATTTATTTATATGTTTACTTACCTCTATTCGTCTGTAATCCGTAGTTTACTACCCCACCCTTCCCCTCCCGCGCCCCACGTCAGTGCCCGGCAGCACTCCCACCACGGGTCGCTACTGCTGAAAAGGAAGTTCTTCTGTTGAATCAAGCTGGCTTTTGAGAGGGATTTTGTACCAGATAAGAAGAGCAGCACAAGCATTGGCAAAGCCAATAGGTCTCGCCTTTGGGACCTTATAAGTGTTTAGTTATCCAGCACAATATCCTTGGTGCAACAACATCAAGTGTTGCATGGCTAAACACTTATAAGGTTCCAAAGGCGAGACCTATTGGCTATGCCAATGCTTGTTATATTTTGTTGTGGATGGCAAATACCATTTTTAGGTCTTTAGTATGCACCGATTTAGTTGTTTCTTGGTCAGGCCTATTGTTTCCAATATATTACATATGCATAGCCTGGGTCTTCCTCATGTGTGGATGGCTTTGTTGCCTCTCTTACTTCACTGCTCCTGATTCAATGACTTTCCTCCCTAGCAGGGCTGTCTTAACAGCATTATAGGCCCCCGGACAAAGCAGTGCTCTGGGCCCTGCCTGCACAACCACTCACAGGAATAAAATGTTCAGTGGAAAATTAGTGTTAAATTCTGGTCTGCATGGGGCCCCTAGGCTCGTGCCCCCCCCCCCGGCAACTGCACAGCATGCCCATGTGTTAAGTTGGCACTGCTCCCTAGTGTTCTGTTTGCTTTGCTCATGATCATCTCACAGTGTTCTGTTTTGATGATGTATCCTTCTACTGCAGATGTCAAATCTTGCTTTGCAGTGCCTAGGAGGGATTATTTTCTCTTCCTAACTCCCTGCCCCCAATCTCCATCTCATGCCCCTATAACCTCTCAATTCAGTGTCCTTTTGGCCCCACCCAGCATTTAAAAAAAGTTTTTTGCTGCCCACTGGACTTTCATCGGGGGCTATGTTAAAAGTTTTTTTGACAATCTCAAGTGGCCGCTCATTGCACATGCACCTGGGTTGGGCACCTGCAAATTAATTTGTTTTATTTTGACTCATCCCATTCAAAGATGACGGGCATTGCATGCACATCCACATTGGTCTTCTTTGAACAGATTTACCAAGATGCATTAAAAGATCATCCCCACAAGTGTATGTGTCCACCTAGGCTGCCTTTGAACGCCCTTTCTTAAAACATTACAAATGCATTCAGAGATGGCTACTTAGGATGGATGTCTTGAAACCCATTTCAAGATGGCCGCCATAGATGTGCTTGCATCTGCAGCAACTTTTTAAGCCAAAAAAGCATAGGCAAAGCCAATAGATTTAATTGCTGAGGAATATTGGCTATAGCAAGGCCTGTTTGTTCTATGCTAATCTCTTCCGCCACAGAAAAAAATGCTTAAAAAAACTGCCATTGTCCTTTTTAAGTCGAGCCTCGATTGGCCTGTTATATCCTCATCTATGTGCTCTTGCCCACCCACCAATTGCCATTGGTTGCTTCCCCACCTACCAATTGCCATTTGTTGCATTGTGTGGCATGTAGAAATGCTGGCTTGTTATTGGTGCATTTCTGTAAATGTCCCTTCTTTGTGTGCTTAGCTCTCTTTCTGTCGACTTCACTCAGAGAAGTTTTGTTTGGCCATCACACTGAACAGCGTGTGATAGCCCCTCCTCCCTTCTCCTGCATGGGCATTGAAATGGCAGAGGCTTAAAATGATAATGCGACAGACCTTCCTTCTCTTTTAACTTCCCAAAGCTACGAGGTGCCTTTGAGCTGTTTTGCATCCTAATTTACAAGCAGTGCCCGTAGCAGGCAGAGAAACAAGGCTTGTCAGCTGCAGTGTCTGGGTTTGTAAGTGGCTGTTCAGAAAGAGCCATGTCTCTGATTCACCCACCTAACCCACTCAAAAGCTAGACTTCAGACGTGGTGCTTATTTTTAAAAAGATTCCCCTTGAATGGAATCTAAAAACATTTGGGGGCAAAAGTGTGCCTCTCGACCTGCCGTGCACTTCCCAGGACCAGCCACACCACGCAACCCCATACTCCCCCGACCCCCACTTCTGGAGTCCCGAACTTCAGGAAACTTCATGCGGGGTTTGCAGCTGCCGCCAGGAATGCGTGCCACGTGAACACCCTGCAGCTCACACCCACCTTTACCTCTTGGCCAGGAAGGAAGAAGCCCCCTCTATGTCATATGAAGAAGCGAAGGCAGAACAGTACCAAGGGGCTGCAAAGCAGGGAAGGAGAGGTGTCCACCGGTGTCTGTGAAGTCTAGGGAGTTGCAGAATGATGTTGCCCCCACTTTTTTTTCTGTTGTTTACACTGGTTTCTGGCTATAGTCTGGCTGGGACCCTGCCAATCAGGGCCCCAGCCTCTCTGTTCTCTCTAAACGACTTGGAGTGCACTCTAGGTGCACTAGTTATTGGATACTGTGGTACCTTATGAGTCCCTAGTATATGGTACCTTAGGTACCAAGGGCATAGGTACTTCACAGGCCTACCAGGGACTGAAGCATGTATTATGCCACCCCTGGGAAGCAGACTAAATCTGACACCACAGGCCTGCTACTGCAGCCTGGGTGAGGAGGTGCTAGCACCCCTCACTGAGATATAGGTTCCCTATATCTCCCCTGCACACAAATTTAAACCTATCAGTCACCCCTAAGGCAGGCCCTATCAATCCTGAGGGCAGGGTGCTTAGTTTCTATGTGAGAGGGTGCCTCTGCCTGAGCAGGGCCCCTCTGCAGCTCTCAGAGTCCATTCTCTGGGGCTGTTTGTGAATGCGGTCAAACCATATACTCTTAAGTGCATTATAACCTCGCGGTTAATGCTAACTTTGGAATGGCTGCATCAAAACATGTCGTGTTTGGTGTCAAACACCTTGGAATCATACCCCACACCAGTACCTGGTGTGGGAGTATGATCCCACCCTTCTAGAGGGATATACATGTACCTACTGTGGAAACGCAGTAGAATCCTGAAGAGCCCTGGCATCACAAAATGGATGCCACCAGTCACAGACACTGGGCTGCCCTCCTGCTGATGACCAAAACTCGCAGTGGAGGAGGCCCAACAATAGGTATCCTGTCACAGGGAGGTGTGACCACCTCCCAGACAGGGTTTAGTGTATTGGGGCTGGGTGGGTGCACTCCTAGAGTGCTTTGAAGTCCTGCACTGGGGGAGCAGAAGGCTCCTCTGTGCATACACCAGTTCAAACCGGCTCAGGGGCTACCTGCCCCTGCTCTGGCGCGAAACTGGACAAAGGGAAGTGGGTGTAGCCACCCACTCCCTGACCCTCCCATAGGTGGGGTCATAGAGCTAGTCCCTCCCTTCCTTTTAGTATAAGATAGGGAACCCTTGACCTTGCAAACTATATCTCCCTGGACGATGCTCTAAAGAAGAATCCCGGACCTTCGACGTTCCACTACCTCTGGAAGACTGAAGAATCTCCCTTGGAGTCAAGGAGTGACTCCCCTGCTTGGCAGGCACCAAAAACTGCAACGACGGTCGCAAACTACGCTGCTCTTGCCAGAGCCCGAAGTCCCTGTAGCCCAGGAAGAGGATTTCCTGACTTCTCCAAGGCCATCGTGAGTCCCCAGCGAAGCTGAGGCAAGTGGACCCCACGAGTGATGAGGAACCGTAGTCCCTGGGTACCGTGCACTATTCTCAAGTGCAACCCCTTCACGACGTTCTACGAACCTATGCTTTCGACCACGTATGGTCCCAGCCTTTAGCAGAGATCCCTCCCAAGATCAGAGGCCTACCCCATCCCGAGTGACCGTGGGCCCCTGTTGAAGGAATCCTCCCAAGGCGTCTTTGCGATCCCTTGCCAGCCGGCTTGTGGGTCCCCTGAAGACTGTTCTACAAATCCAAAGGGCTCTTGTGGTTGCTCCAGGCCTGCCCTGACTTACCCTCGCTGGGTGAGTCCCTCAGACCTTGCTGGTCTGCACCATTGACTTTTTGTTTTTTCCACAAGACTTGCTGCTACCAAGGCTTGTTGAGTCCAATCGGGTCGCCGCCACCGCAGTCAGCTGCACACTTTGTGGGACACGCTGAATCCAGCTCCTGGTTTTCCTCGAAACCTCCTGGACCTCGTGGCCGAAGAGTCAAGACACCTGTGAACGACCTGAATCCGCCGACGACGGTGGGCATCCATCTTCCTTGCCCCGGGTCACTGCCAAGTGACTTTGAACACTGTCCCCTCTGCTTTCAGGTCTTCCTTCTTCCGAATCCAGGCTTGGATTCCACCGGACACTTCTTCTGGCTTCA
Organism: Calotriton arnoldi; assembly: GCA_963921515.1. NCBI lineage: Eukaryota > Metazoa > Chordata > Amphibia > Caudata > Salamandridae > Calotriton > Calotriton arnoldi. The sequence continues at coordinate 254,832 of CAWUFW010010704.1, forward strand.
CAAGCAGCAAGTCTTCATTGGCTCCCATTGAAAACGACGCCGCGACCCGACACCAAAGGACACCTATGCACCCGGCTTCCCTGGGTGAGGTAAGTCCAGCACTAAGGTGCTCCTGTGGATGTTGGCCCTAGAACTACTTACCCTGTAAGTGACTTGCTTGTAGCTACTCCCGAAGTGCCCTTAAACTCTTAATTTCCAACCGCGACTTGCCCCATCGAAGTCTATGGCGATCCGCGCCTGTGTTCACTCACTGCACGGGTCCCCCGTGGGTCCTTTACTTACCTGCCTTGGGTGGTTTCGTGAGGCCCCAGCACTTCTGAAGGCCCTAGGCCTTGTCCCTTTGCAAGTCGTTGTTCTTAAGTCTCTTTTTTAGTATATGGTCTGGTACGCCCCTAGGGCCCCAGTCATACTTGTGCTCAATTTGTTGTGAAACGTTGATTTGTGCATGTGTTCCTGACTTCTAATCTCACAAGAGATTAGTAGAGAGTTGTTTAGTAATAAATACATATATATTTGATATATATACCTGTGTGGTGTCTTTTAATTTGGTGATTCAAGAGATTGTGTGGTAAAACAAGCTGCTTTACATTCCTCCAAGACTTAGCCTGAAGGCTGCTCTCCACAGCTACCACTAGGATAGCTTTCTTTAAAGGTTGTCTTAAACCTATCTACCATAAGAGTCGAATTGTTCTGGTGCAAGGTGTCCACTTTAACTAGTGAACAGCATATGCCAGGCCAACTTCTCACAGCACCTTGCACCAGTCCAAACAACCCCTTATTGGAGATAGGTTAAAGACAACCTTTATTGAAAGCTATCCTAGTGGTAGCTACCCCCCCGTGGGGGTAGTATTCCAAGATGTTTGACACCGAACACGACATGTTTTGGTGCAGCCAGTCCAAAGTTAGCATTGTACCGCGAGGATATAATGCACTTAAGAGTATATGGTCAGGCTGTACCACAACCAGCATCAGAGGAGGGACTCCGAACGCTGCAGAGGGGCTCTGCTCATGCAGGGGCACCCTCTCACATAAAAACCAAGCACTCTGCCTTCAGGATTGGTAAGGCCTGCCATAGGAGTGACTTATAGGTTTATATGTGTGTGCAAGGGTAGTGATATAGGTAGCCCATACACCTTACCTGCATGCACCACCTTACCCAGGCTGCAGTAGCAGACCTGTGGTGTCATTTTGGATGGCCTTCCAGGGGTGGCACAATACATGCTGCAGCCCCTGGTAGGCCTCTGAGGTACCAATGCCCTGGGTACATAGTATACCATATACTAGGGACTTATAAGGGCACTCCAGATTCCAATCAGAGATGTGCCTAAGGCACAGGGAAACCATTTTAGAGAGGAAGCAGCTAGGCTGGGGTTCTGATTAGCAGGGCCCCAGCCAGACTAAAGTCGAAAAACAGTGAAGCATCAGCAAAAAGTGGGGGTACCCATGTGAAGCAGATCCTACTCTCCTACAAGCAAAAACAAGAATTTAGAAACAGACAGATCGAAGAGGATTTGGGAAAAATTAAAATTAGGAAATGGAAATAATAGAGCAGTAAAAGTGTGGGAAATATATATTAAAATAACACCAGGAGGATTTACTGGGGTCAGCAGAGCCATCTGCGTCTGAGGCTTTCTGCCCCTGGAAGGCCCCTCCGGCTCCCGCACCCGCCACAGCAGACCCAGTCTTTTTCTTCTTGCCCCTGGATGCTGATCATTTAAGCCATAATTAAAGAGACAAAAAATAATTGGTGTTAAATAAATAAATATTAAATATATGCTCCAAAAAATTTTTAGACAGGAAACGGCAATTGCAATAACATTGACCTATCCTAAATCAGATCGACTAGTAGTATACTAGTATTGCAGTCGCGGACCATCCTGTCTTTATTATTCCACAGTTCCATTCCGATTCCTGAATCATAAACCTACCAAGCCCGCCTATACCAAAGACTTTGGAATGAATTACAAAAAAAGTATGGGGCATATTACCAAGGCTGTGCGATAATTATCGCAAAGCGCACTTAGCGCTGTTTTTTTTATCGCCGGCTATCGCTGGATTACATCGCGGAGATAACGCGTTATTATCAACGCTTATCTCCAAGGCGATAGAAAATCCAGCGATAGCGGCGAAACTCAGCAATAGCGCGCGAAATCCAGCGATAAATTCCACGCGCTAATGAAAAGCTTGCTAATAGGCAGGTGAGGACTTAACCTTACAATCCACCTCCCATTGACTAGAATGGTTAAGTCAAGTTTTAAAGAGGTGTTAGATTCCAGCGATAATCGCGGTTAGCGCGAATTATTTTATTGCTCGCGGGCATTTCTAATAGGGGAAGTTGTGTTTGCGACTGTTTTCAGTCGCTTTTAGTTGGGAACGCCTACTTTGCATGTCATTAGCGATAATTATCGCTGACATGCAAAGCGGCAAGAAAACGGCCGCTTTCGCCATAAAGCTGTCGCTAACAGCTGTTAGCGACAGCTTGCTAATAGGGTGATAAAAATATCGCCGCTTTAGCGGCAAAAAGTGCCGCTAAAGTGGCGATACTGCCCTTGATAATATGCCCCTATATTTGCTTCTAAGTTCCGATCTCATTTGCAATCATCTCTCAGTCTCAACTCCAACCTCCTTTGACGGGCCAATTCACTAAGTCTGCATTTATTCTTCTTAAATGCATAGATGGACGCATGCATATTGCATACACCAAATTGGTTGGTTGCTATTCACTCACTATATGAACTACAAAAGGTTCTACTGGGACTGAAGTCGCGTGAGAGGACGCGTCACGCAGGCCGCTAAAATTACCAAATGATACTAACTAACTACTACCGCTATCTTAGTGACAGCCTGACAGGACAGCCTGACAGGCAAAGGAAAGGACTTGAGTCTTTCCTATCTGCATTACCTAACTTAAATTCTCTAACCTCTCTTACATAACCAGCCCAAGCAAGCGCAAAGTTGCAGACAAGTACGATTAGTAGCGCCGAGCACCTGTCTGAAAGAATAACAATCACATAGTATAAGATTTTTAAACGTAAGTTACCTGCATGTAAGCAGCAGCAGCAGCATTCTTGCTATTTGGGAACAGAATAATATTTGCAATAACACAGAACAGAAGAACACACAATAGTAATATAATTAGCTACTCACCAAGCCCCGGGATCTCAACACCTAGCAGGTCCAGCAGGTCCTGCTCCCGGTCCAGGATGTCGGACCACCGGTGCGTCATTCGGTTATGGGTGTGCCAGACCCCAGAGCAGCGAAACACTGCCCGGCGCACCCTCGCCCACTGCCGGTGATGCTCCCAGAGCCCGTACCCGGACCCAGGCCTGCCGCCTGCTGCCAGGGTTAAGGGGAGGTGGCGCTGGACAAAAAACAAAACAGTGCTGCCACCTCCACCTTGGAAAACAAGGCCCCGGCCTCACCCCTTCCGGACGACGCCATCCGCAAGGAAGGCGGCCCCGGCTCTCACTCCTCCTCTTCCCCTGATTTCTACTCTTCTTCACCATGGTTCTGGGGGGGTGGGGGTGCGGAAAAGAAAATGTAGGAAATAAAGAAAGCAATTAAAAAAAATAAAAAGGAAGTAATACAAAAACAATCAAAAACGCATTAAAAAACACACAAAAAGTAGATAAAACACAAAATATACATTCAGGAATAAAGAGGGATAGATAATAAATAAAAAAGATCTGAAAAAAGTTTTTAGAAACAAAGGATTGAAAAGATATAGGGAGGATAGAAAAACAGACCCGGAACCATAGCAAACATGAAAAACAAGATGGCCGCGCCCATGGGCGACCGCAAGGTGAAGTTCTTGCGAAATTTCCCCCCGAGCACACAATACACGTTCCTGAACATGCAATACGTGTTCCCGAACGTCAAACACGCATCGCAAACGGGCGGAACAAGAAACTCTGCTTGCTAACGGAACTCCACGTAGCTCGCGAAGTTTTTTTGCAACTTCGCGGAATTCGCCCAGGCTTAGTTTCCAGTCATCAGGGAATGTGGCGGTCTTGAGGGAGCAGTTGATAGTTTGGCGTAGTTTGGGTGCGATGGTGGTGGCAGCCCTGTGGAAGATGTGCGGCGGGCAAGGGTCGGTAGGTGCTCCGGAGTGGATGCTTTTCATTGTCTTCTGTGGTGAGAGGGGTCCAGGTGAGGAGGATCTGTTGGATGGCGTCCATCACATACTTGCATGATAGTACAAATATATGCAAAATGAAGTACACAGAATTAAAGTAATTTGCTTCGAATTACACAGGTTTTGTTTCAGTGCTAATGTTGTGATTCAAATGTGGGTCTCATAGTAATATTCTATGTCAGACATTCCCACACTGGCTCACTGCCCACATCTCAGCTTCTCTCACTGAAATCCGATGCACCTCAGAGGCTCCCACCTTCCCTATGACTTCACCCGCTGGATCTGATGACATCTGAGGATTTTACATACCAATAGGCACCACATTTAGGTCGAGTGCAAACAGCGCTTGCGCTGTCACTTATTGCCCTTTTGTATATGCTTTGTGGAGTTTTACATCCACCCAGTGCTTGTCTTTGCTTTTCATCTGTGTATGTCAGTGTCCTTTAAAAATCCTTGTTTGCTAGTGGTCAGGCCTGCCTTTTTGTCCCTCCTTTTCTTTTTCCCTTCCTCCCACAGAGCTGGGACTAAGCACTGTTTTATAATGCAATGGTTCTTTATCTGTTCTTTGGCGGAATATTTTTTTCTTGGTTTCCTTTTCTGTTACTATTTACCTGTGTTTAGCGTCGGCGCCATAGCTGCTTACATTTTACTATAGCATTCCTTCCTCCCACCTCCTCTTAATGCTGCAGTTGCGTTAGTGCTGCACCCTAAGCACCGTGCCCCCACTCCTTTGCGTGTGGTTTGTTTTTGCCTTTATGCAATTTTTGAAGTTGACCGGCAGTAGGGCTTTTTTTTTGGTGGGATATTTGTTTGGTTTTGGCTTCCTTTTAAGGGTGATTGGCCTTGTTAAAGTCTTGTTTAAATGGGTGACCGGTCCTGGAGCGCTGGTGTTTTAATTACATACGAGCTCCAGTATGTATGCACGCTCATATGCACTGAGAGAATAATATGAATTACAGCTTGTTTGACTGGGCACTACCTCACTGGTAAATGCAGACACTATTGAGTGTTTTGCATGATTGCATATGCACATCACTGAAGAGTTAGAATAAACGGTTTAAATGGTTTAGGGACATTTTGAAAACCTCTATCAAGCACCTTATATGTGTGTTACTATGATTTTTTTATCTGTCCCTGATTCATTCTGCAGATTTTCTAGCTGTTCTTCGTTTATTGCTGCATGAACCAATGTTGATCTAAATCTTTCACTCTTCACAGGATCAGGTCTCTAAACAAAAACACTCAAATTCACACCATCACTCACTTTCAACATATGCTTTTTTCCAGTGTCACTTTTGGAACAGTTTACTTACACTATATATGTGAACTGTACTTGGAGAATGTGTATCAAGTCTGGATCTGGTCAACTTGCTAATGGGCAATAAGGCAGCATTACCTGAAGGAAACCACGTCAAGTTATATGTTGCTGTTGTTATTTCCTCGTGGAACACACTGGGAAAGAACACAATTGAAAGTTTGTTTGAACTGGAAGACTCATATCATTGGATTTCCACCTTGAGAAGAGGTCTGCAGAAACGGCAAAACCTTACATGCTTGGCGTTAAAACGGGAGGGGGCATTGCAATCTGTAATTTTTAAGGAGTACCAAGACTTCTGGTGTGCTCAATAAGGCTCAAGTTGACTCCCTGATGCCCCATAGGGAATATTATTGCCCTATTGGTTTGGTTGTAAGGTCAGTGGCTCCTCATTGAAGGAGTTATCTTTTGACCTTCAAGGAAGCTCAAGTACCTAAGGAATATGTTGACAAAAACCATAGCAAATGATGTTTCTGGTACTCGAATTCTTCAGCCAGGGATCCCTTCTTTTTCATTCCAAAATCAGATGAGACTTTTAGATCTTGTATAGATTTTTGTTAACTGAACATCACTATTTGCAATCGATATCCCTTACCCCTTGTTGAAATTGGGTTCCACCCATTCAATACGCTCAAATGTTTTTTTGCTTTTTGGCTCACCCTCTTTTGGAATTTTAGCATGGGTGAGTCTCACTACATGTGTCTCACCCACAGTAATCACATGGCAAATGGATTGTGCATTTTTACTGCCAGCATCCGCCTTTTAAGGTAAGGCTGCTGAGACGCAGCATGGGGGCACTTAGATGGTTATATGTGAACATGTGTGCACACGTATGTGCACACATGTGCGGGCTGCGCATGGAAGAATACTCTTGTGTGCAGCCAGTAACTGAGCACAGATAGTCTCTGCGGGATTAAATATTGACCTGGGATAGGCCTTATAATGTCCGTTTACACTAATAGGGAAAGTCAACGTGATTTACTGTTTTGTCTGCAGTGACACTTTATTGTACACGTGGGGGGAAACTGCCTTAGAGGGCAGTTTTGCTTCCCTTTGGTATATAAAGGCCAGTGACATATCAAAATGGGGTGAAACGTGTGTGAGAAAATCAATTCTGCAAGTTCCCAAAAGATGTCTGTACAACTTATGAGTCATACAGAATTGTCATACTTCTCTGGCTCATCTCATGAACAGAGTCCAGGCTTTTTGTCACCCTACTGTGCCAAGTTAATTACTTTTCTCTCCAGAAGCAGGAGCAAAGGCATACCCACAGAAAGGGAGAAATTAACAGTGCCCATGAAAACCCCATATTACAAGATTTGTCTTGATGTCCCTGGCTGGTGAGTATTTCCTCTCTAACAATAAGCCCATGCACCACTTCCCCAGTTACCAAACGTGTACTTCTGGTCCAGATAGAATAATCACCTTTTTAGGAAACAGCCCGTGGACCAGACGTATATGTTTGGTACCTGGGGAAGTGGTGCATGGGCTTACAGGATGGACCCTCTGAGGTTTGCAACTGGTTAACATTATATGACATTTACTTACAGTAACGTTTGGGATCGCAAAAGTTCATATATGGAGGTGTGATCCTCTCAGGCTGCTTTGGAGGCGATGTAAGTCGCAAACATAGATGACACCATTTTTTAGGCTCACTCCACGATTTGAATTGGTGAACTGTGATTGTGATATGGTGATTTGCATTGATGACCAGTGATTGTGATATGGTGTATTGGATTGGTGACCAGTGATTGTGATATGGTGTATTGGATTGGTGACCAGTGATTGTGATATGGAGTATTGGATTGGTGACCAGCGATTGAAATATGGTGTATTGGATTGGTGACCAGTGATTGTGATATGGTGTATTGGATTGGTGACCAGTGTTTGTGTTATGGTGTATTGGATTGGTGACCAGTGATTATGATATGGAGTATTGGATTGGTGACCAGTGTTTGTGATATGATGTATTGGATTGGTGACCAGTGATTGTGATATGGTGTATTGGACTGGTGACCAGTGATTGTGATATGGAGTATTGGATTGGTGACCAGTGATTGTGATATGGAGTATTGGATTGGTGACCAGTGTTTGTGATATGGTGTATTGGATTGGTGACCAGTGATTGTGATATGATGTATTGGATTGGTGACCAGTGATTGTGATATGGTGTATTGGATTGGTGACCAATGATTGTGATATGGTGTATTGGATTGGTGACCAGTGATTGTGATATGGAGTATTGGATTGGTGACCAGTGTTTGTGATATGGTGTATTGGATTGGTGACCAGTGATTGTGATATGGTGTATTGGATTGGTGACCAGTGATTGTTATATATGTTGTATTGGATTGGTGACCAGTCATTGTGATATAGAGTATTGGATTGGTGACCAGCGATTGTGATATGGTGTATTGGATTGGTGACCAGTGATTGTGATATAGTGTATTGGATTGGTGACCAGTGTTTGTGATATGGTGTATTGGATTGGTGACCAGTGATTGTGATATGGTGTATTGGATTGGTGACCAGTGATTGTGATATGGAGTTTGGTTTGGTGACCAGTGTTTGTGATATGGTGTATTGAATTGGTGACCAGTGATTGTGATATGGTGTATTGGATTGGTGACCAGTGATTGTGATATGGATTATTGGATTGGTGACCAGTGATTGTGATATGGTGTATTGGATTGGTGACCAGTGATTGTGATATTGAGTATTGGATTGGTGACCAGTGATTGTTATATATGTTGTATTGGATTGGTGACCAGTGATTGTGATATAGAGTATTGGATTGGTGACCAGTGATTGTGATATGGTGTATTGGATTGGTGACCAGTGATTGTGATATGGTGTATTGGATTGGTGACCAGCGATTGTGATATGGTGTATTGGATTGGTGACCAGTGTTTGTGATATGGTGTATTGGATTGGTGACCAGTGATTGTGATATGATGTATTGGATTGGTGACCAGTGATTGTGATATGGTGTATCGGATTGGTGACCAATGATTGTGATATGGTGTATTGGATTGGTGACCAGTGATTGTGATATGGAGTATTGGATTGGTGACCAGTGTTTGTGATATGGTGTATTGGATTGGTGACCAGTGATTGTGATATGGTGTATTGGATTGGTGACCAGTGATTGTGATATTGAGTATTGGATTGGTGACCAGTGATTGTTATATATGTTGTATTGGATTGGTGACCAGTGATTGTGATATAGAGTATTGGATTGGTGACCAGTGATTGTGATATGGTGTATTGGATTGGTGACCAGTGATTGTGATATGGTGTATTGGATTGGTGACCAGCGATTGTGATATGGTGTATTGGATTGGTGACCAGTGTTTGTGTTATGGTGTATTGGATTGGTGACCAGTGATTGTGATATGATGTATTGGATTGGTTACCAGTGATTGTGATATGGTGTATTGGATTGGTGACCAATGATTGTGATATGGTGTATTGGATTGGTGACCAGTGATTGTGATATGGAGTATTGGATTGGTGACCAGTGTTTGTGATATGGTGTATTGGATTGGTGACCAGTGATTGTGATATGGTGTATTGGATTGGTGACCAGTGATTGTTATATATGTTGTATTGGATTGGTGACCAGTCATTGTGATATAGAGTATTGGATTGGTGACCAGTGATTGTGATATGGTGTATTGGATTGGTGACAAGTGATTGTGATATGGAGTATTGGATTGGTGACCAGTGTTTGTGATATGGTGTATTGGATTGGTGACCAGTGATTGTGATATGATGTATTGGATTGGTGACCAGTGATTGTGATATGGTGTATTGGATTGGTGACCAGTGATTGTGATATGGTGTATTGGATTGGTGACCAGCGATTGTGATATGGTGTATTGGATTGGTGACCAGTGATTGTGATATAGTGTATTGGATTGGTGACCAGTGATTGTGATATGGTTTATTGGATTGATGACCAGTGTTTGTGATATGGTGTATCGGATTGGTGACCAGTGTTTGTGATATGGTGTATCAGATTGGTGACCAGTGTTTGTGATAAGGTGTATTGGATTGGTGACCAGTGATTTTGATATGATGTATTGGATTGGTGACCAGTGATTGTGATATGAAGTATTGGATTGTTGACCAGTGTTTGTGATATGGTGTATTGGATTGGTGACCAGTGTTTGTGATATGGTGTATTGGATTGGTGACCAGTGATTGTGATATGGTGTATTGGATTGGTGACCAGTGATTGTGATATGGAGTTTGGTTTGGTGACCAGTGTTTGTGATATGGTGCATTGGATTGGTGACCAGTGATTGTGATATGGTGTATTGGATTGGTGACCATTGATTGTGATATGGATTATTGGATTGGTGACCAGTGATTGTGATATGGTGTATTGGATTGGTGACCAGTGATTGTGATATTGAGTATTGGATTGGTGACCAGTGATTGTTATATATGTTGTATTGGATTGGTGACCAGTGATTGTGATATGGAGTATTGGATTGGTGACCAGTGATTGTTATATATGTTGTATTGGATTGGTGACCAGTGATTGTGATATAGAGTATTGGATTGGTGACCAGTGATTGTGATATGGTGTATTGGATTGGTGACCAGTGATTGTGATATGGAGTATTGGATTGGTGACCAGTGATTGTGATATGGAGTATTGGATTGGTGACCAGTGATTGTGATATGGTGTATTGGATTGGTGACCAGTGATTGTGATATGGAGTATTGGATTGGTGACCAGTGTTTGTGATAGTGTGTATTGGATTGGTGACCAGTGATTGTGATATTGTGTATTGGATTGGTGACCAGTGTTTGTGATATGGTGTATTGGATTGGTGACCAGTGATTGTTATATGGTGTATTGGACTGGTGACCAGTGATTGTTATATATGTTGTATTGGATTGGTGACCAGTGATTGTGATATAGAGTATTGGATTGGTGACCAGTGATTGTGATATGGTGTATTGGATTGGTGACCAGTGATTGTGATATGGAGTATTGGATTGGTGACCAGTGATTGTTATATATGTTGTATTGGATTGGTGACCAGTGATTGTGATATAGAGTATTGGATTGGTGACCAGTGATTGTGATATGGTGTATTGGATTGGTGACCAGTGATTGTGATATGGAGTATTGGATTGGTGACCAGTGATTGTGATATGGAGTATTGGATTGGTGACCAGTGATTGTGATATGGAGTATTGGATTGGTGACCAGTGATTGTGATATGGAGTATTGGATTGGTGACCAGTGATTGTGATATGGTGTATTGGATTGGTGACCAGTGATTGTGATATGGAGTATTGGATTGGTGACCAGTGTTTGTGATAGTGTGTATTGGATTGGTGACCAGTGATTGTGATATTGTGTATTGGATTGGTGACCAGTGTTTGTGATATGGTGTATTGGATTGGTGACCAGTGATTGTTATATGGTGTATTGGACTGGTGACCAGTGATTGTGATATGGTGTATTGGATTGGTGACCAGTGATTGTGATATGGAGTATTGGATTGGTAATCATATTAAAGTAGATATACACACATAAGCGGAAGGTGAAACATGACAGCATGCACAGGTGAACAGTGGTCACCTGTTGCCTGGTTAGTGATTTCATTCATGCGCACACTTTAGGGTGGTCAAAAGAACTTTGGAAAAACTCCTCAGGGCTTGTTGCTGTTATTCACCCCCACACACCATGGATAGTGGATGCTCTGAGCACTCTGATGGATCACTGGGATGCATGACGTGTGGTCCTTGGATGGTTTCGAGGGAACACTTGAGTGAATAAGCATAGCACTATGAGGTGCTACAAATGGTGAGATGCCAATCATTGCTGCACTCTGATTGATTTCCATCTTTTTGAAAATTCTGTAGGTGTTAGAACAATATCGCTTTGAGTCTGCTTAGTTTATTGAAATCTGTTTTCAGGGTTGGAATGGAAGGCCACAATGAACTATCTACACTCCCATGTGGAGGGGGAAACTGGACGTTGTTTCAACAAGTAACTAACTGGGAAACAGACACTACATACGGGATTCCAGCCCACAAACAGCAGCAGTCATGATTATTAAGAACAAGATAACTGCAGTTTGAAAGCAATGTGAGGGTGGGAATAATAGCGGGAACTGGAGTTCCTTTCAAATAATAAGCCAGATTAGGGTGGAAACATTACAGGTATCTTCACTTGTTGACAGACAAGGGAATGGCCAGCAGTGGAATTGCACATTTCTCCCGTTAGAGAAACCTCTCTCTCAGCCCGTTGACAATGATATGTGAAAGGAATGGACCATAATTCATGTATGTAACTGTTCCCAAGGGGTTCATGTCTACCTACAGGGTAGTGTTTCATGCAGGCAGTAAAGTGAAACATCAAGATGGGCAACGAGATGACCGCATGTATTAACCACACTGCCGAATTAGTCTCCGCTACAGTGAAGGAAGCTGTTCTAGTTTCTCTGTATGTAGCATGGTAAAAGTCGCATCTTTCATATTAATTAACTGCTGTTTGGTGTTAAAATGAAGGGTGAAAACAATGCGCTACAATTTAGGTAATGCCAAGGTACACCCCATTTTTCAATGTTTGCAGTGTCCAACCAAATTGCATAACTGATCTAAGTTGATGTTGACCATGATACAAGGTAGACACTTCATTTTGTACAATATCAATGACAGAAGACACAATTTTATCTAGAGTGGACCTTGTCTACATGTTCACACTAAATCCAAGGAAAGGAACAGAGTGCAAAACAACAGTGCGTTTTGTGTGAAAGTACATTGTGACATAAAGCAAAAAATATCTGCAAGGTAACGTCTGCAAAGCAGAGGACAGTCTGCAATGTGCTCATGCTAACTTAGGAAATACGACAATGGGCCTACACAGGATTTATGACATAGCTAGGATGAAGTGACAAGACCTACGGACTGAAGTTATTCCCACATAAATTGCTGCCTTCAGAGTGAGATGTTTAACTAGGGAAATGTGCATCAGCTCAAATAGGAAATCATTAGGAAAGTCAACACAAGATTCAAATTCCACTGAGGAACAATGAATAGAGTGAGAGGAAAGAAGTACAGTAAACCTGTCAGAGAAAGGCTTAGCACTACCAGTGCCTACCTAAACAAGGATGGCTGATCCTGAATATCTGTGCAGGCCGACAGGCTGCCAAATAACCATTGAATTGTCTCTAGTGCCAGACTCTGTTGGGCTAGAAACAGGGTGAATTGTGGGATGTTGGAAAGGCGTGACTAAAAGGGATTAAGTCCTTCCGGCTCGCATTATTTAACCAATGTGCTCCAGCAAGCTGAATAAATGGATTTTGTAGTGGGTTTATTGGCAGCCATGATGACATCCACAACTTCAGCTGGAAGGCAGAAGGACTCTATCTGGCCTTTCTCAGTCTCCATGTGTGTCACTGCAGCATTCTGGGGCTTGGGTGGAGGACCTGACCATCCTGCTGTGAGAACAGGTCTACTCCGGATAGGAAAGGAAGAGGGAGCTAAATGCTGAGTGTCAAACGACTGGCACACCAGATCTTCATCACTCAATCTGGGGAGATCAATTGTTTCAATCTTCCGCTCCTTCTACAGGGCCTTTTAGTCAAAGTAAAGCAGGTCTTGAGATCAACTCAACCTGATGGCATCGCACTGAGAACCATTTAGAAGGAAGTGTATGGCATAAACTAAGGACACGTCCTGTTCGGGGCTGCTGTGAACAGATCCATATATGAATACCTCAATCTGGAGAAGTTCACCTCTGCCACTGTGGGGCGTAGTTTCCATTTGTGGTCCTCCAGTGAGAGACAACTAAGGGCATCCACTCTCACATTGAAGGAACCTGCCAGATGAAACGCTATCAGGAAGCTTTTTAGGTATTTCATTCACATTACTTTGCAAAGCGTGGCTCATTGTAAAGGAGGTGAGCCTGTATGAAGCATCTCAGAGCTCTTTGATTCCTATTGAAAGATTATTTTGCCACATAATAATGAAGGTCATAGGAGCTCATAAAGATCTTCATTTGTACAGCATCAGAACAGACATCGGTCCCTCTGATTGAGCAGCACAAAAATACAAAGAAGCTCGAAAGGCCTGCAACAAACACTGCCTCGGAGGAGGTGATGCTCAGATATGAATTTACCTTAAATAAACGAAAATACAAGAGGCGTTTGGCAAAGCAGGAACAAGTTGGTTTAATTAGACGCTGCGGCTAGGTGAGCCTGGACAGAATGCGTCTGCTCAAATCTCTCGATGTGCAAAGTTTTGGCCGTCACTTTATACAGTTCATGAGTTACAATAAAATGTTCTCTACATTATAAAAGAGCATCTTAGTCATAAATCAATCTCAAGTGCATATCTGATAATGACACAGGTGGCTCTCGACCTCGGGGAGAGCTAATGTGGGCCAGTGTGTATGTGTCCAGATGTCCGGTGTGAGGAGCGCATGATCACTACGTGTGGTGCGCATGCCGTATCCTGATTTGTTGCTTGTACCTATGTACATGTGGTGTCTAGCATTGTGGTGTTCCTGGGGAACATGAGCCTCTGGCCAGATGGGTTTTATTGGGGCCAATTATCTCGGACTTGTTTCTGGGTCAACTATCTATCTGTGGAATCGATCAGGGTTTTCCCTGGGTGCATGTTTGTCTTTGGTTTACGGGGTACAACCCACCTGGGACTTTTTACTCGATAGCCATGGGTATGGATCACAGGACCTGCCTTCCCACGTATCTCTGACTCGGGGTTGAATCTGACAGCAATGATGTGTGTTCATTGGAACTCCTCAAAATAGTACACCAGCCACTGGTGTCATTTTTATCGACATTACCAACATGGTGCATACATTTGCCTAGTAGAAGGTAACTCAAACTCCTCCTAAGGGGAAATAGGGAGAGAGGATACAACCAGAGGCATGCCTGCTTGTAGGCATGCTTAGGGGCCGAGTGATTGGCGTGTGTGACGCACACAAGATCTAGGTAACATAATGTAATGTAACACAACATAACAAACCATAACATAAGATGCTGATGCCCTTACATATTATGAAATTTAGTTTTGGGTCTTAATGTCAGTTTTCTTCTAGTTAATCATCCAGGACAGCTTTGGTCATCGGGTGATGGCCCCAGCCTCTCTCATTCAAGGCTTTGGGGACCCTATAACAGATGGGGGACCCACTCCCTGACAGCACATCGGGTCCTCGTTCACTGTCCCCCTCTTTAATCCACTATCACTGATTGCAGCTGGGTACTGTGAGAGGCGCCCACCCAAGGGGCCTGTTGTCTCATTAATAGGATCCTAGAGCTCAGTCAGTGTATCACTCCTGTGCAGCACCATCAAATGATTATGTCTCGAGAGACTAATCAGAGACAAACCTGTGTTACTGTCTAGAGATGAACTCTCTTAACCACCCCTGTTACCACTGCTGTGTGACCCCCCCCCAAGGGACCATATCCCTCGCCTGGGAGAGGCGCTCAACACATAAAGCAGGTCACCTCCTTTTGTGATGCGGAGAGGTGATGTGAGCAGAGCAAGGTGTCTTCAGGCTTCACAGGCGATGCAAGCACGTATGTGTATGTATGTTTGTATGCAGGGGTACTTGAATAGCACAAACCTAGCACTGGAGCAGTGGAAGGAGTAGTGTCCGAGAGGCAGAGTTGGTTCTGCAGCTAGAGTGTACTTCTCTGACTCGCCCAGTGTCAGCACCGAGGACGCTGCATCACCGGCTCAGCCTAAGGGGGCGGCCTTGGAAATAAAGAGGCATCGTGGACATGATACTACAAGAGATCAAGAAACAGGCCCCCCTGCTTCACCCTGAGGACAGCCCAGGTATCACTGAGAACATAGAGGACAACACACTCTTCACACTAAAGAGAGCACACCATTGACAACGAGGACAACACCACAGGGGTTCACAATCACATTGAGGACACAACAATCACTCAGGACAACACATCGAACATGCTGACAAGAGCACAGCAGTTCAAACTAGGGGGAGAACACATTGTTCACACTGATGCAACATTGCGGTTCACACTGAGGACACGCCAGCATTCACTGAGGACAACCCACAGTCACACTGAGGACACACCAGCATTCACTCCTTTCCTCCGCTCGGCTGGGACACTTTAAGGTGCCATTTTGAAGGGTGAGCGGACTAGCTTTAGTTGTCTTGCTCCCCTGGTGCCTATTTAATGGACACCGCACCGCTGACGCGCAGCGGTTGCAGGTGATTGTAGTTGAACTGTGATACCGAGTTGTTTAGGCTCATTGTGGGGGCGTGAGTACAAGGGTGAAGTTCACCCCTGCGTGTTGCAGGGTGAATCTAATGTTGTTTTAAAATTACTCTATTCTGACTACTTATAAATCCCTAAATTCGATTTTACACTGTAGGCTTGCACTTTTGCTTTTTGCACACCGAGCAGAGCGCCATCTTTCCTCCGCTCGTCTGGGTCACTTTTAGGTGCCATTTTGAAGGGTGAGCGGACTAGCTTTAGTTGTCTGGCTCCCCTGGTGCCTATTTAATGGACATTGCGGCGCTGACGCGCAGTGGACGCATGCAGTGGGCGTGCCGCTGGCGCGATGAAGGCGCGCCAAAGGCAAGCCCGTCTGCCTCCTGATCGCGGCCAGCACCAGCCACACTGCTCAAATAGGTAGCGGTAAGTTCATTACCTGGCCTCATGATTCCCTCCTGGCCTTAAGGGGGAACCAGTGTTTGGGAGACCAGGGCACTAACCTGGTGAGTACTGGTTTCCCATGCCACTGCAAGGCTTGCAATTTCACCTTAGAGGCACCGGTAGGGAGAACCCGGAGCAAGGGCACGACTCCCGGTGCTCAGAGGTTGCTGGAAGGCAGAATTAGAGCCTGTCTGATCAATTGCAGATCACTCCCCAAACACGCAGACGATATCTGGTTATCGCTGTCGGACAATAATTGGGATGTGAAGTTCCTGACAGAAACATGGCGCAAGGAGGAATCTAAGCCGACCCTGACCCTGGCAATCACCCCCGGGCTTCTGAATCATCTGTGCCAACAGGGATTGCGATAAAAGGGGGGTGGGGTTGCTATCATTTTGAAGAAATCGTGGGAGATCACTACAATGGAATTGAGAAATATGGGTATTATGCAGGCGCGGTGCGTCCATTGGGGCGTTGGGGCGTTGCCCGCCCGCAGCTCCCTCGGCGTCTCTGACTCAGTTTACTTAAGTTCAGAGACGCCGAGGAGAACTTGACAATAATGTCAGTCAACATGACGCCGGACCGCCCACCCCTTCCAGAGTCTGAAGGGGGTGGGCGGTCCGCGTCATGTTGACTGACATGCATTGTCAGACCAGCCAGGGACAGTCAGCAGCAGAAGTGCGCATGAGTGGGGAAGG
The DNA here is from genome assembly GCA_963921515.1 of Calotriton arnoldi. Lineage (NCBI taxonomy): Eukaryota > Metazoa > Chordata > Amphibia > Caudata > Salamandridae > Calotriton > Calotriton arnoldi. The sequence goes on from CAWUFW010010704.1 coordinate 271,662, forward strand.
TGAGCGAATTTTTCGCCCGTGCCCAGTCGGGCGCACTTGTGTTTGCACTGGCTTGCGCATGCCCATTAGGAGCCCCTCGCTCGGTCTCCTAATGGGCAGGCGGCGGGCGAAGAATAACCGTGCCCTAAGCCAATCCTGGCGCTGCAGCAGCGCCAGGATTGGCTGAGGGGTTGCCACTCCAGTGCTGTTCCTGAAGAGGCGCCAACGCGGACCAGGAGCAGAGGCGGTCAGGTAAGTTTTCTAAATGTTATTTTCCCTCTGTCGACCCCCCACCACCCTCCCCAGCGACCCCCCACCCTCCCCCGCGAGTACTGCGAGCCGCGACTGACCACTGGTACATGAAAAAATATCAAAGGCAATGGTATAAATAGCTTTAGGGATCTTAGAATATAGCTAGACAAAACTGTGAGCTTAAGTGTGAAGAGCAGACAACAGAACCAGCCTAAAGTTCCTACCTGTTGATGTCTCACCCAATTTCCACCTACATGGTACAACATTAGAGTATTATGGCACTAAAGAACTATGTAGGACTGTAAATAAAATTCAAGAACGTTCCTTGACATGTAATATAAAGAGAAATGCCTCAATAGTCTTATTTTCAGATCTTTTAGTCTAAAGGCAGGAGTAAAAAGTAAAAACTAGAGTTTCAAACAAGGAGTTATCCAAGGTGAATAACACAACTAATACTTAGCATGTGATAAATCCTAACTAAAATAACATGCTTCCCAGGTATTCTCATTACCATTCCTCGCGATTTCAGGAGATGGGTAACACAAATAAGCAACTTGTGTCATGGCCCTTTGAAAGACACATTCCCATTGTGTGCTTAGGTTACAATCCATAACCAATGTCATGACCGTTTATACCAAAATATACTAACTCGCAATTGAAACAGTACTGGGGATGTACAAGTTGCAGGATACTATGTCCTTCCTTTCTTTGTTGTTGCTCACAAATGATTAGAGATCAATAGGTATGTTTGGGAAGTCTTGAGAAAGAGCTTGGCTTTGGTATGTGATGCTTGGGACATCTGGCATTAGTGTGTAAAGAGATGGTGGTTATGATCAAAACATCGTAGTGGCTCAAGATTCAACATCCACGTTTCTCATGGTGTTAGCACCTTGGGAGACTTGGTGTTACCAAGTTGAGGAGAACAGTACTGTCAACAGTGGAGTTATAGACTGCGCTGTAACATGTGGTATTAGTTAAGTATCTGCACCAAACAATAATGTAGGGACGAGAATGGAAAAGCTAGAATAGCGGACTGTGTAATACTGTTTTAACGAGTGATTTTTATAATAAGTACTGGGAAGTAATATCCCTCTAAACAGCTGTAGAATATTTTATCACATATGCATTGTGACCTCAGGAGGTGTTTACAATGAGACATGACCATACTCTGTAGTAAAATGTACCACAGGCTAGTAGTGGCATCACAAAGCAACCCACCAGCAAGCACCAACGCTCGCATCATTTGTAGGAGCTGCCGTGACCCCCCTCACTGTGACCTTGCCCGTTCGACGACTGAGATCCAATGTCATAAGTCAATATCTGGGAGAGAGATGTTATTCCTACGAACTTGCATCCTCACCCACAGGAGAAGGTGTGCCTATTTCATAATGGCACTCTCTACAAAGTCAGATTGTGTTGTTATGTGCCGTGTGTAAGATTGACTTCAGTGTCTTGGTGGGCCTATGTCGGCATGAGTCACTGTTCCCCCAGAGTTGGTGTTGACTTAAGTTCAGTGTCTTTGTGGCGGGTCTATGCTATGGCTATGTCGGCATGAGTGGCATGAGTGAGTCACTGTAGTGTGCATATCATCCCGCTGTATCTCGGGTGTGCATTGTTGCTGCGCGTGCCAGCTGGGGATTGTAGGATATAGGTCAGGATGACAGCCCTGCCAGCCCACTGGTGCAGATTACAGGCAGATGGTTAACATCCGGCGCTCAAACCCACCGAGCAATGTTACCACCTTTAATGTTCGCCAATGGCCACAAACAGCGTCAACTCTGGCATGAAAACATGATCGAGTTATCAAAGCTTCTGCCGTGAAAGCACTCCTTCCTCATGTGACCTGCTGCATCCCATGCTGACATGCAAGGCCGCCACCACTGATAGGAGCCTCCTTATGATGTACAGTATGGATGTCTGACGTATGTTTCCTTCAAAATGATACTTTCATATACATGGGCCTGACTCTCACTCGGAGTCTAGATCATTATGTCAGAATTTGTCACTTAAATTAGCATTAGTGTGTCAAATGGTCACAGTGGATGGATGCTATTGAAATACGGCAAGTGGCGGCATAACGCTCAAAGGTTGGTGAGACATAACACTCACCAACATCATATCAGAGAGTTAATATCATGTAAAGCTACAACGTGGCCTTGTGTTACACGGACTCACAATCTACGAAAACAATTGTACTCTTCCGACCTAACCATAGAGATGAAAGGCTCTGTACCCCTGCACCACTCTACATGCCCCTGACCATAGAGATGAAAGGCTCTGTACCCCTGCACCACTCCTACATGCCCCTGACCATAGAGATGAAAGGCTCTGTACCCCTGCACCACTCCTATATGCCCCTGACCATAGAGATGAAAGGCTCTGTACCCCTGCACCACTCCTACATGCCCTGACCATAGAGATGAAAGGCTCTGTACCCCTGCACCACTCCTATATGCCCCTGACCATAGAGATGAAAGGCTCTGTAGGCCTGCACCACTCTACATGCCCCTAACCATAGAGATGAAAGGCTCTGTACCCCTGCACCACTCTACATGCCCCTGACCATAGAGATGAAAGGCTCTGTAGGCCTGCACCACTCCTACATGCCCCTGACCATAGAGATGAAAGGTGCTGTACCCCTGCACCACTCCTACATGCCCCTGACCATAGAGATGAAAGGCTCTGTACCCCTGCTCCACTCCTATATGCCCCTGACCATAGAGATGAAAGGCTCTGTACCCCTGCACCACTCCTACATGCCCCTGACCAAAGAGATGAAAGGCTCTGTACCCTGCACCACTCCTACATGCCCCTGACCATAGAGATGAAAGGCTCTGTACCCCTGCACCACTCCTACATGCCCCTGACCATAGAGATGAAAGGCTCTGTACCCCTGCACCACTCTACATGCCCCTGACCATAGAGATGAAAGGCTCTGTACCCCTGCACCACTCTACATGCCCCTGACCATAGAGATGAAAGGCTCTGTAGGCCTGCACCACTCCTACATGCCCCTGACCATAGAGATGAAAGGCTCTGTACCCCTGCACCACTCCTACATGCCCCTGACCATAGAGATGAAAGGCTCTGTACCCCTGCTCCACTCCTATATGCCCCTGACCATAGAGATGAAAGGCTCTGTACCCCTGCACCACTCCTACATGCCCCTGACCATAGAGATGAAAGGCTCTGTAGGCCTGCACCACTACTACATGCCCCTGACCATAGAGATGAAAGGCTCTGTAGGCCTGCACCACTCCTACATGCCCCTGACCATAGAGATGAAAGGCTCTGTACCCCTGCACCACTCCTATATGCCCCTGACCATAGAGATGAAAGGCTCTGTACCCCTGCACCACTCCTATATGCCCCTGACCATAGAGATGAAAGGCTCTGTACCCCTGCACCACTCCTACATGCCCCTGACCATAGAGATGAAAGGCTCTGTAGGCCTGCACCACTCCTACATGCCCCTGACCATAGAGATGAAAGGCTCTGTACCCCTGCACCACTCCTACATGCCCCTGACCATAGAGATGAAAGGCTCTGTACCCCTGCACCACTCCTACATGCCCCTGACCATAGAGATGAAAGGCTCTGTACCCCTGCACCACTCCACATGCCCCTGACCATAGAGATGAAAGGCTCTGTACCCCTGCACCACTCCTATATGCCCCTGACCATAGAGATGAAAGGCTCTGTACCCCTGCACCACTCCTATATGCCCCTGACCATAGAGATGAAAGGCTCTGTACCCCTGCACCACTCCTACATGCCCCTGACCATAGAGATGAAAGGCTCTGTACCCCTGCACCACTCCTACATGCCCCTGACCATTGAGATGAAAGGCTCTGTACCCCTGCACCACTCCTACATGCCCCTGACCATAGAGATGAAAGGCTCTGTACCCCTGCACCACTCTACATGCCCCTGACCATAGAGATGAAAGGCTCTGTACCCCTGCACCACTCCTACATGCCCCTCACCATAGAGATGAAAGGCTCTGTACCCCTGCACCACTCCTACATGCCCCTGACCATAGAGATGAAAGGCTCTGTACCCCTGCACCACTCCTACATGCCCCTGACCATAGAGATGAAAGGCTCTGTAGGCCTGCACCACTCCTATATGCCCCTGACCATAGAGATGAAAGGCTCTGTACCCCTGCACCACTCCTACATGCCCCTGACCATAGAGATGAAAGGCTCTGTACCCCTGCACCACTCCTACATGCCCCTGACCATAGAGATGAAAGGCTCTGTAGGCCTGCACCACTCCTACATGCCCCTGACCATAGAGATGAAAGGCTCTGTACCCCTGCACCACTCCTATATGCCCCTGACCATAGAGATGAAAGGCTCTGTACCCCTGCACCACTCCTATATGCCCCTGACCATAGAGATGAAAGGCTCTGTACCCTGCACCACTCCTACATGCCCCTGACCATAGAGATGAAAGGCTCTGTAGCCCTGCACCACTCCTACATGCCCCTGACCATAGAGATGAAAGGCTCTGTACCCCTGCACCACTCCTACATGCCCCTGACCATAGAGATGAAAGGCTCTGTACCCCTGCACCACTCCTACATGCCCCTGACCATAGAGATGAAAGGCTCTGTACCCCTGCACCACTCCTACATGCCCCTGACCATAGAGATGAAAGGCTCTGTACCCCTGCACCACTCCTACATGCCCCTGACCATAGAGATGAAAGGCTCTGTACCCCTGCACCACTCCTACATGCCCCTGACCATAGAGATGAAAGGCTCTGTACCCCTGCACCACTCCTACATGCCCCTGACCATAGAGATGAAAGGCTCTGTACCCCTGCACCACTCCTACATGCCCCTGACCATAGAGATGAAAGGCTCTGTACCCCTGCACCACTCCTACATGCCCCTGACCATAGAGATGAAAGGCTCTGTACCCCTGCACCACTCCTACATGCCCCTGACCATAGAGATGAAAGGCTCTGTACCCCTGCACCACTCCTACATGCCCCTGACCATAGAGATGAAAGGCTCTGTACCCCTGCACCACTCCTACATGCCCCTGACCATAGAGATGAAAGGCTCTGTACCCCTGCACCACTCCTACATGCCCCTGACCATAGAGATGAAAGGCTCTGTACCCCTGCACCACTCCTACATGCCCCTGACCATAGAGATGAAAGGCTCTGTACCCCTGCACCACTCCTACATGCCCCTGACCATAGAGATGAAAGGCTCTGTACCCCTGCACCACTCCTACATGCCCCTGACCATAGAGATGAAAGGCTCTGTACCCCTGCACCACTCCTACATGCCCCTGACCATAGAGATGAAAGGCTCTGTACCCCTGCACCACTCCTACATGCCCCTGACCATAGAGATGAAAGGCTCTGTACCCCTGCACCACTCCTACATGCCCCTGACCATAGAGATGAAAGGCTCTGTACCCCTGCACCACTCCTACATGCCCCTGACCATAGAGATGAAAGGCTCTGTACCCCTGCACCACTCCTACATGCCCCTGACCATAGAGATGAAAGGCTCTGTACCCCTGCACCACTCCTATATGCCCCTGACCATAGAGATGAAAGGCTCTGTACCCCTGCACCACTCCTATATGCCCCTGACCATAGAGATGAAAGGCTCTGTACCCCTGCACCACTCCTACATGCCCCTGACCATAGAGATGAAAGGCTCTGTACCCCTGCACCACTCCTACATGCCCCTGACCATAGAGATGAAAGGCTCTGTACCCCTGCACCACTCCTACATGCCCCTGACCATAGAGATGAAAGGCTCTGTACCCCTGCACCACTCCTACATGCCCCTGACCATAGAGATGAAAGGCTCTGTACCCCTGCACCACTCCTACATGCCCCTGACCATAGAGATGAAAGGCTCTGTACCCCTGCACCACTCCTACATGCCCCTGACCATAGAGATGAAAGGCTCTGTACCCCTGCACCACTCCTACATGCCCCTGACCATAGAGATGAAAGGCTCTGTACCCCTGCACCACTCCTACATGCCCCTGACCATAGAGATGAAAGGCTCTGTACCCCTGCACCACTCCTACATGCCCCTGACCATAGAGATGAAAGGCTCTGTACCCCTGCACCACTCCTACATGCCCCTGACCATAGAGATGAAAGGCTCTGTACCCCTGCACCACTCCTACATGCCCCTGACCATAGAGATGAAAGGCTCTGTACCCCTGCACCACTCCTACATGCCCCTGACCATAGAGATGAAAGGCTCTGTACCCCTGCACCACTCCTACATGCCCCTGACCATAGAGATGAAAGGCTCTGTACCCCTGCACCACTCCTACATGCCCCTGACCATAGAGATGAAAGGCTCTGTACCCCTGCACCACTCCTACATGCCCCTGACCATAGAGATGAAAGGCTCTGTACCCCTGCACCACTCCTACATGCCCCTGACCATAGAGATGAAAGGCTCTGTACCCCTGCACCACTCCTACATGCCCCTGACCATAGAGATGAAAGGCTCTGTACCCCTGCACCACTCCTACATGCCCCTGACCATAGAGATGAAAGGCTCTGTACCCCTGCACCACTCCTACATGCCCCTGACCATAGAGATGAAAGGCTCTGTACCCCTGCACCACTCCTACATGCCCCTGACCATAGAGATGAAAGGCTCTGTACCCCTGCACCACTCCTACATGCCCCTGACCATAGAGATGAAAGGCTCTGTACCCCTGCACCACTCCTACATGCCCCTGACCATAGAGATGAAAGGCTCTGTACCCCTGCACCACTCCTACATGCCCCTGACCATAGAGATGAAAGGCTCTGTACCCCTGCACCACTCCTACATGCCCCTGACCATAGAGATGAAAGGCTCTGTACCCCTGCACCACTCCTACATGCCCCTGACCATAGAGATGAAAGGCTCTGTACCCCTGCACCACTCCTACATGCCCCTGACCATAGAGATGAAAGGCTCTGTACCCCTGCACCACTCCTACATGCCCCTGACCATAGAGATGAAAGGCTCTGTACCCCTGCACCACTCCTACATGCCCCTGACCATAGAGATGAAAGGCTCTGTACCCCTGCACCACTCCTACATGCCCCTGACCATAGAGATGAAAGGCTCTGTACCCCTGCACCACTCCTACATGCCCCTGACCATAGAGATGAAAGGCTCTGTACCCCTGCACCACTCCTATATGCCCCTGACCATAGAGATGAAAGGCTCTGTACCCCTGCACCACTCCTACATGCCCCTGACCATAGAGATGAAAGGCTCTGTACCCCTGCACCACTCCTACATGCCCCTGACCATAGAGATGAAAGGCTCTGTACCCCTGCACCACTCCTACATGCCCCTGACCATAGAGATGAAAGGCTCTGTACCCCTGCACCACTCCTACATGCCCCTGACCATAGAGATGAAAGGCTCTGTACCCCTGCACCACTCCTATATGCCCCTGACCATAGAGATGAAAGGCTCTGTACCCCTGCACCACTCCTACATGCCCCTGACCATAGAGATGAAAGGCTCTGTACCCCTGCACCACTCCTATATGCCCCTGACCATAGAGATGAAAGGCTCTGTACCCCTGCACCACTCCTACATGCCCCTGACCATAGAGATGAAAGGCTCTGTACCCCTGCACCACTCCTACATGCCCCTGACCATAGAGATGAAAGGCTCTGTACCCCTGCACCACTCCTATATGCCCCTGACCATAGAGATGAAAGGCTCTGTACCCCTGCACCACTCCTACATGCCCCTGACCATAGAGATGAAAGGCTCTGTACCCCTGCACCACTCCTACATGCCCCTGACCATAGAGATGAAAGGCTCTGTACCCCTGCACCACTCCTACATGCCCCTGACCATAGAGATGAAAGGCTCTGTACCCCTGCACCACTCCTACATGCCCCTGACCATAGAGATGAAAGGCTCTGTACCCCTGCACCACTCCTACATGCCCCTGACCATAGAGATGAAAGGCTCTGTACCCCTGCACCACTCCTATATGCCCCTGACCATAGAGATGAAAGGCTCTGTACCCCTGCACCACTCCTACATGCCCCTGACCATAGAGATGAAAGGCTCTGTACCCCTGCACCACTCCTACATGCCCCTGACCATAGAGATGAAAGGCTCTGTACCCCTGCACCACTCCTACATGCCCCTGACCATAGAGATGAAAGGCTCTGTACCCCTGCACCACTCCTACATGCCCCTGACCATAGAGATGAAAGGCTCTGTACCCCTGCACCACTCCTACATGCCCCTGACCATAGAGATGAAAGGCTCTGTACCCCTGCACCACTCCTACATGCCCCTGACCATAGAGATGAAAGGCTCTGTACCCCTGCACCACTCCTATATGCCCCTGACCATAGAGATGAAAGGCTCTGTACCCCTGCACCACTCCTACATGCCCCTGACCATAGAGATGAAAGGCTCTGTACCCCTGCACCACTCCTACATGCCCCTGACCATAGAGATGAAAGGCTCTGTACCCCTGCACCACTCCTACATGCCCCTGACCATAGAGATGAAAGGCTCTGTACCCCTGCACCACTCCTACATGCCCCTGACCATAGAGATGAAAGGCTCTGTACCCCTGCACCACTCCTACATGCCCCTGACCATAGAGATGAAAGGCTCTGTACCCCTGCACCACTCCTACATGCCCCTGACCATAGAGATGAAAGGCTCTGTACCCCTGCACCACTCCTACATGCCCCTGACCATAGAGATGAAAGGCTCTGTACCCCTGCACCACTCCTACATGCCCCTGACCATAGAGATGAAAGGCTCTGTACCCCTGCACCACTCCTACATGCCCCTGACCATAGAGATGAAAGGCTCTGTACCCCTGCACCACTCCTATATGCCCCTGACCATAGAGATGAAAGGCTCTGTACCCCTGCACCACTCCTACATGCCCCTGACCATAGAGATGAAAGGCTCTGTACCCCTGCACCACTCCTACATGCCCCTGACCATAGAGATGAAAGGCTCTGTACCCCTGCACCACTCCTACATGCCCCTGACCATAGAGATGAAAGGCTCTGTACCCCTGCACCACTCCTACATGCCCCTGACCATAGAGATGAAAGGCTCTGTACCCCTGCACCACTCCTACATGCCCCTGACCATAGAGATGAAAGGCTCTGTACCCCTGCACCACTCCTACATGCCCCTGACCATAGAGATGAAAGGCTCTGTACCCCTGCACCACTCCTACATGCCCCTGACCATAGAGATGAAAGGCTCTGTACCCCTGCACCACTCCTACATGCCCCTGACCATAGAGATGAAAGGCTCTGTACCCCTGCACCACTCCTACATGCCCCTGACCATAGAGATGAAAGGCTCTGTACCCCTGCACCACTCCTACATGCCCCTGACCATAGAGATGAAAGGCTCTGTACCCCTGCACCACTCCTACATGCCCCTGACCATAGAGATGAAAGGCTCTGTACCCCTGCACCACTCCTACATGCCCCTGACCATAGAGATGAAAGGCTCTGTACCCCTGCACCACTCCTACATGCCCCTGACCATAGAGATGAAAGGCTCTGTACCCCTGCACCACTCCTACATGCCCCTGACCATAGAGATGAAAGGCTCTGTACCCCTGCACCACTCCTACATGCCCCTGACCATAGAGATGAAAGGCTCTGTACCCCTGCACCACTCCTACATGCCCCTGACCATAGAGATGAAAGGCTCTGTACCCCTGCACCACTCCTACATGCCCCTGACCATAGAGATGAAAGGCTCTGTACCCCTGCACCACTCCTACATGCCCCTGACCATAGAGATGAAAGGCTCTGTACCCCTGCACCACTCCTACATGCCCCTGACCATAGAGATGAAAGGCTCTGTACCCCTGCACCACTCCTACATGCCCCTGACCATAGAGATGAAAGGCTCTGTACCCCTGCACCACTCCTACATGCCCCTGACCATAGAGATGAAAGGCTCTGTACCCCTGCACCACTCCTACATGCCCCTGACCATAGAGATGAAAGGCTCTGTACCCCTGCACCACTCCTACATGCCCCTGACCATAGAGATGAAAGGCTCTGTACCCCTGCACCACTCCTACATGCCCCTGACCATAGAGATGAAAGGCTCTGTACCCCTGCACCACTCCTACATGCCCCTGACCATAGAGATGAAAGGCTCTGTACCCCTGCACCACTCCTATATGCCCCTGACCATAGAGATGAAAGGCTCTGTACCCCTGCACCACTCCTATATGCCCCTGACCATAGAGATGAAAGGCTCTGTACCCCTGCACCACTCCTATATGCCCCTGACCATAGAGATGAAAGGCTCTGTACCCCTGCACCACTCCTACATGCCCCTGACCATAGAGATGAAAGGCTCTGTACCCCTGCACCACTCCTACATGCCCCTGACCATAGAGATGAAAGGCTCTGTACCCCTGCACCACTCCTACATGCCCCTGACCATAGAGATGAAAGGCTCTGTACCCCTGCACCACTCCTACATGCCCCTGACCATAGAGATGAAAGGCTCTGTACCCCTGCACCACTCCTACATGCCCCTGACCATAGAGATGAAAGGCTCTGTACCCCTGCACCACTCCTATATGCCCCTGACCATAGAGATGAAAGGCTCTGTACCCCTGCACCACTCCTACATGCCCCTGACCATAGAGATGAAAGGCTCTGTACCCCTGCACCACTCCTATATGCCCCTGACCATAGAGATGAAAGGCTCTGTACCCCTGCACCACTCCTACATGCCCCTGACCATAGAGATGAAAGGCTCTGTACCCCTGCACCACTCCTACATGCCCCTGACCATAGAGATGAAAGGCTCTGTACCCCTGCACCACTCCTACATGCCCCTGACCATAGAGATGAAAGGCTCTGTACCCCTGCACCACTCCTACATGCCCCTGACCATAGAGATGAAAGGCTCTGTACCCCTGCACCACTCCTACATGCCCCTGACCATAGAGATGAAAGGCTCTGTACCCCTGCACCACTCCTACATGCCCCTGACCATAGAGATGAAAGGCTCTGTACCCCTGCACCACTCCTACATGCCCCTGACCATAGAGATGAAAGGCTCTGTACCCCTGCACCACTCCTATATGCCCCTGACCATAGAGATGAAAGGCTCTGTACCCCTGCACCACTCCTACATGCCCCTGACCATAGAGATGAAAGGCTCTGTACCCCTGCACCACTCCTATATGCCCCTGACCATAGAGATGAAAGGCTCTGTACCCCTGCACCACTCCTATATGCCCCTGACCATAGAGATGAAAGGCTCTGTACCCCTGCACCACTCCTACATGCCCCTGACCATAGAGATGAAAGGCTCTGTACCCCTGCACCACTCCTATATGCCCCTGACCATAGAGATGAAAGGCTCTGTACCCCTGCACCACTCCTACATGCCCCTGACCATAGAGATGAAAGGCTCTGTACCCCTGCACCACTCCTACATGCCCCTGACCATAGAGATGAAAGGCTCTGTACCCCTGCACCACTCCTACATGCCCCTGACCATAGAGATGAAAGGCTCTGTACCCCTGCACCACTCCTACATGCCCCTGACCATAGAGATGAAAGGCTCTGTACCCCTGCACCACTCCTACATGCCCCTGACCATAGAGATGAAAGGCTCTGTACCCCTGCACCACTCCTACATGCCCCTGACCATAGAGATGAAAGGCTCTGTACCCCTGCACCACTCCTATATGCCCCTGACCATAGAGATGAAAGGCTCTGTACCCCTGCACCACTCCTACATGCCCCTGACCATAGAGATGAAAGGCTCTGTACCCCTGCACCACTCCTACATGCCCCTGACCATAGAGATGAAAGGCTCTGTACCCCTGCACCACTCCTACATGCCCCTGACCATAGAGATGAAAGGCTCTGTACCCCTGCACCACTCCTACATGCCCCTGACCATAGAGATGAAAGGCTCTGTACCCCTGCACCACTCCTACATGCCCCTGACCATAGAGATGAAAGGCTCTGTACCCCTGCACCACTCCTACATGCCCCTGACCATAGAGATGAAAGGCTCTGTACCCCTGCACCACTCCTATATGCCCCTGACCATAGAGATGAAAGGCTCTGTACCCCTGCACCACTCCTACATGCCCCTGACCATAGAGATGAAAGGCTCTGTACCCCTGCACCACTCCTACATGCCCCTGACCATAGAGATGAAAGGCTCTGTACCCCTGCACCACTCCTACATGCCCCTGACCATAGAGATGAAAGGCTCTGTACCCCTGCACCACTCCTACATGCCCCTGACCATAGAGATGAAAGGCTCTGTACCCCTGCACCACTCCTACATGCCCCTGACCATAGAGATGAAAGGCTCTGTACCCCTGCACCACTCCTACATGCCCCTGACCATAGAGATGAAAGGCTCTGTACCCCTGCACCACTCCTATATGCCCCTGACCATAGAGATGAAAGGCTCTGTACCCCTGCACCACTCCTACATGCCCCTGACCATAGAGATGAAAGGCTCTGTACCCCTGCACCACTCCTACATGCCCCTGACCATAGAGATGAAAGGCTCTGTACCCCTGCACCACTCCTACATGCCCCTGACCATAGAGATGAAAGGCTCTGTACCCCTGCACCACTCCTACATGCCCCTGACCATAGAGATGAAAGGCTCTGTACCCCTGCACCACTCCTACATGCCCCTGACCATAGAGATGAAAGGCTCTGTACCCCTGCACCACTCCTACATGCCCCTGACCATAGAGATGAAAGGCTCTGTACCCCTGCACCACTCCTACATGCCCCTGACCATAGAGATGAAAGGCTCTGTACCCCTGCACCACTCCTACATGCCCCTGACCATAGAGATGAAAGGCTCTGTACCCCTGCACCACTCCTACATGCCCCTGACCATAGAGATGAAAGGCTCTGTACCCCTGCACCACTCCTACATGCCCCTGACCATAGAGATGAAAGGCTCTGTACCCCTGCACCACTCCTATATGCCCCTGACCATAGAGATGAAAGGCTCTGTACCCCTGCACCACTCCTACATGCCCCTGACCATAGAGATGAAAGGCTCTGTACCCCTGCACCACTCCTACATGCCCCTGACCATAGAGATGAAAGGCTCTGTACCCCTGCACCACTCCTACATGCCCCTGACCATAGAGATGAAAGGCTCTGTACCCCTGCACCACTCCTACATGCCCCTGACCATAGAGATGAAAGGCTCTGTACCCCTGCACCACTCCTACATGCCCCTGACCATAGAGATGAAAGGCTCTGTACCCCTGCACCACTCCTACATGCCCCTGACCATAGAGATGAAAGGCTCTGTACCCCTGCACCACTCCTACATGCCCCTGACCATAGAGATGAAAGGCTCTGTACCCCTGCACCACTCCTACATGCCCCTGACCATAGAGATGAAAGGCTCTGTACCCCTGCACCACTCCTACATGCCCCTGACCATAGAGATGAAAGGCTCTGTACCCCTGCACCACTCCTATATGCCCCTGACCATAGAGATGAAAGGCTCTGTACCCCTGCACCACTCCTACATGCCCCTGACCATAGAGATGAAAGGCTCTGTACCCCTGCACCACTCCTACATGCCCCTGACCATAGAGATGAAAGGCTCTGTACCCCTGCACCACTCCTACATGCCCCTGACCATAGAGATGAAAGGCTCTGTACCCCTGCACCACTCCTACATGCCCCTGACCATAGAGATGAAAGGCTCTGTACCCCTGCACCACTCCTACATGCCCCTGACCATAGAGATGAAAGGCTCTGTACCCCTGCACCACTCCTACATGCCCCTGACCATAGAGATGAAAGGCTCTGTACCCCTGCACCACTCCTACATGCCCCTGACCATAGAGATGAAAGGCTCTGTACCCCTGCACCACTCCTACATGCCCCTGACCATAGAGATGAAAGGCTCTGTACCCCTGCACCACTCCTATATGCCCCTGACCATAGAGATGAAAGGCTCTGTACCCCTGCACCACTCCTACATGCCCCTGACCATAGAGATGAAAGGCTCTGTACCCCTGCACCACTCCTACATGCCCCTGACCATAGAGATGAAAGGCTCTGTACCCCTGCACCACTCCTACATGCCCCTGACCATAGAGATGAAAGGCTCTGTACCCCTGCACCACTCCTACATGCCCCTGACCATAGAGATGAAAGGCTCTGTACCCCTGCACCACTCCTACATGCCCCTGACCATAGAGATGAAAGGCTCTGTACCCCTGCACCACTCCTACATGCCCCTGACCATAGAGATGAAAGGCTCTGTACCCCTGCACCACTCCTACATGCCCCTGACCATAGAGATGAAAGGCTCTGTACCCCTGCACCACTCCTATATGCCCCTGACCATAGAGATGAAAGGCTCTGTACCCCTGCACCACTCCTACATGCCCCTGACCATAGAGATGAAAGGCTCTGTACCCCTGCACCACTCCTACATGCCCCTGACCATAGAGATGAAAGGCTCTGTACCCCTGCACCACTCCTACATGCCCCTGACCATAGAGATGAAAGGCTCTGTACCCCTGCACCACTCCTACATGCCCCTGACCATAGAGATGAAAGGCTCTGTACCCCTGCACCACTCCTACATGCCCCTGACCATAGAGATGAAAGGCTCTGTACCCCTGCACCACTCCTACATGCCCCTGACCATAGAGATGAAAGGCTCTGTACCCCTGCACCACTCCTACATGCCCCTGACCATAGAGATGAAAGGCTCTGTACCCCTGCACCACTCCTACATGCCCCTGACCATAGAGATGAAAGGCTCTGTACCCCTGCACCACTCCTATATGCCCCTGACCATAGAGATGAAAGGCTCTGTACCCCTGCACCACTCCTACATGCCCCTGACCATAGAGATGAAAGGCTCTGTACCCCTGCACCACTCCTACATGCCCCTGACCATAGAGATGAAAGGCTCTGTACCCCTGCACCACTCCTACATGCCCCTGACCATAGAGATGAAAGGCTCTGTACCCCTGCACCACTCCTACATGCCCCTGACCATAGAGATGAAAGGCTCTGTACCCCTGCACCACTCCTACATGCCCCTGACCATAGAGATGAAAGGCTCTGTACCCCTGCACCACTCCTACATGCCCCTGACCATAGAGATGAAAGGCTCTGTACCCCTGCACCACTCCTATATGCCCCTGACCATAGAGATGAAAGGCTCTGTACCCCTGCACCACTCCTACATGCCCCTGACCATAGAGATGAAAGGCTCTGTACCCCTGCACCACTCCTACATGCCCCTGACCATAGAGATGAAAGGCTCTGTACCCCTGCACCACTCCTACATGCCCCTGACCATAGAGATGAAAGGCTCTGTACCCCTGCACCACTCCTACATGCCCCTGACCATAGAGATGAAAGGCTCTGTACCCCTGCACCACTCCTACATGCCCCTGACCATAGAGATGAAAGGCTCTGTACCCCTGCACCACTCCTACATGCCCCTGACCATAGAGATGAAAGGCTCTGTACCCCTGCACCACTCCTACATGCCCCTGACCATAGAGATGAAAGGCTCTGTACCCCTGCACCACTCCTACATGCCCCTGACCATAGAGATGAAAGGCTCTGTACCCCTGCACCACTCCTACATGCCCCTGACCATAGAGATGAAAGGCTCTGTACCCCTGCACCACTCCTACATGCCCCTGACCATAGAGATGAAAGGCTCTGTACCCCTGCACCACTCCTACATGCCCCTGACCATAGAGATGAAAGGCTCTGTACCCCTGCACCACTCCTACATGCCCCTGACCATAGAGATGAAAGGCTCTGTACCCCTGCACCACTCCTACATGCCCCTGACCATAGAGATGAAAGGCTCTGTACCCCTGCACCACTCCTACATGCCCCTGACCATAGAGATGAAAGGCTCTGTACCCCTGCACCACTCCTACATGCCCCTGACCATAGAGATGAAAGGCTCTGTACCCCTGCACCACTCCTACATGCCCCTGACCATAGAGATGAAAGGCTCTGTACCCCTGCACCACTCCTACATGCCCCTGACCATAGAGATGAAAGGCTCTGTACCCCTGCACCACTCCTACATGCCCCTGACCATAGAGATGAAAGGCTCTGTACCCCTGCACCACTCCTACATGCCCCTGACCATAGAGATGAAAGGCTCTGTACCCCTGCACCACTCCTACATGCCCCTGACCATAGAGATGAAAGGCTCTGTACCCCTGCACCACTCCTATATGCCCCTGACCATAGAGATGAAAGGCTCTGTACCCCTGCACCACTCCTACATGCCCCTGACCATAGAGATGAAAGGCTCTGTACCCCTGCACCACTCCTACATGCCCCTGACCATAGAGATGAAAGGCTCTGTACCCCTGCACCACTCCTACATGCCCCTGACCATAGAGATGAAAGGCTCTGTACCCCTGCACCACTCCTACATGCCCCTGACCATAGAGATGAAAGGCTCTGTACCCCTGCACCACTCCTATATGCCCCTGACCATAGAGATGAAAGGCTCTGTACCCCTGCACCACTCCTACATGCCCCTGACCATAGAGATGAAAGGCTCTGTACCCCTGCACCACTCCTACATGCCCCTGACCATAGAGATGAAAGGCTCTGTACCCCTGCACCACTCCTACATGCCCCTGACCATAGAGATGAAAGGCTCTGTACCCCTGCACCACTCCTACATGCCCCTGACCATAGAGATGAAAGGCTCTGTACCCCTGCACCACTCCTACATGCCCCTGACCATAGAGATGAAAGGCTCTGTACCCCTGCACCACTCCTACATGCCCCTGACCATAGAGATGAAAGGCTCTGTACCCCTGCACCACTCCTACATGCCCCTGACCATAGAGATGAAAGGCTCTGTACCCCTGCACCACTCCTACATGCCCCTGACCATAGAGATGAAAGGCTCTGTACCCCTGCACCACTCCTACATGCCCCTGACCATAGAGATGAAAGGCTCTGTACCCCTGCACCACTCCTACATGCCCCTGACCATAGAGATGAAAGGCTCTGTACCCCTGCACCACTCCTACATGCCCCTGACCATAGAGATGAAAGGCTCTGTACCCCTGCACCACTCCTACATGCCCCTGACCATAGAGATGAAAGGCTCTGTACCCCTGCACCACTCCTACATGCCCCTGACCATAGAGATGAAAGGCTCTGTACCCCTGCACCACTCCTACATGCCCCTGACCATAGAGATGAAAGGCTCTGTACCCCTGCACCACTCCTACATGCCCCTGACCATAGAGATGAAAGGCTCTGTACCCCTGCACCACTCCTACATGCCCCTGACCATAGAGATGAAAGGCTCTGTACCCCTGCACCACTCCTATATGCCCCTGACCATAGAGATGAAAGGCTCTGTACCCCTGCACCACTCCTATATGCCCCTGACCATAGAGATGAAAGGCTCTGTACCCCTGCACCACTCCTATATGCCCCTGACCATAGAGATGAAAGGCTCTGTACCCCTGCACCACTCCTACATGCCCCTGACCATAGAGATGAAAGGCTCTGTACCCCTGCACCACTCCTACATGCCCCTGACCATAGAGATGAAAGGCTCTGTACCCCTGCACCACTCCTACATGCCCCTGACCATAGAGATGAAAGGCTCTGTACCCCTGCACCACTCCTATATGCCCCTGACCATAGAGATGAAAGGCTCTGTACCCCTGCACCACTCCTATATGCCCCTGACCATAGAGATGAAAGGCTCTGTACCCCTGCACCACTCCTACATGCCCCTGACCATAGAGATGAAAGGCTCTGTACCCCTGCACCACTCCTACATGCCCCTGACCATAGAGATGAAAGGCTCTGTACCCCTGCACCACTCCTACATGCCCCTGACCATAGAGATGAAAGGCTCTGTACCCCTGCACCACTCCTACATGCCCCTGACCATAGAGATGAAAGGCTCTGTACCCCTGCACCACTCCTACATGCCCCTGACCATAGAGATGAAAGGCTCTGTACCCCTGCACCACTCCTACATGCCCCTGACCATAGAGATGAAAGGCTCTGTACCCCTGCACCACTCCTATATGCCCCTGACCATAGAGATGAAAGGCTCTGTACCCCTGCACCACTCCTACATGCCCCTGACCATAGAGATGAAAGGCTCTGTACCCCTGCACCACTCCTACATGCCCCTGACCATAGAGATGAAAGGCTCTGTACCCCTGCACCACTCCTACATGCCCCTGACCATAGAGATGAAAGGCTCTGTACCCCTGCACCACTCCTACATGCCCCTGACCATAGAGATGAAAGGCTCTGTACCCCTGCACCACTCCTACATGCCCCTGACCATAGAGATGAAAGGCTCTGTACCCCTGCACCACTCCTACATGCCCCTGACCATAGAGATGAAAGGCTCTGTACCCCTGCACCACTCCTACATGCCCCTGACCATAGAGATGAAAGGCTCTGTACCCCTGCACCACTCCTACATGCCCCTGACCATAGAGATGAAAGGCTCTGTACCCCTGCACCACTCCTACATGCCCCTGACCATAGAGATGAAAGGCTCTGTACCCCTGCACCACTCCTACATGCCCCTGACCATAGAGATGAAAGGCTCTGTACCCCTGCACCACTCCTACATGCCCCTGACCATAGAGATGAAAGGCTCTGTACCCCTGCACCACTCCTACATGCCCCTGACCATAGAGATGAAAGGCTCTGTACCCCTGCACCACTCCTACATGCCCCTGACCATAGAGATGAAAGGCTCTGTACCCCTGCACCACTCCTACATGCCCCTGACCATAGAGATGAAAGGCTCTGTACCCCTGCACCACTCCTACATGCCCCTGACCATAGAGATGAAAGGCTCTGTACCCCTGCACCACTCCTATATGCCCCTGACCATAGAGATGAAAGGCTCTGTACCCCTGCACCACTCCTATATGCCCCTGACCATAGAGATGAAAGGCTCTGTACCCCTGCACCACTCCTACATGCCCCTGACCATAGAGATGAAAGGCTCTGTACCCCTGCACCACTCCTACATGCCCCTGACCATAGAGATGAAAGGCTCTGTACCCCTGCACCACTCCTATATGCCCCTGACCATAGAGATGAAAGGCTCTGTACCCCTGCACCACTCCTACATGCCCCTGACCATAGAGATGAAAGGCTCTGTACCCCTGCACCACTCCTACATGCCCCTGACCATAGAGATGAAAGGCTCTGTACCCCTGCACCACTCCTACATGCCCCTGACCATAGAGATGAAAGGCTCTGTACCCCTGCACCACTCCTACATGCCCCTGACCATAGAGATGAAAGGCTCTGTACCCCTGCACCACTCCTACATGCCCCTGACCATAGAGATGAAAGGCTCTGTACCCCTGCACCACTCCTACATGCCCCTGACCATAGAGATGAAAGGCTCTGTACCCCTGCACCACTCCTACATGCCCCTGACCATAGAGATGAAAGGCTCTGTACCCCTGCACCACTCCTACATGCCCCTGACCATAGAGATGAAAGGCTCTGTACCCCTGCACCACTCCTATATGCCCCTGACCATAGAGATGAAAGGCTCTGTACCCCTGCACCACTCCTACATGCCCCTGACCATAGAGATGAAAGGCTCTGTACCCCTGCACCACTCCTACATGCCCCTGACCATAGAGATGAAAGGCTCTGTACCCCTGCACCACTCCTACATGCCCCTGACCATAGAGATGAAAGGCTCTGTACCCCTGCACCACTCCTACATGCCCCTGACCATAGAGATGAAAGGCTCTGTACCCCTGCACCACTCCTACATGCCCCTGACCATAGAGATGAAAGGCTCTGTACCCCTGCACCACTCCTACATGCCCCTGACCATAGAGATGAAAGGCTCTGTACCCCTGCACCACTCCTACATGCCCCTGACCATAGAGATGAAAGGCTCTGTACCCCTGCACCACTCCTACATGCCCCTGACCATAGAGATGAAAGGCTCTGTACCCCTGCACCACTCCTATATGCCCCTGACCATAGAGATGAAAGGCTCTGTACCCCTGCACCACTCCTACATGCCCCTGACCATAGAGATGAAAGGCTCTGTACCCCTGCACCACTCCTACATGCCCCTGACCATAGAGATGAAAGGCTCTGTACCCCTGCACCACTCCTACATGCCCCTGACCATAGAGATGAAAGGCTCTGTACCCCTGCACCACTCCTACATGCCCCTGACCATAGAGATGAAAGGCTCTGTACCCCTGCACCACTCCTACATGCCCCTGACCATAGAGATGAAAGGCTCTGTACCCCTGCACCACTCCTACATGCCCCTGACCATAGAGATGAAAGGCTCTGTACCCCTGCACCACTCCTATATGCCCCTGACCATAGAGATGAAAGGCTCTGTACCCCTGCACCACTCCTACATGCCCCTGACCATAGAGATGAAAGGCTCTGTACCCCTGCACCACTCCTACATGCCCCTGACCATAGAGATGAAAGGCTCTGTACCCCTGCACCACTCCTACATGCCCCTGACCATAGAGATGAAAGGCTCTGTACCCCTGCACCACTCCTATATGCCCCTGACCATAGAGATGAAAGGCTCTGTACCCCTGCACCACTCCTACATGCCCCTGACCATAGAGATGAAAGGCTCTGTACCCCTGCACCACTCCTATATGCCCCTGACCATAGAGATGAAAGGCTCTGTACCCCTGCACCACTCCTATATGCCCCTGACCATAGAGATGAAAGGCTCTGTACCCCTGCACCACTCCTATATGCCCCTGACCATAGAGATGAAAGGCTCTGTACCCCTGCACCACTCCTACATGCCCCTGACCATAGAGATGAAAGGCTCTGTACCCCTGCACCACTCCTACATGCCCCTGACCATAGAGATGAAAGGCTCTGTACCCCTGCACCACTCCTACATGCCCCTGACCATAGAGATGAAAGGCTCTGTACCCCTGCACCACTCCTACATGCCCCTGACCATAGAGATGAAAGGCTCTGTACCCCTGCACCACTCCTACATGCCCCTGACCATAGAGATGAAAGGCTCTGTACCCCTGCACCACTCCTACATGCCCCTGACCATAGAGATGAAAGGCTCTGTACCCCTGCACCACTCCTATATGCCCCTGACCATAGAGATGAAAGGCTCTGTACCCCTGCACCACTCCTACATGCCCCTGACCATAGAGATGAAAGGCTCTGTACCCCTGCACCACTCCTATATGCCCCTGACCATAGAGATGAAAGGCTCTGTACCCCTGCACCACTCCTACATGCCCCTGACCATAGAGATGAAAGGCTCTGTACCCCTGCACCACTCCTACATGCCCCTGACCATAGAGATGAAAGGCTCTGTACCCCTGCACCACTCCTACATGCCCCTGACCATAGAGATGAAAGGCTCTGTACCCCTGCACCACTCCTACATGCCCCTGACCATAGAGATGAAAGGCTCTGTACCCCTGCACCACTCCTACATGCCCCTGACCATAGAGATGAAAGGCTCTGTACCCCTGCACCACTCCTATATGCCCCTGACCATAGAGATGAAAGGCTCTGTACCCCTGCACCACTCCTACATGCCCCTGACCATAGAGATGAAAGGCTCTGTACCCCTGCACCACTCCTACATGCCCCTGACCATAGAGATGAAAGGCTCTGTACCCCTGCACCACTCCTACATGCCCCTGACCATAGAGATGAAAGGCTCTGTACCCCTGCACCACTCCTACATGCCCCTGACCATAGAGATGAAAGGCTCTGTACCCCTGCACCACTCCTACATGCCCCTGACCATAGAGATGAAAGGCTCTGTACCCCTGCACCACTCCTACATGCCCCTGACCATAGAGATGAAAGGCTCTGTACCCCTGCACCACTCCTATATGCCCCTGACCATAGAGATGAAAGGCTCTGTACCCCTGCACCACTCCTACATGCCCCTGACCATAGAGATGAAAGGCTCTGTACCCCTGCACCACTCCTACATGCCCCTGACCATAGAGATGAAAGGCTCTGTACCCCTGCACCACTCCTACATGCCCCTGACCATAGAGATGAAAGGCTCTGTACCCCTGCACCACTCCTACATGCCCCTGACCATAGAGATGAAAGGCTCTGTACCCCTGCACCACTCCTACATGCCCCTGACCATAGAGATGAAAGGCTCTGTACCCCTGCACCACTCCTACATGCCCCTGACCATAGAGATGAAAGGCTCTGTACCCCTGCACCACTCCTACATGCCCCTGACCATAGAGATGAAAGGCTCTGTACCCCTGCACCACTCCTACATGCCCCTGACCATAGAGATGAAAGGCTCTGTACCCCTGCACCACTCCTACATGCCCCTGACCATAGAGATGAAAGGCTCTGTACCCCTGCACCACTCCTATATGCCCCTGACCATAGAGATGAAAGGCTCTGTACCCCTGCACCACTCCTACATGCCCCTGACCATAGAGATGAAAGGCTCTGTACCCCTGCACCACTCCTATATGCCCCTGACCATAGAGATGAAAGGCTCTGTACCCCTGCACCACTCCTACATGCCCCTGACCATAGAGATGAAAGGCTCTGTACCCCTGCACCACTCCTATATGCCCCTGACCATAGAGATGAAAGGCTCTGTACCCCTGCACCACTCCTACATGCCCCTGACCATAGAGATGAAAGGCTCTGTACCCCTGCACCACTCCTACATGCCCCTGACCATAGAGATGAAAGGCTCTGTACCCCTGCACCACTCCTACATGCCCCTGACCATAGAGATGAAAGGCTCTGTACCCCTGCACCACTCCTACATGCCCCTGACCATAGAGATGAAAGGCTCTGTACCCCTGCACCACTCCTACATGCCCCTGACCATAGAGATGAAAGGCTCTGTACCCCTGCACCACTCCTACATGCCCCTGACCATAGAGATGAAAGGCTCTGTACCCCTGCACCACTCCTACATGCCCCTGACCATAGAGATGAAAGGCTCTGTACCCCTGCACCACTCCTACATGCCCCTGACCATAGAGATGAAAGGCTCTGTACCCCTGCACCACTCCTATATGCCCCTGACCATAGAGATGAAAGGCTCTGTACCCCTGCACCACTCCTATATGCCCCTGACCATAGAGATGAAAGGCTCTGTACCCCTGCACCACTCCTATATGCCCCTGACCATAGAGATGAAAGGCTCTGTACCCCTGCACCACTCCTACATGCCCCTGACCATAGAGATGAAAGGCTCTGTACCCCTGCACCACTCCTACATGCCCCTGACCATAGAGATGAAAGGCTCTGTACCCCTGCACCACTCCTACATGCCCCTGACCATAGAGATGAAAGGCTCTGTACCCCTGCACCACTCCTACATGCCCCTGACCATAGAGATGAAAGGCTCTGTACCCCTGCACCACTCCTATATGCCCCTGACCATAGAGATGAAAGGCTCTGTACCCCTGCACCACTCCTACATGCCCCTGACCATAGAGATGAAAGGCTCTGTACCCCTGCACCACTCCTACATGCCCCTGACCATAGAGATGAAAGGCTCTGTACCCCTGCACCACTCCTACATGCCCCTGACCATAGAGATGAAAGGCTCTGTACCCCTGCACCACTCCTATATGCCCCTGACCATAGAGATGAAAGGCTCTGTACCCCTGCACCACTCCTACATGCCCCTGACCATAGAGATGAAAGGCTCTGTACCCCTGCACCACTCCTATATGCCCCTGACCATAGAGATGAAAGGCTCTGTACCCCTGCACCACTCCTACATGCCCCTGACCATAGAGATGAAAGGCTCTGTACCCCTGCACCACTCCTACATGCCCCTGACCATAGAGATGAAAGGCTCTGTACCCCTGCACCACTCCTACATGCCCCTGACCATAGAGATGAAAGGCTCTGTACCCCTGCACCACTCCTACATGCCCCTGACCATAGAGATGAAAGGCTCTGTACCCCTGCACCACTCCTACATGCCCCTGACCATAGAGATGAAAGGCTCTGTACCCCTGCACCACTCCTACATGCCCCTGACCATAGAGATGAAAGGCTCTGTACCCCTGCACCACTCCTACATGCCCCTGACCATAGAGATGAAAGGCTCTGTACCCCTGCACCACTCCTACATGCCCCTGACCATAGAGATGAAAGGCTCTGTACCCCTGCACCACTCCTACATGCCCCTGACCATAGAGATGAAAGGCTCTGTACCCCTGCACCACTCCTACATGCCCCTGACCATAGAGATGAAAGGCTCTGTACCCCTGCACCACTCCTACATGCCCCTGACCATAGAGATGAAAGGCTCTGTACCCCTGCACCACTCCTACATGCCCCTGACCATAGAGATGAAAGGCTCTGTACCCCTGCACCACTCCTACATGCCCCTGACCATAGAGATGAAAGGCTCTGTACCCCTGCACCACTCCTACATGCCCCTGACCATAGAGATGAAAGGCTCTGTACCCCTGCACCACTCCTACATGCCCCTGACCATAGAGATGAAAGGCTCTGTACCCCTGCACCACTCCTACATGCCCCTGACCATAGAGATGAAAGGCTCTGTACCCCTGCACCACTCCTATATGCCCCTGACCATAGAGATGAAAGGCTCTGTACCCCTGCACCACTCCTACATGCCCCTGACCATAGAGATGAAAGGCTCTGTACCCCTGCACCACTCCTATATGCCCCTGACCATAGAGATGAAAGGCTCTGTACCCCTGCACCACTCCTACATGCCCCTGACCATAGAGATGAAAGGCTCTGTACCCCTGCACCACTCCTATATGCCCCTGACCATAGAGATGAAAGGCTCTGTACCCCTGCACCACTCCTACATGCCCCTGACCATAGAGATGAAAGGCTCTGTACCCCTGCACCACTCCTATATGCCCCTGACCATAGAGATGAAAGGCTCTGTACCCCTGCACCACTCCTACATGCCCCTGACCATAGAGATGAAAGGCTCTGTACCCCTGCACCACTCCTATATGCCCCTGACCATAGAGATGAAAGGCTCTGTACCCCTGCACCACTCCTACATGCCCCTGACCATAGAGATGAAAGGCTCTGTACCCCTGCACCACTCCTACATGCCCCTGACCATAGAGATGAAAGGCTCTGTACCCCTGCACCACTCCTATATGCCCCTGACCATAGAGATGAAAGGCTCTGTACCCCTGCACCACTCCTATATGCCCCTGACCATAGAGATGAAAGGCTCTGTACCCCTGCACCACTCCTACATGCCCCTGACCATAGAGATGAAAGGCTCTGTACCCCTGCACCACTCCTACATGCCCCTGACCATAGAGATGAAAGGCTCTGTACCCCTGCACCACTCCTACATGCCCCTGACCATAGAGATGAAAGGCTCTGTACCCCTGCACCACTCCTACATGCCCCTGACCATAGAGATGAAAGGCTCTGTACCCCTGCACCACTCCTACATGCCCCTGACCATAGAGATGAAAGGCTCTGTACCCCTGCACCACTCCTACATGCCCCTGACCATAGAGATGAAAGGCTCTGTACCCCTGCACCACTCCTACATGCCCCTGACCATAGAGATGAAAGGCTCTGTACCCCTGCACCACTCCTACATGCCCCTGACCATAGAGATGAAAGGCTCTGTACCCCTGCACCACTCCTACATGCCCCTGACCATAGAGATGAAAGGCTCTGTACCCCTGCACCACTCCTATATGCCCCTGACCATAGAGATGAAAGGCTCTGTACCCCTGCACCACTCCTACATGCCCCTGACCATAGAGATGAAAGGCTCTGTACCCCTGCACCACTCCTACATGCCCCTGACCATAGAGATGAAAGGCTCTGTACCCCTGCACCACTCCTATATGCCCCTGACCATAGAGATGAAAGGCTCTGTACCCCTGCACCACTCCTATATGCCCCTGACCATAGAGATGAAAGGCTCTGTACCCCTGCACCACTCCTACATGCCCCTGACCATAGAGATGAAAGGCTCTGTACCCCTGCACCACTCCTATATGCCCCTGACCATAGAGATGAAAGGCTCTGTACCCCTGCACCACTCCTACATGCCCCTGACCATAGAGATGAAAGGCTCTGTACCCCTGCACCACTCCTACATGCCCCTGACCATAGAGATGAAAGGCTCTGTACCCCTGCACCACTCCTACATGCCCCTGACCATAGAGATGAAAGGCTCTGTACCCCTGCACCACTCCTACATGCCCCTGACCATAGAGATGAAAGGCTCTGTACCCCTGCACCACTCCTACATGCCCCTGACCATAGAGATGAAAGGCTCTGTACCCCTGCACCACTCCTACATGCCCCTGACCATAGAGATGAAAGGCTCTGTACCCCTGCACCACTCCTACATGCCCCTGACCATAGAGATGAAAGGCTCTGTACCCCTGCACCACTCCTACATGCCCCTGACCATAGAGATGAAAGGCTCTGTACCCCTGCACCACTCCTACATGCCCCTGACCATAGAGATGAAAGGCTCTGTACCCCTGCACCACTCCTATATGCCCCTGACCATAGAGATGAAAGGCTCTGTACCCCTGCACCACTCCTACATGCCCCTGACCATAGAGATGAAAGGCTCTGTACCCCTGCACCACTCCTACATGCCCCTGACCATAGAGATGAAAGGCTCTGTACCCCTGCACCACTCCTACATGCCCCTGACCATAGAGATGAAAGGCTCTGTACCCCTGCACCACTCCTACATGCCCCTGACCATAGAGATGAAAGGCTCTGTACCCCTGCACCACTCCTACATGCCCCTGACCATAGAGATGAAAGGCTCTGTACCCCTGCACCACTCCTACATGCCCCTGACCATAGAGATGAAAGGCTCTGTACCCCTGCACCACTCCTACATGCCCCTGACCATAGAGATGAAAGGCTCTGTACCCCTGCACCACTCCTACATGCCCCTGACCATAGAGATGAAAGGCTCTGTACCCCTGCACCACTCCTATATGCCCCTGACCATAGAGATGAAAGGCTCTGTACCCCTGCACCACTCCTACATGCCCCTGACCATAGAGATGAAAGGCTCTGTACCCCTGCACCACTCCTACATGCCCCTGACCATAGAGATGAAAGGCTCTGTACCCCTGCACCACTCCTACATGCCCCTGACCATAGAGATGAAAGGCTCTGTACCCCTGCACCACTCCTACATGCCCCTGACCATAGAGATGAAAGGCTCTGTACCCCTGCACCACTCCTACATGCCCCTGACCATAGAGATGAAAGGCTCTGTACCCCTGCACCACTCCTACATGCCCCTGACCATAGAGATGAAAGGCTCTGTACCCCTGCACCACTCCTACATGCCCCTGACCATAGAGATGAAAGGCTCTGTACCCCTGCACCACTCCTACATGCCCCTGACCATAGAGATGAAAGGCTCTGTACCCCTGCACCACTCCTACATGCCCCTGACCATAGAGATGAAAGGCTCTGTACCCCTGCACCACTCCTACATGCCCCTGACCATAGAGATGAAAGGCTCTGTACCCCTGCACCACTCCTACATGCCCCTGACCATAGAGATGAAAGGCTCTGTACCCCTGCACCACTCCTACATGCCCCTGACCATAGAGATGAAAGGCTCTGTACCCCTGCACCACTCCTACATGCCCCTGACCATAGAGATGAAAGGCTCTGTACCCCTGCACCACTCCTACATGCCCCTGACCATAGAGATGAAAGGCTCTGTACCCCTGCACCACTCCTACATGCCCCTGACCATAGAGATGAAAGGCTCTGTACCCCTGCACCACTCCTACATGCCCCTGACCATAGAGATGAAAGGCTCTGTACCCCTGCACCACTCCTACATGCCCCTGACCATAGAGATGAAAGGCTCTGTACCCCTGCACCACTCCTACATGCCCCTGACCATAGAGATGAAAGGCTCTGTACCCCTGCACCACTCCTACATGCCCCTGACCATAGAGATGAAAGGCTCTGTACCCCTGCACCACTCCTACATGCCCCTGACCATAGAGATGAAAGGCTCTGTACCCCTGCACCACTCCTACATGCCCCTGACCATAGAGATGAAAGGCTCTGTACCCCTGCACCACTCCTACATGCCCCTGACCATAGAGATGAAAGGCTCTGTACCCCTGCACCACTCCTATATGCCCCTGACCATAGAGATGAAAGGCTCTGTACCCCTGCACCACTCCTACATGCCCCTGACCATAGAGATGAAAGGCTCTGTACCCCTGCACCACTCCTACATGCCCCTGACCATAGAGATGAAAGGCTCTGTACCCCTGCACCACTCCTACATGCCCCTGACCATAGAGATGAAAGGCTCTGTACCCCTGCACCACTCCTACATGCCCCTGACCATAGAGATGAAAGGCTCTGTACCCCTGCACCACTCCTACATGCCCCTGACCATAGAGATGAAAGGCTCTGTACCCCTGCACCACTCCTACATGCCCCTGACCATAGAGATGAAAGGCTCTGTACCCCTGCACCACTCCTACATGCCCCTGACCATAGAGATGAAAGGCTCTGTACCCCTGCACCACTCCTACATGCCCCTGACCATAGAGATGAAAGGCTCTGTACCCCTGCACCACTCCTATATGCCCCTGACCATAGAGATGAAAGGCTCTGTACCCCTGCACCACTCCTACATGCCCCTGACCATAGAGATGAAAGGCTCTGTACCCCTGCACCACTCCTATATGCCCCTGACCATAGAGATGAAAGGCTCTGTACCCCTGCACCACTCCTACATGCCCCTGACCATAGAGATGAAAGGCTCTGTACCCCTGCACCACTCCTACATGCCCCTGACCATAGAGATGAAAGGCTCTGTACCCCTGCACCACTCCTACATGCCCCTGACCATAGAGATGAAAGGCTCTGTACCCCTGCACCACTCCTACATGCCCCTGACCATAGAGATGAAAGGCTCTGTACCCCTGCACCACTCCTACATGCCCCTGACCATAGAGATGAAAGGCTCTGTACCCCTGCACCACTCCTACATGCCCCTGACCATAGAGATGAAAGGCTCTGTACCCCTGCACCACTCCTACATGCCCCTGACCATAGAGATGAAAGGCTCTGTACCCCTGCACCACTCCTACATGCCCCTGACCATAGAGATGAAAGGCTCTGTACCCCTGCACCACTCCTACATGCCCCTGACCATAGAGATGAAAGGCTCTGTACCCCTGCACCACTCCTACATGCCCCTGACCATAGAGATGAAAGGCTCTGTACCCCTGCACCACTCCTATATGCCCCTGACCATAGAGATGAAAGGCTCTGTACCCCTGCACCACTCCTATATGCCCCTGACCATAGAGATGAAAGGCTCTGTACCCCTGCACCACTCCTACATGCCCCTGACCATAGAGATGAAAGGCTCTGTACCCCTGCACCACTCCTACATGCCCCTGACCATAGAGATGAAAGGCTCTGTACCCCTGCACCACTCCTATATGCCCCTGACCATAGAGATGAAAGGCTCTGTACCCCTGCACCACTCCTATATGCCCCTGACCATAGAGATGAAAGGCTCTGTACCCCTGCACCACTCCTACATGCCCCTGACCATAGAGATGAAAGGCTCTGTACCCCTGCACCACTCCTACATGCCCCTGACCATAGAGATGAAAGGCTCTGTACCCCTGCACCACTCCTACATGCCCCTGACCATAGAGATGAAAGGCTCTGTACCCCTGCACCACTCCTACATGCCCCTGACCATAGAGATGAAAGGCTCTGTACCCCTGCACCACTCCTATATGCCCCTGACCATAGAGATGAAAGGCTCTGTACCCCTGCACCACTCCTACATGCCCCTGACCATAGAGATGAAAGGCTCTGTACCCCTGCACCACTCCTACATGCCCCTGACCATAGAGATGAAAGGCTCTGTACCCCTGCACCACTCCTACATGCCCCTGACCATAGAGATGAAAGGCTCTGTACCCCTGCACCACTCCTACATGCCCCTGACCATAGAGATGAAAGGCTCTGTACCCCTGCACCACTCCTACATGCCCCTGACCATAGAGATGAAAGGCTCTGTACCCCTGCACCACTCCTACATGCCCCTGACCATAGAGATGAAAGGCTCTGTACCCCTGCACCACTCCTACATGCCCCTGACCATAGAGATGAAAGGCTCTGTACCCCTGCACCACTCCTACATGCCCCTGACCATAGAGATGAAAGGCTCTGTACCCCTGCACCACTCCTACATGCCCCTGACCATAGAGATGAAAGGCTCTGTACCCCTGCACCACTCCTACATGCCCCTGACCATAGAGATGAAAGGCTCTGTACCCCTGCACCACTCCTACATGCCCCTGACCATAGAGATGAAAGGCTCTGTACCCCTGCACCACTCCTACATGCCCCTGACCATAGAGATGAAAGGCTCTGTACCCCTGCACCACTCCTACATGCCCCTGACCATAGAGATGAAAGGCTCTGTACCCCTGCACCACTCCTACATGCCCCTGACCATAGAGATGAAAGGCTCTGTACCCCTGCACCACTCCTATATGCCCCTGACCATAGAGATGAAAGGCTCTGTACCCCTGCACCACTCCTATATGCCCCTGACCATAGAGATGAAAGGCTCTGTACCCCTGCACCACTCCTACATGCCCCTGACCATAGAGATGAAAGGCTCTGTACCCCTGCACCACTCCTACATGCCCCTGACCATAGAGATGAAAGGCTCTGTACCCCTGCACCACTCCTACATGCCCCTGACCATAGAGATGAAAGGCTCTGTACCCCTGCACCACTCCTATATGCCCCTGACCATAGAGATGAAAGGCTCTGTACCCCTGCACCACTCCTACATGCCCCTGACCATAGAGATGAAAGGCTCTGTACCCCTGCACCACTCCTACATGCCCCTGACCATAGAGATGAAAGGCTCTGTACCCCTGCACCACTCCTACATGCCCCTGACCATAGAGATGAAAGGCTCTGTACCCCTGCACCACTCCTACATGCCCCTGACCATAGAGATGAAAGGCTCTGTACCCCTGCACCACTCCTACATGCCCCTGACCATAGAGATGAAAGGCTCTGTACCCCTGCACCACTCCTACATGCCCCTGACCATAGAGATGAAAGGCTCTGTACCCCTGCACCACTCCTACATGCCCCTGACCATAGAGATGAAAGGCTCTGTACCCCTGCACCACTCCTACATGCCCCTGACCATAGAGATGAAAGGCTCTGTACCCCTGCACCACTCCTATATGCCCCTGACCATAGAGATGAAAGGCTCTGTACCCCTGCACCACTCCTACATGCCCCTGACCATAGAGATGAAAGGCTCTGTACCCCTGCACCACTCCTACATGCCCCTGACCATAGAGATGAAAGGCTCTGTACCCCTGCACCACTCCTATATGCCCCTGACCATAGAGATGAAAGGCTCTGTACCCCTGCACCACTCCTATATGCCCCTGACCATAGAGATGAAAGGCTCTGTACCCCTGCACCACTCCTATATGCCCCTGACCATAGAGATGAAAGGCTCTGTACCCCTGCACCACTCCTATATGCCCCTGACCATAGAGATGAAAGGCTCTGTACCCCTGCACCACTCCTACATGCCCCTGACCATAGAGATGAAAGGCTCTGTACCCCTGCACCACTCCTACATGCCCCTGACCATAGAGATGAAAGGCTCTGTACCCCTGCACCACTCCTACATGCCCCTGACCATAGAGATGAAAGGCTCTGTACCCCTGCACCACTCCTATATGCCCCTGACCATAGAGATGAAAGGCTCTGTACCCCTGCACCACTCCTATATGCCCCTGACCATAGAGATGAAAGGCTCTGTACCCCTGCACCACTCCTATATGCCCCTGACCATAGAGATGAAAGGCTCTGTACCCCTGCACCACTCCTATATGCCCCTGACCATAGAGATGAAAGGCTCTGTACCCCTGCACCACTCCTACATGCCCCTGACCATAGAGATGAAAGGCTCTGTACCCCTGCACCACTCCTATATGCCCCTGACCATAGAGATGAAAGGCTCTGTACCCCTGCACCACTCCTATATGCCCCTGACCATAGAGATGAAAGGCTCTGTACCCCTGCACCACTCCTACATGCCCCTGACCATAGAGATGAAAGGCTCTGTACCCCTGCACCACTCCTATATGCCCCTGACCATAGAGATGAAAGGCTCTGTACCCCTGCACCACTCCTATATGCCCCTGACCATAGAGATGAAAGGCTCTGTACCCCTGCACCACTCCTATATGCCCCTGACCATAGAGATGAAAGGCTCTGTACCCCTGCACCACTCCTACATGCCCCTGACCATAGAGATGAAAGGCTCTGTACCCCTGCACCACTCCTATATGCCCCTGACCATAGAGATGAAAGGCTCTGTACCCCTGCACCACTCCTATATGCCCCTGACCATAGAGATGAAAGGCTCTGTACCCCTGCACCACTCCTACATGCCCCTGACCATAGAGATGAAAGGCTCTGTACCCCTGCACCACTCCTACATGCCCCTGACCATAGAGATGAAAGGCTCTGTACCCCTGCACCACTCCTATATGCCCCTGACCATAGAGATGAAAGGCTCTGTACCCCTGCACCACTCCTATATGCCCCTGACCATAGAGATGAAAGGCTCTGTACCCCTGCACCACTCCTACATGCCCCTGACCATAGAGATGAAAGGCTCTGTACCCCTGCACCACTCCTATATGCCCCTGACCATAGAGATGAAAGGCTCTGTACCCCTGCACCACTCCTACATGCCCCTGACCATAGAGATGAAAGGCTCTGTACCCCTGCACCACTCCTACATGCCCCTGACCATAGAGATGAAAGGCTCTGTACCCCTGCACCACTCCTATATGCCCCTGACCATAGAGATGAAAGGCTCTGTACCCCTGCACCACTCCTACATGCCCCTGACCATAGAGATGAAAGGCTCTGTACCCCTGCACCACTCCTACATGCCCCTGACCATAGAGATGAAAGGCTCTGTACCCCTGCACCACTCCTACATGCCCCTGACCATAGAGATGAAAGGCTCTGTACCCCTGCACCACTCCTATATGCCCCTGACCATAGAGATGAAAGGCTCTGTACCCCTGCACCACTCCTACATGCCCCTGACCATAGAGATGAAAGGCTCTGTACCCCTGCACCACTCCTATATGCCCCTGACCATAGAGATGAAAGGCTCTGTACCCCTGCACCACTCCTACATGCCCCTGACCATAGAGATGAAAGGCTCTGTACCCCTGCACCACTCCTACATGCCCCTGACCATAGAGATGAAAGGCTCTGTACCCCTGCACCACTCCTACATGCCCCTGACCATAGAGATGAAAGGCTCTGTACCCCTGCACCACTCCTACATGCCCCTGACCATAGAGATGAAAGGCTCTGTACCCCTGCACCACTCCTACATGCCCCTGACCATAGAGATGAAAGGCTCTGTACCCCTGCACCACTCCTACATGCCCCTGACCATAGAGATGAAAGGCTCTGTACCCCTGCACCACTCCTATATGCCCCTGACCATAGAGATGAAAGGCTCTGTACCCCTGCACCACTCCTACATGCCCCTGACCATAGAGATGAAAGGCTCTGTACCCCTGCACCACTCCTATATGCCCCTGACCATAGAGATGAAAGGCTCTGTACCCCTGCACCACTCCTACATGCCCCTGACCATAGAGATGAAAGGCTCTGTACCCCTGCACCACTCCTACATGCCCCTGACCATAGAGATGAAAGGCTCTGTACCCCTGCACCACTCCTACATGCCCCTGACCATAGAGATGAAAGGCTCTGTACCCCTGCACCACTCCTACATGCCCCTGACCATAGAGATGAAAGGCTCTGTACCCCTGCACCACTCCTATATGCCCCTGACCATAGAGATGAAAGGCTCTGTACCCCTGCACCACTCCTATATGCCCCTGACCATAGAGATGAAAGGCTCTGTACCCCTGCACCACTCCTACATGCCCCTGACCATAGAGATGAAAGGCTCTGTACCCCTGCACCACTCCTACATGCCCCTGACCATAGAGATGAAAGGCTCTGTACCCCTGCACCACTCCTACATGCCCCTGACCATAGAGATGAAAGGCTCTGTACCCCTGCACCACTCCTATATGCCCCTGACCATAGAGATGAAAGGCTCTGTACCCCTGCACCACTCCTACATGCCCCTGACCATAGAGATGAAAGGCTCTGTACCCCTGCACCACTCCTACATGCCCCTGACCATAGAGATGAAAGGCTCTGTACCCCTGCACCACTCCTATATGCCCCTGACCATAGAGATGAAAGGCTCTGTACCCCTGCACCACTCCTACATGCCCCTGACCATAGAGATGAAAGGCTCTGTACCCCTGCACCACTCCTACATGCCCCTGACCATAGAGATGAAAGGCTCTGTACCCCTGCACCACTCCTACATGCCCCTGACCATAGAGATGAAAGGCTCTGTACCCCTGCACCACTCCTACATGCCCCTGACCATAGAGATGAAAGGCTCTGTACCCCTGCACCACTCCTATATGCCCCTGACCATAGAGATGAAAGGCTCTGTACCCCTGCACCACTCCTACATGCCCCTGACCATAGAGATGAAAGGCTCTGTACCCCTGCACCACTCCTACATGCCCCTGACCATAGAGATGAAAGGCTCTGTACCCCTGCACCACTCCTACATGCCCCTGACCATAGAGATGAAAGGCTCTGTACCCCTGCACCACTCCTACATGCCCCTGACCATAGAGATGAAAGGCTCTGTACCCCTGCACCACTCCTACATGCCCCTGACCATAGAGATGAAAGGCTCTGTACCCCTGCACCACTCCTACATGCCCCTGACCATAGAGATGAAAGGCTCTGTACCCCTGCACCACTCCTACATGCCCCTGACCATAGAGATGAAAGGCTCTGTACCCCTGCACCACTCCTACATGCCCCTGACCATAGAGATGAAAGGCTCTGTACCCCTGCACCACTCCTACATGCCCCTGACCATAGAGATGAAAGGCTCTGTACCCCTGCACCACTCCTATATGCCCCTGACCATAGAGATGAAAGGCTCTGTACCCCTGCACCACTCCTACATGCCCCTGACCATAGAGATGAAAGGCTCTGTACCCCTGCACCACTCCTACATGCCCCTGACCATAGAGATGAAAGGCTCTGTACCCCTGCACCACTCCTATATGCCCCTGACCATAGAGATGAAAGGCTCTGTACCCCTGCACCACTCCTATATGCCCCTGACCATAGAGATGAAAGGCTCTGTACCCCTGCACCACTCCTACATGCCCCTGACCATAGAGATGAAAGGCTCTGTACCCCTGCACCACTCCTACATGCCCCTGACCATAGAGATGAAAGGCTCTGTACCCCTGCACCACTCCTACATGCCCCTGACCATAGAGATGAAAGGCTCTGTACCCCTG
This sequence comes from Calotriton arnoldi, assembly GCA_963921515.1. Classification (NCBI taxonomy): domain Eukaryota; kingdom Metazoa; phylum Chordata; class Amphibia; order Caudata; family Salamandridae; genus Calotriton; species Calotriton arnoldi. Next base: position 307,424 of record CAWUFW010010704.1, read on the forward strand.
CACCACTCCTACATGCCCCTGACCATAGAGATGAAAGGCTCTGTACCCCTGCACCACTCCTACATGCCCCTGACCATAGAGATGAAAGGCTCTGTACCCCTGCACCACTCCTACATGCCCCTGACCATAGAGATGAAAGGCTCTGTACCCCTGCACCACTCCTACATGCCCCTGACCATAGAGATGAAAGGCTCTGTACCCCTGCACCACTCCTACATGCCCCTGACCATAGAGATGAAAGGCTCTGTACCCCTGCACCACTCCTACATGCCCCTGACCATAGAGATGAAAGGCTCTGTACCCCTGCACCACTCCTACATGCCCCTGACCATAGAGATGAAAGGCTCTGTACCCCTGCACCACTCCTACATGCCCCTGACCATAGAGATGAAAGGCTCTGTACCCCTGCACCACTCCTACATGCCCCTGACCATAGAGATGAAAGGCTCTGTACCCCTGCACCACTCCTACATGCCCCTGACCATAGAGATGAAAGGCTCTGTACCCCTGCACCACTCCTATATGCCCCTGACCATAGAGATGAAAGGCTCTGTACCCCTGCACCACTCCTACATGCCCCTGACCATAGAGATGAAAGGCTCTGTACCCCTGCACCACTCCTACATGCCCCTGACCATAGAGATGAAAGGCTCTGTACCCCTGCACCACTCCTACATGCCCCTGACCATAGAGATGAAAGGCTCTGTACCCCTGCACCACTCCTATATGCCCCTGACCATAGAGATGAAAGGCTCTGTACCCCTGCACCACTCCTACATGCCCCTGACCATAGAGATGAAAGGCTCTGTACCCCTGCACCACTCCTATATGCCCCTGACCATAGAGATGAAAGGCTCTGTACCCCTGCACCACTCCTACATGCCCCTGACCATAGAGATGAAAGGCTCTGTACCCCTGCACCACTCCTACATGCCCCTGACCATAGAGATGAAAGGCTCTGTACCCCTGCACCACTCCTATATGCCCCTGACCATAGAGATGAAAGGCTCTGTACCCCTGCACCACTCCTATATGCCCCTGACCATAGAGATGAAAGGCTCTGTACCCCTGCACCACTCCTACATGCCCCTGACCATAGAGATGAAAGGCTCTGTACCCCTGCACCACTCCTACATGCCCCTGACCATAGAGATGAAAGGCTCTGTACCCCTGCACCACTCCTATATGCCCCTGACCATAGAGATGAAAGGCTCTGTACCCCTGCACCACTCCTATATGCCCCTGACCATAGAGATGAAAGGCTCTGTACCCCTGCACCACTCCTATATGCCCCTGACCATAGAGATGAAAGGCTCTGTACCCCTGCACCACTCCTACATGCCCCTGACCATAGAGATGAAAGGCTCTGTACCCCTGCACCACTCCTACATGCCCCTGACCATAGAGATGAAAGGCTCTGTACCCCTGCACCACTCCTATATGCCCCTGACCATAGAGATGAAAGGCTCTGTACCCCTGCACCACTCCTATATGCCCCTGACCATAGAGATGAAAGGCTCTGTACCCCTGCACCACTCCTATATGCCCCTGACCATAGAGATGAAAGGCTCTGTACCCCTGCACCACTCCTACATGCCCCTGACCATAGAGATGAAAGGCTCTGTACCCCTGCACCACTCCTACATGCCCCTGACCATAGAGATGAAAGGCTCTGTACCCCTGCACCACTCCTACATGCCCCTGACCATAGAGATGAAAGGCTCTGTACCCCTGCACCACTCCTACATGCCCCTGACCATAGAGATGAAAGGCTCTGTACCCCTGCACCACTCCTACATGCCCCTGACCATAGAGATGAAAGGCTCTGTACCCCTGCACCACTCCTACATGCCCCTGACCATAGAGATGAAAGGCTCTGTACCCCTGCACCACTCCTATATGCCCCTGACCATAGAGATGAAAGGCTCTGTACCCCTGCACCACTCCTACATGCCCCTGACCATAGAGATGAAAGGCTCTGTACCCCTGCACCACTCCTATATGCCCCTGACCATAGAGATGAAAGGCTCTGTACCCCTGCACCACTCCTACATGCCCCTGACCATAGAGATGAAAGGCTCTGTACCCCTGCACCACTCCTATATGCCCCTGACCATAGAGATGAAAGGCTCTGTACCCCTGCACCACTCCTATATGCCCCTGACCATAGAGATGAAAGGCTCTGTAGGCCTGCACCACTCCTATATGCCCCTGACCATAGAGATGAAAGGCTCTGTACCCCTGCACCACTCCTACATGCCCCTGACCATAGAGATGAAAGGCTCTGTACCCCTGCACCACTCCTATATGCCCCTGACCATAGAGATGAAAGGCTCTGTACCCCTGCACCACTCCTATATGCCCCTGACCATAGAGATGAAAGGCTCTGTACCCCTGCACCACTCCTATATGCCCCTGACCATAGAGATGAAAGGCTCTGTACCCCTGCACCACTCCTACATGCCCCTGACCATAGAGATGAAAGGCTCTGTACCCCTGCACCACTCCTACATGCCCCTGACCATAGAGATGAAAGGCTCTGTACCCCTGCACCACTCCTACATGCCCCTGACCATAGAGATGAAAGGCTCTGTACCCCTGCACCACTCCTACATGCCCCTGACCATAGAGATGAAAGGCTCTGTACCCCTGCACCACTCCTATATGCCCCTGACCATAGAGATGAAAGGCTCTGTACCCCTGCACCACTCCTATATGCCCCTGACCATAGAGATGAAAGGCTCTGTACCCCTGCACCACTCCTACATGCCCCTGACCATAGAGATGAAAGGCTCTGTACCCCTGCACCACTCCTATATGCCCCTGACCATAGAGATGAAAGGCTCTGTACCCCTGCACCACTCCTATATGCCCCTGACCATAGAGATGAAAGGCTCTGTACCCCTGCACCACTCCTATATGCCCCTGACCATAGAGATGAAAGGCTCTGTACCCCTGCACCACTCCTATATGCCCCTGACCATAGAGATGAAAGGCTCTGTACCCCTGCACCACTCCTATATGCCCCTGACCATAGAGATGAAAGGCTCTGTACCCCTGCACCACTCCTACATGCCCCTGACCATAGAGATGAAAGGCTCTGTACCCCTGCACCACTCCTACATGCCCCTGACCATAGAGATGAAAGGCTCTGTACCCCTGCACCACTCCTACATGCCCCTGACCATAGAGATGAAAGGCTCTGTACCCCTGCACCATTCCTATATGCCCCTGACCATAGAGATGAAAGGCTCTGTACCCCTGCACCACTCCTATATGCCCCTGACCATAGAGATGAAAGGCTCTGTACCCCTGCACCACTCCTATATGCCCCTGACCATAGAGATGAAAGGCTCTGTACCCCTGCACCACTCCTATATGCCCCTGACCATAGAGATGAAAGGCTCTGTACCCCTGCACCACTCCTACATGCCCCTGACCATAGAGATGAAAGGCTCTGTACCCCTGCACCACTCCTACATGCCCCTGACCATAGAGATGAAAGGCTCTGTACCCCTGCACCACTCCTACATGCCCCTGACCATAGAGATGAAAGGCTCTGTACCCCTGCACCACTCCTATATGCCCCTGACCATAGAGATGAAAGGCTCTGTACCCCTGCACCACTCCTACATGCCCCTGACCATAGAGATGAAAGGCTCTGTACCCCTGCACCACTCCTACATGCCCCTGACCATAGAGATGAAAGGCTCTGTACCCCTGCACCACTCCTACATGCCCCTGACCATAGAGATGAAAGGCTCTGTACCCCTGCACCACTCCTATATGCCCCTGACCATAGAGATGAAAGGCTCTGTACCCCTGCACCACTCCTACATGCCCCTGACCATAGAGATGAAAGGCTCTGTACCCCTGCACCACTCCTATATGCCCCTGACCATAGAGATGAAAGGCTCTGTACCCCTGCACCACTCCTACATGCCCCTGACCATAGAGATGAAAGGCTCTGTACCCCTGCACCACTCCTATATGCCCCTGACCATAGAGATGAAAGGCTCTGTACCCCTGCACCACTCCTACATGCCCCTGACCATAGAGATGAAAGGCTCTGTAGGCCTGCACCACTCCTACATGCCCCTAACCATAGAGATGAAAGGCTCTGTACCCCTGCACCACTCCTACATGCCCCTAACCATAGAGATGAAAGGCTCTGTACCCCTGCACCAGTGACAAAAAGCCCCAGCCACTGAGGCACAAGCTCTGCACAAGCAAGCCCAGCACTGGCGCTGATTGTACGTCACTTCCTCTGCTCATTTGCATGTTTCCTGCCAGACATCTCACTCACCCCTACCAGCTGCTGCATGCATAACCAGCTTCACTTCACACCCTGTGCAACGAACAGAATGTTTGATTTCGCAGCAGAGGAAAAGAAAACGGCATTACTGTCTGCTGGAGAATATATTCACTGCGTCTTTCGTGAACCTTATTGGGCATTGTTACCATGTATGGCGCACACTCTGCACGATTCGTTAAACCTGTGCCGATTTCTTACAGGTGTGCATTTCACCACGTGTAAGGATAGGAATTACTACACGTCGGCGTGAGGGTGGACTGGCCATGCTGTGTCGGGTTAACAGCAGCGGAATAAGAAGGCAGGCTGCAGAGCAGGGTTGAGGGACATTGGCAGAGTTGTAATAGGAAGCTGCAGGGCGGGTTTGAGGTACATTGTCAGCTGTTTGTGGGCCCTAAATACTGGGAAAGTATATATATGGCAGGGTTGAGGTGCAAAATCAGAGCTGCCTATTGGAATAGGAAAGGGGCTGAAAGGTCAGGAGTGAGGTGCACTATCAGAGCTGAAATATATTGGAGTAAGAGAGTGTGACGGAGAGCAGGGTTGAGGTGCCCTGGCAGAGCTGTGTGTAATAGAAGGTAAGGCTGCGGGGAAGGGTGGTGGGGTAACAGCAGATCCTTCCAGTAGTGCTGCGGGTTTGTATTGTGTAGTGCTGCGAGCCTGTATTGTGTAGTATTGAGTGTGCACTTCCTGTAGTGCTGAGGCTGTCTGTCCTGCAGTGCCTTGGATGTCTGTCCTGTCGTGGCACTGAAGCTGTCTCCCCTGTTTTGGGCGGAATGCCGTTCAGCTTGTGATATTCACAATTTAGCTGAGACTCAATGTAAGTGAGAAGAAATAGATAAATACTGAAAAGGGATGCATATTCTGAATATTAGCAGCATGTACAAAGAAAAGAAAAGAGTGAATTGTGTTGAAACGTTTTGCGGCTTTTCTAAAATATAGTTTAAAAATGTTTTCATTTTCACTCCATTATTGCAGCTTTTCTATTTACATGTCTCTGAGCCAGACATCCCTTCCATGTACTCTGGTTTATTACAATCACAGCCCGGGGGAGAGCTTCAAAGCCCCGAATGTCTGATCACTCCACACTATCGCTTCTTCCCCTTCACCTCCTCGCAGCCTATTTATTGAACATATTTGTGACGGGCTAGTTCATGCTGCCTTTATTCCCCAGGCGAGAGACAAGAAAACAGTTTCTCAGACTAAAATTGTGATTCCACTGATTTTAGGGGAGGACTTGATTTATGCTTATATTTGAGGGAGTGCAGTGCATGTTGGGGGCGGTGAAGTGACAGAGATGTGAGGAAGGGCATTCAGGGAAGAGTGAAAAGAGGATGCTGAAGAGGAAAGAGAGGGGGTTGAAGATGTTGTTACACATTTATCTTAAACAGCGAACACCCAGTGACAAAGCCAATCACACTGACAGGCTTTAGGGGTATGTCAGTTGCTGTGCCATTTATCTGGATAAAATTACATCTCAGAGAGAAACCAAAATACCGGTCTGATGGCACACTATGGGAATCACAGAAATGTATTTGGCATGTTCCTTTATAGGGAGCACCCATTTTTTTCATCTCACTTAAAGACCTGACTGCACATATTTCTATATGACTGGTTACAGCCAGCAGCTGTGGGTGCTTCCCGAAGTCTGGTTAGAGCATATTTTTCCAAAGTTAATGCTGCATGCAGTGCAAGACACTGGGCAAACATACATTTTAAAGGGCTAAAGTTGTCATGCAGAACAATTTACATATTACAGTAACTGTTGAACAAATGAATGCAAGAAGATACGGGCAGTTTTTAATGTGTTTAATATTTCAAGACTATACGTTCCCACTGCTTAATAAGCCTTGCTTTCTCGCTGCATTCATTTGCTTTAAAATGCACCATTTGCCAATCTTTCTCAGGAGAGGGACTCTCCCTAGACCCCAGATTTTTCAATTGAACTTGTTCACATCGCTAACTAGTGTTTTCTATTGGAAAGGGTAGAGCCAAAGCAGTCTTGCTTAGTACCCTAACCCTCTTCAGAAGTCAGACTTGCTTGGCAACCCAGAAATTCTCTGAAATAATGTATGAGTTTTCTTTTATGAATGCCTAGAAGAACTGAATTTTTAGTCCATTTATCACAGAAATAGTGCTGAAAATTGCACCAAAAAGATGCCAATTTAAAAAAAAAATTCTTCACGGGGGAGAACCCCCCGAACCCCTCTTATTGCCGTCCAGCTCGCTCGCTGCGCTGGCTCGCATACGTTGAATCGTTCTGCTTACGCCTCACCAGTTTCAAATTCCACCAGCCGCCACTGCACAGCGCTTGTGCTGTGTTTGTGAAATCAGTTGTTTTTAATATAAACTTAAAAGGGACTTACATCCTTCCTCCTCTCTTTCCTTGCTTCTCATTGGTTCCTGTGCGTGCCACTTACCTTTCCTTCATTTCTATTGGTCGTAGCATATTTTCCTGAATTTACCAATGCTTGTTCCTCATCTGCTTCTCCTATCAGTTTCCCGCAGCCGAAATACTGTTAACATCCGCTTTGGTGGAACTATATTTTCATAAAGTTTTGCCTTTTACTGTTGCAGCATATTTATATAACAATGTATCACCCGGTGAGATTAAGTGATTTGCATAGAATCACAGGATGTTAGGCGGCACCGCAGGTACTCGAACAGGGATCCCTAGCTTTTGAGTCAGCAGCTCTGGCCACTGCACCACATCCTCCCCACACCTGTGTTATCTGTCAGGGAGAGCTTTCCTTCTGCCAGACGATGATTGATGAAAACAGCTCTTTGTTCATTGCATAGGCGAAACCGATGTATTACCAATGCTTGTTAGAGTTGATTTCCCTTATATTTGAACAACCATTGTCTGCAGCAAGCTGAAATCCATGCAGTCTTCCACACATTGCAAAACACAAACAGAGCTTCCCTGGAGTGACCAGCGCTGGACGCGGGCTCCCACTTTATGCCAATGAACTTGGCCCGGCCAGGTCTTGTGTGCCCTCACTTACTTCAACACTGGCCCTACTTTCTGTCCCAGTCGGACCCTGGATACCGCACAGGGTCCTGCCAGCTCTGGGGGACAGGTGTAAGGAAGTGCACCCTAAAAAGGCCACGGGCATCTGCCGTATTACTGTTTACATGTATCGCTTCTTATAAGTAAGGTTCTCGGGTTTCCCTTTTTACTGTTTTTTGTAGATGAATTGGGACAGAAAAATAATTCTTTTCTATTGTGCATTTATTTTTAAGAATAGATAAAAACAGAAATTGATTTTCTTTTTGAGTGATTCTAAATGTTCTGAGTCATGATTTCCAGGGCAACAGCTGTGCGGGTTGAGAGGTAAGGGAGGTAAAACAAGCATTTGCAATGCAATAGGTCTCACAATTACGGGAGTTTGAGCTATTCGCATTCTAAACGACAATGCCTTTTTTGTTTTGTTTTGCTTTTTAAAACATAAATAAAAGGCATTGTCATTTACAATGCCAATAGCTTAAACTTGCGTAAATGCGAGACCTATTACATTGCAAATGCTTGTTAATGTTGGTATAAATATATTAATTCAGCCAAGCAAAAGCTTCTTGTTTAGTAGGCTGGGCTGCACACGGAAGAGCTACTTCCAGGACAGCTACCAGCAGCTCATGAGGCACTCGTTGAAGAGGCCTGCCCTACCCCATCCCCCAACACCAGCCCCAACACACTCAACTGCTCTCTGCTCTCCATCTGAACCTCAGTGCACAATAGACACTCCAATAACATTCTTGGCGCCTTCGACCCCCAACCAAAAAGTGATGGAATAAAGCAGCCTTACATGTAAACCCTCATTCCAATTATCCTATTAAACAAGTTCATCTGAAAAGAAAAGGCTGACTAGCACTTCTGTAAATAGGCTGAAACCTTAGCCCCAGCAATGGCCATTAATAATGCATTCCATTTCATACAAACACAAGGCACTTAAAATTACCTTTACATTCGTCTTCAGTCATGCAAATGGCTCCGGATTCAGTGCCCCCACCCTATTTATGAAAGCAAACCAATATGCCATTTGGAAAGCTGAGATCTTTAAGCGCAATACCATAAAAACACTCAAACGTTAAAACAAGTTCATGTTCTGTATTCCCACGAGTGAAATTTAGCTCTTCATTGTTCTATCAGATATCTTTCTTCAAAAACATTGCCTTCATTTTGGGAATGGAAACAATATTGTTTGAAGACAAACATGGTTCAAACTGCAGTGCATCGGTTTGTTTCAGCAACATTACCAGACAAAAGAATTGCAAGACTATTTTATGATAATGGAAAACACAAGGCGGTTAGAAGGAATATAAAATGACGCCCTCACAATGGAATTTCCAAGGTTTGTTTCATTTTATTCCAGAACAGTCATCCCTCCCGCCCCTCTGATTGCAGAGCGCTTCAGTCTTTTATGTAAAGCACGGTGCCCGCTTTCAAGTTAAAAAAACTTGAGACATGTTATATTTATAAACATGACCGAGCATGGTCTCCCGGCGGCCCAGGTCAAACAGGATTACTTTAGAAGCCATCCCAGAGTCATTGGATTATCATCCAACTACTCTAGAAGTCATTTTCACGTCATCAGACGTCATTTAGCTCTTAAAGTCATCAGCAGAGTTTAGAAACTTGAGCCTGATGATTTGAAGATGACTTGAAAATGAGTATCCGATGACTTCACAAGTTGCGATTAACCCTGATGATTTCAGGATGACTTGAAAATGATTATCTGATGACTTCACAAGGTGTGACTGTTCCTGATGATTTGAGGATGACTTGAAACTGAGTACCCGATTACTTCACAAGATGCTTAGCTACTGGTGGTATTAGGATTGTTTGAAAATGGCTGTCGGATTACTTGACTAGCACCACAGTCTTCTAATTAAAAAGACTGGTTCGTGATAATTTTAGGATGATTTGTTGATTGCTTCAGGAACATGTCCAACATTTTAGTTTATTTATTTATTTTTAGAGACGTTCAACCCTTTGGAAGATTTCAGAATCTATTTTTTACTGCATAATGAACACCATTTACACATTACTGCCTTTTCAACTCTGCAATTAAACCTACAGTGCACCCATTAGCAGAGACTTCAATGCTAAAAGGTCTGTGTGCTATGCAGATAATAAATCCCAAATCACTCTGCTTCACTCAACTCTGCTGTATTCAATGCCACTCTGCTTTACTCCACTCAACACCACTCTGCTTTACTCCTCTCAACGCCACTCTGCTTTACTCCACTCCAGTCTGCTTTACTCCACACAACTCCACTCCACTCTGCTTTACTCCACTCAATGCCACTCTGCTTTACTCCACTCCAATCAACACCACTCTGCTTTACTCCACTCCATGCTACTCTGCTTTACTCCACTCCACTCTGCTTTACTCTACGCCACTCTGTTTTTACTCCACACCACTCTGCTTTACTCGACTCGACTCTGCTTTACTCCACTCCACTCCACTTTACACCACACCGCTCCACTCAACGCCACTCTTTTTACTCCACTCCAATCGGCATTACTCCACTCCACTACGCTCAACACCACTCTGCTTTGCTCCACACCACTCCACTCAACGCCACTCTGCTTTACTCCACGCCACTCTGCTTTACTCCACATCACTCTGCTTTACTCCACATCACTCTGCTTTACTGCACACCACTCCATGTCACTCTATTTACTGCACTCCACTTAACGCCACTCTGCTTTACTCCACTCTGCTTTACTCAACTTCACTCTGCTTTACTCCACACCACTCTGCTTGACTCCACTCCACTCAGCGCCACTCTGCCTTACTCCTCATTCCATAACACATAGGTAAAAGACATTGCCATTTATAATAGCTCTAACCAGGGCTTTAAGTGGGCCGGGTCCTGCCGGTGCTGTTCTTAAAAGCAGGTCTCGAGACGGGTCCCTTTCGGGCTCTCCATTTTTAGCCTCAGGGTAAAAAAAAAAAAAACTAAGCTCTGCAATAGTACCATCCATCACTGCTTTTGATGTCACTTCAAAGAGACTCCTTTTTCAGTTTTATATAACGCAAACTTGGAGCGCTTCATATGAGCACCACTTACATTACACCAGGACATTTTCATGTTTTGAATCACAGGATGTTGAGCCAAAGTCAGGCGCGAACCTGCTTTCTCAGCTCTAAAGTCAGCAGCTCTAGACTTACACCACAACCTCTCCCACAAGATCGGAAGCATATTCAATATTGTATACAATGAATAGTTGTTGCTGATTTATCATATGCAGTTTACAACCATTGACAGAGCCAATAGTCCTGGCTTGTTGTGGGTGTAATGTTACTTGTTGTGTTATATATCTGGATGAATGGACAGACGCAGCAAAATACCAGTGGAGCAGCACACTATGTTAAGTACAGCGTTTTAGCTTAAGTGTTTTAAGCCACGCCCTTAATTACATCGGCCACGCCCCTATGAGAGACCCCCCCCAGTTTTTGAATCCCACTTGAAGCCCTGGCTCTATCACAAACAAATGCGAGACCGATTGCATTTTCAATGCTTGTTGGAAGGTGCATTATAGACGGTATTAAACTGCTTGACATTTTAGGGACAGACGTACTCGCCATTTGCAGATAAATAAACGATATCAAATATTGGACTGATTGAATAAAGATTTTTGGACATTTTAACATAATTGTCCAGAGTCTTTGCACACTGATTCTGATGTGGACGTAGGCTGTTCTATTTGGGAGGCCAGGCAGGAGTTCCTGCCTTCATGAATTGCCCCAGCCCCTCCTGCCTCGGAGTAGCACTATGGGCCACCTTTGGGCTACCTTTGGTAGAATCCAGGCTACCATGCCGCAGCCGTTCCTAACACCGGCTGGAGCGGAAGCGGAAGCCAAGTTGTACTGAGGCCGAATGAAGAGACTAACGTGCTGCTGCACCGAGTGTGTGCACATGGATCTGGCTGAGGGAAAGAAGAAAAGTGCTCCGTTTCGTTGGTATTTTGTTTGGTGGGGGTGCGGGTGAGTCGTGGAAGTGAGGTGGGTGTGATTTCCCGCCTCTCCTCCACTTTGGGGTACTCTGCTTTTGTTTGAAAGGCGGGAGCCCGCCTCTCTTTAAAATGTGGCGCTTTAATGCAATCCTTTATATGGGAGAGCTGGAGGTAGGATTCCGCCTCGCAGTGAACGTTACCGAGTGTCTGATCTTTTCGAGGAGATGGGAATTGGATGTCCTGAGTTACGTCCACCCCGATTGTTATTGCTCGATAAACATGTAGGAAATACTTCCCATGGTCCCATTTTTAGCCATTACGCTCGAAAAGCTGCATTACCTTTGCAGCATATCGGAATCCCAGCCTGTGGTGCTTTCTATTTTCGAAAAAGACTGCCATTTAGAAAATAAAAGCGTTACAATCTGCTACTTAAAAAACGGATTTACAAATGAATGCATTTTAGCCAGAACTGCATTTTACATAATTTAAAGCGATGTTTGACTTTGGGCTTTATTTAAAAACAACAGCATATTAACTTATTCCAAGAATAATGCATTCTTTTTTTTTTTTATAAATCTTTTTATTAAACAGACTCGAAACATGGTACAGTTCCACAGAGGTCAATTGAAGGGAGTACAATGAATTCAAGTATACATACAGATATTGCAGGACAATGCATTGGAAATCAAGGGGAGGGGGATCATCACAGTCTAGTATACGGGGGGGAGTACATATGTTGCCACGGTATTCATTCCAGGGGGCCATACCTTGGACCATTTTCGTGGGCAACCCCGTGTCATATACACAGTTTTTTCCCGTAGCATACACCAATCAATGTCTTTTCCCCAGTCAGTGATTGTAGGTGCCTGTGAAGCCCCCCATAGCTGAGCAATGTTTCTCTTGGCGACCATGTAGCCGAGTGTGGCCCATTGTGTAGCGTGCGTGTTAAGGTCAGTGGGTTCCCAGACATTGAGGAGGCATCTAGGGGCTTTTGGTGTGAGTTCGACTCCCATTACTTCGCTCATTACCTCGTGTATCTTACGCCAATATTCCTGGATTGGTTCGCAGTGCCATAGTATGTGAATAAACGTGCCCAGCTGGGTGCATCCTCTCCTACAAGACCCATCTGCTAGAAAACCCATGTGCATCAATTGGGGACCTGTTATGTAAATTCTGTGTAGTATCTTTAGCTGCACAAGGCGGAGACGTGCCGAAATAGCAACAGTTTTGGGGGAGGAGACCGCCGCTTGCCAGTCTTCGTCATCTAATTCAACCCCGTCCCCGGCCCATTTTTCTCGTAGTGACTGCAGGGGGTCCTCCATATTATGGATGAGTTTTCGGTAGGTTAGGGAGATAGCTTTTTCAGGTAAGTGCCCATCCAAAATCCTATCCTCCAGTGGGGAGGCGTCTGATGGAGCAGAGTCACGGGGTAGTACTGTTTGCAATGCGTGTCGGACCTGTAGGTAGCGGAAACGCTCGGAATCCGCAAGGGCATATTGACCCTGTAGGGCTTCAAAGGTTTGCACGCCCTCTTTGCACCAGAGGTCCCTGATGTGAGAGATGCCAATTAAGTCCCATTTGTCAAAGCCTTTGGAGTTTCGTAGGTCTCCAAGTTTTTGGGAGTCCCATAGTGGCGTGGCGAGAGTTAATTTATTGTTCCATCCTAACGATTTGGTTGCCGAGTGCCAAATTCTAACTGTGTGGTTGGTAGGACCCGTGAGTGGGAATCTGTTTGGTTTGGAGTATAGTGCCCGGGTATATGCCCCGTTTGGGAGAATCCATCTATCCATATTAAACCCCGGGTTGTCAGGCCGCCCATAGGTGCCATGATTTATTGCTATTAGATGTGCTGCCCAGTAGTATTTTTTAATGTCCGGCAGTCCAATTCCGCCGTCATACCAGCTGAGCGTGAGTTTTTGCAGAGCAATACGCGTCCTTCCATCCCAGAGAAGGTCTCGTTGGAGTCCTTCTATTTCTTTAAAATACGTATTCGGTACAGGGTTTGCCGAGTTCTGCAATGCATACAGGAAGCGGGGTAAGGACAGCATTTTAAAAAGGGCCGCTTTGCCCAGAAGAGAGAGCGGGAGGGCCTTCCAGTGCACAATGTCACTTTTGAGTCTTTGCAGTGGGGGAGCCAGGTTATGAGCATATTGGAGTGTGTGGTCGAGGGAGACGAATATACCTAAATATTTGAATCCGTCAGAGACTATTGGGATGGGGCAGTGCCGGGGAAGGGGAGGAGAGTCTCCACAGAGGACGTATAAGAGAGATTTCTGCCAGTTGATACGAAACCCAGAGAATCGGCCAAAAACGGATAGGATGTCAAATACTACAATGAGGGACCTCTGAGGGGACGTGAGGTATAGGAGGATGTCGTCCGCGTATAGGGAAATACGGTCTTCCCAATCTGCCGACCATCGCATTCCACGGATCCTCACGTCTTTGCGGATCCATGCGGCAAGGGGTTCGAGGGCCAGAGCGAAGAGTAAGGGAGAGAGAGGGCATCCCTGCCGGGTCCCTCGGCCAAGTGTGAAGGCCTCAGATTTTTTGTTGTTCACTACCACTTGTGCCATAGGTGTGGCGTATAGCAATCGTACCCACCGTCTAAAGTTCGGTCCGAATCCCAGTTTTGTGAGCACGGCAAAGAGATAGGGCCACTAAAGTGTATTGAAGGCCATTGTGGCGTCTAGGGAGACTATGACTGCATCCTCTCATATGGTCGGTACCCTGCCCAATACTCCATGCACTCTACGCAGATTTAGAGCTGTGTTTCTCTTTGGCATAAACCCGGATTGATCAGGGCGCACTAAGTCCCCTATTGCTTTAATCAGCATAGTGGCTAGTACTTTGGCAAGGATTTTTGGCTCTGCATTGAGCAGTGAGATAGGACGGTAGGAGGCGCAGTCTGTTTTGGGTTTCCCTTCCTTGTGGATTGTAACTATGGTTGCAATTCTCTGATCTAGGGGTAGCGATCCCCGTTCAAGGCTGTCTTCAAACATAGTTTTCAGATATGGGGCCAACTTATCTGGACGGAGTTTGTAGAGCTCGATCGGGATGCCATTGGGGCCGAGGGCCTTACCCGAGTGGAGCGCTCGGATTGCAGACGCTATTTCATCAGTGGAGAGAGCACTATCCAAGAACGCCCGATCAGTGGCTGACAGCCTCGGAAGGGAGATATCTTGTAGGAGTTCCGAGGACTCCTCTTCAGTATGTGGGCTCACCGAGCTGTACACTGTGTGAAAGTGTGTTGCAAACTGTTTGGCTATGTCTTGGGGGTCTGTTATGGGGGATCCGTCTGAGTCCCTGATTTCTGGAACAAGCCGATTAGCATGTTCTCTTTTTTCTAACCAGGCGATCAGTTTTCCAGCCTTATCCCCCCATTCATAGAGTCGGCCCAGCCTGTTTTGCCCCATTATTTTGGCGCGGTCAGTGACTAGCGCCCGGTATTCGGCCTGCCGGAGGCGAAGTGTGTGGAGGGTTTCAGGGGACGGGTTAGAGTTCACTTCTTGTTCCAGCCGGTAAATTTCGTGTTCTACATCAGATATGTCTTTTATGTTTTCTTTTTTTGTTCCCGCAATTAGAGAGAGGGCCTGGCCCCTAACCACCATTTTGAAGGCTTCCCATAGCACTTGCGGGGAGTCTACAGAATTCTCGTTCTCCAGGAAGTAGTTGTCTACGGCTTTAGGGAGGTCTTTGCGTATTTTGGGGTTTTTGAAGTACCATGGGTTGATAGGGGCAATGCGTCCTACTTGTGTGCGCTCCAGGGCCACGTGGATCCATAGGGGGAGTGGTCTGAGATACCCCTGGCCAGATGCCTGATCTCTTGGATTTCTGTAACCTGTGAAGCCGGGATAACTATATAGTCCAGGCGAGAGAAGCTATTGTGTGCCCCAGAGTGGAAGGTGTACTGGATCTTGTCAGGATTGTATGTTCTCCACCCGTCCACCAGCCCCATTGCCTCCAGGAAGCTGGAAAAAGAGTGTGCTGTATGTGGGAGAGTGCGGGGAGGGTGTCTGTCAAGGGAGCCCGAAATTATTGAGTTAAGGTCGCCGCCGAGCACTAGGTGTCCCTCTGGCAGTGCTAGCAGCACGGCGCTCAGGTCCGTAAAGGTTGCGGCTTGTAGCCCCGGGGAGCATATATAGACATGAAGGTGATAGTTCGGCCCTCCCAAGTGCCCGTGATCCCGACATATCTGCCACGGTCGTCTACATAGGTGGACGTAAGTGTCAGGGGGAATGATTTCTTTTGCAGGATGCCCACCCCTCTAGAATTAGACGCGAAACCTGCGTGTGCTACCATTGTGTATCCCCATCTATGCATAGCCTTGCATGTGTTACCCACCAGGTGCGTTTCCTGAAGCATTACAATGTCTGGCGACAATCTCCTGATATATTGCAATACTACACTTCTCTTAATTTTGTCCCCCAACCCGTTTACATTCCAACTTAGCATTTTGACTTCCTTGTTCCACCCTCACACCCATTGATACCTTAGTGAAGCGTAGTGTCTGTTAGTTGCACAAACCAGGACTGTACCATCGAGAGAACGCAAACAAATAAAAACAACAAAATACAATAATCCCTCCCAACAACCCCCCACCCTGCTCCCCTGCACTCTGGGCTCCAAACTACCCATAATAATCAAATGGAGAGTGCCTGTCGCCCAACGTTTACTAAAAGAAGAAAATGAGGGGAGGCCCCAGCACCCTGCTGGCCCCCTTTCCTACCGTTACTAGGCATAGGTACACTTTGTAGTGATGAACCCAAAGACAAATGGTCAAATCTTTTTAGTACATTAGTTTACAAGTCAACGTCTTCAAGCTTTAAAAAGACTGTGTATGATGCTCAATATTTGGGAAGAGTAGACGGATCAAAGCGTTCGAGCGTCAGTTCAAGAAAGGCAAATCCTCGTGTTCAGTGGTTGTTTTGGCTCCGTTCCGGTGAGGTCCTCCAGCCGTCCAGCCAGTCAGATACCAACTCAGGTTGGTCGAAGAAATGAGCTTTCCCATCAGCCTCGACTCGCAGACGCGCAGGGAAAAGCATGGCGTATTTAAGGCCCTTATCACGCAGTCTTCGTTTGACTTCTAGGAAAGAGCGTCGACGCATTTGTACTGCCTGGGTAAAGTCAGGGAAGAAGGCGAGTTCTGAGTTGTCCATTTTAATCGGAGGGGCAACCCTGGCGGCCTGTAGGATCGTGTCTCTGTCTCTGTAATTTAACAGCCTGGCCAATATTGGACGGGGGGCTCCCGGTTTCGGGCGTCCCCAGGTACTCTGTGCGCCCTCTCCACCACAAACAGCTTGGACAGTCCCTTTGGTTGCAGCTTCGTCATTACCAGGTTTTCGATGAACAGATCAGCAGCGGGCCCCTCCGACTTCTCCGGCACTCCAAGAACGCGTATGTTGTTGCGTCTCGAGCGCCCTTCATAGTCGTCCAGCTTGTCTTCAGCGAATCTACGGAACGCCTGGAGTTCCCTAATGTCCGTCTGCAACTGTGAGGTGTCATCCACCAAGCCCGTGGTGGTGAGCTCCAGCTGCTTGACTTTCTCCCTGTATTTTGTAAGGTCAGCACTAATCAGAGTCACTTCCGAGGATAGGGTGTCTATGGATGTGCGCACTCCAGTGATAGCCGCCATCAGGTCTTTCATTGTGGGTTCTGAAGGATCATGTTCCGCCCCACCTTGTTGTGTGTCGCCAGGTCCCTTTCGTTCGGGCAATTCCGCCCTTGGGCAGGTGTATCGGTCCAGCTTGCTTTGTTGGGACGTTTTTGTACTCCTCGGGTTAGCCATGACTAGGGCCGGGTTTGCGCCGGCGGCGCGTTACGCAGCTTCTGGGGGCTCTGCACTTCTGGGGGCTCTGCTCAACTCAGATCTCTGCTGCCCGGCCTCAAATGTGGGCCTTCGAGCAAAGGCCACCCGGTGATAGGCGGTGGCGTCTAAGGCATGGGCCGCAATCCAGCGGCAGACATCCTGTAGGTGCCGAGGAGCAGGCGCTGTGGGTGCACTCTCTCTAGGGCCCGGTCCGCACCGCAGGGGGGGGGCCTTGATGATGAGGGCCACAAGTCCAATCCCAGGCGTACTCACCGGCACTGGGCTTCAGTGTCAGGCACCTCCTCTACCTCGGCGCGCCGACGTACCTCTCCGCCGTTGACCGGCCGAGACCTCCAGGTCCGAGCTCCGGGACTGGCTCCGATGCAGCCGGCCCCGCAGGAAGCTTCCAGGCAGTGTCGCAGATGGGCAGTGCCTCAGCGTGCAGGCTGTCACTATGTGCTAATGTGCTGCCGCATCAATCGCCTGCGTCCATCCGGGGGTGGGTGAGGGGGGGTTCCCACCGACGCCTCAGGCATTCAGTCCGGCGGGCGTACTCACTCGAGGTCCCGGCTTCCCCAAGGCTGTAGGCCGCAAACTCCGGGCGGGATTTCTCCGCTTTCCGGCATCTGCCGAAACTCAGGATTGCAGCAAAGTGCACCGCTGCACCTCCGGCGGCGAATCCAGCACCGGAGGGTCGGATAAATGGGGCGGATATATGGGGCAGGAAAGGGGGCCTCAGAGACGCTCTAGCAGGCGGCCATGTTCTTTCGCCGCGAAGCCACGCCCCAAGAATAATGCATTCTTAATTGTGCACCGTGATCTCATGTAGTAGCGCTGTATCATAGGCAACCTTATGCAAAGCCCCCCAAAATGTCACTGGCTGGCTCAGACCTGTAACTCTTTTAGAATCACTGACCGGAGTGTAACGGACTCTCTTTAACACTCATCTTGTGTTTCACCAACATAACGGACACGCTCTTGCTTCTGTTGTAGCCCTCATGGTTTTCTTGAGGTGATATCGTTACTCCGTTCATACCAGCCGTTTAACAGTCGCTAGACTGAGTGACAAACCCCATTCTATAAACCCTTTCTGGTATGAGCTGGCTGCCGCACTCTCGGTCCGAAGTTTGACAATTGTTTATTTAAATGACTCTTTCGAGTGCATAAACTGAGACATAAACAACAATGTGTTGCTTTTCAACGCTTTACCCTGGATAGTGCTTCACGTTTTTAAATTCCAACCAGTGGTATCCATAGGTGTCCCAGCTGAGTCAAATGGTAGATAGAGTGTCTTTAAAGCCCCCGTAAACTGGACATTTTCATTCATTCTCTCATTTTGATAGGAAATGTTTCAGGCCATAGTAGATAAGGGGGAACCTTTTTCACCACTGAAACACTGCAGGAATTTGTAATCATTGCTTGAAGACGGGGCATTCTGTTCTGATTGCCCCATGCACATTTCTGCCCCGGTTGTGGAGTGTGATATAAGCTGGCAATAAAATTGTTTTAGAAGTAATTCTTCCTGCAAGTTGCTGCCACTGGAGAAATGTAGTTTGTGTTTAAGCCATACGCTTAATTACATAGGCCATGCATGCCCCTTTTAGAGACTCGAACTTTTTTCATCCCACTCAAAACCCTGATGTCAAGCTCTTCCATTTCTGGTGCTTTGCAGCACTTTTAAGATGATCTTAGAGATTCTCGTTGCTTAAATGGCTGTAATTTCTGAAATTTCTATGTTTCCCTCATCTTCATTGCTTGATTTTGCTCGAAAGAAAGTGTCGCTCATAGTCATTGAAATGTCACTCATAATTGCACTGAAATTTAGAAAATGTCACACATCAGCAATCCGAAACCTTGGCAGCTATGTTGGATCCCATTATTTGTGGGCTTTTAGGACGCTGCAGGGCATTCAATGTGGGACTTCCAATTGAGGCAGGGTGTCAGATCTCCTCGCAACATCGGCACTTCAGGCTCAGATGAAATACATGATCTAATAGTAAAAAGCATGTGTGGTAGCGATTGAATGTGGGAATTTGTATCGCCGTACCTAGTCATTGGTATGGCCTTGCGGTCATACCTGCAGACTTTGAAACTGGGGGCCCGGGTTCGAGTCCTAGTGTCAGATCCCCATCCTGTGATTCTGGGCACATCACTTAATAGCTGGATATCAAGTTATGCTTGAGGTACTTATGCAGGAAAGTTGCGATGATAGGATGAGCTGTTTGGTCTTAGTCGCCTATTAAAACCTAGCTTTTCATGACTACACCTCTTTTTCTGCCTGCGCCGTGTGTGCAGTGGCACCGAGTGGGTCACTGACGAAGTGCGCTTGGATGGCTCATGACATGAAGCAGACGACTTCAGAGGAGTTATTTCAAGGGGGCTTTCCGGGCTTTTAGCAGAAAATGGCCCCCCCATAAATCCTTTGCAAAGCATGTAAAGAGCATTAATCCACCATTAACCTCCCCATCCCACAGCAGAAACCCATTGTTACCCATTGTATCTCATCCTTGTCAAACACCAATATGTGTATGACAAAGCAGCGTGTGTGCTACACATGATAAACACTGCAAACTTGTCAACCCAGCAACAGCAGCTGCATTGCATCTACCAGTATCCAGCTGGGCTGGTAGAGTCTTTTTTTCTTTTTACTTGCCCCATCGTTGCTTCTTGCCCCGGTGTTCCTGCCCCCTCCCGCATTGTGTTCGCCACCAGCCCCACACCCCACCCACTCCAATGTTGCATATATAAAGCACAAAATAAGACCAATAGCATTGGAGCGCTTTACATACACACCGGATTACATTACAGAAGGTCAGATTAATTTAATGTATTGATAATATGGTGTTGCCTGCCCCTCCCACCACCCTTGTGTTGCTATTTGCACCCTCCGTTGCTGCCAGTCCTTCCAACAGAAAAATCATGTTTGTAGTAATATGCAGTTCTACAGTGCAAACATAATTCGCCTTGCCATCCACCTCAGAAATGTTTCTTACCAAACTGAGCTCCAAGCCAGGCTCAGGATAATGCCAATAGTTCTCTTGTTGACAAAACCTGTTGGTTTTGACAATGCTTGTTGTTTTCTGGCAGCACGATTTAGCATAATTTTAGTGGCTGTCACACCATTTTTTAGAACAAAATTTTAATAAAGTTGAGCGTTAAATACAAGTTTAAAAGCAACAAAAAAACAGAGTATGTTTAATTCTGGACAAGTGACCGACTGATGATTACATGTGATCTTATGTTTGCAGGAGGGTGGAAGGGAGACGCATTGCTGAACCTCGCCAGTATGGTTTGATTCAATTGAAGAAGGAGTTGTGGCTTCCCATCTTCAAACTTCTGGGCTGGCTCATCTCCGCTTGTAAAGGCGGGAAACTCTCCTATCATGTCGCCGGTGAAAGAGGCGCCTTATTTAAGAGGTGATGCAAGACAAGAGGCGGCCTCTCCTTCAGCGTCACATCGCTCCAGTGAAACGGAGAGTGGGCAATTATACATCCAAGGCAAAATCCAGAGGTCAGGGTAGTGAAATGAACCACTCACCTGGCTTTTCTGTGTCACTGCGGCGGACGTGGGAGAATCCAAGATGTCAGGTGAGGAAATGGCTGGGCTGTGAATGGAGGGCACACGGGAGACCAAGTCTCTTCTGCCAATTAAAACACACAAGGCCCAGTGAAGGTGCGAACTCGGTCGGGGTAATAGTGCAAGGCCAGTCCTGCTGTGGAACCAGTGCAGCGCTTGAGTCATTCGTGAGTGAACACATGAAGTTTACTTCAGAAACATTCACCTTTCCTTTGCTGCTTTTATGGCCGAGTTCACATTTGGGGCCTGGGAGAAAGTGATCACTCTTTAAACACATGGGAAGCTCGTACAACAAATGCCGCCTCACAAAACTATGCGTGCTTGATGTAAATGAAAACATTTTGTAAAGTAATGCCTTTTTCCGTGGGTTAACCCCTTCGCTGCTAGGCCTTTTCCCCTCCTGTGCTAAGCCTTTTTTTGGCTATTTGGGGTAGTGCGCGCTTAGGCCCCTGTAACTTTTTGACCACATAAGGTATCCACGCCAAATTTGCGTCCTTTTTTTCTAACATCATGGGATTGTAAAGGTACCCAGGGTTTGTGGATTCCCCTGGAGGGGACCCAGAAATTAGCCAAAATACAGCTAAATTTTGGTTTTTTTGGGAAAAATGCGAAAAAGGGCAACAGATGAAAAGCGTCTTGATTTTTCCCTGCAAATGGCATCAAAAAAGGGGTTGTGGTGCTGAAATCACCATCTTCCCAGCTTTCAGGGACAAGCAGACTTTTGTCAGAAAACCAACTTTTTTACACAGTTTTGGCATTTTTCTGGGACATAGCCTATTTTTGCTATTTTTTGTGCTTTCAACCACCTTCCAGTTAATGGTAGAAATGGGTATGAAACCAATAATGGATCCTGGAAAGCCATACATTTCTGAAAAGTAGACAAAATTCTGAATTCAGCAAGGGGTCATTTGTGTAGATCCTTAAAGTTTTCCTTATAGAAACTAACAGTTAAATAAAGGAAAAATTGAAAATTAGTTGAAAAAAACAGCCATTTGTGTCAACGTTTTCACCTGTAACTTCTTCTAATTATGACAGCTATTTGAAAGCAATATACCGTTAAACCACTGGACCTTTCTGGTTGTGGGGATATATAGGACTTGTAGGTTCACTGTGAGAAGTTGGCCTGGTATATGCTGTTCACTAATTAAAGTGGACACCTTGCACCAGGGCAAATCGACTCTTATGGTAGATAGGTTTAAGACAACCTTTTAAAGAAAGCTATCCTAGTGGTAGCTGTGGAGAGCAGCCTTCAGGCTAAGTCTCGGAGGAATGTAAAGCAGCTTGTTTTACCATATAATCTCTTGAATCACCAAATGAAAAGACACCACACAGGTATATATATCAAATATATATGTATTTATTTCTAAATAACTCTCTACTAATCTCTTTATGAGATTAGAAGACAAACATATGCACAAATCAACGTTTCACAATAAGTTAAGCACAAAATATGGCTGGGGCCCTAGGGGCGTACCAGACCATATACTAAGTAAGAGACTTAGAAACAACGACTTGCAGGGAGACAAGGCCTAGGGCCTTCAGAAGTGCTGGGGCCTCACAAAACCACCCAAGGCAGGTAAGTAAAGGACCCACGGGGGACGCGTGCAGTGTGGATACACAGGCGCGAATCGCCGTTAACTTCAATGGGGCAAGTCGCGGTTGGAAATAAAGAGTTTTAGGATACTTCGGGAGAACCTACAAGCAAGTCACTTACAGGGTAAGTAGTTCTAGGGCCCACACCCACAGGAGCACCGTAGTGCTGGAGTTACCTCACCCAGGGAAGCCGGGTGCACAGGTGTCCTTTGGTGTCGGGTCGCGGCGTCGTTTTCAATGGCGAACAAAGAAGACTTGCTGCTTGCGGGAGCTGAAGAAGTGTCCGGTGGAATCCAAGCCTGGATTCTGAAGAAGGATGACCTGAAAGCAGAGGGGACAGTGTTCAAAGTCACTTGGCAGTGACCCGGGGCAAGGAAGATGGATGCCCACCGTCGTCGGTCGCTTCAGGTCGGTTGCAGGTGCCTTGACTCTTCAGCCACGTGGTCCAGGAGGCGTCGACGACGACCAGGAGCTGGATTCGGTGTGTCCCTCGACGTCTGCAGCTGACTGCGGTGTCGGCAACTCGATCGGAGCCAACAAGCCTTGGCAGCCGCAAGTCTCGGGGAGATGAAGAAAAGTCGATGGCGCAGACCAGCAAGGTCTGTGGAACTCACCCAGCGAGGGTAAGTCAGGGCAGGCCTGGAGCAACCAGGGGAGCCCTTCGGTTTCTTTAAGAAGTCTTCTGGGGACCCACAAGCCAGCGGGCAAGGGATCGCGAAGACACCTCGGGCGGAATCACTCAACAGGGGCCCACGGTCACTCGGGACGGTGTAGGCCTCTGATCTTCGGAGGGATTCCTGCTGGAGGTCGGGACCACACGTGGTCCAAAGCACAAGTTCGTAGAACGTTGTGAAGGGGTTGCACTCGACAATAGTGCACGGTACCCAGGGGTCGCGGTTCCTCGTTACTCGGGGGTCCACTTGCCTCAGCTTCGCTGGGGACTCACGATGGCCTGGGAGAGGTCAGGAAATCCACTTCCTGGGCTGCAGGGACTTCGGACTCCGGCGGGAGCGGCGTAGTTTGCGACCGTCGTTGTCGTTTTTGGTGCCTGCCAAGCAGGGGAGTCACTCCTTGACTCCAAGGAGATTCTTCTGTCTTCCAAAGGTAGTGGAACGTCGAAGGGCCAGGATTCTTCTGTAGAGCGTCGTCCAGGGGTTATCTGCTTTGCAATGGCAAGGTTCCCCCTCTTAAACTAAAAAGAGGGGATGGACTAGCTCTATGACCCCACCTATGGGAGGGTCAAGGGAGGGGGTGGCTACACCCACTTCCCTTTGTCCAGTTTCGTGCCAGAGCAGGGGCAGGTAGCCCCTGAGCTGGTTTGAACTGGCATATGCACAGAGGAGCCTTCTGCTCCCCCAGTGCAGGACTTCAAAGCACTCTAAGAGTGCACCCACCCAGCCCCAATACACTAAACCCTGTCTGGAAGGTGGTTACACCTCCCTGTGACAGGATGCCTATTGTTGGGCTTCCTCCACTGCGAGTTTCGGTCATCAGCAGGAGGGCAGCCCAGTGTCTGTGACTGGTGGCATCCATTTTGTGATGCCAGGGCTCTTTAGGATTCTACCGCGTTTCCACAGCAGGTACATGTCTTATCCCTCTAGAAGGGTGGAATGCTACCCCCGCCGCCAAGATTGGCGGGGGGTAGTATTCCAAGATGTTTGACACCAAACACGACATGTTTTGATGCAGCCATTCCAAAGTTAGCATTTACCGCGAGGATATAATGCACTTAAGAGTATATGGTTTAACCGCATCCACAAACAGCACCAGAGAATGGACTCTGAGAACTGCAGAGGGGCCCTGCTCATGCAGAGGCACCCCCTCACATAGAAGCCAAGCACCCTGCCCTCAGGATTGATAGGGCCTGCCTTAGGGGTGACTGATAGGTTTATATGTGTGTGCAGGAGAGATATAGGAAACCTATATCTCAGTGAGGGGTGCTAGCACCACCTCACCCAGGCTGCAGTAGCAGGCCTGTGGTGTCAGATTTAGACTGCTTCCCAGGGGTGGCATAACACATGCTGCAGCCCCTGGGAGGCCTGTGAAGTACCTATGCCCTTGGCACCTAAGGTACCATATACTAGGGACTCATAAGGCACCACAGTATCCAATCACTAGTGCACCTAGAGTGCACTCCATGTCATTTAGAGAGAGCAGATAGACTGGGGCCCTGAATAGCAGGGTCCCAGTCCAACTAAGTCATAAACCAGCAAAACACCATGAAAAAAGTGGGGGCAACCATATAGTCAGATTCCACCTTCCTACATAACCCCCCCAAACGAAAGGAGATAAGGCTAACCTTGACCAGTTGAGCCTATATTGACTAAGTGGCCATATAAGGAAGCACCTGCACTAGCATGGTTGCCCCCTGTGTTATGGTCCACTAAGCAATCCCTCACCCTAAGGGTATGAGAGGGTCTCCACCATGGGGAATCACTACCTCTGGTGTGCTTAGGTAAAGTACAAGGCTGGTGAGGTGTCTGAGTAGGGAAGTGAGGCCCTAGGAATGTTGGCCTCAGCTTCCTCAGATCACTGGTCACCATGTATGCCTGTCTTTCCATGACTGAGTTGCACTTTGCTCTAAGGGTCAACCTTTGGCTGCCTACAGCTGGGGGTTGGGTCCCTTTGGGTGGAACACTGGAGGGACATGGCAGGTTTGGAACCTTCTGGTCCCAGGTTTGCCCTTGCCTACCAGAGTCCTTCTGGGGGTGGTCCCTACATAAAGGTATGGGGGATCCCTCAGTGTGTTGAGGAATTTTCACCTGGCTAGGGCTACTAGACTGGGTGCCCCTAATCTGCTGATGGGGGCTTCCTCTGGACAGGGGGCCCTGGGGGTCCACTGACCTCCCTGACCTCTGCAGCCCTGGGCTGACTGAGGCAGGGTAGAGAGGGGCAGGTTACCTGCTCCAGACTGGGTACCACCTTGGAAGGGTCCTCTGCCATCAGGGGTGTGGCCAGGCCAGGCCTGACTACCTCTGTGGCAGTTCCTTCACTAGGGGTAGGGTCAGTTCCCTGAGGAGGCTGACCCTTACCTACTGTCTGGAGGGAAGAAGACTTTTCTTCAACCCTTGTGCTCTCTTCTCGGGGAGAGTGGGCCATTCTTTCAGGCTCCATCTCTCCAAATTCTTGGGCTGGGGCTGTGGCCATCACAGCCCCACTAACCTTTGCAGGGACACCCAACATCCTCAGATGGGTTTGGTGTTCAACTTCAGCCCAGGCTGAAATTTCCAGATCATTGCCCATCAGGCAATCTACAGGTAAGGTTGGGGACACTGCCACTCTTTTGGGCCTGTGACCCCCTCCCAGCTGAGATTGACTATGGCCATGGGGTGATCTGTTCTGACACCATCAATGTTGGTCACCTGGTATTTAAACTCAGGTAAAAGCTGGTGAGGGGGGACTAGTTTCCCTGCCACCATGGTGACACTAGCCCCTGTGTCCCTAAATGCCACAGCTTTCTGACCATTAATCATTGGCTCCAGTCTGTACCTGCCCAATGCTATGGGACCCATGGTAAAGGTGGCATATCCTACACCACCATCAGAGTCTGAGGAGTCTGTTGAGGGGTCCTGTCTAAACTAGGGCCCACCTCTGTTCCTCTTGCAAAAGCACCTAACTCTTTGGGTGCACTACTCCCAACTGGAGGATTACTACTGGTAGTACCAGGAGGGGTGGTAGTAGTTGTTGGAGGAACATTTTCTTTATTGCCAATCCTGGGACAACTGGGATCAGATTTCCAGTGCCCAGGCTTTTTACAGACATGGCAATAGGGTTTCTTTTCAGGAGAGGAAGGAGTTTGGGACCCACCCCCAGAAGAGGACTTTTGGGGCCCTGTAGTGGACTTATCCTTAGATTTATCCCCACCTTTCTCTTGGGACTTGGTAGAATCTTTCTTGTGGTCACCACCCTGATTCTTAGGCCTTACTCTAGTTCTGACCCATTTGTCTGCCTTCTTTCCCAATTCTTGGGGAGAGGTCAGATCAGAGTCCACCAGGTACTGGTGTAAAAGCTGGTTTTGACAATTATTAAGGATCTGTTCTCTCATCATTAGATTATAAAATCCTTTGAAATCAGTAACCCTACTGCCAACCAGCCAACCCTCCAGAGCCTTGGATGCACAATCTACAAAGTCTGTCCAGTCCTGAGTCTGTGCCTTCTGGGTATCTCTGAACTTCAACCTGTACTGCTCAGTGGTTAAGCCAAACCCATCTATCAGTGCACTCTTCAGGACCTCATAATCATCAGCATCCTCCTCTCTAACAGTGAGGAGCTTGTCTCTTCCTTTATCTGAAAAGGAGAGCCACAAGATTGCTGCCCACTGCTTTTGGGGGACCTGCTGTACTCTACAGGCCCTCTCCATAGCAGTTATCCACTTGTGGATATCATCCCCACTCTGGTAGGGAGGAACAACCTTGCTCAGGTTCCTATGGTCAGGGATATATTCTCTGCCTCTAGGGACACTGTTGCTGCCACCAGGGGGTTCTAAACCCTCTCTTCTAGAAGCTCTCTGGATCTCCAGGGCTTCTCTATCCAGTGCCAACTGCTTGGTTCTGAGGGCCACTTTGGCTTCCTCATACTGGAGCAGTTTGCACCTTCTCTCAGAGGAGGTCTCTCTTAAGTTAAAGTATGAGCTCCTCTCTTGGACAAATTCTCTGCCAGAGTGATAAGAGTGCTCAGATTCCCTGGAAGGGGATCTGTGCCTCTCATCCACTCTGCCAGTTCTCTTAGGGAGAACTCCTCTGTCCTGTTCAGGCTCCTTGAAGCCTGGCCCTTCAACCACAGAGTCTTGGTCATTCGGATTGTCCTCATCTGACCCAGATACTATGATTGACCCACCCACTGATTCAGACCCCTTAGCTCCTAGAGCCAATCTAAGGTCATCTGCTGTCAGCAGATCTATCAGGTGTAGTGTTGAGGGACTCTGTCCTAGTCTCAGGTGTCTGTCAACACACATGGCTCTCAAGTCAGAGAAAGCCATGTCCTTATACTGAGGCTGAGTGGATCCACTGGGTCCACCCTTTAAGGACATTCTAGTGTTGTGCAGTGTTGTACTACCTACACTAGTTTGTGGCCTACTGATCCTAGCTTGAGCTGTGGAAAGGGTGTGCTATCCCTTGGAACACAGCTCTAAGTTCAGTAGAACTTA
Source organism: Calotriton arnoldi (assembly GCA_963921515.1). Classification (NCBI taxonomy): domain Eukaryota; kingdom Metazoa; phylum Chordata; class Amphibia; order Caudata; family Salamandridae; genus Calotriton; species Calotriton arnoldi. Next base: position 334,818 of record CAWUFW010010704.1, read on the forward strand.
TTGATACTAAGCTTGACTTTATATGTACCTTGAGTACCTATAATGGTTTTCAGTTAGTAATTCAAATAGAGATTTTCTGGTAAAACAATGGCAAGCTGGAATCCCACACGCTGCCCACCAATGTGAGAAGTTGGCCTGGCATATGCTGTCCACTAATTATAGTGGGCACCTTGCACCAGTCCAAATCGACTCTTATGGTAGATAGGTTTAAGACAACCTTTTAAAGAAAGCTATCCTAGTGGTAGCTGTGGAGAGCAGCCTTCAGGCTAAGTCTCGGAGGAATGTAAAGCAGCTTGTTTTACCATATAATCTCTTGAATCACCAAATGAAAAGACACCACACAGGTATATATATCAAATATATATGTATTTATTTCTAAATAACTCTCTACTAATCTCTTTATGAGATTAGAAGACAAACATATGCACAAATCAACGTTTCTCAATAAGTTAAGCACAAAAATATGGCTGGGGCCCTAGGGGCGTACCAGACCATATACTAAGTAAGAGACTTAGAAACAACGACTTGCAAGGAGACAAGGCCTAGGGCCTTCAGAAGTGCTGGGGCCTCACAAAACCACCCAAGGCAGGTAAGTAAAGGACCCACGGGGGACGCGTGCAGTGTGGATACACAGGCGCGAATCGCCGTTAACTTCAATGGGGCAAGTCGCGGTTGGAAATAAAGAGTTTTAGGATACTTCGGGAGAACCTACAAGCAAGTCACTTACAGGGTAAGTAGTTCTAGGGCCCACACCCACAGGAGCACCGTAGTGCTGGAGTTACCTCACCCAGGGAAGCCGGGTGCACAGGTGTCCTTTGGTGTCGGGTCGCGGCGTCGTTTTCAATGGCGAACAAAGAAGACTTGCTGCTTGCGGGAGCTGGAGAAGTGTCCGGTGGAATCCAAGCCTGGATTCTGAAGAAGGATGACCTGAAAGCAGAGGGGACAGTGTTCAAAGTCACTTGGCAGTGACCCGGGGCAAGGAAGATGGATGCCCACCGTCGTCGGTCGCTTCAGGTCGGTTGCAGGTGCCTTGACTCTTCAGCCACGTGGTCCAGGAGGCGTCGACGACGACCAGGAGCTGGATTCGGTGTGTCCCTCGACGTCTGCAGCTGACTGCGGTGTCGGCAACTCGATCGGAGCCAACAAGCCTTGGCAGCCGCAAGTCTCGGGGAGATGAAGAAAAGTCGATGGCGCAGACCAGCAAGGTCTGTGGAACTCACCCAGCGAGGGTAAGTCAGGGCAGGCCTGGAGCAACCAGGGGAGCCCTTTGGTTTCTTTAGGAAGTCTTCTGGGGACCCACAAGCCAGCGGGCAAGGGATCGCGAAGACACCTCGGGCGGAATCACTCAACAGGGGCCCACGGTCACTTGGGACGGTGTAGGCCTCTGATCTTCGGAGGGATTCCTGCTGGAGGTCGGGACCACACGTGGTCCAAAGCACAAGTTCGTGGAACGTTGTGAAGGGGTTGCACTCGACAATAGTGCACGGTACCCAGGGGTCGCGGTTCCTCGTTACTCGGGGGTCCACTTGCCTCAGCTTCGCTGGGGACTCACGATGGCCTGGGAGAGGTCAGGAAATCCACTTCCTGGGCTGCAGGGACTTCGGACTCCGGCGGGAGCGGCGTAGTTTGCGACCGTCGTTGTCGTTTTTGGTGCCTGCCAAGCAGGGGAGTCACTCCTTGACTCCAAGGGAGATTCTTCTGTCTTCCAAAGGTAGTGGAACGTCGAAGGGCCAGGATTCTTCTGTAGAGCGTCGTCCAGGGGTTATCTGCTTTGCAATGGCAAGGTTCCCCCTCTTATACTAAAAGAGGGGATGGACTAGCTCTATGACCCCACCTATGGGAGGGTCAAGGGAGGGGTGGCTACACCCACTTCCCTTTGTCCAGTTTCGCGCCAGAGCAGGGGCAGGTAGCCCCTGAGCTGGTTTGAACTGGCATATGCACAGAGGAGCCTTCTGCTCCCCCAGTGCAGGACTTCAAAGCACTCTAAGAGTGCACCCACCCAGCCCCAATACACTAAACCCTGTCTGGAAGGTGGTTACACCTCCCTGTGACAGGATGCCTATTGTTGGGCTTCCTCCACTGCGAGTTTCGGTCATCAGCAGGAGGGCAGCCCAGTGTCTGTGACTGGTGGCATCCATTTTGTGATGCCAGGGCTCTTTAGGATTCTACCGCGTTTCCACAGCAGGTACATGTCTTATCCCTCTAGAAGGGTGGAATGCTACCCCCGCCGCCAAGATTGGCGGGGGGTAGTATTCCAAGATGTTTGACACCAAACACGACATGTTTTGATGCAGCCATTCCAAAGTTAGCATTTACCGCGAGGATATAATGCACTTAATAGTATATGGTTTAACCGCATCCACAAACAGCACCAGAGAATAGACTCTGAGAGCTGCAGAGGGGCCCTGCTCAGGCAGAGGCACCCCCTCACATAGAAGCCAAGCACCCTGCCCTCAGGATTGATAGGGCCTGCCTTAGGGGTGACTGATAGGTTTATATGTGTGTGCAGGAGAGATATAGGAAACCTATATCTCAGTGAGGGGTGCTAGCACCACCTCACCCAGGCTGCAGTAGCAGGCCTGTGGTGTCAGATTTAGACTGCTTCCCAGGGGTGGCATAATACATGCTGCAGCCCCTGGTAGGCCTGTGAAGTACCTATGCCCTTGGCACCTAAGGTACCATATACTAGGGACTCATAAGGCACCACAGTATCCAATCACTAGTGCACCTAGAGTGCACCCCATGTCGTTTAGAGAGAGCAGATAGACTGGGGCCCTGAATAGCAGGGTCCCAGTCCAACTAAGTCATAAACCAGCAAAACACCAGGAAAAAAGTGGGGGCAACCATATAGTCAGATTCCACCTTCCTACAGCCACGCTCTAAATTACACCAGAGTTCGCCCACGAACTCTAAACAGAGAATGAAGGCGAGCACTTGGTAGATTAGGTTCACCTGCTTTATTTCGTGATTTAACACAAACATCCATGAAATAAGCTTTTTCAGGGTTTTTTTTATTTTAAAAAAAATCAGTTACCTAATCACAGTGTTTAACGCTTGAGGCAGACACCGTTAATACATTCATTATTATTTCCCAAGCGAGAGGCACTCATTTTACCGACTTTGCGCGGATGAAAGGCTGAGACTGCTTGCGGGGATTCCTCTCTGCAATTCACAGGTTTGATGAAAGGTCGCTTCAACAGGCACAACCGTCTCGAGAAATCTCACAGGGGTGGCATGGTAGCTTTACACAGAGATGTCTGCAGCGGGGCACAAACCTGCCAAAGTGTCTTAATAGGCTTGATCACTTATCTGCCGCAAAAAGGACCCGGTGTACTGGAAAATAATGTGATCCCACTGTTGGCCCAGTGGGGAAGTCCGACGTTGGGGTTAGTTTTTTGTGCCAAAGCCGCTTGAGGCAGGCACCGTAAATACATTCATTATTATTTCTTAAGCGAGAAGCACTTATTTTACCGACTTTGCGCGGATGAAAGGCTGAGACTGCTTGCGGGGATTCCTCTCTGCAATTCACAGGTTTGCTGAAAGGTCGCTTCAGCAGGCACAACAGTCTCGAGAAATCTCACAAGGGTGGCATGGTAGCTTTATGCAGCTACACTTTTATGGACTTTAATTAGGGGAGTCCTGCAACACCGCCTCCTTCCATAGTCTATCTCTCCCCTGAACGCCAGGAGCAGGGAAGACTGATGCCCAAGTGTGAGAGATTCGGAGCTTTCCCTGATACTTTAGTTTCCTCTGGCCGCCCCAGCCACTGAACTCCATGTTGTTTTGGCAAATCCTAACTGATAAATGCGGTTTACTTTAGTAACTTATTTTCCTTCCCATTGATTGCTTTTGCTGACACTTCTTTTGACCTCTAATTTCCCAGATAGGCGCTCAGTGCCCGGTGTCGGTAGTTGCTCATATTCGGCTATTTGCAGTTTTGAGTTGCTAATTATTTACATAGAGGACTACATGTACCAGAATGCAATTTAACGGAAACAGAGGCAAATGAGGGTTTGATATCTTCGCGACCTGCTTTTTTCGAAGTGTTGTTCATGCAGTAAACACCTGTGTCCCCGTGGAGTGAGTGGGTCATCAGATGTTTGAAGGAGGCTAAAATAACCTACCTCTGTAGTAAGTGACCCGCCAATGAGAGCTGGTAACCCCGCCTCCACTCCCCTGAACATGTGGGTTTAATTAGTGTTTGAACGGGCAGCAGAGCAGTGCAGCCCTGTTCCATGGAATGGAGCCGGTGTTGTTTGTTCCGGTCTTACATCAGAACACATGAAAGTCGAAATCACACGCCTCAATAGGCAATTTATTCTCATTACTTTGATTCCAAACTATATTTCTGTGCAGTTAGTATTGTTAGATCTGCTCAAGCGGTCCCTTTACCCTTTCGTAAATATTTTGCAATTATTTTTTTACAACCATACATACGACTTTTAAATTGCAATGTGGCTTTAATGTGTTTTAACCTATACTCTTATGCAATTCATGTTTTTTTAAAAAGCGCTGTGGCATTCAAGGAAAGTAAATGAAAAGCGGTAGGATAGCCAACGCTGGTGTCAAATGTTTTTTTTTTCTTTCAGTCCTGCTGCACAGCAGTGCAACATGGCTAAAAAAAAAAATCACAGACAATAGTTCTCGCATGGCGAGACCTATTGGCTTTGCCAATGCTGGTTACATGTATTGGGTCAGGGTTCGCTACCAGACAGGTCATGATGTCGTTAAATCTATTATCGACCACGACTGTAGCGATTTTCGCTTTATCTGCCATCTCCCATTTTAGGATTATCCAGTTTTTTCTTGCTATCACGGATTTGACGTGCCTTGTCTGCTCCAGAACAGTTCCTCCCCATTCCAGCTCACCAATTCCGTATGGCATGATTACAATGTTAAAAATAAACTTTTTGAAAGACGAAGAGATCAGTAGATAATCAAGGGTCGAACCCCGACTGGCCAATCCAAATGTATTTTCTAAGGAACCGGAAGTAGGGTCAATGGGATTCATGATTTCCAAATCATTATTAAAAAACAATCTATTCAGGGCATCACCATAAGGATCGTGCACAAAGTGGGGGATTGGGTCGCCTGATTCGTTAGACATACCACACACTGTTTTATTTGAAAAGGCACAACAGTGAGCCTTAAAATCGCCCACCCATAAGATTTTTGAAGGCTGTTTGAGTGTGTTAAAAAAAATATTGATATCTCTTTTCAGCATGTCAACAACCTGTTTCATACTGGCGTTAAAATTATTGTTATAGAAATTGATTAAGAGAATTGTATCGCCACTCGGTCCTTTTAGGTAAAGAAAGTGATAGTAAGGAGAATCATTAAAAATGATAGGACTGCTAGTTTTAGGGTATTTTTTAACAGAGTTAAAATCCACCCCCTGGCACGGGCTGGAGCAGAGGGGCGGGCCGGAGTATGAAAGGAACAATAGCCATCTAAATCGATTGGTCCAGTTTCCCAGAAACAGATCAAATCGTATTTAGTGGCAATTGTTAACCAATCTAAATTGGACACTTTGGACCTTAGTCAGGCAATATTCCTAGAGATTAGTTTGACATGATCTCTAGGGTTGAGTGCGTGGTTAGAAATAGCCGTGGGAGATTTAGGAGGATTGAGCCCTGGTTTCCTGGAGCCTTGAGCTGAATTAGAGGTGCTCCTAATCCCCCACGGTCAATCTCACCCATCCAGATCTGTTAAGGCACTGAAACGATTATTAGTGGGGAAGGGAGTAAAGGGTCGGCCTAGGGAAAGATGAGGGGGCTCATGATAGTTATCACTGTGTGGAATCGTGGGAGATTGGGCCCTAATAAAAGGTCTAGCAGATTTATTAAAGAAACCAAGTGGCAGCGCAAAGAGTTGAGTTTGTTGTGTTGGAGTATCAGGTAGGCGCCCAAACAGTTGCTGAACCAGATGATGCGAATTAAAATGGACTACCACACAGTCCCCCTGAATGGATTTCGTAGAGTTCCCTACCCAGGATACCCTTCTTGCCATTAGGATGCAGGAAAGTAACTCCCCCGACCCCCCCATGTTTGCTGATCCAATGACATGCCTTGGTGATAAGCTGGTCCGTAGTTTCTTTCTGTGTAGCCACTAATTTGAGAACATTCACCAAAACGATCACGTAGGGACAGGCAGCGGGGGGAAGGTCCAATCTTCGGTCACAAAATGCATGGGCCCCATTTATCAGTTCGATATCGTGTTCTCTGGAGCGGGCCACAGGCGGTGTTATGGGGGGGCTAGGGGCCCTCTGCGGTTGCGAAGTATAACAGGAAGAGTGGTGGGCGACTTGGAAGGTTGGAGGTTGAAAGCGATTTTTGGCTTCCCCAGCAGTCAAGCCTTCTAGTTGAGGATCTCTTGACCTGCGGACCTCTCTTTCAAGTCCCGTGCTGTCCCGCATGGTAGGAGAGCACTGAAGATTTACAGTGAGGTCGGGGGTCAAGGGCGACTCCGTAACCCTAACCCGGTTGACGCTGCTCGTACCTGTTCTGGTAAGGTGTAAGGACTCCAGGGTTGCCTCAATTCTAGAAAGTCTATCTGAAAGGGGTTGAAGTAAACGAGTGAAAGACTGTTCTATTTTTAATAGCAAGGCGTCCGTTTTAGGTGCAGGGACTATTTTCACTTCTTGGGAGGCAGCAAAGGTTGGCTGAACGGCTGGTCTTCCACCCCCTTTTTTCCTCTTTAGAGGCGGCTCAGCATTGGCAGATGGTGAGTGGGCTCTGGCTTCGGCTCAGGAAATTAGGAGTTTCGAGCGAGTAACAGCTGGCTTAGGTGATCAGGAGGAGGAAGGGGGATCTTCTACATGTACAATCAGGGACTCTGTGATGGTACAATCAGTTGGGCGGTCAGATGCTACTGGATTGCCCATAGATAGTCTACGTTCAACAGTCAGAATCTCCTTATTCAGGGCATCAGAGGCCCTTATGAGGAAAGCATCTAGGGTATTTGTTGGCTCAGCTCCATTGGTGGTGGACTTCCTTTTCCCCATCTGCAGGGCCAGGTCCAGGTCTCGACTGCGAGAGTTGCGGTAGAGCGAGTTAGAGGGGGGGCCCAGCCCAGCCCAGCCTCCTCCGGACGTGCCCACCCTTGGCCCGGGCACGTCCCAGCGGGCATCCAGCGGGGCGGCGTTGCGCTTAAGAGCGCTGTGACGTGGGCACCGGGACTGATGGGAGATGGAGTCCCCAGCAGTGCCTCTCAGGTCCACACCGGCATGGCTCTCCCCAGCAAAGTGTCGAAGTCGAAAATAAGCATCTAGTGGCTAACCAGCATTGGTAAATGCAATAGGTTTTGCCTATGTGATTAATAAAACGCTGTTTTTTGTTGTAAGTTTTAGCTTGCTTAGTAGTTGTACAATATACGTTACAGAAAGTCTGTTAAAGTGTTATGACTTGTTTATGTACAAAAAGGCCAAATATTATGCTGTTACTAGTGGTATAGTGTGGGTAAGTGTGAGAAAGTGCCCTCTTTCTTGCATGGTATGCCCCCACTTTTTGCTGAATTGCTATTGTGCTTTGACTGAGTGTGCCCTGGGCTCCTGCCAATCAGGTACCCAGGGCCTGTGTTCCTTCCCTAAAACTGCATTGAAGCCTAAACCCAATTGGTATCTCTGGCCACAGGTAGGCCCCTGGTAAATGGTACCACAGGTACCCAGGGCACTGTGACCAGAGAAGGCCTCCAAGGGCTGCAGCACTTATTGTGCCACCCTTAGAGGCCCTGTACCTTTACACACACACACTGCCTTTGCAGGATGCGTGTCTTGGTGCAGAACAAAGTGAAGAGTCGACATGGCACACATCCCTGTGTGCCATGCCCACAAACCACTGCCCTGGCATACATCAGTCACCCCTCTAGCTGGGTGCCCTATGCCAGTGGTGAAGGTACAGGTGCATGAGCCCTGTACCCCTACAGTACCCAGGCCCATTCCTGGGCACTAAGTGCAGTGCTGCCATTAAGAGTATATGGTGCTGGGAGTTTGTCATTACGAACTCCACAGCACCATAATGGCTACACTGAAGACTGGGAAGTTTGGTATCAAACTTCTCAGCACATTAAAGCCACACTGATGCCAGTGTGGGATTTAATGTAAAATGCACAACAGAGGGCATCTTAGAGATGCTCCCTGAAACTCGACCAACTCCCAGTGAACTGACTGAGTGGCTGCCGAGGCTGCCACCACCAGACATGTCTCTGGACCCCTGGGTCGGGAGCTTGCCGCTCTCGGGGGCCTGAAACAATGCACATCCTGGGACGAGGTGCCAAGCCTCCTCCCCCAGGATGGGCAGGGTTCACGAAGGAGAAGCTTCAAAGGCATACCGCCTTTGTGAGCCTCTCCAGACCACTTGCTGTACTCAGCAACTGGTCCCCACTGGTACTACCCCCCCACTTCGGGCGGGAGACCCGGCAGGAAAAACAAAGTGAGGAAGAGAGGTGTGCCCACCTCTGCCAACTCCACCCCTAAGGTGGGGGAGGCGAGGTGAAGCACAACCTCGAGTCCCCGCCATCTTGAGGATGGGGGGACCCAGCCAACCAAGGACAGGCTCCTGCCCCCCTCCCACTGGAGAGTGGCAGAGTATGGGGTGTACCCACCCCAGGGAAGGGACCCATTGGTCCCTGCGCTGTACCTACCTGTAACGCCCCTAAATTCAGTATTTAGGGGCACCCTGAACCTTCCTTCCTCAGATCCCGATTCTGAAACTACAAGAAGAACAAGAAGCAAGAAGACCAGCCGTGCAGCTGCTAACAAGAGGACGACACCAACTGACTTGGCCCCAGCCCTACCGGCCTGTCGACCCTCGAACCTGCTCCTGCTAATCCCCGGCGTCTCCAGTGGTCAGCAACCTCAAAAACCCCGGAGGACCGGACTGCCTTGATCAACCAAAGACTGGGACTCCCACGAGCAGTGGCTCTGCTCAAACATCTGCAACCCCAGGCCCCGGCCTGAAACCGCGGATCCTGCCCACTCTGCACCCGCCGAGCCCGGCCCGAGCTAAAGTGGACAAAGACCACAAGGACGTCCCCCCGGCGACTGTGACCAAGAATCCAGCACCCAAGGACTCACCTCGACGCTCCTGACGACGCCTGCAGCCTCAACACCAGGGACCACTCCAACCGCGACCAGCAGAGGGTAAGATTTCCAGACGCCTAAAGACACCCCTGCACCCAGCGCCCCACGGCCCCCTGTGCCCAACTCCTGGGTGTCTACCCCACCTACAGCTTCCCAACTTATCTCTCGAAGTGGTGGTCGCACCTGAAGAATCACCGTCCCAGAGTTTGCAGCCTTTGTTCGTCACGCAGCTTTCCCATTGAAATCCATTGGGCGCCCGACGGCCCAAAAGCCCACTGCACCCGGTTGCCCCAGTGCCGCTGAGGGTGCACCAACTACCCTGTTCGACTTCCCCACTTGCCCTGAGTAAGTGACCAGGAGCTTTGCTCCCACAGCCGCGTGGCCTGCCTGCTAGCAGCCACCAACCAAAGGCCCCCTGCCCGCCATAGGCTAACATTGGGCCTACTCTCTCTGCACCCGGCCGCCCCTGTGTCGCTGAGGGTGTAACAGTACAATCCTGAACCTGGGAGACCCCTGAGTCTTGCCCCAGAACCTTAACTCTGCCAGCCGAGTACTTACCTGAAAGCCGATAACTTACATTTTCTCCATAGGGTAACATGGACTGGTTTTCACTTGGAAATTCTTCTAAGTGTCGAGTTTTGGAACTTTGAAATATTCACTAAAAATCGTCCGAATAACAAAATCGAAATTATTCACCTGTTCTCAGGAGAGATCCCAGTGCTGGATTTAGGTACCCAGCACTGACTAGAAAAAGTGATTACAACTATGATTTTCCGATAACCTGATTTTCCTCCATAGGATAACATTGCCTGGTTTTTAAATTCTTCTAAGTGTCGATTTTTGCAACATACAAATATTCCTTAAAAATCGCCTGTTTAACAAAAACGATTTCTTTCAACTGTTTACAGGAAATGCACCAGGGCTGAATCCAGCATCCAGCCCTGAGTAAGAAAAACGTTCGTAAAGTAATTCTATTGCAGTTTACTTAAAAATCCCATTGAGCTCAATGTTATAGTTATACCAAGTATTGTGTTGCCTATTGCAACCCCTGTACCTTATTGCATTCAAAGTCTATTGTTCATTGAAAGTATTCAACAAACACCATCTTATCTTGAGAAAGTATTTTATGCAAACCTGTGGTTCTAAAATAAAATAACAGTATTTTTTTTATACAAAACAATCGGCCTAGAGTTCAGTTCTTGAGTGTATGGATTCATTTGCTGACTGAGTGTGTACATCAAATGCTTTACACTGTCCTCTGATACTGCCTTACTGCTCGACCAAGCTACCCCTTTAGAGAGTAAGGTTCTATCTAACTTTAACCTCTGCCAAACCTCTGGAGACCCTTGGACTCTATACACACTGTACCTCACTTTGGTGCAGTATATATAGAGCCAGTTTCTTACAGTAAGTAATAACATAATTTTTAAAAATAATGTTATATGGGGTTATGTAGTCCTTAGATACATTGTCGACATTGCTAAGTTAGCATGAGTTTTGCTTGCCCTATGCTGCTGCTTTTGCGCACGCCTCTGCTAAGAGTTTGTTTTCGCGACACTTTGCCTCTGCCCTGTACATGATAACACATTGTTTTTCACGTTCTCAGCTTTCCCTTCAATTCTGTCTGAACATAATGTGCAAGGTCGGTCAACAATGTCTCTTGTTATTCTGTTCTGGTCAGTCCCTATTACCTAGACAAAACATGTTACCAACAGCTGCAATGTGGAAGAATCGTGCTTTGATATAACGTTGTTGCATGTTTTTGAAACACTCTAAGAAAGCCTTTCCATGGAGCTGAGCTCTACTGTTCCTATGATGTAAACCTTTGCGTTTAGGCTTTCAGGTAGGAGTCTGCTAATAACGCCTAGAGATCTTCTGTTATATAAAATAACTTCTTACTGCCAAGGGAGGGTGATTAGGCCCAGTTATTTTGCCTTTTTCACAGTCTTTATAAAATGACGACTCCTTTTATATTCTATGGTATTGTAACAATGCTAATGATTCTTGCCTTATGCATTTTGCTGCTAGTTGTGGTTCGCATACTGTTTTATGAATCACTATAGTCAAAATAAACATTTTGAACTTATTTAGTGACTCTGATTATTTTTATTGTGGACAAGTACGAGAGGGCGAAAGAGTGTCTTGTTCCTGCGACTCTGAGGTGAGTCGGGAGTGCTCGTGGTCTGGGTTGTCTAAACATTCGTAGCTTCTTGATATTTGTAGGAGACCGAATGAGACACTATTGCTAGTCGGTTGGGATTTTGGGTACTAAGGTGATAGGAGGTACACCCCTATTTACTGAGGTCCTGTTTTCTTGTGCATAGTTCTGTGTATGAGCAGAATCCCCGCAACATGGCGCCGCCAACGTTTGGTCTGGTTCTTGAGTAGTGCTCGTGCTGGTCCACAATACCCTCACTTCTGTTTCCGGAGACAGCTGTGACGGAGTAACCTCCTATATTGAAATTTTTATAGGTTTATTCAAGCTTGAAGTTTTAAAAGATATTTCTTTTCTTATAACCCGTGTTTGCGCTGCCACTCTTTAAGTTGTTCTACTGTCTTCTCCGTAATGGCTGTTGATATTCCGGCTCATAGCAGAGCCGCGCTGAGGGCGCACTTGACTCATTATGCAGTCCCTGATGCTGGGGGCGCGCTTATTTTCGTGGTGGAAGCCGATCCGGCTCACCAGTTTGACGTTTTCTACTCTTGGGTCACCTTTCCGGTGGTGGATGGAACTGATGATATGTTTCACACAGCCTTATAGAGCTCTTGAGATTCGCTTACAGCTTGGCAATACCGTATTTGGTTTAATGGTGCCCTTCCTCACCCATTAACGGCAGTCCGTTTAGGCCCTTTATCTATAGATGGGGCCACATGCCCCGTTTTGGCTGGGTTTACACCACATCCACGTGCTTTTACAACTGCTACTTTGGCAGAGCTCCGAGTCTTACATACATCGCTGGTACGCGTATATAGAGCTGTAATACAGTACGTAACCCGCACCATCCAGGTGGGACCACCTGGCGCTGCTGTACAACCTACGGGTCCTGGTGGCGTGACCATCAGTCCCGTTATAGTTAATTCTGTCATGGGCAAGCGCCCACAGAATAAGGATGAATTTCCTTATTGGCTTGCCGAGAAATTTGGACAGATAGGAGCTGTCTTTCCTAATACCACTCCTGTGGAGAAACACAGGATCTTAACTATTAGTTTATCTAAAGACTTAATTCCCGAATTGGCTGATTGTAACACCTGGGGCAGGGTGTTTGCAGCGGTATATTCTATGTGTTTCGGCACTCCCTCCATGACCTTACTCCCCTCTGTGATTAAACGCGTTCAAGATGAACACGGAGCAGAAGCGGCTGTTGAGCTGGGGATGAGACTGGTGGGTGTGTTCGACGTGGTTGCTGATATGATCCTTGCGAATGTCAAGGGCGATGCCGTTAGCTTTCAAGTAGCAAACCGCTTAGAAGCGGTCGCGGAGGCTGACAGACCACGAGAATTACTAAAGATTATTGCGAAGGCTTATAAGACCATAGGCCGCAATAGTCTGGGGAATAAGCCTACAACTCACACACTAACACAGTCTCCAATTCAACAGAAAGCCCAGTCTGACAAGGATGGGCGCCCTTCCTTTCCTAAAAAGAATTGGCAAAGAAATAAGAAACAGGGTTCCCAACAGCAGAAGCAGGGTTCGCGTGCCAGTTCACCGACCCCTGATGCTTATGAACGTACTTATGACTTGCGCGATCGCGCTAAAATTAAGTCTCCTGATAGATTTCAGGTTCCTGACCAACGTTCTCCTCGTTCTTTACAGGAAACATCGGACTCACACGCAGGTGGAGGGGATCGCCAGGATCGGGGTAGAAGTTAACCTGCGTCACAACTTCGTGAACAGCCTCGACAGTTTGAAGTCAAGGACAAGCAGGGTGATTTCGCTCGTACCCGACCTCCTTTTCAAAAGAAAAAGGTTGCTGCTTTAACGGCGAGATATGCCACAGACTGAGGACGCGACTCCTGGATTGGACTTGGGCAGTGACTCTGCTCGACAGCGCGGCAGAAGTTACCATAGTCAGGGAGGCTCTGCGTCCCCGCCTGGATGTGACAGCAACTGACACGTTTGTTAATATTGAGACTGCAGATACCACCCCCTCCAACCCCCCCCGGATAGACTACACGAAGTCCTTTTCCAAATTGAAGGTGATATACTGCGTCCCATATTAAGGTTGTTTTCTGGGAGGATCTAACCGCTACATATGACATTTTATTGGCAGAGAAGGATTGACCTCCACCCTTTGTGTTAGCCTCTTCTAGAGGGGAAGAGAGGGGAAGATGTGATGCTTCCGAGTTTTTCGCGTTGTGTCCCTGAGGAACAAGCGCAGGCTTTCGCGGAGGACTGGGCTTTTGCCTTAGCCCCAGCGGTGTATCGCAATCAGGTGGGTTGGGACATTGATTCGCCAGCTCATGAAATACCATTGCGCTCTATGCCACAACCTCAACATCCCATCAAACGAGAAGCGAAGGCTTCGGTTTGTGACATTCTAAGACAATTGGAGTACCAGGGGGTCATTGAGTCATGTGTATCACCTATGAATAATCCTCTCTTTACTGTCCCTCAACCTGATGGTTCTTTTCGGATTGTATTGTATTATAGAAATTTGAACAGCCATTGCCGCACCTTTGCGGTGCAAAACACACACAGCTCGGCACCGGTGAATAATATTGTTCGTAAAAAATACAGGACAACACTTGACATTTCCAATGGTTTCTACAGTCACAATCTCGACCGTGCGAGTGGTGACCTGACAGCATTCAGTGCCGTCGGAAATCAGAAAAAATTTACACGGTTGCCTATGGGGTAGAAGAATAGCCCCGGGGCATTTGCGGCGCGCATTGTGTCTTTGTTGCATGACATTGACCCTGAGGCCTTGTCGTACGTTGATGACATCTATTTGACGGACGACGACCTCACCCCGCATCTTGACCGAGTCGACCACATAATATTGTCTTTTGCCGACTACGGTTATAAGTTCAATTTTGCAAAGTCACATTGCCCATCTGGCAGTGCTCTTTTTGGGCTATGAGCTCAATAACGAGGGAAAGGGTTTAGCACCTCACTTCCTGGAGAAATGTGCACATTTGCAGCCACCTTCTTCTTTAAAAAAGTTACAATACCTGCTGGGTTTTTTTAATTTCGGGAGGACTTACTTTCCCGATTATGCCCAGCGTATCAAACCGCTTTCTGCGTTGATACAACCTAAGTTTTCATCTGCCAGCTGGCTTCCGGAACATACTTCCGTACTGCAGTCTTTGCAGGCAGATTTGCTTGCGACTAACTTCTTAATGACTCGTGATAACACCACCAACCTGGTAATACGTATCGTTTCAGGGGCAGTGGGTTTCAGGTACTTAACATTCAGTGAAGGTGACAATACCTATTGCATACAAATCACACTTGTACACTGCGGCTGAAATGCGTTTTTCCTCTGTTGAGAAAATCTTGACTGCAGTGCAGATGGCGATTCTAAAGGAACGCTCACTGGCGCAGGGCAAACGCATTCTTATGGTCACTCCCTTCCCTGCTTTGGAAGCGGTGACTAAAGCAAGTGTACCTAACTCGAAGGCATTACACCCACGTTGGATTCAGTGGGCTACTTCTTTGACGTCTTCGGATGTCACATTTGTCTTTTATCCATCTCTGCAGACTCAGGAGTTTTTACAATATGAATTTGTTCATCCTCCTTTGTCGCTTCTTCCTCTGAGTGAATACAAATGCATCATTTATACCGATGGCTCGGCGCAACCGGCCACGGGTTCCAAACATGCTTATTCTGCGGCTTGCGCTATTGTGGCTGGCTCCATTGAAGATGGAGAGTTTAAGTCTTCCATTGTGCACACTCAGGCACTAGGTGACTGTCCGGCGCAATTGGCGGAGCTGCGTGCTCTTGTACTTGCTCTCGAGTTTGCTGATTCTCTTGTGAATACTCTTATTGTTTGCGATTCTTACTACTGTGTCCAGTCGTTCAATGACAACTTATTCTTTTGGTCTCAAAATGATTACCGCGATTCTAAAGGCAGCGCAATTAAGCATAAAACACTTTGGGTTCGAGTAGCAGATCTTAAACAACGTCTGCCTCTCACACATGTTATTCACACTCTTGGCCACCAACCTGTCGGAACGCACGCTCTTGGTAATTCTCTGGCTGATGAAGCAGCCAAGTCTGCAGTAGCCACGTGTTCCGTAGCAGCAGTTACAAGATCTAGGTCTAAGGTTGATAATGAGATTCTCTAGCGGTCGCTGCAACTAGGGAGGGAAGTAATTATCCTGCGGGTTTCCCTTCTAAATACCCTTATCATGTAACTCCCGAACAGGTTCCTTATGCTACCATTCCTTCGGTTGGGGATCGGCTGATTCCCAACTCTGACTGCAGATAGTCTTTGATCAAGGCCGCACACGAAGGCGTTGCTTCGGCACATGCTGGTGTGTCGCCAACAGTCTCTATTCTTCAGCAAAGTTACTGGTGGTGTGGTTTATATAAACAGACTTGTAACTATGTTCTTTGCTGTGATGTTTGTCAACAAATTAAGCCTTCTACAGTCCCACGTCCGCCACAAACACAGCTATGTATTTCTAATAGACCTTTTGGCTGTGTCTATCTTGATCACTGCGGTCCTCTTTCTTCTGATACTGCATACAAGTATATCTTGGTTGCGGTTGATTCGTGCACTCGATTCCTGTGGGTATGGCCACAACGTAGTGCTGACGCTCAAAATGTCATCAGGGATTTGCGTGTCTTTATCGGGATGTTTGCATGTGGTACCTTCCATTCTGACCAAGGTCCAGCGTTTGCCTCTAAGGCTTACAAGGATGCGATGAAGTCGTTGGGGGTACAGGTGCAGTTTTCGTCTCCTTACAGGCCTGAGGGCAATTCAGTTGTGGAGCGAATGAACTGTGACTTAAAGCAATCCTTGACAGCTAGAGTCTTAGGTACTGGCAGGGACTGGCTGTCCCACTTGTATGGGGTCCAACGTGCACTAAATAATCTCCCTAGAAGATCTCTGGGTGGGCGGACCCCTTACGAAATGCTCTTTGGCTTTCACATGTCTGTTCCTGACCTTGATGGTCTGGACATTGTGGCGGCTGCCTCTAAGTTTGACGTAGATAATCATTGTGCTATGTTACAGGATCTACTAAAGACACGTGATACTCTGGCAACTGAGCATTTACCATCTTCGCCTGCTGATGCACAACTGATTCCTGTTACCGGTTGGCTTCCTAAAGTTGGAGATCTCGTGCGGGAGAAGATTGAAAACAAAAAAGAATTTGGTCCCTCATACCGTGCTCCTGTTTCAGTACTTGGGCTGAAGGGTACTCGTACTGTCATTCTACCACCATTGCCAGGTCGCAAAGACAACAGGTACATCTCAGTGGACCATGTCAAGTTACACCGTGTGGCCGATTCTGAATAGTGTGACACCTGCAGTTTCGTGCAACGCAATATCCTTAGCACCGTTAACTTTGTCGTCACCTACTGCGACAAGAATGTCTGCTCATATGATGGACACTGTAATTGATCTTCAGCCTTTGCGACAATCATCTTCTGCAATGGATATTGTGTGCCCTTTTCCGGTTATTGATTCCGTGAGTGAGATACCATCTAGCCCACGAGTACGAATGGACGATTCAACGCTTTCACCTTTGCTTGCAAGTCCAGTGAGTGCCTGTGATGGAGAACCGACACACCTTTCTTCTGCCTCGTCCTCCTCATCCTCCAGTTTGTCTGATGCACCTAAGTCTAAGTTGCAGATTTTTTACTCCTGGTTCAAAAAGATATACTTCGTTCCAACATGGACCTACATTTGGTTGGTGCTTATCATGTTATTCCTCTTCATGTCAATTGGTTTTGTGACAGTATTCTTTTTACTTATAAATGGCCATTATCTCCCTGAACGCTCTGCAGTAAAAATGGTCGATGGAACTTTGGCCCCTCACACATCGTCCCATATCATGAAACGTGACAAGTCTTTTGTGAATATTTCAGCTTTCCCAGTTCCTGATGGCATCGTTTGGGACAAAGTAGCTTATGAAATCCATGGTCCGACTGAGGTCCTTAGTGTTCCATACGTGTTTCGCGTCTCCTTAGGAGATGTGGTGACACGGGACATACATTCGGATGATTGGGATGTGCAGGCAGTTCATGCATAGTTTTCAGATTTAAAATATTATGCTGCCTTTGATGCTGAAGATTTGTATTTAAATTCTGCCAATTATGGTGATCTCTTTTGCTATCAACATTATGGGCATCATTTTTTACACAAAACAAACACCATGAGACCTGTTTTTCATTTTACCCAATGGGAACATTGTCCAACTCCCTTACAGGGGAGTTCTAAAACTCTTAGGAATAAGTTCACCTATTTTTCCAATTATGATTTGACTAATCCTGAATCCTATTATTTTAGGCTTCAAAAATCCCCTGCATCTAAGTACCTGTTATCACACACTAAACTAATTTACGCCAACTCGTTTAGAACACAGTTAGCCACACACGGTTATGACCATTGGAAACGGACTATAGATTTAAAATCAATCTGGGGCACAAAGCCATGGCAGGTTCAGGGCACTGAGGCATTACATCGTGCCTGCCTGATCCCGACTCAATTGCTGTTTTTAAATGGAACAATTTACCAAACATCCTGTTATGGCCTTGCAACTGTCAAAAACCTAAATACCCCCTCCATTCCATCATTAGCTGAATATGATAATTGGCGGTTACATAATAACTACACCATTGAGGCTTTGCAGGCTCTCCTTCAAAATGCCTCCTTTAATGTTTCTGAGATTGATTCATTAGGATGGTTGTTGTGGCAAACTAATGCTAATGCATGCCAGTTGCGTTTCTATAATGTTACACCGGGTTTCATTCAGACTAAGCCTGACCCTCGTTATCCACCTCATCATTCTGTGACTACATACTCGGTAGGTAAATTGTGCCAGCAGTGGCTAGCACACTCTACCCTTGCATCTGTCAAACAGCACCTTTCGATCCTATTGAATGATATAGATTTGGCCGATTTTCTCCTAGGCCCACGTAATCCAAGGGCCAAGAGATTTCTTTATGCCTCTTATAATGAAATTTGGAAATTTTCACAGATGGAAGCCGCCTTCCGTCTGCGTCAAATTGACCAGGCAAACTTGGAAAAAGTCCTTGCTGTAGTGGACAACAGCATTAACACGCTTTCTTCACGCATTTACACCTTAGACAATATTGTTTCTTCTGTAATAGATATTGTGCAAAGTGATGTTTCTGTGTTACATCATGGTCAGAATCAGTTACGGTCGGTCATGCAATTTGCTTGGACGTTGCAGACACTGAAAATGGGTAAAGTGCCTTGGGATTATTTAAATGCCACTGCTTTATTTTTGCCTTTTAACCTGACTGATAAACAGAAGTTTATGTCCATGAAATGCTGTATACACGCTGTTACTTATTGAACGATTGGAGCCTTTGCAGTTCTCCGTAGCGGAAACGGACTCTGCTGTTTGGTTAATTCATGGCGTTATCACTTTGCCCTTTTCGCTTTTTCAATTTAAATCATGTATGCAACACTTTCCTGTTGGCAGCTTTGAACCACTTGGCAGTGCTTTTCTGCATGAATTATGG
Organism: Calotriton arnoldi; assembly: GCA_963921515.1. Lineage (NCBI taxonomy): Eukaryota > Metazoa > Chordata > Amphibia > Caudata > Salamandridae > Calotriton > Calotriton arnoldi. The sequence continues at coordinate 353,559 of CAWUFW010010704.1, forward strand.
GTCCTGCCCTTTGCTTATCGGTGTTTGAGGGAGGATAAAGAAGTTTTCCTCACAGAGGAGGAGTGTGATTTGGTTGTGGGTCACTCTCTAGTGTGCAAACACGTTAAATTACACGGCGAGTGTAACGTGTCAGCGCCCAATCTAGCTTGCTTTTTAAAGGGGACCCCAGTACCATCCGTCACGCCTGTCTTTACATTGCTTACTAACGGCAGCTATCTCATTTTAAACAATCAAGACTGCGTGGTTTGCGGGCGGGTGTCCCATACTTGGTAACTGTTTCCCAGCGCGTAACTTGCTGTAGCAATGTCCTTTTCCGGCCCCCGCATGGGAGTTTAGATTCTTCGCTTTGGCCTTCCATTCCGACTTTGAAAACAGAGTTCAACAAGTTGAGCGGGCTCAAAGCCCTTTTATTCCAACAGGAGGTGGCCCTCACTTCCGCCCGTGAAACATTCAGGTTGCAGGTGGCACGGACCTCGAGTGAGATACAGTCGCTTCTTAACACTAACCTCCCACTTCATTTTGGGGAATTAATTCACCAAATATTTAATGCATCTGTTACGACAGGCCTTGCCCATTTTTTTAAATGTGTGGGATCTGGCCTGGTCTCTTCCTTTCAAACTATATTCGGGGTTATACCGGCTTTTATTCATTCTATATTTTCCTGCGTTTTCGGAGGGTTCCCCATAATATTGGCGCTGGCAGCTGGTGTCCTGCTTCTCCTCCTTGTGCTTCGTAATGGATGCTCACTTTGTGGCTCTGCACAAGCCGGCCCAGCTATAACTGTACCGTAATCGCCTATATGAGGCTTTCGGATGCTTGCCGTTAGCAACACTTGGCGTAAGTTACGACTTGACATTCCGCTTTGCCTATTTTACTTGCGTGCAGCCAGTGCTTAATTGCAAAAGATGTCGTTTTTCCTGGGCGATGGAGCTTTGCTTATCGAACACGTGGTGTCCAATCCCTGATTTCAGCCGGTTGATGGGTCCCTTAGAGACGCATGACAAGGCTTGTTCTGTGGATGGTCAAATGGCGCGTGCAGCTTTACTTGGAATCTTGAATCAATGGCATATCTGTGCGGCTGCGCAGACTTTCCTACAACGAAGTTTCATTGAATATCACGCAAGTTTGCCTTTTCTACTTTTGGATGCTCCTGCTTCTGAGGAACATGATTGTTCCTTCGACTTACTAAATTGGATGTCGTCGCTTTTTTTCACCAATGACAATGATGAACTATTGGAAGGAATTGCATTCCTTTGTACCCAAACCTTCATGGATTTACTACTTGGGTCGTCCCTGCTCCACTGTCTGAAATACAGACTTGTTTTTCCAGCTCAAAGTGCCTTTAGCTTTTTCTTCAAACTTTCCCTTTTTTCTCAGATTTTTTTTTTTTTTTTTTTTAGAAAGTCCCTCACCAATATTTTAAACAATGCCTGACTTTTGAACTCTGTTTTTGTTCTTCTGTCTATGTCCTACTGACTTACCAGGGGGAGGGTGTTATATGGGGTTATGTAGTCCTTAGATACATTGTCGACATTGCTAAGTTAGCATGAGTTTTGCTTGCCCTATGCTGCTGCATTTGCACACGCCTCTGCTAAGAGTTTGTTTTCGCGACACTTTGCCTCTGCCCTGTACATGATAACAGATTGTTTTTCACGTTCTCAGCTTTCCCTTCAATTCTGTCTGAACATAATGTGCAAGGTCGGTCAACAATGTCTCTTGTTATTCTGTTCTGGTCAGTCCCTATTACCTAGACAAAACATGCTACCAACAGCTGCAATGTGGAAGAATCGTGCTTTGATATAACGTTGTTGCATGTTTTTGAAACACACTCGAAGAAAGCCGTTCCATGGAGCTGAGCTCTATTGTTCCTATGATGTAAACCTTTGCGTTTAGGCATTCAGGTAGGGGTCTACTAATAACGCCTAGAGATCTTCTGTTATATAAAATAACTTCTTACTGCCAAGGGGAGGGTGATTAAGCCCAGTTATTTTGCCTTTTTCACAGTCTTTATAAAACGACGACTCCTTTTATATTCTATGGTATTGTAACAATGCAAATGATTCTTGCCTTATGCATTTTGCTGCTAGTTGTGGTTCATATACTGTTTTATGAATCACTATAGTCAAAATAAACATTTTGAACTTATTTAGTGACTGATTATTTTTATTGTGGACAAGTACGAGAGGGCGAAAGAGTGTCTTGTTCCCGCGACTCTGAGGTTAGTCGGGAGTGCTCGTGTTCTGGGTTGTCTAAACATTCGTAGCTTCTTGATATTTGTAGGAGACCGAATGAGACACTATTGCTAGTCGGTTGGGATTTTGGGTACTAAGGTGATAGGAGGTACACCCCTATTTACTGAGGTCCTATTTTCTTGTGCATAGTTCGGTGTATGAGCAGAATCCCCGCAACAATAAAATGAAAAAGGGAAATAATAGATGTAATAGAAATAGTGTGTATTTAGAGGAGTTCTGACAACTTTTGGGCCCGATGCCAGTGCACCGGCTGCACCATTCAAATCACAACCCTAGTGCCTGTAAGGTAACTGCACTTGTGACTGCCTGTTTAGTAGTAAAGTTTAGCAATATTCTGCGTTTAGTGGGATCCCTAGAGTATTTGGCCCCGGTGTGTAAGAAAGTGCCCTCTTTTTGGATGGTTGCCCCCACTTTTTGCCAAACTGCTGATGTACTTTGACTGAGTGTGCCCTGGGTTCCTGCCAAACAGGTACACAGGGCCTATGTTCTTTCCCTAAACTGCATTGAGACAAAACCCAATTGACCCATGGCCCATGGCCACATGTCAGTCCCTGGTAAATGGTGCCACAGGTACCAATGGCACTGTGGCCAGGGAAGGCCTCCAAGGGCTGCAGCACTTATTGTGCCACCCTTAGAGACCATGTACCTTAACTAACTAACTAACACACACACACACACACACACACCCCACCCCCCCACCCCCCCCCCATTGCAGGCTGCGTGTTTTGGTGCAGAACAAAGTGAAGAGTCGACATGGCACACCTCCCAGTGTGCCATGCCTACAACCCACTGCCCTGGCTTAGGTCAGCCACCCCTCTAGCTGGGTGCACTATACCAGCGGTGAGGGTACAGGTGCATGAGCCCTGTACCCCTACAGTGTCTAAACCAATTCATAGACATTGTAAGTGCAGTAATGCCATTAAGAGTATATGGTGCTGGGAGGTTGTCATTACGAACTGCACAGCACCATAATGGCCTAACTGAAAACTGGGAAGTTTGGTATCAAACTTCTCAGCACATTAAACCCACACTGATGCCAATGTGGGATTTAATGAGAAATTCACTCAGAGGGCATCTTAGAGATGCCCCCTGAAAAACAGCCTAACTCTAGTGTCCTGGCTGAGTGGCTGCTCACCAGCTGCCATCACCAGACATGTTTCTGGACCCCTGGGTCGAGAGCCTGCTGCTGCTGCTCTCAGGGTTCCGAAACAATGCACATCCTGGGACGAGGTGCCTCTTTCTCCAGGATGGGCAGGGTCCACGAAGGGGAAGTTTCAAAGGCTTGCCGCCTTTGTGAGCTACCCCAGCCCTTTGCTGCTTCCAGCAACTGGCTCCCACCGGTTCTAACCCCCACTTTGGGCGGGAGAATCGGCGGGAAAACCAAGTGAGGAAGGGAGGTGTGCCCACCTTTGCCAACACCACACCGTCAGGTGGGGGAGGCAAGGTGAAGCACAACTCTCAGCACCCGCCATCTTGCAGATGGGGGGACCCAGCCAACCAGAGAGAGGCATATGCCCCCCTCTCACTGGAGAATGGCATAATAGGGGGAGTCCCCACCCCAAGGTTTACTTACCTGTAACGCCCCTAAATCTAGTATTTAGGGGCAACCCCGAACCTTGCTTCCTCAGACAAGAACCGACCAGAAGAAGAAGGACCGAAGAAGCCGTGCTGAAACTAAGAGGAGGAAGTCGCCCACTGACTTAGCCCCAGCCCTACCGGCCTGTCCCCACCTCGAACCAGCTCCAGAGAAATCCCGGTGTGTCCTGCAGCTAGGAGCCTCAAGAACCCGAAGGACCTGCCCTGCCTTCCAAACCCAAGACTGTCTCCTGTGAGCACTGGATTTGATCACCAACAGACTCTGGACACCACTCTGCGCCAGATGCCCACGGCCCTAGTTCGAGTGGCCCAACACCACGAGGAGGTCTCCCCAGCGATCCAGACCTGAGATCTGGTTATCTCTGACCTGCCTCGAATCTCCAAGCGAAGCCTGCAGCCCCGTTCTGGAGGATCCCCCCGACCGCGACCGGAGCTGGTAAGAAAACCCGATGCCTAAAGACACGCCTGCCCCCGACTCCCCACGGCCTTGGTTGGCCCAACCGACGATGTCCCAGCATCCCCAGGTATCCCAACTTACCTTTCCAACCGGTGGTCACCTCCAGAAGATCTTCGTCCCCGAGCCTGCAGTCTTTGTTGCAACCACAGAATCCCCATTGAAATCAACAGGGCACCCGATGCCAAAACCGCACCCAGCGGCCCCTGCGGGTGTACTTTGGGTGCTAACTCGGATCCCCCTTTGCCCTGAGCCTAACACCAGGAGCTTCGCTCCCACAACCTTGTGGCCTGCTCGTGAGCAGCCACCAACCGTAGGCCTCCTATCCCCCATTGTATAACATTGGGCCTCAGCACTCTGTACCCGGCCGCCCTACTGCCGCTGAGGGTGCATTGAGAGTGCATCCTTGACCCTGGGTGAACCCTGGTTCTAACCCCAGAAAACCAACTCCCAAACCCAAGTAATTACCTTGAAACCGATAACCACATTTCTTCCCATAGGACTGCATTGACTGCTTTCTTGTGAAATGTGTGGAGTTGTTTTTGTATGAGAACTGCAAATATCAAAAAACTGCTTTACTTACCTTTTCTCTAGGAAATGTCCCAGTGTGATATCTAGGCATATCACACTGAGTAGAAAAATAATCTGTGAAGTAATCAAAAGTAATCTAACGCACAAGTTACTAACTTGTGTAACGATATATCTGTAAGAGACAGTAGTTAGTGACAGATTCCTTACCTTAGAATATCCCCAGGCGTCAGGCTGGATCCGGAAAGTTTTTTGCGTAGCAGTACCCTTGCGCGTCGGTAGGCGGCGTCGTGCGGCTCCGCGTCCGTCGTCGGCGTCGTGATCGCCGGGATGACGTCGCGGGCAGTACTTAGGCGCCGCCCCTGCGCGCTGACGTCAGTTCTGTACACGACTTTCCGCGCCAGGAACGCAGAGCCATGCAAGAAGCTGACATAGGTGTCTGAAAAATACTAGGGCCCTGAAAGGGATGTCCTTAACCCTAGAAATCAGTTCGCAGAACGGGGAGGATGGGTGGGGCGGTAGGGAATCTGTCACTAACTACTGTCTCTTACAGATATATCGTTACACAAGTTAGTAACTTGTGCATCTGAAAGAGACACGTTAGTGACAGATTCCTTACCTTAGAATAGATACCCCAGCAATACCAACCCCGGTGGTGGGTCTGCGAACAAAGATCAGACAAGGAAGTCCTGGAGGACAGAACGGCCAAAGAAGCCGTCCCTCCGGACCTGACTGTCAAGGCAGTAATGCTTTGTAAACGTGTGCAGCGAGGCCCACGTAGCTGCCTGACAGATAACCGGCAGCGGAACACCGCGGCCCAAGGCCGTGGTAGCAGCCGTTGCCCTGGTGGAATGGGCACGCAGCCCAACAGGAGGTTCCTTTTTAGCCAAAGAATAGCAGGTCTTGATGCACAAGGTAACCCAGCGGGAGATGGTCCTCTTGTACACCGCACGACCTTTTTTGGCGCCCACGTAGCCAACAAAGAGCTGGTCATCCACCCGGAAGTGTTTTGTGCGGTCAATATAGAAAGAGAGCGCACGTTTTGGGTCCAGACGGTGGAGCCTCTCTTCCTCTCTGGAAGGATGCGGAGGCGGAAAGAAGGTGGGCAAAGTGATGGTCTGCCCAATGTGGAAAGCAGTAACCACCTTTGGCAAGAAGGACGGACGCGTCCGAAGAACAACCTTGTCTGGATGAACAGACAGAAAGGGAGGTTTGCAAGATAGAGCCTGGAGCTCACTCACCCGCCGAGCGGAGGTGATGGCCACCAGAAAGGCTGTCTTCAGAGTCAGAAGACGAAGAGGACAGTTATGGAGAGGCTCAAAGGGAGCGCACATTAAAAGGTAAGAACCAAGTTCAAGTCCCACTGAGGCATCACAAACGGAACAGGAGGGAAGAGGTGAGTAATGCCTTTTAAGAACCTGTTAACAACAGGGGACTTGAAAAGGGAGGGCTGATCAGGGAGCCTGAGGAAGGCCGAGATAGCACAAAGATAACCCTTGATGGTACCCAGGGCAGAACCCTGTTGGGCCAAAGAGAGAAGGAACAGAAGGACCTCAGAAAGAGGGGCAGAAAGGGGATTCACAGCCTTTGCTGTGCACCATGCCACAAATTTGTTCCACCTGCAGGCGTATACCACCTTAGTGGAGGGACGCCTGGCTGCCAGAATCACATCACAAACTTCGGGAGGCAAGTCGAAAGGAATCAACTGCCGCCGCTCAATCTCCACGCAAGCAGGTGTAGACTGGACAGGTTCGGGTGGAGGACCGTCCCCTGCTGCTGCGACAGAAGATCCTCCCGAAGAGGCAGACGGATCGGGGGATCTACGCTCATATTGAGTAGCTCGGGATACCAAACTCTTCGAGCCCAGTCCGGAGCCACAAGAATGACTTGGGCCCGGTCGTGCCGAATCTTCTTCAACACTCTGGGTAGAAGTGGTATAGGCGGAAAGGCGTACAATAGACCGCAACTCCACTCGTGACGAAAAGCGTCGCCGAGCGAGTGCCGCCTTGGAAATTCCAACGCGCAGAACTGATGACATTGCGCGTTCTCTTCGGTGGCGAATAGATCTAACCAAGGCTCTCCCCACTGTAGAAAGAGTCCTTGCGCCACTTCCGAGTGAAGACGCCATTCGTGATCCATCATGCACCTGCGGCTGAGGTTCGTCCGCCCTGGCGTTCAGGGAACCTGCCAGGTGTTGAACCACCAGGAACATGCCCTGATGTTCCAGCCATGTCCAGAGGCGCAGAGGCTCCTGACAAAGGGTCCACAACCCCACCCCGCCTTGTTTGTTGCAGTACCACATGGCGGTGGTGTTGTCTGTGAACACCTGCACTACCTTCCCTTTGACAGAGGGAAGGAATGCCTTGAGTGCAAGTCGGATCGCCCGGAGCTCCAGAAGGTTGATATGGAGCCGGGACTCCGCCGGAGACCAGAGGCCTCTGATCTCCGCCTCTCCCATGTGACCGCCCCATCCCAGAAGGGACGCGTCCGTCACAACTGTGTGCTCTGGCTGGGGAAGGGAGAGGGATCTGCCCATGACCCATTGCCGGTTCGAGAGCCACCACTGCAACTGTTTTGCAGTCCCCTCCGAGATCTGGACGTGATCGGACAGGTCGCCCTGGTGCTGCGCCCACTGGAACTTCAGGTCCCACTGCAGAGCCCGCATATGCCATCTGGCATGAGTGACCAGCAGGATGCAGGAGGCCATGAGGCCCAGCAGCCTCAGGGTCATCCGTACCGAAACCCAGGATAAGGGCTGAAAGATCGGAATCATAGCCTGAATATCCCGGACTCGCCGTTCGGGAGGATAGGCCCGAAACTGCGTCGTGTCCAGAACTGCTCCGATGAAAAGGAGCTGTGGAGAAGGAATCAGATGCGACTTTGGCACATTGATGGAGAACCCCAGCGAGTGCAGGAGTTCGGCCGTAGTCTGGAGGTGGGAGACAACTGCCTGGGACGAGCCCGCCTTCAGCAGCCAGTCGTCGAGGTAGGGGAAGACTGAAACCCCTGCCCGGCGCAGATGAGCTGCGACCACCGCCATCACTTTCGTGAACACCCGAGGGGCACTGGTAAGGCCAAAGGGGAGCACGGTGAACTGAAAATGCTCGAGGCCTACCGTGAACCGAAGGTAACGCCGGTGGGCCGGCAGGACGGGGATGTGGAAATAGGCGTCCTGCAAGTCCAACGCTACCAACCAGTCTCCGGGGTCGAGGGCAGTCAAGACCTGAGCTAGGGTGAGCATCTTGAACTTCTCCTTCCGGAGGAAGCGATTGACGTTCCGGAGGTCCAAGATAGGACGCATGTCCTCCTTGTCCTTTTTGGGCACCAGAAAGTAGTGGGAGTAGCAACCACGCCCTACTTCTGGTGTCGGAACATGCTCGATGGCCCTCTTGGCCAAGAGGGCCGTGACTTCCTTCTGTAGAAGCACCAAGTGATCCCCTGACATGCGGTGGAATTGAGGTGGCATGGCTGGGGGGATGGTCTCGAAGGGGAGGGAGTAGCCCCTTCGGACAATGTCCAAGACCCACTTGTCCGAGGTGATGGGACGCCAGTGGTGAAGGTGATGGCGGACCCTGCCCCCGACTGGCGTGCTGTGCACCTGAAAGGAGGGACTAGGAGGGCTTGGAGGCCGCGGACGGGTTGGAGGTGGTGGCCTGACCCGCACGCTGGTTGCCCGAACCGCCACGGCGGTATCCACGTCCTCGGCCACGCGAAGGCGCTTGCTGCGCGGGCCGTTGGCCGGGCTGTGGACGTGACTGGGCGCCCCTTCCGTGGCCACGAAAGGGGCGAAAAGCAGACGTTTGCGGAGGGCGCACAACAGCAAGGCCCAGGGACTTAGCAGTAGCCCGTGAGTCCTTGAAACGCTCCAGCGCATGGTCTGCCTTTGAACCAAAAAGACCGACTCCATCAAAGGGCATGTCCATGAGAGTATTCTGGACATCCCCTGAAAAACCAGTGGTTCTCAGCCAGGCGTGGCGACGCAGCGCCACCGTCGTTGCAAGCGATCTGCCCAGCGAGTCGGCGGTAAGAGGCCACAGCGGATGGTATACTTAGCCGCATCACGCCCTTCCGCAATAGCGCGGGTAAGCAGTGTCTGGACCTCCTCAGAACACTGCGGCAAAACATCAGCCACCGAATCCCACAGGGAGTGGGTGTATCGGCCCAAGAGGCAAGCGGTATTAACAGACCGCAAGCCAGCACTGGAGGAAGAGAAAGCCTTCTTCCCAAAGTGATCCAGGCGCTTGGATTCCCTATCCGGAGGGGCGGTAGGGAAGGCTGTTTGGGAGGCAGAGGCTTGGACAACCAAGCTCTCAGGGGTGGGGTGTTGGGAGAGAAACAGGGGTCGCCCGGAGCCGGGCGATGGCGTCGGGACACGTTCCTATCCACAGGAGCCCCTGTGGTGGGTTTGGACCAGGCACCCAAAAGAACGTCAGTGAGTGCATCGTTGAACGGCAGCACAGGCTCCGAAGAGGAGGCCGCCGGCTGAAGCACTTCAGTCAGGAGGTTAGTCCTGACGGCCACTGTAGGTAACTGGAGATTTAAGGCTCCAGCAGCTCTACGCAACACCGTTGCAAAATTAGCCCCCTCCTCCGTTGCCACGGGAGGAGACAGCATGCCAGAGTCGGGGGAGGTATCCAGCCCACTGGCATCCCCAAGTTCCTCAACCCAGTCCGGGTCAAACTCGCACTGTTGTGTGAGAGGGTCGTCAGACCCCTCCCAGCTCTCCTGGTCCTCCTCAGGTTGAAAAGATGGAGGAGGAGGGACATAAGGGACCCAAGGCCTCATCGGCGCCGGAACCGGCGTCGGGCGACGCCGGTCCGGCTCCATGTCCGGACCCGGGAGAACCGGGGAACGACGCCGCCCGGAACCCCGGACGGCGTCGGAAACGGCACCGGGGACATCGGCGTCGGCGGAGGCGTGGTTAGGTCAACCGGCGTCGATGGGGGTTGCGGCACCACCGGAACCGGGGTCGAGGCCGGGGCCGGAGCCGAGGCCGGGACGAAGGCTGGTGGGACAGGCGACGCCGGGACCGGAGTCGACGGCGACGCCGGAGCAACCCCATCTGGGCCCGCGGGGCCCGAAGGCGCACCGGAGGGACCTTGAGGCCCGAAGAGGCGGGCCATGGCCGACAGGAATTTCTGTACTTCGGCCGGAGTCGCCCCGAACCCAGGAAGGACGGGTAATGCGGGGGCAACTCGACAGGCACGTCCGGGGCCGCGGGGCGGGGACGGTGCCGACAGGGACCTCAGCCGAGTCGCGCGACCGGCGAGGCGAAGTCTTAGAGCGATGACGCCGCTTAGACTTCTTGTGCTTCGACTTACCGGAGGAGCGCGAAGACTTGGATTCCGACGAACGGCGGGGACTCCGCGTCCGGCCCCTCGACCTCTCCCGGGACCGGGGCTTGCTGCGGCGCGGAGCCGACTGCCGGACTTCAAGGAGCTTTCGAGACCGCTCTCGCAAAGCCTTCGGATGAAGTTTCCGGCAGTCAGGGCACGACTTCGTGTCGTGGCCTCGGCCGAGGCAGAAGAGACACTCGAGGTGGGGGTCCGTGATGGACATCATACGACCACATTCCTCGCAGGGCTTAAAGCCGGGCATCCCTACGACACCTTAGGAGTCGTGAAGACTCGTTGAAGAGAACAGTGAAAAATTTCACAAAAAGATAGTCAAAAAGTGACTAGGGCACTGCTCTTCCCGGATCTGCGCTTACTGGCGCGGAAAAGAAGAACTGACGTCAGCGCGCAGGGGCGGCGCCTAAGTACTGCCCGCGACGTCATCCCGGTGATCACGACGCCGACGACGGACGCGGAGCCGCACGACGCCGCCTACCGACGCGCAAGGGTACTGCTACGCAAAAACTTTCCGGATCCAGCCTGACGCCTGGGGATATTCTAAGGTAAGGAATCTGTCACTAACGTGTCTCTTTCAGATAGTAATTTCAACTGTATTTACAAACCTGTAACTAAGTCATTTTCATTCAGCTTGCTTGTATTGTTCAACTTGCCTCGAAAAGTAACATTTCCACTTACCTGTACCAGGCTTGCTTGGTTCTAGAAAATAAATCTAACTAAACAATATTTTTATACAAACAAATTGATCTGAGTTCAGTCTTTGAGTGTGTGACATCATTTGCTGCCTGAGTGTGTACAACAAATGCTTAATAATACCCTCTGATAAAGCCTTACTGCTCGCCCACACTACCACAAATAGAGAGTAAGGTGCCATCTACTTTTACCTCTGCCTACCTTTGGGGTTCTACTAGACTCTGTGCACACTATACCTCATTTTGGTATAGTATATACAGAGCCAGCTTCCTACGCGGTGCCACTGCATCTGCTGCACCATTCAAATCAAGCCCCTTTTACTGCAAGATAACTTCAATTGTGACTGCCTGTTTAGTAGTCAATTATAGAAATATAAGGTGTTTCGAGGAAGTAATGACAAATTTTGGGTCCGGTGCCATTGCACCTGCTGCACCATACAAATCATGACCCTGATGTTTGCAAGGTAACTGCACTTGTGACTGCCTGTTTAGTAGAAAAATATAGCAATATTAGGTGCTTAGTGGGGTGCCTGGAGCTTTTGGTCCTGGTGTCACTGCACCTGCTGCACCATTGAAATCATGACCCTGTTTGCAAGGTAACTGCACTTGTGACTGCCTGTTTAGTAGTAAAATATAGCATAGCTCTTGTACATTAACTTTATTTTTAACGTACGTACAATGTTTATTACAACATTGAGAATTTGATCATAAGGACGCAATAGATTAAGTTGGAAAAAATCAATCCAATAATGCCTACAAAGTGCAAAGAAAGGCACTGAGGCATGAATAGTAAATGCCACAAACACTCCAAGACTAAAGCATCTGCTTTACACAACTAAGCATTAAAAAGAAAGAATTCCAGCATAGTATTAGAAGCTGTCTGCCTTTTCCATGGGAAGAGAACTTATCTTGACAGAAGAAATCTGATCTAGACAGTGAATGGGGCTTAAACAGTGTGAACAGCTGTAGTAGAAGTATTGTAAATGCGTGCAACCACGGGAAGTCAACAAAAAAAAAAGTTCCACACAAAAGCGAATGAACACACTAATTCGGCCATGGGGACTGATAAGAGCCCACTTTTAAGATATATTAAATACAAGAGATTTCACAGCAGGCGAAACCTAAAAAGGGGGCAACAAATGCCCAGTTCCCTACATGGTGCCACCTTGTGCTGGGATGGAATTTGACAATTAATTATCATCAGCACAAAAAAGGGAATCAAACGTAAAAGTGAAATATATAGGGTTGAACTGAGGAAGGTGGGGGATGAATCGCCCTGATGGATTAGAGAAGGAAAGCATTAAAGAGAAGCCTGCGGATCGCATTCAAGCTTATTACTTGAAGCACCACACTTGTTCCAACAGCTGAGCCAAGCAGTCAATAGTGTCCAGTCCAGAGCAGATAATATCCTTTGCAGCATCCTGACCATCCTGGATAGTTTGAGCCAAATTGGCCAGAAATTCCCCGGGACTGATGGAAATATTTCGCCAACCAAGTCCCACAACGCATGGGTGTATCGTCCCAGCAAGCGGCTGCCACTGACTGATAGTAGGCTAAGGCTGGCCAGGGAAACCATCCTGCTTCCCAAAGGTCTTAAGGCATTTCCAATCTGTCAAGAGGAGTCATGGGAAAGAATTAGAGTTCACCCTCTTGAACCACTCTTGAACCACCAAACTCTCTGGTGTAGGGTGCTGTGTCAAACAAGCACTGGCAAAGCCAATAGTTTCGCCTATGTGAGATCTATTGGCTTTGTCAATGTTTTTTTACATATGCTGCACAGAGTTGCTTCAACAGGGCTCTACTTTTTAGCCATGCTACACAGCAATGACCGCAACCTTCCCACCTTTGAACTGGGAAGATCAACATCCTGTGATTCTGGGTAAATCACTTAATCTCCCTGTATCTAATAACCAAAAAATGAATATGCCCTTGTGTAATTTAATTGGTGCTCATGTTAAGCACTTCAACACCTTTGGGTCAAATTTGCACTACGTAAACCCTCCCTACCCAACTCCCAAAAAGAAAAGACAAGCATTTGCAATGCAATAGGTCTCGCATTTACGAGAGTTTGAGCTATTGCCATTGTAAATGACAATGCCTTTTATTTATGTGTTGTTTTTTGAAAGAGCTAAATAAAAGGCATTGTCATTTACAATGTCGATAGCTTAAACTCTCGCGAATGCGAGACCTTTTGCATTGCAAATGTGTGCTATACATTTTTTTTTTAAAGCGTTGGGAGAGAGTTTGTCCTGCTGCAACAGCAGCCATGACAAAGCTATTTGAGAAAATAGTGCTCGGAGGCTGTAATTAAAGCCTACCGAGTAACAACACACCTAACAGGGGGTGTCGCCACAGGAGGTTAGAAAATGAGACAAAGCTGTAGGTACTAAGGAGAGACTACTAAGCCTTTTGACCAATGAACAGCCACAGTTTAGTGGACAATGACAAAAGCCAATTAAAAACATGGGCGGAGAGTGGGCGGAGCTCCAAGTCCGTACCTGAATACCGCATGCCTTGCTGAGCAGCCCATGGGCTGCCCAGGCTCGACCTAAAAAGCGTTAGCCTAACGTGAGATGCGTGGCACTTAGTAAGCTATAGTTCACATATTTTTCATATTATTTTGCACTCGGACCACTCATTGCCGCCTCCTCCCTTAAGGAACAGTTGTGGTAGTTCTGTGAAGAAGTGAAGTGCATATTTGTAGCCTCCGCGCCTTGCAGTAAAGGACGAAGAAAAGCTGTGAGTCTCGAGACCGACATGTTCAGTAAGGAGCGACGCACGCCGCTGGTTATCTATTCTAGTAAAGCTGTGATTAAGCGATGACTCGGCATTCGTTTAATCAGGCCTAGAGACGGAGCCGTCCGTGTGTCGCCAATGGATTAGCAAATTAGGGCTGAACTCTTATTACACCGTGACTGAAATAAGAGGTCAGGCAAAATAAATTAATAATTACTAACGAGGAGAAATAGAGAATGAAACACACAGCTACCTGGCAAAAGAACGAGAGGTACAGTACCACCCGAGGGACACTTCTGGAGGCTGTATCACATGTTGTTTTCACTGTCTCCCCAAACTCCACCTTTTGTACCAAAACCTGATGCATTGTATCACTAACAGCCAACACAAAACAACCAATAAATAATAAACAAATGTAGCGAAGCTTCCTTCCAGTGTGGCCTCTTCCTGTTTGCAATTTAAATAACGCTAGCACGGACATGAAAGACATTGAAGCATGCGGGTTACAAACCACAACAGTTTGCTTTTGAATAATTCACTACGAACAGTTAATGGTGTGATAGATAAGATACACCAAGTTACCTCCCAGATTATAAAGAAAGTGCCACAGGACATGTGTTCGCCTTGTGTGAAGTATATAGACAGACAAACATTTTTTAATGGAGACCTAACAACTGTTATACTACAGCGCAGATGTTATGATATGGAAAAGAACAGAGCGCCGTAGGTTGGAAAAGCGGAACAGAAATAGAGCCACAAAACATATTCCCCACGAACGTTAGTAGGCACACAACAACAAACAAATATAAAAGACCCAACTTTTGAAAAGGAAAGCAATATGTGCACAAATTGTAACTTCGCCAATATTTCTGTTCTGGAGATTTATACTGACCAGACCTGTAAACTCCCTCGGTAAAAGTTAGTAGTACTACAGCACATCTTGACTAGAGCAAATACAACAAAAGAGATGTAAAGTAGAATCATTGAGTTCAGTGTATTTGGACGCTAAGAGACATGCTTCTGATTATTAAAATTTGGAAAGTTACAGATAATTTGATGCAAGGAGCATTTGCCACTACAGAGGATGTTGTATTTTGAACGAAAAGTAGGAAAAACTTCGTTCAAATAGTTGTAAGTAGTGTTATCACAGAGGAAGAGGAGTTTATTAACAGCCCGGCTACAAAATGGAAGACGGATATAGCTTTGACAAAAAAAAGCACGGTTATATGGATTGCTGTAAATTACACTGGGAGCTGTAAGCGTGATACCACAGCATAGACACTACCTAAAAGCCACACAGTAACAAAACAAATAAAACTCCCTGCTGTTCCAAAATGTATACGCTAACGGCGGGTATGAAACAAAACGCTGAGGTTGTGTACGATGGCTTTGTTTGTTTTAAGTGAGCGCAACGCAAAGCACTAAGAGAAGGTAATACTAAAAATTAGCAATTGTGTCCTGTGTTTGTTTTTGTATTGTGCAGGGTTGTAAAATAATATTTTTGCATAGATTTAGGAATATGTTGCCTGTTTGTTTTTATGTGTGTATTGGTAAAATGTTTATTAACAAATGCAACAGAAATATATTTGCACGTTTGGGAGCGCTGCTTATAAACACGTGAAAGCAAACACCAGCCAAATCTGTCCTGTGAGTTGCCCTAAACAATAACCTAATGTTGTAACAGCAAAAGCAGCACGTAAATGTAAGTGAAACCGACTGAAAAATGTATTGCTGCGATCGCGGAAGCAAAAGCGCCAAGTATATAAAAAAAGGCACCTTTTTAAATAAAAACAATACGCCAAGATGTGCTGAAGTGGGAGTGTCATGAAAATGGAAGCAGACACATAACACCTAGTGAATGCAAAACAACCACAAAATAACAGGCAGATGCGGGCAAGGCGTCTTTCAGTCTGGTTTTTTTGTTATTTACAATAGAATTAAAGCTATCACAGAGACGGAAAAAGTCACAGCATGTGGTTTACTAACCACAACACTTTGCTTGTAGCAGCTAATTGAGTGCGCACAGTGGATGGCGTTATAGATAAGATTAACAGATTCACCTCCCAGACAGCAAACAAAGTGCTGGGGGGATGTCTGTGTCCCGTAAGAAGTATGTAGGTAGGCATACGTTTACCAGCTGGCACATTTAATATTGTGGAATGTACTAAAGGTGCCTAAACAGGGTAGTATAGCTCCTGCATACACCCCAAAAATGCATACTGCTCTGTCAAACAAAGCGCAGTTAGGAGATTGCATTATGAAAGCAAAGTAGGGAAAACTTCGGCTAAACACATGTAAGCAGTGGTTTAAGAGAGGAGTTTGTAAACAGCCCGGCCCCAACATGGAATGAGAAATAGCTTAAACAAAGAAAGCGCAGCTATATAGATTGATGTAGATCACAGTGGGAGCTGTAAGCGGGATACCAATAAAGACACTACCCAAAAGTCACACAGCAGCAAGACAACAAAAAAAAAACACCCTGCTGTTTCGAAATGTACATGTTAATGGCAGCTATATTAGTGCCGCATTTTCTGATTAAAACAACGCCCTGAGTGCGGTATTTTAAAACATCGCACCACCGATGTAAAATATAATTGTAAAAACGCGCCATGAGTGCTGTATTATAAAAGATCGCACTACTGTTTACCCAAAAAAGGCACTGAGTGCAACCACGCCATGAGTGCCGTATTTCCTGATCGCAACAACGCCGCGAGTGCCGGATTTAAACAATAGCACCACCGATGTAAAACTTAATTTTGAAAACACGCCAAGAGTGCTGTATTATAAAAGATCGCACTACTGTTTACCCAAAAAAGGCACTGAGTGCAACAACGCCATAAGTGCTGTATTTCCTGATTGCAACAACGCCGTGACTGCCGTTCTCTAAAACACGAGTGCTGTATTATAAAACATCGCTTATAAAACAAACATCGCTCCACTGTTTATTTGTCCCAAAAATGCAGCATATGCAAACACAAAACCAAGTCACGCCGAGTGCCGTATTTCCTGATCACAACAACGCCGAGAGTGTTTTCTCATGAGCGCGAGCACGTGAGCGCGAGCAAAATATCCAGTCAGGGTGGGCGGGGCATAAGGGAGACAGGGCGGACACCAACCCCACTTCCAAAGAAGCCCGACACAAAACCAACGACAATAGATCTCGCCAAGGCGAGCAACGCATGCGCTGCAACGCAGGCGAGACCTAAAAAAGGAGGACCTGAATGGAGATAAAAAGGACACGAGGGAGTACGGTGGGTTAAAACAAGTGATGGCAGGGAAGGAGGCTGAAACGGGAGTGGGTCTGTACAGGCCATACCTAAACCTTAACGCAGGGGAAGTATTTCAAAATATTTTCATGTAAGATGCTGTACTGTTTAACCTCTTCGGTGCTCATGACGGAATGATTCTGTCATGAGCACTAGTGCTAGTGTGCTCATGACAGAACCATTCTGTCATGCACACACAAGCACAAAATCCCTCTGTTGCAGACAGCAGAGGAATTTCCTTTTTTAAATTTTTGCCTCAGGAGGTGGGGGAAGAGATTCCCCTACCTACCGAGGCTTTTTAGGTCTCGCCTACGCAGCGCGCATGCGCTGCAAAGGCAAAAAGACCTTTTGGAATCGCTTCGGCTTTTCAGCCAAAAACGTGCACGCGTTCCATTGCCTTCAATGGCAACGCGTGCACGTTTGGCATTCACTTGCGGGAGCGAGCTTTGACACCATATGTTTGTAATTAACTTCAAACACATGGTGCCCCTGGCTCGCTCCCGCAAGGGAAACCCTGTGTGTGATGATAAGACCGGGAGATTGCAAAAGTGGAAGTTGCTTGAAGGTGAGTCACCTCTCTGTGATGTTTGAAGGTGCTGTCAGTATATTGTGCGTGTTGCGAATTGTCGGTAGGTCTCATTAGCCATTGATTTTGCCCCCGTCTCATTAGCCATTGATTTTGCCCCCAACCTTGGGAAGTTTGGCATTGAAGTGCAGCTGCAGCCATTTTTTTGTTGTTGCATATTTATATAGCGCGAACTCGACCCGAAGGTATTGGAGCGCTTTACATGAGCACCGTATTTACATTACACATTCAGGCACGGCCATGTGCAACCCGCTCCATCTGCGCCCAGAAATCTGGTTCTTATCACTCACTACCCAGCCTCGAATTCCAAGATTCCTCACTCATGCCATTTCCCTATATAGTTATAACCCCTCTCCTGAGTTTGTTTTATTATAGGGTGCATTGTTGTCACGTTCTGCGGGTGGTATTCACGCCTGCGTTTAGTGCCCGGCAGTGAATGGGCCCTGGGCGGCGCGCAACTCTAGCTCTGCCTCTAAGGAGAGACGCAAACAGTTCACAGGCAAAACAAATACGTACATGCTCACCCACAAAATTCACACACTCACAATGTATGAGTTCACTTAGGTGTTCTGCCTTGTTAATCAGTGGATGCGTATATCTAAGGAGGGAAACACAAGCATAGACCGCACAAATAAACACGCAAGCACACATTGTGCAAAAAAAAAAACACACACACCAGGATGCACAAACTCGCCCTTATAGTGCACTTAAAAGTGTAGGGGCACACGGATGCGCCTACTTATACAATCAAACAGGGTATGTGCACTCGCATCTACCCATCAACAATACTAAACAAGCATTGGCATAGCCAATAGGTCTCGCTTTTGGGACCTTATAAGTATTTAGTTATGCAGCACAATATCCTTGGAGCAACAACATCAAGTGTTGCATGGCTAAACACTTATAAAGTCCCAAAGGCGAGACCTATTGGCTATGCCAATGCTTGTTTTTTTTTTTATATATGTAAAGACGATTGCGCG
Source organism: Calotriton arnoldi (assembly GCA_963921515.1). NCBI lineage: Eukaryota > Metazoa > Chordata > Amphibia > Caudata > Salamandridae > Calotriton > Calotriton arnoldi. Next base: position 372,000 of record CAWUFW010010704.1, read on the forward strand.
AGGATGTCAGTACATATGAAACTGAAACGACCTGATCGGCTCGTTCAGTTCTTCAGTGCTCGTTGGGCTATCTCAGCCCCCGAGCACCGAATCACATGGGAGAGGTATTGTTGGAACCGTTCCCCAGTGGAACCCCCAGCAAGGATCCACCAGCTAGCCACCAGGGAGGGGGGAGCTGCCCCTTGGTCAAGGGCCTTTACTCCCCCAATAAAAATTTGGCTTAATCAGTCTTTCAGCCCCTCCCCCCCCCCCGCCTTGGGGTGCAGATGGGGGCAGTAGCCCCTAATCTGCCCCCGAAAGCACCCTAGACACCAGGGATTATTTTTTAAGAGGTCAGGGGTGGGGGGCTGCCCAGAATGGGCATGCCAATGCCCCCATCCTTCCCCCCCAAAAATGCAAAAGTCTATTTGCCCCCCCCCCCAGGAGGCAGATGGGGGCAAATAGCCCCTGATCTGCTCAGCGGGGGTGGAGGGGCAGAAAGCCCACTAGGCACCAGGGATTAGTTTTTAAAGTTCAGGGGTGGGGGCTGCCCAGAATGGGCATGCCAATGCCCCCACCTCCCTTCAAAAAATGCCACATTCTTTCTGCCCCCCCCCAGGAGGCAGATGGGGGCAATAGCCCCATATCTGTCCCCCGGGAAGGGGGGGCAAGGGGGGGGAGCCCACTAGGCACCAGGGACTAGGTTTTTTTTTTTAATACGTAGGGCTGGGGCCGCCCAGAATGGGCATGTTAATACCCCACCCCAAAAAATTGCCAGTGTATTTCTGCCCCCCCCGAGGCAGAGGGGGCAGAAAGCCCACTAGGCACCAGGGATTTTTTTTTTATATATATATATACGCATGGGGTGGGGGCAATAGCCTCTGAAAAACCCCCCGCAGGGGGTGGAAGGGGCATAGAGCCCACTAGGCGCCAGGGGTATGCAGGGTTTTTTTATTACGTAGTGGTGGCGGCTTCCCAGAATGGGCATTCCCAGACGCCCACCCCCCTCCAAAAAATGGCCACAGTCTTTCTGCCTCCCCTTGGGGGAATATCGGAGCAATAGCCCCCGATATGGCCCTTTTTTTGCAATGTGCCTGGCTGTGGATTTTGGACCCTAGCTCAGCAGTCACCTAGGGAAACCTAGTAAACCTGTACAAACTAGACATCCAGGGGAAGCCAGGATGGGGTGACTTGTGTGGCTCTCACCAGGTTCTGTTACCCAGGATCCCTTGCAAACCTCTAACTTTGTAAATAGAAAAATTTTCCTCACATTTCTGTGATGGAAAGTTCTGGAATCTGCGGGGAGCCACAAACTTACACCCACCCAGCATTCCCCCAAGTCTCCCAATAAAAATGGTGCCTAACTTGTGTGGGTAGGCCAGTACCCGCGACAGGAAACGGCCCAAAACGCAACATGGACACATCACATTTTTCCAGTGAAAACGGACCCTTTTTTCGCAATGTGCCTAGCTGTGGATTTTGGACCTTAACTCTGCCGGCACCCAAGGAAACCTAGCAAACCTATACATTTTTTAAAACTTGACATCAAGGTGAATCCAGGATGGGGTGACTTGTCTGGCTCTCACCAGATTCTGTTACCCAGAATCCCTTGCAAAGCCCAAACTTAAAAAGGGAAAACAAAAAACATTTTCCTCACTATCGGTGGTGAAAAGTTCTGGAATCTGCAGGGAGCCACAAACTTCCATCCACCCATCATTACCCCAAGTCTCCTGATAAAAATAGTACCTCACTTGAGTGGGTAGGCCTAGTGCCCGCGACAGGAAACTGCCTAAAGCGTTCTGTGGATACATATATATGTAAATGTAAGTCCGTTTTTATATAGCGCAGCTACTCACCCTTACGGGTCTCAAGGCGCTGGGGGCCGTAGTGGAAATTAAGTGAGCTATTGCCCAGAGTCACATGGTGCTGAGCTGCCGCCGGAGCCGGGGATCGAACCGTGAACCCTGTGCTCCGAAGTCAGCTGCCCTGGCCGCTGCACCACACCTCTCCACATCAAAATTATCGATTACAAAAAGACCTTGTTTTGGGAGGGAGTCACCTGCGTTTTTGATCCCGGACTCGGCGGCCATCTAGGGAAACCTACCAATCCCAGATATTTCTGAAAACTGGATAGCCGGGGTAGTCCAGGGAGGAGTGACTTGGGAATCCACAAACCCTGGGCACCTTTAGAATCCTCAAGATGTTGGAAGAAAAGGACGCAAATTTGGCGTGGATACCTTATGTGGACAAAAAGAGGCCTAAGCTCGAACCATTTTTAATATGTGCGAACCAAGACTGCACATATTAAAAATGGTTTAGCCAATCAAATTAAATGCACAAACAACTGGTTTGGAAACGCTGGTTAAAATTGCTAGCAGTATTGCACAACACCTTGAACTTTGGTAAGGAATAAAAAACATCAAAAGTCGTTCCTTCTTCTAATGTTCTTGTTTGGCACATTGGAGCCAAGTTTGCTGCCATGTAAAACCCTCTTTGTTTTTCTTAAAGAGGCCTTTCTTTATGAAGGACTCGCACCATCAACTTGAAACCTGAATCAGATGGACAACAATAGCGGGAAATGCCCAGAGAAACAGCCCTGCGGGAGCAGCATGAAAATAAAGGGTGTTTTAAGGCCCAAAAAGTATACAGAAAAAGTCAAATTTCGGACATATTGGGACTGATCTTGTCCTTAAATGACGCGATCAGCCTTCCTAAGAACCACATACACACTGCATGAGCAAGTCTGCACATGTGGTGTGGCCATTCTTATTGGTAAAGTAAACTGGATATTACATGAAAAAAATACACTTAAAGGATAGGCAGGCGCCCTTACAGACATAACAATATTGAATAACTGTACAGTGGGGAAAACAAGGTATGGAGGGGCAGGTGGCTGAAACGGGGGTGGGTGAAGCAGCGGAAAACAGGAGGAGGTGGTGGTGGTGGTGGTAGTGGGTTAAAAGCAGCAGGGGGGGTTGGTTAAAAAGAACAGAGGTGTGCGGGGTATGCTGGGTTAAAAGAAGGGGACAGAAAAAAAAAATAAGAGTACCTGCAGGAGCCTGTGGCCAGTGGAAGGACAGTGGCCACAGGAAGGAGTAATTGGTACAAGCTCTAAAGCAGGACCATGGAGGGACGAAGGCTCAAAGTCCAGGAGGAAACCGAAGGTGAGGAGGCGGCGCTGGCCAAAAGGAAGCAAGGAACAACAGTGACATGGGAGCCAACCAATGGTAAGTAAAGGTAGGTAAAGGGCGGGCTTGGCTCCAAGCCCCATTTAAGAATTTTAAATTTTATTTACGAGATATTATGCAAGCAATGCGCAGGCGAAACCTAAAAATGAGGGTCACCCAGCACCAGCATGTGGCTTCTGGCATCCTGCCTCTTTACTAATGAGGCAGTAACAGGGCTTAGACCAGGTGCCCTTCAGTGTGTCCGTCAGAGGCTCTATAAGTGGGAGTAAAGGCTCTGATGAAGAGCGCCCTGGTTGTAAAACCTGTTAGAACATTGGTTTTGACCTCCATAGTGGGTAATTGCAAGTCCAAAACTTCCGCTATGCATCTCATCACCCAAGCGAAGGAGACACTTTCTTTTGTCTGTGGTCCTAGGCGAGAACACAACCCAGGGTCTGGGAAGGTGGCATCTTGAAAATTCAAGTACAAGTTACCATCTTCATAACGTTAGTGAAAAATACCCGTTCATCACCACTGTCATCCCCGAAGGCTGGCTACTTCTGGACAGAATCCAAACTGAAAAATTGGTGGAGGGCTGCAGTGTGGCTCTGAGTTCGAATTATAGCTCTGCCTGAATCTGAATGAAATAGAGGACTAATTCTGTCTGAATCTTAAAAAGCTGGGGCCGGATGTATTGGTATGGCATAGATAAGAGATCTTGGCCGAGGCCGTTCGAGTTAGATGAGACAATATGGACGGAGCCATTCTCTGCTGTGGGTGGTGTCGGTGCCAATGTCAGGCACCGGTGTAAATTTAGGTGCGAACTGTAAGTCAGCTCTGGCATCAGTGGGAACCAGAGGCGGGATCTGATGGCACCGACAGTGCAGAGGGTGGACCCTCTGGTGTTATCTAGACTGTAAAAATCAGAAAATCCTTGGGCCCAAAGGCATGCCAGGGGTAGCCGGAAGGGTGTCGAAAATTCACATCATGGCCTCTCTGAAGGCTTCAATCTGATGCGACGTCGTTGAAGGACCCAGAAACTCTGCCGATCATGGATCAGCTATGGATCTTTGCCAGAGAACAGACTGCGGGACAGCGAGGCACCCTGGTGTCCAAGACCTCTCGGGCTGAGAGTGGCTGGACTGGGATGAATCCTTTTACAGAAGACTAGACCTCGACAATTACCAGTCGCGGGAACATCCTCCAGAGCTGGTCTGCACCCTGTAGTTCGAGCAGAACGTCCAAGACTTCTTTCAGTGCTTAGGGACGCACAGCTTTGCGCTCCAGGAGCACCTAGTAGTTCATAAGGGTGCAATCCTCGCAGGACGTCGAGTCGTGCACTGAATTCCAACAACAAAGGCAGACCTTGCAGGTATCTGTCACAGACATCTGTTTGGGACAGTACCTACAAGGCTTAACCCCTGTAGTTTTTGAAGGGGACATGGACCTTACACACTGGAGAAAAATCTGGGGAAAAACTCTTTAAAAGATTAGGAAAATGGAAGCAAGCTCCGGATCCACATACAAAAAGCACAAAAAGAAAGTAACTGACTTCATTGTGCAGGAGTGCTGCTTATATGCGGCTCTCGTTGTAACTGCCCGAATGGAACAAAGTCAGCTTGGAGCTGCATGGAACCACCTACCGGCGTGTGGGAGTAGTGCTGTTAAAATCACCCGCATCCAGTCCGGCACCTGGAAATATTCTAAAGGTGCGGCATCTGTGGTAAGAAAGTCCTTTGTCAGTGCCCTCTCCACCTCTTTGTTTGCTACCTAGAAGATCGTAAAATGCGTTCTTCTCATTCATGCTCATGTTAATGTTGTATTATACTGGTTAGCTTAGGAATATTAATTTTGACTTGCACAAAGCTCATTGTAAATTGGTGCCAGTCTGCATCTTCTGCACTTCTCCTGGGACCGCAGAGACTGCCTCATATGACTGCCACGGGACTGGATTACCAGCAACGAATTTCTGCCTTGAGAAAGCCCACGGCAGTCGGGCCAAACGGGCGAAACACGTGTCGGCTGTTCTTTGCTTTATGTGTGAAAATTCACAATAAACACATCGGTTTTGGAAACTATCATTGAATTCTGGAAATTATTCCACTCATGTCCAACAAATCAAGAAGGCACAGTCCTCTATCTACTAGCTAAACCAGTCTGCATCTTCACCTCACCCATACAAAACAACCAATTTCCTGTCCTCTCTCGCATGAGAGCGCAGTCGTATGATTCCGCTGCAGACTACTGTGGTGCACCTGATTCTGGACTTCAGACTGCCTGCACAGGGAACAGTCATGGGTTTCAGTGCATCTGGATTAAAGTTGTGAGAGACTAATTTTGTTTACAAATCAATTACTGGTGGGGTCGTTTGCAGTCAGCCATCTCGCCCAGGGGCAAAGGATGAAGAGTGAGCACTCTGGGGAATTGACGTGTCAGCAGTTTGGTATATAAACAGTCTTGAAGATGGGGCTAGGGCGGGCCAGAAGGTCCAAAGTAGTGGCAAAGCTCGCCATGGATTTTGGCATCTTTGCCATGACTTGGGGACCTCCCACAGAGAAATCTATCCCAACACCAATAAGGATTTTTAGGTACTCACGAGATTTGAGACTGGACCCAAGGGTGTTTAAGGTGACAACAAAGAGTAGGATCTTGAATGTCACTGTAACTGTGAGTCATCTACAACTGCAGAGTGCATGCGGCGGACAACTTTTCAGAGATGTGGGTTAGGGCTATTTGTAAGGGGCCTCAAGTATGTATTTTCCTTATTTATCATAATCCTGAAGACAGAGTCCAGGTCAGATGCTAATTAAAGGTGTTATTGTAATGACCGTGATTTCGAGATCTGAAGTGTGGTTTCCAGTTCTGCCATAACGTTCCTGGAATTATCCAATGCCCATTCGGTAGATCTTCTGGCAGAACCATAGGGGAAGATCAAACCTCTCAACCATAACAGACGTTGAGCGCCCCCCGATCTTCCCCCAACAGGCACCGGACTAGATCAGGAAAACTTTCTGCAATTGCTCCTTCGGACGGTAGGTAGTGCCATTGGATTCCATGATAATTCAATCCTGCCTCTTAAAGTGGCGACACAGAGAAGCGTATAGGCACCACCCTGCATGATGATGTCAATTTATTCACATATAATCCACACATCCCTCAAACACAGAGCAACCGACAAATTAAAATATTGACAGTGTGCGAAGTCTAATTTGGGGCCTTACAATCTATACAAGTCCCACCAACAAGGAGGGTCTTCTGTATACGGATGACAATTTGTTTGGAGTGTTGCCGGACCAAAGATCCAACACAGATTCTATATTTAATCTATCTGAAAGTCTGAAAACTATTACAAGGAGAATGTCCATTTACTTTAAGTTAAATTCAAGCAAGACAAATTCTGCTTCCATTCATTATTAGCAATGTTAAGGACCTCCACTAGCCTAGCTCTATGAGCACAACTCCTCTTCCAGTAAAATCTGTGCGCAAGCTTGACATTCACATTGACTCTATGCACAGCTTCACATGTTGCACATGCAAACATATGCTTCTTCCTCCCCAAGATACTCTGTGGAGTTTCCCCTTTTAGAATTCCACAGTGAGGCTACCTATTGTTACTGCCCTCATACAATCAAGAATTGATTATGGCAAAGGCCTTTAAGAAACTGCTAGCCTGTCATCAATTAGTTAAAAACACTGCGATACGTCTTATATGTGGATTAAAAAACACAGTTCAATAACGGCCGGGAAGTATCTTCATTACCTTCTTGTACATTCATGAGTGATTTTTAAGGCTATGTGTATTGTGCACAACGCAGTCGTGGAAGATCTCTTGATCTTGATCCTCTTGAGGTTCTGGAGTTGAAGGCAGATCTATTTCCTCGAGGCCTTCGTCCCCATGCTCCTTCAATTTCGAAGACTTACTTGGGATTCGAATTGTTTGAGACTTTTGTCGAAGTCTTTCTTACTTTGTAAAATACTGGCCATTTTGGCTTCGAGTTGTCTCTCTTTTTCTCAATCTCGGCTGCTTGTTGTTGGCCGTCCAGATTCCCGTGCGTAAACTTCGACGACGAATCCTTCGAAGACAGTGTGTTTGGCAAACTGTATTGTTTGGTTTTCAACCTCTCCTGTTTTGACATCGATGCGTCTTTTCCTCAACCGTCATTCGACATCTTGTATTTTTCAGGGGTCTTTACATCTGTGGTGTCCTTTTTGAAGGATCTGAGGGTACTCTTCTCTCTGGTCATGCTTGCGGTCGCTGAGTGCTTCGACGCCGATGCAGGCTTTGAGGTTTTAGAGTCTGATTTTCTTGGCTTGGGTTAAATTTTAAAGGCTGCTGAATCTCTCGTCTCTGATCTAGAGGTCTTCTTGCCCCCCTCGGTCGGCGTCTACTATCTGGAGGTCGGCCTCCGCATCCCCTTCTGGACCTTTGGAGACGTTCTCCTCTTCATCGCTGGAGAGGCCCAAATCTCTTAGGGATTGAGCAGGTTGTTGGCCCTGCATTGTATAGTGGGCTGTTCTCTGTCGCTGTCTTACCCTCAGAGTCCTTGGGAGGTGGGGGGGAGGGCACTGCACAGGCATTGGAATCTTGTCTCCGGTGATCTAACTGCAGGCAGAGGTTGTAGACCGGGTGCGGATCCTTTTTCGCAAACTCATGGTGGCAGTTCTTGCAAAACTGAAATGGTATCTGCTCCATTACCAAGTACAAGGAGGCCCCCTGCATGCGAGTTCAGCACTTTCACAGTATCTTCCTTCGATGACTCCTTTGCTCTGGTGAACTTTCAGCAATTTTTTCTCGATTTTCGTTAGCTTTTTTCTTGAGATTCGTGTACATCCTCCTGCATGCATCCAGATCCAACGGTGAAAAAAAAAAAGTATTTAAATATGGCGCACAAAGGTGGGAGCACAACGACTTAACAGGGACACTAAATGAAGGTATGTCGACGCCCACCAACAACAAAACACAAAAATAGTAGAAGGACAAACGTTTTGGGGAAGAATTCCGGACCCCACCACTAGATGGCGGAATAATGCATAGCATGTGAATCCAGAAAAGATTTATGTTGCAGAACACACGATTCAATAACAATGGCCAGGAAGCATCTTCATTACCTTCCTGTACGTTCATGTGTGATTTTTAAGGCTATGTGTATTGTAAACAATGCAGCTTATACCCAAAACCTGTCTTTTTGTCAAAGACATTTCAGTGGTATGTCGCACAAGGAAATCTCAGATCTAATCAGCAATTCCTCCTCCAAGTACCTAAAACTCAGACCTTAAGACACAGCTTTCTTCATGCCTGAAGTCAAAATTTGGCATTCACTCCCAATACATCTTTGCAAACAGCCTCACCCTCATCAATTTAGAAAGGCTTTATAAACCCATTTTTTACCAACAGTGATACCTTTAATAAAATGTTGTTGGTCCAGGAGCAAAAAAGGAGCAGGTAAATGCTGTGCTCTACAAATGATCAATATCGTATCAAGAGGCGGGCAGTGAGAAATTAGCATCACCAAAGGTAAGAAACTTGTTCTTCTGCTGGATACATCTAACCACAGATTCCTCAACGTTCGAATCAATAAAAGAGCAGAATCACACCCATAACCCTAGCAGTGGTGGACTACGGAGTGAACTTTATACCAGGAAGACCTTAAGCAAAGAGTGAACAAATGGACCCTCACTGCACACCTGAGAATCCATACATTAGTGCCTGGTGAAGGTACAGACAAATGCCCATGTAGCAGCTCAGCACATGCCAAACACCATAACACCTCTTATCGGGGATGATCACAAATTTCACCCTATGGAATAAGCTGAAAGGATCTCAGAAGTCTCCTTGTTGGCCAGTGCATACATAACACAGCTTAATGCAAAGGTCAATCAACCATGTGAAGATCCATTTCTGGTCTATCTTCGCTTTCTTTGCACAGGTAAATCCATCCACCTAGCAATCCTTATAAACATAAAAACCAAGGGCCGGTTTAGGACACAACGGGTGAAGCCTCCTTCAGCTTGGAAGGATGCAGCAAGGAGAAAAACGTAGGGAGCTTGATGGAAGTGCTACAGATGAAAAGGCAAGACCACTTCAATAGAAAGGATGCTCGAGTACGAAGCACCAAGTTGTAAGGAAAAAAAGGCGATATATAGCAAATTAACAGATAGCGCCTGCAATTAACGGAGCCAAAAAGTTTCAGCATACAACTATGCAGAGGCTCAAACAATCAATGATCCGCCGATGTATGGAGACAAACTGGAGGAACATAGGCGAAGGATGGTCAAAAATGGAAGAGTGTAAGAAATTGAACAACCCGAAGGACCCATTGATCCGAAGTAACTGCAGGCCAGCTGAAATTAAATTTAGCCCATGATCTGACCCAGATGATCATGTGATGGGAAACTTAAACAGCTTGGCTGTAGCTGGTGAGAAGGAAAACAGCTGGAGTATAATAATTAGGTAGTAAATTGTTCACCACCTCACCGTCATCTTTGTTGTGGGGTACCTGTTTGAGCCCTTGACCTCATCAGATTCAGAACCAAAAATTGCTTTCACTTTTCCAATATTACTGATGTTGAGGCAAGGGAATAGTTGGGGGATCCTCTGAAGTCACAAGCTGTGCTTTAGTTATTTTGTAGTATGACATTCATTAACTAGGTGGAGATCTCACTGTAGGCGACACCGGATCCAACTTTGGAATTGAAACTGAGGATGGAAATAACACTTTTGGCACCAAGGTCACTGTTAAGCTGGGCATACATAAATGGAGGGCCTGCTGCAAGGGTCGAGGCATTGACTGGTGTCAGTGAAGGACCAGGCTGGGGCCGAACGGGATCAGTTGGCACAAGGGGAGAGCTCACCAGAAGAAGTACATCGGGAGGTCCCACTGGATCAATGGGCATAAAGATATGCTAGAGTGACACGGAACCATTGAAAACATCTGCAGCATTGCCTGCTGAAAGTCTTCAATCTGCTGCATAGTCAATAATGGCCTTGAAAAACTGTGGTGCATCGGCTCCAGTCTCGGAATCAGGTCGAAAATGGATGATGCTGCCTAAGTTAGAGCTTTTGAGAATGGACTTTGCAACATTTTCCTGGAGGGGAAGAAGCCGAATCACACTTGGTTGAGACCAGTCTTTTGAGCACGTCTTGGACTTACACAAGGTCAGCAACTGGAAACATCCCAAGACTTCTAGTGGGACCCCGGCCCATTTCTTGTACTCTGTGGCTCTTCTTGATGGCCATCGGATAAATGATGGAGCAATTGTTTCATGACGGAGTAGTATTTCAAGCAGAGGCCTCAAAAACAAACAGTGTGGATCTGTGAACAACAACTCCTTATCGGTCTGGCTCAAACCCGATTGCTAAGGGGGAAATATACCTGCACACCATCATGAAAATACATTAGGGGAAGGGGGGTGTAATCGGTGAAACACTGAAAAATGAGGGAGCAAAACTCTTGAATCTGCATCGAAAAGTTTGGAAAAAGAGGAACTGATGTGAGCTCACAGGGGTGACCGCTATATACTGCTATGTGTCATCACTTCTAATCCAATGGCACCATCTACCAGTACCTGTTGTAGAAAGTTTTCCGGAACCAGTCTGGAACATGTGGGATTCATAAAGTGAGGAATCTGCGGCTAGAAGTATCCATCAAAAAAACCAGATAGATCAATCCACATGGTATAAACAGCAGGGTTGGTGTCTTAGAAAATATATTTGTTACGTGCGACTGGACTGCTTTTTTTAATTTCTGGATGGCGAAGGGAAGACAACTTGTGTGGTTAAGTTCTATCGCCTGGCTATCTAGACTGGCCATCTGTAGCAGAGAGCTCCAGATTTGGAAACTTTGGTACTCACTTATGAGCTATGAATAGGAAGTTCCAGTTATTTTGGAACTGGCCAGAGAAGAGCTCTAAGCCACGGTAGCTCTATCTAATCTACAGCAGAGGAGCTTCAGACATGTGAACATTGGATTTAGTTGAAAGGATGTTAACTCCAAGGGGAGTAATATTTAGAATTTTTGGAGTGATGAAGTCTAACACCTAAGTGATTTCATTTCCACCTTCCCCATGACACCTTTTGCTACATGTAGGTCACTGCCTAGAAGACTATGAGCAAGTGACCAGTTTCATGAAACTAAGAGGAGTGAACCAGCTGTTGATTTCCTTTCGGAGGGCTTTTTTCTCCATTATATTTCCCTACTTTTGCAAAAATGATTGAGGCTAATTAAACTATGTAAATAACCATTAGCTAAACAAGTAACTCTTAAAAAAAGTTTTAATATACGGAAGAGCAATGCCTGGCGAAGCTTTACGTATATAAAGTCTACCACATAACCCTGTGCGTTCTACTGTGGACAAGGACATAACTTACGATTATCAGCTCCAGTACTCGCAGGGGAGGCCATTAAACTTTTTAGCCACTCACTGGCCATTCGAAAACAGGTTCTTGGTGCAAGCTGGCATGCCACCTTTATCACCTCTCCTTGCTGTCCACAAAATGCTGTAAGAAAATAGTTTTATGGATATCAAATTTCACATCAAGGACATGCGATCTTCATATGTCTCAGGTTTTTTTCAATCACTGTAACTTTAATAATTTATGTAAAGATAAAGAAATAGGGTCGCCAATATTCAAAGCTTAATAGCAGATATGAAAATGAGTTACTTACCTGTAACTACGGTTATCCAGTATTGGTATCTTTCATAGATTCACATGCCTGAATCATTCCCCGTCGTTGAGATGGGAGTCCCACGGTAACATAAAGCAGTATTTGTAGGAAGCTGGCTCTGTATATACTATACCAAAGTGAGGTATAGTGTGCACAGAGTCCAGTGGAACCCAAAAGGTAGGCAGAGGTAAAGTAGATCGCACCTCACTCTCTATTTGTGGTAGTGTGGTCGAGCAGTAAGGCTTTATCAGAGGACAGTGTTAAGCATTTGTTGTACACACTCAGTAAGCAAATGAATTCACACACTCAAAGACTAAACTTCAGACCAATTGTTTTTGTATAAAAATATTCTTTTTGTTATTTTATTTTCTAGAACCAAGCAAGCCTGGCCCAGGTAAGTGATAAATACTTTGGAGTAAATATACAGTTGTAATACAGTTTGGATTGCAAGTGTAAATGTATTTTGATTTGATTACAATAGTGTTACTGATAATGCAATGCTTTTCAGAATACAGTACATTTACTTTGTATAGGACTTTTAGTAAAATATAATGTAAGTTGCTTTTCAGATTACTTTTCTTACACAGTGCAGTATTCCTGGATACTGCACTGGGACATCTCCTGTAAACAGGTAAGTAAAGCGTTTTGGTTATTTAGTTACAGTTTTAAAGGATTTCTTAAATTTTCCAACTCCACACTTAGAAACTTTTCATAGAAAAACAGGCAATGTTATCCTATGGAGGAAAGGAAAATGCTACTTACCAGTATGCATCTGTTCTTGGCATGTAGAGCTGCAGATCCTCACACTGTGCATTAGATCGCCATCTGGTGTTGGGCTCGGATGCTTGCACTTTGTTGTTGTCTTCGAAGAAGTCTTTGTAGTCATGTGATAGGTGACTCCTCCTTTGGACAATAGTGCGCATGGGCATCGACTCCATCCTCAGATTGTTTTTCGCCATATTGGGGAGTGATGGAGTTAGTAGAAAAGGAAAGAGATGTCCATGTGTGTGTATCTAATTAAGATAGGACTGGAACACATACAGGTCCCGGGGAGGTGGGTGGGCGTGTGAGGATCTGCAGCTCTACATGCCAAGAACAGATGCATACTGGTAAGTAGCATTTTCCGTTCGAGGCATGTGAGCTGCAGAGCTCACACTGTGCATAGACTGTACAGCAGTATCTCCCCTAGCGGTGGTCACCTGTATGTGTTGCAGTAGTTTGAAAAAGGGTTTTAAGGACAGCTTGGCCCACTGAAGCTTGTTGCTTGGCTTGCACATCAACACAATAGTGTTTAGTGAAGGTGTGTGTAGTAGACCATGTGGCTGCCTTACATATGTCTTCTAGGGGAATGTTCCCTAAGAATGCCATGGAAGCCCCTAGTTTGCGTGTTGAGTGCGCTCTAGGGGGAACTGATAATGTGCGTTTGGCTTTTTGGTAGCAGATTTGGATACATTTAACAATCCACCTTGCAACCCCGGCTTTTGAGATGGGATTACCCTTGTGTGGTGGAGAGAAAGCTACAAACAATTGTTTGGTTTTGCGAAAAGACTTGGTTCTGTCAATGTAATACATAAGGGCTCTCTTGACATCTAGGGTGTGGAGAGCTCTTTCTGCCACGGAATCTGGGTTTTGGAAGATCACGGGTAGTTCTACCGATTGGTTAAGGTGGAAAGGCGAAATGACTTTGGGAAGGAATTTTGGGTTTGTCCTGAGAACTATTTTATTATGATGTATTTGTAAGAAGGGCTCTTGTATAGTTAAAGCCTGTATCTCACTGACTCTCCTGAGAGAAGTGATTGCAATCAGGAACGCAACTTTCCATGTAAGGAATTGAAGTTCACATTTATGTAGGGGTTCAAAAGGTGGTCCCATGAGCATGGTAAGTACTATATTAAGATTCCACACTGGGGAAGGTGGTAATCTGGGAGGTATGATCCGCTTAAGGCCTTCCATAAAGGCTTTAATGGCGGGGACTCTAAAGAGTGATAAGTGTTGCCTGTTTTGTAAGTAAGCAGCAAGGGCTGCGAGGTGCAGACGTATGGATGAGTATGCAAGATTACATCTTTGCAAATGTAGCAAGTAGCAAATGATGTTTTGCGTGGAGGCCTGTAATGGTTGGATATGATTGTTAGTGCAGTAAATAGCGAATCTTTTCCATTTTGCTGCATAGCAGGCTCTGGTAGTTGGGCGTCTAGCCTCTTTAATAATGTTCATACAGTCTGGCGGTAGGTTAAGGTAACCGAATTCTAGGACTTCAGGAGCCAAATCGCAAGGTTCAGTAGAGATGGATCTGGGTGCCTTATCTCTCCATGGCTCTGCGTTAGCATTGATGGGGAGAGGTGTAGTCTTTGGTATGGGACTACCGATAGTTCTAGTAGTGTGGTGAACCACGGTTGGCGTGCCCATGTGGGAGCTACTAGTATCATTTTTAGAGACTGTTGTCGGAGCTTGCGTACTACAAGTGGGATCAGTGGTAGCGGTGGAAAAGCGTACACAAATCTGCCGGACCAGTTCATCCATATCGCATTGCCCTGGGACTGCGGGTGTGGAAACCTGGCGGCGAAGGTTGGGCATTTTGCGTTTTGGTGTGTGGCGAACAGATCTATGTCTGGCTGGCCCCACATCTGGAAAAAAGGTAGAAGAACTTGTGGATGTAGTTCCCACTCGTGAATCTGTTGTATCCGTCGACTTAACAGATCGGCAATCTGATTGTGAACCCCTGGTAGGTGTTCTGCTAGAAGGTATATGTTTTGTGGAATGGCCCACCTCCAAATGTCCTGTGCCAGTTGGGACAGTTGTGGAGAGTGTGTCCCCCCCTGTTTTTGTATATAGTACATGGCTGTGATGTTGTCTGTTCGGATCAGGCAGCCTTGTTCTGTACGTGGAGTTGAAAAGATTTGAGAGCTAGGAATATAGCTAGTAACTCTAGGTGGTTGATGTGGAGCAGCTTCTGTTGAGTGGTCCACTTGCCTTGTGTTGTATGATCTAACAGGTGTGCTCCCCATCCTGTGAGTGATGCGTCCGTGGTTAGTACTATTTGTGGAACCGGCTCTAGGAACGGCCGCCCTTTGGACAAATTTTTGGTGTTCCACCACTGCAGAGAGCGATGTGTGCGGCTGTCCACCAACACCAGATCTGTAAGATGTCCGTGAGCCTGGTTCCATTGGTGCGCTAGGCACTCCTGTAGAGGACGCATTTGAAGTTTGGCATAAGGGACGATGAAAATGCAAGATGCCATCATGCCGATTAGCTGCATAAACACTCTGGCTGGGAGAGAGTGTTGCATTTGAAACCTGGGGATAAGGGTTTGTATACTGGCTATCCTGGCTGGGCTGGGGTAAGCTAGAGCAGTGGAAGTGTTTATTGTGGCTCCCAGATATTGAAGTATATGGGAGGGCTGAAGGTGCGACTTGGTGTAGTTTACTGTGAACCCCAAGTTGTGTAATGTTTGTATTGTTTGGTGAGTGTGTTGGACACACTGGTTGAATGATCTGGCTTTGATGAGCCAGTCGTCCAGGTATGGGAAGACATGTATTTGTTGTCTTCGTAGGTGCGCTGCTACTACTGCAAGGCATTTGGTAAACACTCTTGGAGCAGTGGTGACTCCGAATGGAAGTACTTTGAACTGGTAGTGCTGTCCATTGAGTACGAACCTTAGATACTTCCTGTGAGCAGGATGTATGGGAATGTGGAAATAGGCGTCCTTGAGGTCTAATGTGGCAAGGAAGTCTTGTTGTTGTAGTAAGGGAAGCACTTGCTGGAGAGTGATCATGTGAAAATGATCTGAATGGATATACTGATTGAGGGGTCTGAGGTCTAAAATAGGCCTTAGAGTGCCATCCTTTTGGGGATTAGGAAATACAGGGAGTAAACCCCTGTGCCCCTCTGTAGTAGAGGAACTGGCTCTATGGCGTGCTTTTGAAGCAGGGAAAGTACCTCTTGCTGTAAAAGCGTAAGATGGTCTGCGGACATTGGACGCTGCTTGGGTGGTATGTTGGGGGGGGTAGCTGTTAGTTCCAGGCAGTAGCCATGTTGGATAATTTGTCTTACCCACCTGTCTGTTGTAATGGAGTTCCAGACAGGTAGGAACTGTGATAGCCGTCCCCCGACAGGGGTGGTGTGGTCGGGGGGAAGTGGAGGGAAGTCACTGTTTAGGAGTGGTGGAGGTACGGGTGTTGTTATTACCTTGACCTCTGCCCTTAGTGTTGTTGCCTCTGTAACCACCTCTAAAGTATCCTCTATTGGGAGAGGTTTGGGTGGTGCTTTTATATGAAGAGGAATTGTCTGTGGTGTTCCTAGAGCCCCCTCTGTAGAAGGAGCGGCGAAAGGAGCCACGTTGTTGTGGGGACTGCAATGCTCCCATTGACTTGGCAGGGTCAGTGTCCTTTTTAATTTTTTCCAGTGCTGTGTCAACAGCAGGACCAAAGAGTTGGTTTTGGTTAAATGGCTGATTTAAGATGGTAGTTTGGACTTCTGGCTTAAAACCTGAAATACGGAGCCAGGCGTGCCGTCTGATGAGTACGCTAGTGTTGACGGACCTAGCGGCGGTGTCGGCTGCATCCAGGGCGCACTTAATGGAGGCATTTGAAATAAGTTTGCCCTCCTGAATGAGGTCATTGGCCTGTGTCTTGTACTGATCAGGTAGGTGTTGCAATAGGGTCTCTAGCTGATCATAGTGGGCCCTATCGTACCTAGCTAGTAGTGCCTGGGTGTTAGCTATGCGCCAGATGTTGGTGGCCTGCGCAGCTACACGTTTGCCAGATGAATCCAATAATTTTGACTCTTTGTCACGGGGCGGAGCATCCCCTGAAGTTTGGGAATTAGCTCGTTTACGAGCATTAGAGACGACCAGGGAGTCAAGAGGGAGCTGACCTTTGATGTAGGCGGGGTCATCAGGGGCAGGTCTATACTTTTTATCTATTCTAGGGTTAAGGATCCTGGCCCTTACAGGGTCGTTGAATATTTCAGGGGCATGTTTAATGACACCTTTGATCATGGGTAAAGTTTGAACAGTTTTTTGAGACTGTTCAAAGGTGTCTAGAAGGAAATCTTCCTCTGGTTGGTTGGTGTTTATATGCACCCCGTGAAAGACAGCAGCCCTTTGGATAAGTTGTCCAAAACCAATGTGATCATCTGGTGGAGATGGTTTTGTGGGATAAGGTGGAGGGCTGGGGAGGTCTGTAGGATCTAGGGGGTCGTTGTAGCCCCAGTCGTCCTGTGGTGGGTTATCTGGATCTAGAAGTAGATTATCAGGGTCATCACCATACCCCATGTCGTCCTGATATTCATGTGGTGGAGAAGTTACAGGCTGAGGCGGTGTAACAGGGATGTGGAGAGGAGGGGTGTTAGATAGAGGTATAGGAGAAGAAGGAGGCATAGGGGAAGTAGAAGAGTCCTTCTTGTTTGGAGGGACAGGCTTGTGGCGTGGCACAGAGGAGATATGTCCAGTGTTAGGATTAATATGTATTTTCTGTTGATTAGGATCGATGGGATCCGGTCGAAACAGTTCCTCCTCCTGAATATTTGGCTTCGGTGCCGACTTTTTCGGTTCCGAGCGCGGTGATGGCTTTTTTGGATGTTCTTTTGTCTTAGAAGGCGTAGGGGAGTCCTTCGGCTTAGCTATCGGCTCGAACAGCTTCGGTTTAGGGGCTGTGTCGTGGAGCCTGGGTTTCGGCGCAGAGTGATCCGCATGCTTGGAGGCGGATTTTGGGACCGAACCGGATTTCGGCGCCGGGTGTTCTTTCGGTTTCGGCGCCGAAGGTACCTGTGGAACGGACACGTGTGGTTTGGTTGGTGCCGAGGAGCCGGAAGGCTTTATTTTCTTCTTCGGCGCCGAGCCGGAAGGCGGGGCGTCCGAAGCACGTTTACGGTCGCGACTGGGGCCCGCAGGCGAAGTGTTGACCGGTGCTTTCGTTTTTGCAGGTGGGGTTGGGGCAGGGGCGGTAGTACTCACTCGTTGCCCTGGAGTGATGGAACCGTCTGAGTCCTCTGCCTCCGAGATGATAGTGAGGTCTTCGGAATCTTCCTCCGGAACATCGGGACCCTCATCGAAGATATTGACGGGTTCCGGAGCGGACCGTTGCGCCATGATGTGCCTTCGGGCTCGACGATCGCGAATGGTCTTTTTGGAGCGGAAGGAAGCGCAGGCTGGACAGGTGGCCTCGTTATGGTCAGGTGAGAGGCACAGGTTACAGACCTCGTGGTGGTCACTGTGGGGGAACTTTGCTCCACACTGGGGGCATTTCCGGAAGGGCGTCCTTTCCATGGGCAGTAGGCCTTACGGCGTCGATGGGCCCAACGGCCCGCGTCGACGGCTGGAAAGGAGATCGAGGAAGGGACGTCGAGATGTTGATATCAAGTCGTGAAAAATGCTGAAAATGAAGTTTCGAACCGGAGGGTCGAAGTTGCATCCAAACCCGATGGCGGAAAAAAACAATCTGAGGATGGAGTCGATGCCCATGCGCACTATTGTCCAAAGGAGGAGTCACCTATCACATGACTACAAAGACTTCTTCGAAGACAACAACAAAGTGCAAGCATCCGAGCCCAACACCAGATGGCGATCTAATGCACAGTGTGAGCTCTGCAGCTCACATGCCTCGAACATAGTGTTATTGGTTCAACGGTAAGTACTTTGTTGTGGGACTTGGTATTCTGGGGTTAGACTCAGGGGTCCACCAGGGTCAAGGATGCACTCTTGTTACACCCTCAGCGGCACTAGGGCGGCCGGGTGCAGAGTGCTGAGGCCCAATGTTATCCAATGGGGGATACGGGGCCTCCGGTTGGTGGCTGCTGACGAGCAGGCCACTGGGTTGTGGGAGCAAAGCTCCTGGACTTAAGCTCAGGGCAAATGGGGGTTTAGGCCAGCACAAAAGATGCACCCTCAGCGGCACTGGGGCGGCTGGGTGCAGAGTGCTGTTTTGGCGTCGGAAGCCCTGTAGCTTTCAATGTGGAGTCTCCGGTTTGCAAAAGCACTGCAGGCTCGGGGACGAAGGTCTTGTGGTTGCGACCACCATTTGGAGAGGTAAGTTGGGATCTTGGGGGTTGGTTAGGCACCGTCGGTTGGGCCACTCAAGGCCGCGGGGCGTCGGGTGCAGGGGTGCCTTTTAGGGTCGGATCTTCTTACCAGCTCCTGGTCGCGGTTGGGGGGGACCTTCCGGTTTGAGGCTGCAGGCATCGGCATGAGGCTTGAGGCAGGTCAGGGGTCGCTGGATCTCGGGTCAGGATCGCCGGGGAGACCTCCTCTTGGTGTTGGGCAACGCTAACTCGGGCCGTGGGCGTCGGGTGCAGAGTGGAGCAAACTCGCGGATCCTTGCAGAGCTGGAGTCTGTTGTTTGAACAAATCCGGTGTTCACAGGAGA
This sequence comes from Calotriton arnoldi, assembly GCA_963921515.1. NCBI lineage: Eukaryota > Metazoa > Chordata > Amphibia > Caudata > Salamandridae > Calotriton > Calotriton arnoldi. Next base: position 391,173 of record CAWUFW010010704.1, read on the forward strand.
CAGTCTGTGGGATTGAAGGCAGGCAGGTCCTCTGGGTTTCTTGAGGTTGCTGGCTTCAGGACACACCGGGATTTCGCTGGAGCAGGTTCGAGGTGGGGACAGACCGGTAGGGCTGAGGCCAAGTCAGTGGGCGTCCTCCTCTTGTTAGCTTCGGCACGGCTGTTCGGTCCTTCTTTTCTTCTTGTAGTTTCTAGTCTGAGGAAGCAAGGTTCAGGGGTGCCCCTAAATACTAGATTTAGGGGTGTTACAGGTAGGTAAAAAGGTTGGGACCAATGGGTCCCTTCCCTGGGGTGGGTATACCCCCTGTTATGCCACCCTCCAGTGGGAGGGCATAAGCATTTCCCTGGTTGGCTGGGTCCCCCCATATGCAAGATGGCAGGGACAGAGTTGTGCTTCACCTCGCCTCCCCCACCTGAGGGGTGGAGTTGGCAGAGGTGGGCACACCTCTCTTCCTCACTTGTTTTCCCCGCCCAAAGTGGGGGTCAGAACCAGTGGGGACCAGTTGCTGAAAGCAGCAAGTGGCCTTGGGAAGCTCACAAAGGCGGCAAGCCTTTGAAGCTTGCCCTTCGTGGACCCTGCCCATCCTGGGGGAGGAGGCTTGGCACCTTGTCCCAGGATGTGCATTGTTTCAGGCCCCCCGAGAGCAGCAGACTCTCGACCCAGGGGTCCAGAAACAGGTCTGGTGGTGGCAGCTGAAAGCAACCACTCAGCCTGGTCACTTATGGTGGGTTGTTTTTCAGGGGGCATCTCTAAGATGCCCTCTGTGTGCATTTTTCATTAAATCCCACACTGGCATCAGTGTGGGTTTAATGTGCTGAGAAGTTTGATACCAAACCTCTCAGTTTCCAGTGTAGCCATTATGGTGCTGCGGAGTTCATAATGACAAACTCCCAGCACCATATACTCTTAATGGCAGCACTGCACTTACAATGTCTAAGAATGGACTTAGACGCTGTAGGGGTACAGGGCTCATGCACCTGTACCCTCACCACTGGTATAGTGCACCCAGCTAGAGGGGTGACTGATCTATGCCAGGGCAGTGGGTTGTAGGCATTGCACACAGGGATGTGTGCCATGTCGACTCTTCACTTTGTTCTGCACCAAAACACGCAGCCTGCAAAGGCAGTGTGCGAGTGTAAAGGTACAGGGCCTCTAAGGGTGGCACAATAAGTGCTGCAGCCCTTAGAGGTCTTCCCTGGTCACAGTGCCCTGGGTACCTGTGGTACCATTTACCAGGGGCTGGCCTGTGGCCAGAGATGCAAATTGGGTTTTGTTTTCAATGCAGTTTTAGGGGAAGAACATAGGCCCTGGGTACCTGATTGGCAGGAGCCCAGGGCACACTCAGTCAAAGCACATCACCAATTCAGCAAAAAGTGGGGGCAACCATGCAGAAAGAGGGCACTTTCTCACAGTATTTAAATAATGCCATAGGCTATAATGGCCTAGAGCCATGTTATACATAGCCTATCTATGTCCTTTTTAAAAACAAAAAAGGACTAAACGTTGAATGTAGCCAATCAGCTGCTAGCACCCTCTAGAACCTTCCCAAGCAGAGGCAGTTTCCTTCAGATTTTCCCAGCACAAGTGAGAAGTGAATATCTTATTGAATAACAAGGAAACAGCGTCTACGGGGAGGAGGGTGGGTGCATGTGAATCTATGAAAGATAACAATACTGGATAACCGTAGTTACAGGTAAGTAACTCATTTTCTTATCCAGTATTGCGGTATCTTCCATAGATTTACATGCCTTTTTGTATAAGTTCGAAAAATTACCAGATAACATAACTTGCCATACACTTTACTTTAGTAATGTGTCACTTCAAGAAGAACATGAAAGCATATGAAAATAGCAAGAGAACAAAAGACTTCCTCTAATTACTACAAGAAGCTTACCTTAATGGAAAAGATGACGGAGCACCGCCTGGCCCACTGCCGCATCTGCATCCTGCGTGGATTCCAAGCAGTTGTGCTGCGTGAAGGTATGCGTGGTCCTCCAGGTTGCAGCACGACAGATTTTCTCCAGGGTCACTCCAGCGAAGAGGGCAGCTGATGTGGCAACTTCTCTGGTAGAGTGAGCCTTCGCTGTCCTTTCCAAGGGCTTGTTAGCTTTGATATGACAGAACTGTATCGCAGCCGAAATCCATCCTGCGATAGTGGCCTTTGTTATTGCAGTCCCCTCTCTGCCTTGGCCATATGCAACTAACAATTGATCAGTTTTTCGAATGTCCTTCGTTCTCTGAAGGTAGAATTTCAAGCAACGTTTGACGTCCAATGTATGCAGTGTTCGTTCTGCAGGCGTGGATGGCTGTGGAAAGAATGACCGGAGTATCACCAGTTCGTTGAGATGGAATGGTGACGGCACTTTAGGAATAAATGTGGGATTAGTCCTTAAAATCACAGCGTCCTCCTTAAATATTAATGATGAAAGCTTGAATCGCGCTTACCCTTCGGCTGAAGTAAGGGCGAGCAAAAGAGCAACTTTCCAAGTTAGATATTTCAGTTCAGCTTTATGAATGGGCTCGAATGGTCTTCTCATAAGTTGTGCAAGTACCACATTGAGGTTCCATTCCGGTGGAGGTGCTCGCACTGGAGGAAAGGTACGGAATAGTCCCTTCATGAATTGCTTTATTAGGCTTGAGGCACATAGAGAAGTGGTGCTGGAAGCTCTTCTATAACAAGAGATGGAAGCCAGATGCACCTTAATTGAAGAGAAAGCTAAACCAGATCTTGCCAAGGAAAAGAGATATGGTAAAATCTGTTGCGGGGATACTTCAAATTAATGCAGACCATTTCGTTGGCACCAAAAGCAAAATCTTCTCAATTTCATCTTGTACATTTTATTGGTACTTTCCGCCCTAGATTTTGAGAGGATGTCTCTACATTCCTGCGGAATATTCATGCTCCTAAATTCCAGTAACTCAGGAGCCAGGCATGCAAGTGCAGAGACTCCGGGTTAGGATGGCACACCTGCCTTGTCAGTAATGAAGGGGATATCTGTAGACGTATGGGTCTGGCTTCCGAGAGATGAAGCAGCTCCGGGAACCAATGCTGTCTGGGCCATCTGTGCGCAATGAGAATTAAGCAGCATCTTTCCAGTTTCATCTTGGTCAGTACTCTGGGAATCAATGAGATGGGGGTAAAGACGTAGGCATATATCCCTGACCATTGCATCGAAAGGGCATTGCCCTGAGACCCCGGGAGAGGGAACCTGCTGGCATAAGACCGGCATTTGGCGTTGTTGTCTGTTGCAAACAGATCCAGGTTTGGTTTTCACCCACAACACAAATACTTTGTTCAGCTGAGTTTGGCTGAGTTCCCATTCGTGGTAATTGTCTGTAGCTCAGCTGAGAGCATCTGCTAGCATGTTGTGAAGGCCCGGGACATGCTCGGCCTTGAGAGAAATTTCCTGCTATGTGGCCCAATTCCATAGTTCTTGTACTTCCAGAGAAAGTGTAAGATATTTGGTTCCTCCCTGTTTGTTTATGTAGAACATACTGGTCGTATTGTCCGTACGGACCAGTATGGAGGCGCCTGCTATTCTTGGTAGAAAATCCTGTAATGAGAGGAATATAGCTTTTAGTTCCAGGCTGTCGATATGACATTGCTTTTGAGAACTGGACCATCTGCCCTGGATTCGGAGATCCTGCAAATGACCTCCCCAGCCTTCCATGGAGGCATCTGTCGTTAGTCCGGAATCTCTTGTAAGAAAGTCAGACCCTTGGACAGATGTGGCTTGTGACACCACCATCGCATTGCCGCTTTCATTGTCGAGGTTATAAGAATGATGTCTTCGAAGGATCCCGATGCTTGTAGCACCTGCTTTTAAAGCTCTTCCTGCAAAGGTCTCATTTTTAGCCTAGCTAAAGGTACAAGTCGATTGCTGAAGAACACATCCCTAGGAGCGACTTGTACCCTGTCACTGAAATGGACTTTCTTTTTGCAATTGTCATAGCCAGCTGTTGTAGACGTATCTGCTGTTCGTCCGACAGGAAGGTCTTGCATTGAATTGTGTCCAGCCTGGCTCCCAGAAATGGAGCTATTTGACTGGGAAGAAAAAAGGACTTTTTGATGTTCACTGTTAATCCTAGACTGCTGAAATGTTGGAGGCAAGCATCTGTGGTCTTGACCGCGTGGTCTTGGCCGCTTGGTCTACGGTTGGTGCTTTCAGAAGCCAATAGTCCAAGTAGGGGAACACTTGGTGACCTTGAGAACGCAGAGCCGCGGCCACAGGTGCGAGGCATTTTGTAAATATCCTGGGCGCAGACTTGACGCCGAAAGGAAGAACTTTGAATTGATAGTGGGTACCAGCCACCGTGAATCTGAGGAATTTTCGGTGTTTCCAATGTATGGGTATGTGGAAGTATGCGTCTTCTAGTTCGATTGAAGTCATAACGTCCCCTTTGTTGAGTCGAGGCAGGATCTCGGCTAAGGTCACCATCCTGAAAGTTTATTTTTTCAGGTACTTGTTTGGGCTCCTGAGACGCAGTATTGGTCTCCACTCCCCTAATTTCTTCCTTATCAAGAAAAAATGGGAATAAAAACCTTGGTTCTTTTGCAGAGGTGGAACTTCCTCGATTGCACCTTTTGAGAGCATAGACTTTACTTCCTTGTGCAGTAAGTGAAGACGAGGGGGAGGGGCTCCCTTGGGTGGAGAAGTTGCGAGGTTTGATTGTGAACTCCAGCGTATGACCAAAGGCAATTAGATCTAACACCCATTGGACTGACGTTCTACTTTTCCATTGCTGGTAAAAATTGCAAATCTTCGCACCCACTGGAAGGATGAGGAAGAGGGAAGCTGGTACCCAGCGTTGTTCATGGTTTCCTTCCGTTGTCCCGCCCTTGAGACTGTGTTCTCTTGCGGGCGCCTTGACTAGAGAAACCAGCTGTGGCCGATTGGCGGTAGGTTGATAAGTCTGCCTATATTGAGCCTGATAGGGCTGGTATTGTTGTGGTCTTTGATAATTTCCTCTGTATGCGTAAAAAACGTGTCCTTTTGCACCCCTGAAGGGCAATTTCCTGTACTGGAGGGTGGTTAATGACTTCGCTGTGTCAGTCTCTTTTTTGATGGAAAGCACTGCATCATCAATATGCTTGCCAAATAATGACTCTCCGTCGAAAGCCATGTCCAAGGTTTTTGTTTGGACTTCTGGCCTGAAAGTAGTGGCCTTCAACCATCCCCGGCGTCTCAACACTGCTGCGTTAGCCAGCTGGCGGAAACCCGTGTTCGCTATGTCCATAGCACAATCAATTGTCTCAGAGGCTGCTCTTTCACCCTCTACCAGGATCTTCCTCGCCTCATGTTTCCTGTCCTCATGGATGAGGTCTAAAAAGGCTGCCATATCAGACCACATCTGTCGGTCGTAGCGGCTGATAATAGCCAAAGCGTTAGCTGCCCGGATGGTAACGGCAGTCATGGCTGAGAAACGCTTGGGCATGATGTCCAATTTGCGTCCCTCCTTGTCCTGAGGAGTCGAGATTGGGGTAGCCGGATTCTTTGACCTCCTCTGAGCTGCCTGCGAGATGACTAAACCGGCTTAGTGTGACCCGTAAGACAAGAAGGTGCATCTTCAGGGGCCCGGTACTTTTTGTCTATTCGAGGGAGCACTGGTGTTACAGTAGCCGGTGTCTTCATTATCTTTACTCCCTCCTGCCATATATAATCTATTATAGGGATCGTGCGAATAGATTTTCTGGCTTGCTCCTTAAAATCATACAGAAAGCAATCTGTATGCTGTACAGCAATGTGGAGATGAAATCTGTTGGATGCTCTCTCCATCAAGTTGTGGAACCCCCCTGATATCTTCTGGAGGCAAATCAGCTGGATGATGTGCCGGAGGAGAAGGTGCAGGGATGATATAGTCATCCCAAGGATCTGTCGGCGGGTGCGGTTCCGGGATCTCTCCTTCCTTTCTCTCGTCCCTTGAAGAAGAGGGATTGTCCTCAGCTGACTGCGCTGAAGGGCGTGGTACCATAGGTATTGCTGGTTGAAATAAAGCTGGCGTTGCTGGAGGCTGAGGTTGATGTTCCAGTGGGTCACCATGAACCTCCTGGGGAGGAAATCTTCTCCTGTAGTCAGCTAACATTTCTTGGAGATCATTTACTAAAGACGGTGGTAAATGTGCCATTTCGCTAGATCGAGGTTCGGGAGAATAAGCATAAGGTTGAAAATGGCGTTGAGGCACTAGATATGGTTGGTAATAGTGCTGCTGTTGCTCATCCTCATGCTGGTCCTCTTCATCCTGGCATTTAACATGCAATTCGGACGGGCTATGTGCCACTCCATATATGCCATTGTCATCTTCCTCCTCATCTTCTGACTGTTGGAAGTCTAGCAAGTGTGAAGGCGGCAGAGGAGAACTCTTTGTAAAAGATGAAGCATCCAGGTGGAAAAAGGTCTTTTTTACTCTCACACTGACAGTCGTCGACTGTGGCGTTGACTGCACCAATAACGCTGAAGAGGGAATATTCGTCGTCGTTGGAATTACAGTCGACGGTGCCATCGTTGGCAACGTCGTCGACGGGATGTTCGTCGACGGGGCCTTCGTCGACGGGGCCTTCGTCGACGGGGCCTTCGTCGACGGGATCTTCGTCACCTTTGTCGACTGGCGCTCTTTGATGGGACACTCGTCGACAGCGCCTTCTTCATCGACGATGTTTTCGCCACCAGGGACGTCGACGGAATAGACATTGACGATGAAACTCTCGTCGACAGTATGGGACCAGAAATGGCCAACGTCGTCACTGTTCCTTCCTCTTTGCAGAATCAGTAGAAAAGGCTCTATGAAGCTCCTTTTCCTTTCCCACAGGAGATGTGGAGACGGAAGTAGTAGGCTCTGAGGAGACTAAGTTTTTTCTCCTTCTTATGGCCTTTGCTCTCCTGGGAAGGTTTGAGGTGTTTCCTACCTTCACCAGGGGTATCATCCACTGACCTGGCTCTCGTGGAGTCTGGACGAGACATCACTATCTTCATCAGAAGACTTCAGTTGCTTGGTGCACTGGAGCCACAGAAGCAGCCTCCCTTCTCTGTCCCTCAGAGTCTTAGAAGAGAAGGTCCGGCAGATCTTGCTTTGTCTTACCTCATGAGAGGGATGAAGACCATAAATACAATCTTTATGTGGGTCATCCACATGGACTCTCTTCCTGCCACAGGTCTTGCATGGGCGGAAGAGGCCTTTCTTATCTGACATGATGAGAAAAGAACAACCTTCAGAAAAAGATCCAGAAAGAAACAGTAGAACTCAGGGAGACTCCCTAAACACACGACGTGCGGTGAAAATCTAAGGGAAACTGCCTCTGCTGGGAAGGTTCTAGAGGGTGCTAGCAGCTGATTGGCTACATTCAACGTTTAGTCCTTAAAAAAAAAAAAAAAAAAAAAAAGGACATAGATAGGCTATGTATAACATGGCTTTAGGCCATTATAGCCTATGGCATTATTTAAATACTGCTTGATTATGTTACTGTGGGACTCCCATCTCAACGACAGGGAATTATTCAGGCATGTGAATCTATGAAAGATACCCCATTACTAGATAAAGAAAATGTATCTCTGTAATCTTAGTTGTTAGTCACTGTAATCATCACTGAATTCACTAAAAATGAATAGTTCCACATGTGAGCAGGATCTCAGAACACCTAAAAAAAGAATACATTTGTCTTTATATTTATCTTAAATTACAAACCCATGTCTGCGTAATGGCACATTTTCCATTTTCTTTTATAAAAGGATAGTCATTTAAACAAAAGCATTGAATTAACAGCAACCAGTTCGCTTTCCGCAATGCTGCCCTTTTTCAAAATGGAAAAAAATGAATGCAAAAGTCAGATAGGCAATAAAGCCTTACCTAGAAAGAAAAACTGGTCTGTTCTTTTAGGATTCAGGTTTCAGCCTGTTTTCCAGCCAGCAAGATTGCTCAGTTAGTTAATCTTTGCCACTAATACCTGCACTGTTCTAGAGGTCATAGGTCTGTGTTCCAGCAAAGAAAACTCAGCCCTCTCCATTCATTCGCAATCAGCGAATTAACTGGGATTAAACAGGGTAATAGTAGTACCTGTAATTTACAAAAATGCAATAGGAGCATTATTCCTGCAGTTTATTTTAGAACATGAACAACTTTTATAATTTACGAAACTTTCTTCTCTGGGTTCATCAGGGGAGCGCAGGGTGTCCATGGGTTCAGTGAGGATTCTCATGATGGATTACAAGTATAATTTCCTTCACCGTGGGATCTTCATTGATATTTATGACCAATGACTAGTAGAGCAAGCTCATGCTAAATTCCACAGAGAAATTGAATAACCAAAGACATGAGCTGTTACACAGAGATCTCTGCTCTTGAATGCATTGGTACTGCACCAAGAACGTTGGCAGTAGGCGGTTGTAAAACTGCATTTGATCACCAGGAAGCAGCTTTGCAAATATCAGCAAAAAAGGAAATATTGACGGCGAGCCAAAGTAGCAGTTTCCCTATCTATCAGGCTGAGGCTTAGGTCGCCACATGAGGGATCTATTAGCATTTGGTAGCACTCCATTACACAGCATTAAGCAGGATATAAATCAAGAGACTCTAGACTGTTTTAGGGTCATCATTCCTATAAAGATTGAAACATGTTGCATTTTAGAACATCTTTCATTTTGTCCAAGTAATAATAAAAAAGTATTGTTTGTTAGACAATATAATGTCCATTCAAACATACACAAATACAGTTACTAACAGAACATGTTAGGAGCGAACAACTGATTTTAAAAATGACACTAAACTATAATTATTTCAAGACTGAATATCTACATGATGCAAGTAGAGAAATGAATTGTTGGGCAATAGAGGAAGTGAATACTTAGCTCTCACTGTATCAACTTCCAGACAAATTAGCAGTATATGTTCCAATGCATCCAGTAATGAGGATGCATCTCATGCCTAAACCTAACCTTGCCATTGACAGTAAACCGTGGGATTGAACATGAATGGTTGAACTCATTTTGCGCTCTTATTTGTACTAATACAGTCAACGTCAAACATTATGTAGCCAACTTTCAATGTCAGCTTATTTTGAGCCTGATTAGATACAAGAGGGAGCGTATTCAAGATCTAACATACACACATTTTTCACATTTGCCTAATTATTATCACTTTTACAAAAAGATTTCAGGCAGTCAAGCAACTGAGGTTTCTTCAGTCATGAGCCAACAAGGAAAATTCAGCTCCTGCACCTGAGAGCCCAAAAAAAGCTTCTGAGCATGAATTCTAATTGATACCCTCAATACTTGCTGACACAGAAAGACCCAAGGGCCATTTGCACATAGCCATTCAAATTTTTCAAAATATAGCACTTGTTGAAGAATTAACGCCACAGAACCATAGGTGGTCCTAGAAGCAAATTTATACTTATAGATCTCAGCAATGGGTTTGACTGAGAGCCCTCCACACTGAAAGTTGAACTTCCCTATTCCACTTATAGTTTGGAGGGCACCCTTTGATGAATGGGTTTTCCAACTAAAATCATTACCGAAAAAAGACTTAAATATATATACTGTTCTATCGATACCTGAACAGGTTTTTTTTTTTTTAAATTTCCAATCATTATACTAAGGGGCCGATTACGATGTCGTTCAGAAAGGCTCCAAATGGGATTCTGTATTGCAGAATCCGATTCGGAACTCTTGTTTCCGAACGAATCATACACATTTCCCAACGACCGATTACAATGCCCGGAAACCGTTCGGGCAGTCCGAATCGGTTCCAAAAGGCATTCGGACAGTCAGAGCCTTTCGGAGCTGAATCGTACAGCTCTATGGACACGGTTTCCGAATGAGCAAGGTTCATGACCGATTCGGACAGCTGTTCCTAGTCGGTTTGCCCGACACAAAACGGCTGTCAGAATCTGTCTTTGGGGGCCCGTTGAGGGCCCCCCTTCATCTGGAGGCGTTTGATTGTGGCACATGGGGGTACCCAAGGGACCCCTCTTCCCAACCATGAACAATGTGGCAGGCACCATGGGGTGCCCGCCACAGGGTGCAAGGTTTACCCCAACCACCCCTTTTTCAATGGGAGCTTGTGGTCTCGTTCGGAACACAGGCTCCCATTTTCTAGTCCGACCGAACGATGTTGGGAAGCATCGTAATCGGTTGTTCGGACTCGCAGGACCCGATTTGTTCGGAAACAATTCTGAGACGGATTCGTTCTGAACAGTTTCCGAACGACATTGTAATCGGCCCCTAAGTATTTATAAGACATTAATAGTTGGGAGTCCGGAGACGATGCTGGGCTCTGACCGGGAGGTCCCATGGAGATAGCACTGATTTGGAACTCATGGGGCTTGTGGTAGTGATATTCAAATGTTGACAATGTATTATCCGACTAAATGGAGGGGTCCACCGCCGTCGCCACGACTTGCCCTGCTAACCGTTTTAGGATAGCTTCTTGTTTTTGTTCTGGGCGACAGATGCTTCGGGTTTGGAAGTATAGGGTGGGGGGTGTTGGGAGGGGTTCGGGGAGAGGGGGGGGCCGTTGCCCTCCGTTTTTTGTCTAGTTTGACTCAGTTGAGTCACTGTATGCAGCTTTGCATACGTTGTTGTTTTTTGTTTTCCATGACAGCCCACTGCACACACGTACCATCTTCACCAACGGGAGGTACACAGCCAGGCACCAGCCCCGTCCTTCTCTTTTAGCCATGTTGCGTCCTCTTGCCCAAAGCCTAGATCTCCCCCGGCCCTTCCCACTTCGCGTCAGCCACTCCCCAGATGCACATACAAAGTAGGTCCCTCCAGATCCAGTCATGGATCGTCAATGGATTGTTAGACCGCATTAAACGCACTGCCGTCCTTAGGAACGCTCAGTGTCAATCCCCCAACGTCCTCCTCCTGCAAGAGACACACCTCCTGGGAACCCAATGCTCCTTCCTTGCCCGGCATGGGTTCGACAGGGTCTGGCACTCGGGTTTCGCGCGGGGCTCCAGAGGGGTGGCTATACTGATCCGGCGCGGGCTCCCCTTCACACCTCTGCATGTCTCGACCGACACACAGGGGCGCTACGTGTCCCTCTCCGGTAGGCTCGAGGGAAAGGTCTTTAACTTCCTCTCAGTATATATTCCCCCTGCCACACTCCCCTCTACCCTCCACTGCCTTACTGAGGTGATCTCCGCCCTGCCCCACGGCCACACCATAATCGGAGGGGACTTTAACGCGGTTCTGCAGCCAACCCTCGATGCCACGGGGAACCCCTCCTCTTCACGCCTCACCTGTTCAAAACGACTCTCGGACTGGTCATCTGCACTCGGGCTTTATGACGCCTGGAGGCTCTGGCACCCCCGGGGGAAACAGTACACTCACACTTCCGCGGCCCACCACACCCACTCCCGTATTGATTTGCTTCTTCTTCCCGTCACCGACTGCCAACTGGTCTCCGGTGTTTCTATCCTCCCACGGGGAATTTCGGATCACTCCGCTATTTCTCTCCGCTTTGGTGCTTCTTCCGGAGGGACGCGCTCGGTTTGGAGGTTTAATGCGTGGTTTCTGCAGGACGCAGGAATCAGGGATGCGCTCGAGAGAGTTGAGGCACTACTTTTTGGCTAATACGGGATCGGTTCCCTCCGTGGGCACACTGTGGGAAGCCGGCAAAGCCACCGTACGAGGGGTGGCCAGAGGCCTAGTCCACTCGAAACGGGCGGAACAAACCGCTCGCTTGACTCAGCTCGAAGCGCAAGCCACACGGCTGGAGACGACCTCTGGTGATGCGGAGGATGCCCACTCGGATAGACGACTTGCCCTGCTTCGCAAGGAGATTCGCCAGATCTCCCTTGACCCGGCCAAGGCGCTATGGTGCTCTTCTGTGGACCGGGTCTATGGGTGGGGAGACAAAAACGGTAAACTGCTTCATAACCTGGTCTCCTTCCCCAGAGCTAATAGAATTATCCCTGAAGTCCGGGATGATACCGGTACCCGCCATTGTACCTCTTCGGCCATTGCCCAGGCCTTCGCGGGTACTATGCCCAGCTCTACTCGGCTCGACCCCCCACGACATCTTTGGCTGGCCTATTGGAACGAGCGGAGGTCCGACTCCCCTGCCTCTCCCAATCCATCTCGACGGATCTTGACCTGCCCTTTACTCCGCAAGAGATCCAGGGCGCTATTTCCTTGTTACATTCCAGGAAGACGCCGGGGCCTGATGGATTTCCGCAGGAATACTTTGCGACATATCGGGACCTGTTGGTTCCTCCTCTCGCTGACCTCTTCCAACACGTGGTTAAAACGGGGTCCTTCCCTCCGGAGACTGACGTGGCCACCATCGTGGTCATCCCAAAGACTCAGCCACCCTCTCTCTCTTGCACGGATTACCGCCCAATTTCCCTTGGCTAGCTCAACGTCTTCGCCCCTTGCTACATGACTTGATCCACCCCGATCAATGCGGCTTTATGCCTGCCCGTGGCACCCGATACTGCATACGCCGCCTCCATCTGGCCCTAGCCCATCGCCACCGGCTCACCCCATACCTAGCCCTACTGCTAATAGATTTCGAGAAGGCTTTCGATACGGTCGACTGGTCCTACCTGGGGGATGTTCTGACCGAGATGGGCTTCAGCCCCCGCTTTCGGTGCTTCATTCAGGTCCTGTACTCGAGCCCTCAAGCAAGGGTCCTGACTAATGGTGCCTTCTCTGAGGCGTTCCCCATCCGAAGAGGCACTCGCCAAGGCTGTCCTCTTTCACCACTTTTATTCACACTGGCAATGGAGCCGTTGGCGTGCCTCATATGCACTGACCCCCAGATCCGAGGGTGGTCTTGGGACCCCCATCAGACCGACAAAATCGCCTTATACGCGGATGACGTTCTGCTTTTCTTGGCTGACCCGGAGAACTCCGGCCCACGCTGTCTGGAGGTGCTCCGGTCCTTTGAGGAGGTCTCGGGCCTACGACTCAACCCGACGAAGTCCACTTTGGTCCCCCTTCATCCCTCGCGATCCTGCTTTGACTGGCAGTCTACAATCCCCCTGCGGAGACAATCATTTAAATATCTGGGGATTTGGATAACCCTGCTCCTTGAACTGGAATGGGCTCTCAACCTTACCCCCCTGGTCACGAAAGCCAAATCCGATCTCAAACGTTGGCAGTCCCTCCCGCTTAACCCCCTCGGCAGAGGGGCACTTTTTAAAATGATGATCCTTCCCCGCTTTTTATACATTTTACAGAACATTACTTTTCATCTCCCAGGTAGTTGGTTTCGCGAGTTTGATGGGGTAATTACCAAGTTTCTGTGGGGAATGGCAGACCACGTATGGCCCTAGCCCGCTGTCGGATACCTCCCTTTGATGGGGGTATGGGGATGACCAACCTCCATCTCTACTACCTGGCCACCCGGCTTATTGTCATCTATGACTGGTTTGCTGGGGGCTGGTCTGATCCGGCTTACTGGACCGAGCTCGGGACTATGGACTTCCCTCAGCTTCAGGCCTACCTGTACGGATCCCCTATCCCACAGACTATCCCAACCATCACCAGAGCGGTTCTAACGGCCTGGCGCTCGGCCCTGCGCTACACACAATGGGACAAGAAACTCACCCAACACGCACCTCTGTGGCACGGCACTTGGCTACTTGAAGTATCGGCTCTCCGAGGGTTTCAACAATGGGACCGGATCGGGATTACACTTCTCGGGGATGTCTGGGTTGGTGATTACATCCGGGCCTTTTAGGATCTGCAGCAGCGCCACTCCCTTTACCCGACACAGTTTTACAAATATTTGCAACTCCGCCACGCCCTCCATACACAAGTCCCACCCAGTACCTCACTCCCCGAATTCAACTCGCTCGAGGCGCAGGTCATGATGGGCGACTAGGGGAAAGGGGGAGTGTCACGGATCTATCGTTCACTGGTGAACAACGGCCCTGCCACTTTAGATACGCTGCGAGCTCGTTGGGAGGGATGGGTGGGTCCCCTAGAAGAAGCAGACTGGCAAGACGCCCTAATGGCTCCCAAAACTCTAACTACCTCCTCTAAATTACGCCTTATCCAACTCTACTACCTTCACACAGCATACCTGACTCCGGTACACCTACAGAAGGCGGGCCTGCGCCCCTTACCCGACTGTACCCGTTGTGGCCACGCACCGGCCGATTTTTACCACATGGTCTGGCAATGTCCCGGTCTCACCTCCTTCTGGACGGGTGTAGAGTCTGAACTTACACACACTTTGGGCTGGCAGGTCCCCCACGACCCCCTGCGTCTCCTCCTGGGGGTCTTCGACGGTTTGGACGGCTCTCGGGCTGACAAGCGTTTCTTGGGTACGGCAGTGGCGGTTGCCAAGCGGGACATCGCCACTGCCTGGTCCCAAGCTAAACCTCCTACTGTTCGTAAATGGCGCAGGGGGGTGGACTGGTGCGGGGCCCAAGAGGAGCCCCTTTTTGAGGCCAGAGGGTGTCCCGAAAAGTTTGAGAAGATATGGGGCAAACGGTTAAATCTATTGTTTTGAATTTTGTGTCCGTTTTCCTTTTCCACGGCTGCTCTTCCCCCCTGCAGGAAACATTGCGTTTATGGGTGGTCTCCTTGGCTCACGCCTCCTGTTGTCTGCTGATGATGGTCTTTGCTATATTGTACACTCCTTGGCTGTCTTCATATGTCCTTGGTGTTAAAAATGTTAATAAAATTGATTATCAAAAAAAAAAGACATCAATAGTTAGGTGGGTTTTCCTACAGTAAAGAGCCATCTCACACAATAGCCTTTTAATGCTAAAGGGATATGAGCATTATTAAACAGCCCTCTTCAGAGCATTCAGGATTGTCTATGCTGGAGTACAAGAAAATTGCGTTATGCAAACAGAATGATGAATATGCAAGTTTGAATTGACTTGTGTGGAAAGCCTGGCAAGTTCGGAATAGGACCATAGCCTTATGAAAGTGTCATTTGAACAAAGATTCTAGATTTCACAAACCGCAACAGCTGAAGAAGACTGCTGGGGCAAGTTGGTAGCACAAAGTTTTAAAACAACTATCACCATCGCTGTGCTGCACAGAGCACGAAGACCCGAAGCACAGAGTTGCACTCGAGTTCACCGAGCACAGGAGGTCTGTAGGAGGGATGCTGGGAAACTCAAAAAGGAAAGTTATCGACCCAGGAAGGATTCACCTGCGACAGTGACAACGGGAGACTGGTAGCATTATTCAAAAACAAAAGGTACCCCCTGAAAATAATTAAAGGTATGGGAGAAGGGGGAAAAAACAGCAGAATAAGCTAAGCGGGACTCCCACCTGACCTATGCAAATTTAACATGCGCTGTGATTTGCTCCAAGGGCTGCCCTTTGCGAAGAATGTTAAAAGATGCAATAATTTCACATTTATTTAGATATTCATTTGTATTGTCATTTTTTAGAGTAATATAAATACATTTCTTTTGTAATCATGTGTACACGTCAGTTTATATATAGCACTACAGTTCAACAATTCCTACATTATACAAAACGAAACTACATTTGAGCCCATACTCTACCTCACATCACAACCCATCATACAAAGCTCCCGCATACATACCTCACACACATCCAATGCCCAGCTTTGAATAGCATGCACTGCTGGGATCATGGGAAGAGCCCTTCACTAATGCCCATGGTTGTGCTGCCTGCTGGGGTCATGGGAAGAGCCCTTCACTAATGCCCATGGTTGTGCTGCCTGCTGGGGTCATGGGAAGAGCCCTTCACTAATGCCCATGGTTGTGCTGCCTGCTGGGATCATGGGAAGAGCCCTTCACTAATGCCCATGGTTGTGCTGCCTGCTGGGGTCATGGGAAGAGCCCTTCACTAATGCCCATGGTTGTGCTGCACTGCTGGGGTCATGGGAAGAGCCCTTCACTAATGCCCATGGTTGTGCTGCCTGCTGGGATCATGGGAAGAGCCCTTCACTAATGCCCATGGTTGTGCTGCCTGCTGGGATCATGGGAAGAGCCCTTCACTAATGCCCATGGTTGTGCTGCCTGCTGGGGTCATGGGAAGAGCCCTTCACTAATGCCCATGGTTGTGCTGCCTGCTGGGGTCATGGGAAGAGCCCTTCACTAATGCCCATGGTTGTGCTGCCTGCTGGGATCATGGGAAGAGCCCTTCACTAATGCCCATGGTTGTGCTGCCTGCTGGGGTCATGGGAAGAGCCCTTCACTAATGCCCATGGTTGTGCTGCCTGCTGGGATCATGGGAAGAGCCCTTCACTAATGCCCATGGTTGTGCTGCCTGCTGGGGTCGTGGGAAGAGCCCTTCACTAATGCCCATGGTTGTGCTGCCTGCTGGGGTCATGGGAAGAGCCCTTCACTAATGCCCATGGTTGTGCTGCCTGCTGGGGTCATGGGAAGAGCCCTTCACTAATGCCCATGGTTGTGCTGCCTGCTGGGATCATGGGAAGAGCCCTTCACTAATGCCCATGGTTGTGCTGCCTGCTGGGATCATGGGAAGAGCCCTTCACTAATGCCCATGGTTGTGCTGCCTGCTGGGATCATGGGAAGAGCCCTTCACTAATGCCCATGGTTGTGCTGCCTGCTGGGGTCATGGGAAGAGCCCTTCACTAATGCCCATGGTTGTGCTGCCTGCTGGGATCATGGGAAGAGCCCTTCACTAATGCCCATGGTTGTGCTGCCTGCTGGGATCATGGGAAGAGCCCTTCACTAATGCCCATGGTTGTGCTGCCTGCTGGGGTCATGGGAAGAGCCCTTCACTAATGCCCATGGTTGTGCTGCCTGCTGGGATCATGGGAAGAGCCCTTCACTAATGCCCATGGTTGTGCTGCCTGCTGGGATCATGGGAAGAGCCCTTCACTAATGCCCATGGTTGTGCTGCCTGCTGGGGTCATGGGAAGAGCCCTTCACTAATGCCCATGGTTGTGCTGCCTGCTGGGATCATGGGAAGAGCCCTTCACTAATGCCCATGGTTGTGCTGCCTGCTGGGGTCATGGGAAGAGCCCTTCACTAATGCCCATGGTTGTGCTGCCTGCTGGGATCATGGGAAGAGCCCTTCACTAATGCCCATGGTTGTGCTGCCTGCTGGGGTCATGGGAAGAGCCCTTCACTAATGCCCATGGTTGTGCTGCCTGCTGGGGTCATGGGAAGAGCCCTTCACTAATGCCCATGGTTGTGCTGCCTGCTGGGGTCATGGGAAGAGCCCTTCACTAATGCCCATGGTTGTGCTGCCTGCTGGGATCATGGGAAGAGCCCTTCACTAATGCCCATGGTTGTGCTGCCTGCTGGGATCATGGGAAGAGCCCTTCACTAATGCCCATGGTTGTGCTGCCTGCTGGGTTCATGGGAAGAGCCCTTCACTAATGCCCATGGTTGTGCTGCCTGCTGGGGTCATGGGAAGAGCCCTTCACTAATGCCCATGGTTGTGCTGCCTGCTGGGGTCATGGGAAGAGCCCTTCACTAATGCCCATGGTTGTGCTGCCTGCTGGGATCATGGGAAGAGCCCTTCACTAATGCCCATGGTTGTGCTGCCTGCTGGGGTCATGGGAAGAGCCCTTCACTAATGCCCATGGTTGTGCTGCACTGCTGGGGTCATGGGAAGAGCCCTTCACTAATGCCCATGGTTGTGCTGCACTGCTGGGGTCATGGGAAGAGCCCTTCACTAATGCCCATGGTTGTGCTGCCTGCTGGGGTCATGGGAAGAGCCCTTCACTAATGCCCATGGTTGTGCTGCCTGCTGGGGTCATGGGAAGAGCCCTTCACTAATGCCCATGGTTGTGCTGCCTGCTGGGGTCATGGGAAGAGCCCTTCACTAATGCCCATGGTTGTGCTGCCTGCTGGGGTCATGGGAAGAGCCCTTCACTAATGCCCATGGTTGTGCTGCCTGCTGGGGTCATGGGAAGAGCCCTTCACTAATGCCCATGGTTGTGCTGCCTGCTGGGATCATGGGAAGAGCCCTTCACTAATGCCCATGGTTGTGCTGCCTGCTGAGATCGTGGGAAGAGCCCTTCACTAATGCCCATGGTTGTGCTGCCTGCTGGGATCATGGGAAGAGCCCTTCACTAATGCCCATGGTTGTGCTGCACTGCTGGGGTCATGGGAAGAGCCCTTCACTAATGCCCATGGTTGTGCTGCCTGCTGGGATCATGGGAAGAGCCCTTCACTAATGCCCATGGTTGTGCTGCCTGCTGGGGTCATGGGAAGAGCCCTTCACTAATGCCCATGGTTGTGCTGCCTGCTGGGGTCATGGGAAGAGCCCTTAACTAATGCCCATGGTTGTGCTGCCTGCTGGGATCATGGGAAGAGCCCTTCACTAATGCCCATGGTTGTGCTGCCTGCTGAGATCGTGGGAAGAGCCCTTCACTAATGCCCATGGTTGTGCTGCCTGCTGGGATCATGGGAAGAGCCCTTCACTAATGCCCATGGTTGTGCTGCACTGCTGGGGTCATGGGAAGAGCCCTTCACTAATGCCCATGGTTGTGCTGCCTGCTGGGATCATGGGAAGAGCCCTTCACTAATGCCCATGGTTGTGCTGCCTGCTGGGGTCATGGGAAGAGCCCTTCACTAATGCCCATGGTTGTGCTGCCTGCTGGGGTCATGGGAAGAGCCCTTAACTAATGCCCATGGTTGTGCTGCCTGCTGGGATCATGGGAAGAGCCCTTCACTAATGCCCATGGTTGTGCTGCCTGCTGAGATCGTGGGAAGAGCCCTTCACTAATGCCCATGGTTGTGCTGCCTGCTGGGATCATGGGAAGAGCCCTTCACTAATGCCCATGGTTGTGCTGCACTGCTGGGGTCATGGGAAGAGCCCTTCACTAATGCCCATGGTTGTGCTGCCTGCTGGGGTCATGGGAAGAGCCCTTCACTAATGCCCATGGTTGTGCTGCCTGCTGGGGTCATGGGAAGAGCCCTTCACTAATGCCCATGGTTGTGCTGCCTGCTGGGATCATGGGAAGAGCCCTTCACTAATGCCCATGGTTGTGCTGCCTGCTGAGATCGTGGGAAGAGCCCTTCACTAATGCCCATGGTTGTGCTGCCTGCTGGGATCATGGGAAGAGCCCTTCACTAATGCCCATGGTTGTGCTGCACTGCTGGGGTCATGGGAAGAGCCCTTCACTAATGCCCATGGTTGTGCTGCCTGCTGGGGTCATGGGAAGAGCCCTTCACTAATGCCCATGGTTGTGCTGCCTGCTGGGGTCATGGGAAGTGCCCTTCACTAATGCCCATGGTTGTGCTGCCTGCTGGGGTCATGGGAAGAGCCCTTCACTAATGCCCATGGTTGTGCTGCCTGCTGAGATCGTGGGAAGAGCCCTTCACTAATGCCCATGGTTGTGCTGCCTGCTGGGATCATGGGAAGAGCCCTTCACTAATGCCCATGGTTGTGCTGCCTGCTGGGGTCATGGGAAGAGCCCTTCACTAATGCCCATGGTTGTGCTGCCTGCTGGGGTCCGCAGAACTCAGGTCCACGTACGTTTCAGTGGGTAACAGTTACTTTGATCCACCTTCCTCAGGACCTCTCTTGTTTCCAATATTTTTACGACCAGAGAGTAATGGGGAATCTATAAGCAAAGGGAATAATATCCTTTATATCGCCCTAGTCAGAAATGATTTACTATTACATTACACGTGGTGACCACCACGTCACACTCAAAGGTGGATGAGGGAGAAGAAAAGGAAAAGGAAAAATCCATCACCTTTTCCATAAGTGAATTAACAAAAGGAAGGAGTCTTGTTTAAAATACGAGATTAGATTTAAAAACAGCCACACAGCCACCTTTACTGATAGTAATTGGGCGATGCTCAATTCTAGCTGGACGTTTAAAGCATCATTATCTCGTATCTGTGCTGACCGTCTCAGAATCATTTGAGTTATCAGCTAGAATTGAGCATCGCCCAATTACTATCAGTAAAGGTGGCTGTGTGGAAAGCCTTAAGGTAACATCCTCACATGCCGACCTATTTATTATACTCATGCCCCATTTCTAACTAAGAGGAACAATTTAAATTAACATTATTTCCCATGACCCCAGCAGGCAGCACAACCATGGGCATTAGTGAAGGGCTCTTCCCATGATCCCAGCAGGCAGCACAACCATGGGCATTAGTGAAGGGCTCTTCCCATGATCCCAGCAGGCAGCACAACCATGGGCATTAGTGAAGGGCTCTTCCCATGATCCCAGCAGGCAGCACAACCATGGGCATTAGTGAAGGGCTCTTCCCATGACCCCAGCAGTGCAGCACAACCATGGGCATTAGTGAAGGGCTCTTCCCATGATCCCAGCAGGCAGCACAACCATGGGCATTAGTGAAGGGCTCTTCCCATGACCCCAGCAGGCAGCACAACCATGGGCATTAGTGAAGGGCTCTTCCCATGATCCCAGCAGGCAGCACAACCATGGGCATTAGTGAAGGGCTCTTCCCATGATCCCAGCAGGCAGCACAACCATGGGCATTAGTGAAGGGCTCTTCCCATGATCCCAGCAGGCAGCACAACCATGGGCATTAGTGAAGGGCTCTTCCCATGACCCCAGCAGGCAGCACAACCATGGGCATTAGTGAAGGGCTCTTCCCATGATCCCAGCAGGCAGCACAACCATGGGCATTAGTGAAGGGCTCTTCCCATGACCCCAGCAGGCAGCACAACCATGGGCATTAGTGAAGGGCTCTTCCCATGACCCCAGCAGGCAGCACAACCATGGGCATTAGTGAAGGGCTCTTCCCATGACCCCAGCAGGCAGCACAACCATGGGCATTAGTGAAGGGCTCTTCCCATGACCCCAGCAGGCAGCACAACCATGGGCATTAGTGAAGGGCTCTTCCCATGACCCCAGCAGGCAGCACAACCATGGGCATTAGTGAAGGGCTCTTCCCATGATCCCAGCAGGCAGCACAACCATGGGCATTAGTGAAGGGCTCTTCCCATGATCCCAGCAGGCAGCACAACCATGGGCATTAGTGAAGGGCTCTTCCCATGACCCCAGCAGGCAGCACAACCATGGGCATTAGTGAAGGGCTCTTCCCATGATCCCAGCAGGCAGCACAAACATGGGCATTAGTGAAGGGCTCTTCCCATGATCCCAGCAGGCAGCACAACCATGGGCATTAGTGAAGGGCTCTTCCCATGACCCCAGCAGGCAGCACAACCATGGGCATTAGTGAAGGGCTCTTCCCATGATCCCAGCAGGCAGCACAACCATGGGCATTAGTGAAGGGCTCTTCCCATGATCTCAGCAGGCAGCACAACCATGGGCATTAGTGAAGGGCTCTTCCCATGACCCCAGCAGGCAGCACAACCATGGGCATTAGTGAAGGGCTCTTCCCATGACCCCAGCAGGCAGCACAACCATGGGCATTAGTGAAGGGCTCTTCCCATGACCCCAGCAGGCAGCACAACCATGGGCATTAGTGAAGGGCTCTTCCCATGACCCCAGCAGTGCAGCACAACCATGGGCATTAGTGAAGGGCTCTTCCCATGATCCCAGCAGGCTGCACAACCATGGGCATTAGTGAAGGGCTCTTCCCATGACCCCAGCAGGCAGCACAACCATGGGCATTAGTGAAGGGCTCTTCCCATGATCCCAGCAGGCAGCACAACCATGGGCATTAGTGAAGGGCTCTTCCCATGACCCCAGCAGGCAGCACAACCATGGGCATTAGTGAAGGGCTCTTCCCATGACCCCAGCAGGCAGCACAACCATGGGCATTAGTGAAGGGCTCTTCCCATGACCCCAGCAGTGCAGCACAACCATGGGCATTAGTGAAGGGCTCTTCCCATGATCCCAGCAGGCAGCACAACCATGGGCATTAGTGAAGGGCTCTTCCCATGATCCCAGCAGGCAGCACAACCATGGGCATTAGTGAAGGGCTCTTCCCATGACCCCAGCAGGCAGCACAACCATGGGCATTAGTGAAGGGCTCTTCCCATGACCCCAGCAGGCAGCACAACCATGGGCATTAGTGAAGGGCTCTTCCCATGACCCCAGCAGGCAGCACAACCATGGGCATTAGTGAAGGGCTCTTCCCATGACCCCAGCAGGCAGCACAACCATGGGCATTAGTGAAGGGCTCTTCCCATGATCTCAGCAGGCAGCACAACCATGGGCATTAGTGAAGGGCTCTTCCCATGATCCCAGCAGGCAGCACAACCATGGGCATTAGTGAAGGGCTCTTCCCATGACCCCAGCAGTGCAGCACAACCATGGGCATTAGTGAAGGGCTCTTCCCATGACCCCAGCAGGCAGCACAACCATGGGCATTAGTGAAGGGCTCTTCCCATGACCCCAGCAGTGCAGCACAACCATGGGCATTAGTGAAGGGCTCTTCCCATGATCCCAGCAGGCAGCACAACCATGGGCATTAGTGAAGGGCTCTTCCCATGACCCCAGCAGGCAGCACAACCATGGGCATTAGTGAAGGGCTCTTCCCATGACCCCAGCAGGCAGCACAACCATGGGCATTAGTGAAGGGCTCTTCCCATGATCTCAGCAGGCAGCACAACCATGGGCATTAGTGAAGGGCTCTTCCCATGACCCCAGCAGTGCAGCACAACCATGGGCATTAGTGAAGGGCTCTTCCCATGATCTCAGCAGGCAGCACAACCATGGGCATTAGTGAAGGGCTCTTCCCATGACCCCAGCAGGCAGCACAACCATGGGCATTAGTGAAGGGCTCTTCCCATGACCCCAGCAGTGCAGCACAACCATGGGCATTAGTGAAGGGCTCTTCCCATGATCCCAGCAGGCAGCACAACCATGGGCATTAGTGAAGGGCTCTTCCCATGATCCCAGCAGGCAGCACAACCATGGGCATTAGTGAAGGGCTCTTCCCATGACCCCAGCAGGCAGCACAACCATGGGCATTAGTGAAGGGCTCTTCCCATGACCCCAGCAGGCAGCACAACCATGGGCATTAGTGAAGGGCTCTTCCCATGACCCCAGCAGTGCAGCACAACCATGGGCATTAGTGAAGGGCTCTTCCCATGATCCCAGCAGGCAGCACAACCATGGGCATTAGTGAAGGGCTCTTCCCATGATCCCAGCAGGCAGCACAACCATGGGCATTAGTGAAGGGCTCTTCCCATGACCCCAGCAGGCAGCACAACCATGGGCATTAGTGAAGGGCTCTTCCCATGATCCCAGCAGGCAGCACAACCATGGGCATTAGTGAAGGGCTCTTCCCATGATCCCAGCAGGCAGCACAACCATGGGCATTAGTGAAGGGCTCTTCCCATGACCCCAGCAGTGAAGGGCTCTTCCCATGACCCCAGCAGTGCAGCACAACCATGGGCATTAGTGAAGGGCTCTTCCCATGATCCCAGCAGGCAGCACAACCATGGGCATTAGTGAAGGGCTCTTCCCATGACCCCAGCAGGCAGCACAACCATGGGCATTAGTGAAGGGCTCTTCCCATGATCCCAGCAGGCAGCACAACCATGGGCATTAGTGAAGGGCTCTTCCCATGATCCCAGCAGGCAGCACAACCATGGGCATTAGTGAAGGGCTCTTCCCATGATCCCAGCAGGCAGCACAACCATGGGCATTAGTGAAGGGCTCTTCCCATGACCCCAGCAGGCAGCACAACCATGGGCATTAGTGAAGGGCTCTTCCCATGATCCCAGCAGGCAGCACAACCATGGGCATTAGTGAAGGGCTCTTCCCATGACCCCAGCAGGCAGCACAACCATGGGCATTAGTGAAGGGCTCTTCCCATGACCCCAGCAGGCAGCACAACCATGGGCATTAGTGAAGGGCTCTTCCCATGACCTCAGCAGGCAGCACAACCATGGGCATTAGTGAAGGGCTCTTCCCATGACCCCAGCAGGCAGCACAACCATGGGCATTAGTGAAGGGCTCTTCCCATGATCCCAGCAGGCAGCACAACCATGGGCATTAGTGAAGGGCTCTTCCCATGATCCCAGCAGGCAGCACAACCATGGGCATTAGTGAAGGGCTCTTCCCATGATCCCAGCAGGCAGCACAACCATGGGCATTAGTGAAGGGCTCTTCCCATGACCCCAGCAGGCAGCACAACCATGGGCATTAGTGAAGGGCTCTTCCCATGATCCCAGCAGGCAGCACAACCATGGGCATTAGTGAAGGGCTCTTCCCATGATCCCAGCAGGCAGCACAACCATGGGCATTAGTGAAGGGCTCTTCCCATGACCCCAGCAGGCAGCACAACCATGGGCATTAGTGAAGGGCTCTTCCCATGATCCCAGCAGGCAGCACAACCATGGGCATTAGTGAAGGGCTCTTCCCATGATCCCAGCAGGCAGCACAACCATGGGCATTAGTGAAGGGCTCTTCCCATGATCCCAGCAGGCAGCACAACCATGGGCATTAGTGAAGGGCTCTTCCCATGACCCCAGCAGGCAGCACAACCATGGGCATTAGTGAAGGGCTCTTCCCATGACCCCAGCAGGCAGCACAACCATGGGCATTAGTGAAGGGCTCTTCCCATGACCCCAGCAGGCAGCACAACCATGGGCATTAGTGAAGGGCTCTTCCCATGACCCCAGCAGTGCAGCACAACCATGGGCATTAGTGAAGGGCTCTTCCCATGATCTCAGCAGGCAGCACAACCATGGGCATTAGTGAAGGGCTCTTCCCATGACCCCAGCAGGCAGCACAACCATGGGCATTAGTGAAGGGCTCTTCCCATGATCCCAGCAGGCAGCACAACCATGGGCATTAGTGAAGGGCTCTTCCCATGACCCCAGCAGGCAGCACAACCATGGGCATTAGTGAAGGGCTCTTCCCATGACCCCAGCAGGCAGCACAACCATGGGCATTAGTGAAGGGCTCTTCCCATGACCCCAGCAGGCAGCACAACCATGGGCATTAGTGAAGGGCTCTTCCCATGATCTCAGCAGGCAGCACAACCATGGGCATTAGTGAAGGGCTCTTCCCATGACCCCAGCAGGCAGCACAACCATGGGCATTAGTGAAGGGCTCTTCCCATGACCCCAGCAGGCAGCACAACCATGGGCATTAGTGAAGGGCTCTTCCCATGACCCCAGCAGGCAGCACAACCATGGGCATTAGTGAAGGGCTCTTCCCATGACCCCAGCAGGCAGCACAACCATGGGCATTAGTGAAGGGCTCTTCCCATGATCTCAGCAGGCAGCACAACCATGGGCATTAGTGAAGGGCTCTTCCCATGACCCCAGCAGGCAGCACAACCATGGGCATTAGTGAAGGGCTCTTCCCATGACCCCAGCAGGCAGCACAACCATGGGCATTAGTGAAGGGCTCTTCCCATGACCCCAGCAGGCAGCACAACCATGGGCATTAGTGAAGGGCTCTTCCCATGACCCCAGCAGTGCAGCACAACCATGGGCATTAGTGAAGGGCTCTTCCCATGATCTCAGCAGTGCATGCTATTCAAAGCTGGGCATTGGATGTGTGTGAGGTATGTATGCGGGAGCTTTGTATGATGGGTTGTGATGTGAGGTAGAGTATGGGCTCAAATGTAGTTTCGTTTTGTATAATGTAGGAATTGTTGAACTGTAGTGCTATATATAAACGGACGTGTACACATGATTACAAAAGAAATGTATTTATATTACTCGAAAAAATGACAATACAAATGAATATCTAAATAAATGTGAAATTATTGCATCTGTTAATATTCTTCGCAAAGGGCAGCCCTTGGAGCAAATCACAGCCCATGTTAAATTTGCATACGTCAGGTGGGAGTCCCTCTTGGCTTATTCTAACGGGAGACTGGTAGTCCAGTGGCAACCAAACCTCTGCCAGATCGGAGAGGACTTCAGTGGACGTTGACCCTGCACACAGGACCCCTCACTATCTTCGTGGACCAAGGAATCCCTGCAGGAAGTCCGTCAACGACTGCTGTGCATCCACAGCATCCATAAAGCATCTTCGGCATGCTTCACCGCTGCATCAGGACCACTCCATAGGGATACATTACAAGGTGGATAAATTGCCTGGAACTGCTGAAGGACTGCTACACCTGTGAAGGGAACCGTTCTTGCTTGTCCTCCCGAGTAGCTCCCTGCCCAGAGTACTTCTAATCAACCGCATTGACACTAACCTAAGTGTTGTCTGAAAAAGTTTCTAAGTGTCCACTTAGTTGACTTTTCCAAGGCTTGTTCAAGGCGGAGTAAAATTGCATTGATTCATCATTTCTTGTACAATCTATATCTCCAGAACCCTCTGGTAGATCTTTTTAGTTCTAGTGTCTATAATCTTATAAAAATACAGTCAATTTTTATAAATTGATGTCGGATTTCTTGAGTGTTGTGTTGATTTCTTCAATTGTTTTGGTGCTTTTTAAATGCTTTACACTTGTTCTTTTGTGTAAGCCTTGCTGCTCAGTGCCACAGCTACCCAGGAATGAGCGGAGGGTTTGACAGACTAACCCCAAGGATCCTAGGGGAGGTGGTAAGTGTATTATACGGTGGGCTGCACAACCATAGAATATAATACACCCCATTTAATCACAGTTAAGCAAACTGCTCAAAAATAAAATCCAGTTATATTTGGTACCTACTCACCCCAAAAGTAGGTGGATGCAAGCTAGAATTGCAGGATCTAGTTTATTTTTAAGTAAATGGGGATAACCTGGTAGTATCTGGGATGGGTTTGAGGAGGGCAGGTGAAGGGGGTGTGGGGATTGGGGGGTATGTATTGACAGGTGAATCATCTTAGCAAACGGAGGAGACTGCCTGGTATGTATTAACATCTATTAAGAGAACCAGTGCTGCAGATTATAATGAGTTACCATTTTGGGGGAACATATTCTTAAGTGTCATTAGTATAAGGTTTATGCTTAACAAGAACCACACTGGACTTGTGATGCTTACTTTTGAAGAATTCGATAAACTCTTCATCACCGTCGAAGTCCATACGTGAATATTCACAGCTGGGACTGTCATTTTTAGAAGGAAAGCCAACCTGCAAATGAGAGTAGAAAGTCCCAAAATTATATAAAGGTGGCAGTAGTATAAAAGTCTTTCAACCTTAAGCCAGTTTCAATTACCACAAAATTCTCCTTTTAGGAACACTCAAAACAAAGAAGTAGGAATCAAAGCATGGCCGTATTTCCAAACGTGGGATACAGTAGAATTAAAAAGGAAAATGTTACTTACCAGTATGTATCTGTTCTTGGCATGTAGAGCTGCAGAATCACATTCTTGTGCGTAGATCGCCATCTGGTGGTGGACTCGGATGTTTGCACCTTGTTGTTGTCTTGGAAGAAGTCTTTGTAGTCACGAGATAGGTGACTCCTCCCTTGGACGATAGTGCGCTTGGGCATCGACTCCATCGTTAGATTGTTTTTCGCCATGAAGGGAAATGATGGAGTTTGTAAGAAACAGAAAAGATGTCCATGTGTAATGTATCTAAGTAAGATAACACTGGAACAGATAGAGGTACCGGGGAGGCGGGTGGGCGTATGTGATTCTGCAGCTCTACATGCCAAGAACAGATGCATACTGGTAAGTAGCATTTTCCGTTCGAGGCATATGAGCTGCAGAATACATACTTGTGCATAGACTGTATAGCAGTACTCTCCCTTAGCGGTGGTCACCTGTATCTGTTGCAGTGGTCTGAAAAAGTGTTTTAAGAACAGCCTGGCCCACAGAAGCTTGTTGTTTTGCCTGCACATCTACACAATAGTGTTTGGTGAAGGTGTGTGGCGTAGACCATGTTGCTGCTTTACAAATGTAATCTAAGGGAATGTTTCCTAAGAATGCCATGGAAGCCCCTAGTTTGCGTGTTGAGTGCGCTCTAGGGGGAATTGTTAATGTGCGTTTTGCTTTGTGGTAGCATATTTGAATACATTTGACTATCCACCTGGCAATTCCAGCTTTGGAAATGGGGTTTCCTTTATGAGGTGGAGAGAAAGCTACAAACAGTTGGTTTATCTTTCTAAAAGGTTTAGTCCTGTCAATGTAATAAAGTATAGCTCTTTTGACATCAAGTGTGTGAAGAGCCCTCTCTGCTACAGAATCTGGTTTGGGGAAAAAAACGGGTAATTCCACAGATTGATTAAGATGGAAAGCAGAGATTACTTTGGGAAGGAATTTTGGATTTGTCATAAGAACCACTTTGTTATGATGTATTTGTAAGAATGGTTCTTGTATGGTTAAAGCCTGGATCTCACTTACTCTAAGAGAGGTGATTGTGACAAGGAAAGCTACTTTCCATGTAAGGAACTGCAGTTCGCATTTGTGTAGAGGTTCAAATGGAGGACCCATGAGCCTAGTAAGGACAATGTTTAAATTCCACACTGGAGAGGGTGGGATTGTGGGAGGAATTATCCTTTTAAGGCCTTCCATAAACGCTTTGATGGCAGGTACCCTAAACAATGACAAATGTTGTCTGTTTTGTAGGTAAGCGGCAAGGGCAGCAAGATGTAGTCTTATGGATGTGTATGCCAGATTACATCTTTGTAGATGCAGTAAATAGCAAATAATGTTTTGAATTGAAGCATCTAGTGGGTCAATTTTGTTGTTATTGCAGTAAATGACAAATCTTTTCCATTTGGCTGACTAGCAAGCTCTAGTAGTAGGGCGTCTAGCTTCTTTAATAATGTTCATACAGTCTGGTGGGCGGTTGAGGTAACCGAACTCTAGGACTTCAGGAGCCAGATTGCTAGGTTTAGTTGAGCTGGATCTGGATGCCTTATCTCTCCATGGTTCTGTGTCAGAAGCTTTGGGGAGAGTTGTAGTTTTTGGTGTGGAACTACTGAGAGTTCCAGGAGTGTTGTGAACCATGGTTGTCGGGCCCATGTTGGAGCAACCAGGATCATCTTGAGAGACTGTCGTTTGAGCTTGCGCACTAATGGAATGAGCGGGAGTGGTGGAAAAGCATACGCAAATCTGCCTGACCAGTTCATCCATATCGCATTGCCCTTGGACGATGGGTGTGGATACCTGGCGGCGAAGGTTGGGCATTTTGCGTTTGCATGTGTGGCGAACAGATCTATGTCTGGGTGGCCCCACATCTGAAAAAACGGATGAAGAACTTGTGGATGAAGTTCCCATTCGTGGATGTGCTGTGTCTGACGACTGAGCAGATCCGCAATCTGATTGTGTACCCCTGGAAGATGTTCTGCTAGAAGGTATATCTTTTGTGGGATGGTCCATTTCCATATGCTTTGCGCTAGTTGAGAAAGCTGCAAAGAATGTGTTCCTCCTTGTTTTTGTATATAATACATTGCGGTCATATTGTCCGTGCGGACAAGGACAGTTTTGTTGATGAGATGTGTTTGGAATGATTTTAATGCTAGAAAGATTGCTATTAACTCCAGGTGATTGATGTGGAGCACTATTTGTTGAGGGGTCCACTTGCCCTGAATTGTATGGTTTAGGAGATGGGCTCCCCAGCCGGTGAGCGATGCATCCACTGTTAGCACTATCTGTGGAACTGGGTCTAGGAACGGCCGCCCTTTGGAAAGTTTTTGTGTGTTCCACCACTGCAGAGAGCGATGTGTGCGGCTGTCCACCAACACCAGATCTGAAAGTTGACCTTGAGCCTGGTTCCACTGACGTGCTAAACATTCTTGTAAAGGGCGCATCTGACGCCTTGCGTGAAGTACTATGAAAATGCAAGAGGCCATCATTCCTATTAGCTACATAAACACTCGAGCTGGTAGTGAGTGTTGGGGCTGAAATTTTGTTATGAGGGTTTGTATACGGGCTATTCTGACTGGATTGGGGAATGCAAGGGCTTTGGAAGTGTCTATTGTGGCCCCTAGATACTGATGTATGTGGGACGGCTGAAGATGTGACTTGGTGAGGCTTATTGTAAACCCCAAGTTGTGGAGCAGCTGAATTGTTTGGGGAGTGTGGTGAACACACTGGCTGTATGACTTGGCTTTTATGAGCCAGTCGACCAGGTATGGAAAAACATGAATTTGTTGTCTTCGCAAGTGGGCGGCTACTACTGCTAGACACTTTGTGAAGACTCTGGGTGCTGTGGTCACTCCAAATGGGCGGACCTTGAATTGATAGTGCTGACCGTCCACTACAAACCTTAGATACTTCCTGTGAGCAGGGTGTATAGGAATATGGAAGTAGGCGTCCTTGAGATCTAGAGTGGCAAGGAAATCGCCTTGTTGGAGCAGTGGCAAGACCTGTTGAAGAGTGACCATGTGAAAGTGGTCTGATTGTATGTAGATATTCAAAGGTCTGAGGTCCAGTATTGGTCTGAGAGTACCGTCTTTTTTGGGGATGAGAAAATAGAGGGAGTAAACCCCTGTGCCTTGATGCTGAAGGGGAACTGGTTCTATTGCATACTTTTGAAGAAGTGAGAGAACTTCCTGTTTGAGGAGCGCTAGATGTTCCGTGGACATGGTTTGGGCGGTATGGTTGGAGGAGTTGTGGTAAGTTCCAGGCAGTAACCATACTGGATAATTTGTCTTACCCACCTGTCTGTAGTGATGGAGTTCCAGACAGGTAGGAACTGTGAGAGTCTTCCTCCGACCGGAGTGGAATGGTCTGGAGGGAGAGGAGGGAAGTCATTGTTTGATAGTAGGGGAGGTTCGGTTGTTGTTACCTCAGCCTCTAACCTTGTTATTATTTTATCTGTACCCACCTCTAAAATATGCCTTGTTGGGGGATGTTTGTGTGGGACTCTTGTAGGAGGAGGAAGTAGCGTCTGTGATAATGTTTTTGGATGCGCCCCTATAATAAGAGCGACGAAAGGAACCTCGTGGTGTTTGAAATTGTAATGCTCCCATGGATTTTGCAGTGTCTGTGTCTTTTTTCATTTTCTCTAAAGCTGTATCCACAGCTGGGCCAAAGAGGTGTTCTTGATCGAACGGCTGATTTAAGATAGTGGTTTGCACTTCTTGTTTAAAACCAGAAATGCGCAACCATGCATATCTGCGAAGTAAGACACTGGTGTTGACAGATCTAGATGCGGTGTCTGCTGCATCAAGGGCACATTTGATGGATGCATTTGTAATTAACTTGCCCTCTTGGACCAGATCATTGGCCTTGGCTTTGTATTGGTCAGGTAAATGTTGAATCAGAGCTTCAAGCTCATCGTAGTGAGCCCTGTCATATCTGGCAAGCAATGCTTGTGCATTAGCTATTCTCCAGTGATTGGCTGCTTGGGAGGCAACTCGTTTACCTGATGCATCTAGCAGTTTAGACTCTGTCTGGAGGTGGAGCATCACCAGAGGTTTGGGAATTAGCACGTTTTCTTGCATTTGAGACTACCAAGGAATCTAAAGGGAGTTGTCCTTTAATGTAAATTGGATCGTTAGGGGCAGGTTTATATTTTTTATCAATCCGAGGATTGAGAATCCTGGTCCTTACAGGGTCTTTAAATATGTCTGGTGCATGTTTAATGACACCTTTAAGCATGGGTAATGTCTGTATTGATTTTTGTGACTGAGAAAATGTATCTAATAGGAAATCTTCGTCTGTGGGGTCTGAATGTAGTTCAACCCCATGATATTGGGCAGCCCTATTAATGAGCTGACTAAAACCTATGTTGTCATCTGGAGGGGATGGCCTAGATGGGTATACATCTGGATCAGGAAGGTCTGGAGGATCTGTGGGATTGTTGTAATCTTCCCATGTATCCTGTGGTGTAGTGTCATCATCAGGGTCATCTAAAAGGATCCTTACTGTGTCTACCCCCGTCCCCTAGAACATCCCCATCCTGTGGTGGGAAGGGTGAGTATGGTAGTATTGGAGAGAGTCTAGGAGAGTGTATAGGAGAGTTTGTAGGAGACAAAGGTTTGGTAGGAAGAATAGAAGAAGAGGGTCTTATGGGTGAAGTTGCAAAGTCTCTTTTCTTCATAGGTACCTCAGGAGAGTGTGAGGTATCTGATTTCCTCTTCTTTGACGGGATATTGCCGATATGGCCTGTTTTAGGGTCAATATGTAATGTCTTTTGTTTTGGACCGATAGGATCTGGCCGAAACAGTTCTTCCTGCTTGTTGTCTCCTTTCGGTGCCGATTTTTTCAGTTCCGAGCGTGGTTTCGATTTGGGCTCTGGAACCGTAGGAGGGGTCTTGTGCTCCTTTGGCTTCGATGTCGGTGTCGAGCCCGAAATCTTCTTCGGATCTGAAGGTTTTGGGTGTTTGTTCGGTTCCGAGGCCTTATGGTCTTTCGGTGCCGAAGAGTTCGATACCGAGGCCTTTTTGGGTGTAACAGGAATAGGGTGTATCCCTGATTTCGGTACCGAAGGTGTTTTATGCGTACTAACATGCGGCTTGCTCGGTCCCGAGCCGCCAGAAGGCTTTTCCCTTGTATTCGGAGCCGGGCCCGGAGGCGGGGCTTCTGAAGTTTTCCCTCCGTCTCGACTAAGGCCTTGAGGTGAAGTTTTGACCGGAGCCTTCTGTTTTTCGGATGGGGCAGGGGCATGGACGTTTGTACTCACTCGCTGACCTGGAGGGAGTGATGTGGTCATCGGAGTCGGAGTCATCAGCTTCAGAGACGATGTCGAGCTCCTCCGGATCCTCTGCCTCTGGAACATCGGGGCCTTCGTCGAAAATGTCGTGTGGCGCCGGTGTAGCCTGTTGAGCCATAACGTGTCGTCGAGCCCGGCGATCACGGATAGTCTTTTTGGAGCGAAAAGAGGCGCAGGCCTGGCAATCCCTTTCCTCGTGTTCTGGTGAGAGGCAAAGGTTGCAGACCTTGTGGTGGTCACTGTGTGGAAATTTAGCTCCACACTCGGGGCATTTTTTAAATGGAGTCCTTTCCATTAGCCGTAGGGCCGAATGGCGCAGATAGGCCCAGCGGCCCGCGTCAGCGACCGGAACCGAGGATTTTGAGGTTAGCGCGTCGAAGGGCACGCGAAAGAAACAATACCGTCGAGTGGTGATGGGTTGCGCGTCGAAAAGGGTTGGAAACACGGTACCGAACCGGAGCGCAGCAAGCACATCCGAACCCGATGGCGGAAAAAAACAATCTAACGATGGAGTCGATGCCCATGCGCACTATCGTCCAAGGGAGGAGTCACCTATCTCGTGACTACAAAGACTTCTTCCAAGACAACAACAAGGTGCAAACATCCGAGCCCACCACCAGATGGCGATCTATGCACAAGTATGTATTCTGCAGCTCATATGCCTCGATCACATAGTTCAGCTCTTGCTAACTCCTAATTTAACAAAAAGACACCTGATCGAAGGAGTCGGAGGAAAAAAAAAAAACAAAGAAAGCAGGCAAAACGTACGAAATTCTAGTAAAAATCATACCTTGAGCAGGTTTATTGTTGTAGCCTGAAGATACTTTGGGAACTTCGAGAGCAATACAGTATCACTAGAAAAGACTTTATGCTTTAAGAAGGTTTTCCAGGTAATCTGGGTGGAAGAACGCAGGAACTAAACAAAAAAAACAAGAAAATGTGTTACATCGAGAGAAGCATTGCCTCACCAAAAATGCTCCTCAATTAAGGACAGTCTGAGCAAAAATAAATGAAGTACATGCTGTATTTTCATCCACTGTAATCACATAAATGATATCACCATCAAAAGAAATAACATATCTTGCAAACAGCTTTATTTATTTATTAAGGTATCTGAAAAGTGTTGACCCAGCCAGATGGACAATGGAGCACTTTCCATACCACAGGCATATACCTGCATGAGTAATCTGAATATGAAGGCGAGGTAAAGAAAAGGCAGGGGAACTAATGCAAACATCAAGGTAGAGTATGAATAGATAGGTTTTTAAGCCTTTTCCAGAGAATAGCAGATCAGGATTGAATATTACAGGGCTCCATAGTCTTGGTGCTTGTCAAGTGAAGGCCTGATTCAGAAATGTATTTATTTTTGATTTGTGAAATTCATGGTGAAAGAGACACAATAACGGAATAAATATACCAAAGAAATCCCATGACTGGCACAGCCGCTAAAGTAAACAAATGAAAAGAACAGGATTCAGCAGTGCAGGAGGTCGTAGGCCACAAAGAACACATGCAGACAGGTCAGTGGCCGAAGGAAACCTAGTGGCCAAAACGAAATCCACAAGTGTTGCAAGAATCCAAAGTAGGAAGATGAAAATTAACACTTCAACAATAATTCATTATGGTTAATAAGCCGACTGGACTACAGCATTAAGGAATCGGAAATGGCAGCAAGAGTTGAGTGGTTAAACAGTAAAATTTTAAATGGAAAGCTATAGTAACAGGTATGGGACGGGGGTGCAAGGTCAAGCAATAGATGTAGCGAAACAAAATGCCTGGTGTTTGGCCATGAAAACTAAAAAAGCTCAAAAAACAATGACGGCTGAAAACAAAAAAATATTCTAAGATTTCAAATTCAACAACCAATGGTACTGAAACTTTTGAGTTCAGAAAACACTGCTCTGCAGCTACTATGGCAAAACAGAAAAATTCATAGCCAACCATGAACAGCGGTTTCTACACCACACATGTAGCTTTTGGCGACGGCCATAATACATATACTCTTAACAGATGTATATCCTAGATTTTGTCACAACAATGAACAGTAAAACACAGTATCTAGGGCAATTTAATGGCAAACAAGCAAATCAGGCTCCTCAGAATATGTGCTCCTCACAAAAGAGGTCGCAGACAAGCTTGACTAACAGAGCACTTTGCAGCACATGGCAGGAATAGTTCTGTGCTCATAGTTTCCCAAAACACCAACCTGGTGCCTCTCGAATGTCTGAAAGAATCCCACTGCCTTCTTAAGCACAACTAGGGTTCATGGTGGAAGGGGAATAGGACTAAACTGCACAGACAGCATTTGCTCCTATATATAGGCAGTTGGGGCCCCAAATATTCAATTGAAACAGCATCTTCAACAATGTTGTGGACAGAAAATAATAGCAAAGGGAAGGTGGGCTGAATGGACATGGTGATCATTTCCTGTCTTACTACCACTCTGTTTCATTCTTACCCACCTTTCCACCCACATGCTCACCACAGAAAGCTAGGCAGGATTTAACGATGTGATATGAATCATGCCTGGTGTCTTGTTGAAGGGAGTAAGACACAGGAAGAAGACAGAGCAGGATGAGTACTAGCAAACATGTACCAATTGTGTTATTGATCATTGTACAAATTAATAATGTTTTCTATTGGGCCCTTGACCAGCTTATCCACAAAAAGTCTGAAGAGTAAGCGCCTGATTAAAGTGCTAGCCAAACCCTAATTAATGAATGGCTCTGAAGGAAAAATGAGTATTATTAAATAGGGTAATGGAATGCACAGAATGAGGTTAAAAGTACTGGATGCTTTTCAAAACATATCTGTTTGCTTACCAGACTTGAATGCGTTGTAAACTTCAGTAAAGAATCAAGGTACTTCTGAAAGTTATCGGGTATTGTTACATCTTCATCGGAACCCTAGAAAAAAAAATGTTTGCGGCAAATAACCAAAGACTGCAAATTTCAAACTGCATACTCACTTTTTCAGGCACACAAAGAACAATCCATTTGCAATGAAGCTTAGCAAACCTATCCAATAAAATTCTAATGTCTTTAAATTGCTTTGCTAAATCTCTTTGAAGAAAATGTTACTATTATGAACTGCTTGTCAGGTTACCTATCAAGGGCATGGACTGTCTGGGTCATCAGTGATCCCTAGGGGGCAGTTGACCCAGAAGAACCAGAGTTAAGCATCTAACTACACCAGCTCCTGAGGAGTTCATTTATGTATAGACTCAACTTATAATATACCCTCTCACAACCAAGAGGTGGGCAATCCCACTTAGTAAATGTGAGCACTTCAGGATTGTTTCAGAGTCTCAAGCCCCAATCCATGGTGGCCAGAGACCTAAGAGCAAATTGTGCAACTAGTTTCCCGGGCATTAATTTGTGCTCAAGTCAGGATTTTCACCTGTTTGGGAATAACAGCCTGAGTGATCAGGTCAATGGTGACATAGAATCTGGTAAACAGAGTCAAGGCAGGACACAGCTTTACTTCAAAGACAATAATGGGTCCAGCTGCTTATTAAGATTAAGAGAAGAGATGCAGCAGTAGAAGTTTCAGAGATACACGCCCCATTTTTACAAGCCTGTGTGTCGAAAACTGAGTTGTAGTCAAAATTGTCCAGTGATTTAGCGCTCACTAGACCTCAAGGCTTCACTACTACTCAGTGGGAGCTAGATTTTAGGACAAATTTTAAACAAGAAGAAATATTATCTCTGCAACCTTTGTAAGTGCAGAGATAGTTCAAATGGTTCCCGAAAAAAGACAGTTCGCGTCAGCCAACATGATGAGACATGGCACTGGGGTTATGAAGACGCTCTGGAACTTGAAACTGAGGATTCCATTGGGACAGAGACCGTACCGGTTCACCAGTGAAGATCCAAAATGCATCTTTGTAGCCTCACAAGTGCTACATGTCAGTGGTCTTCTGCCAACCAAGCAAGCTATGGCGCAGTGGATCTCAATGCGGGTCTCTATGCCTTACGTAGTCTTTCATACAGACCCTTAAGAAGCTGCACAATGTGCACATCTTCCATGGTTTTGAGACGGCTAGACTCCCCCAATTAAGCTTCTTGTCTTCCAGGCAGCAGCAATGGACATGTGCTAGAGAAATACCACTGCTTAGAGCCACCACTGCCAACATGCTCCTTACTGATTATGAGGCCATTTAACCCTGGGGGCGATTCACTATCCTATGTCCGAAGGTGATGCATGCAGGAATCCAAAGGGCAATGCTTTGATTTGTTAGGGCAAATACCTTCGCATCAACATCTATCTTTCTAACGGAGACATGCTTGATGGCAATATTTCATATACATCAGTCGGTATGATGAGACTTAATTTGAAAAACCAGGTGACTGTGGAGGCCCTGGCTCCCGGGACTTTACGTTACCATTTAATGGTGCAACTTCCTTGGAACTTATGCTGATTAGCCAGTAAATTCCAACATGAGGAGAGTCTTTCACCGCAACATGGCGTCTTAGACTTCATTTGTGATCTATTTATGCCAAACGCTAAATTACCTCAAATACCCAATACATTTCTATACATAGCCCAAGTTATCTTCCATGGGGTTCTGACTTTCTCACCAGCAATTGCACACTATGCTCCTGGTATCCCCTTGCAGAGTTTTCATTGTTTGTGACAGTCTTGCACCCAGATCAGCAGAAGCCTGGGAGAACTCCGGACTACATTGTGTAGATGACTTACTCAAGATGGATCCCTTCTCTCTTTCGACTTACTGGTTTAACAATACAGACTTCCTGCAGGTCAGTTCCTAACACACAGATGACTCGGAGTGGTGCTCGAAACTTTCCACGTGGAACCACCCACTTACCCTTTATTACACAATAGGTGATGGTAGAAGGCAGATCTCCTGGTTTGTCCACTCTATCCCCAATCAGACTAACTCTCCACTAATGGAACTACGTGAGAAATGGGGATTAGACAAAGGTCTCACATTTACACAAAAAGAAAGGTATAACCTGCTCTTTTATCCACACAAGATCTTGCATAATGCCAGATTCCAAAACATCCAATTTAAAATCTTACATCACCTTATTTAACCCGAGTGCCCTTGAGTAAAATACACACTACTACAATTTCTAACTGCCCTTGCTGCCATGTTCCTGATGCAGGTATCAAGCACATGTTCTGGGACTGCCCTGTAGTTGCTGCTTAGAACTGAGACAGGCAGACAAGGCCTACACAAACCGGAATGTAACATATTAGGCCTTTACTAACATCCGAAAACCAGCAAAGTTTGTAACAGATTTTTAGACCTTGCCTTTCTCCTGGCACAGCATTCACGCCATGTATTGGAGAGCCTCCGCTCTGCCCGGGAAGCGCCACTGGCATGCTGCAGTGCTCCGATGGGTGGAAATGGATAAGTTACTTACCTGTAATCCTGGTTCTCTTCCAGG
Source organism: Calotriton arnoldi (assembly GCA_963921515.1). Classification (NCBI taxonomy): domain Eukaryota; kingdom Metazoa; phylum Chordata; class Amphibia; order Caudata; family Salamandridae; genus Calotriton; species Calotriton arnoldi. The sequence continues at coordinate 428,903 of CAWUFW010010704.1, forward strand.
GGTATCCTCATCAAAGTCATAAGCACTAATTATTCACGCCCATGTGCGGGGACCCCGGAATCTATAAAAAAATTATATATGAAAATATATATATATACATATATATTTATTTTTTCTTCAAACAAACGATGCAGCACTCTTGAGCAGGATTTGCTTAATTTATTTACAGATTACACTCCACCAACGCGTTTCAGCCTGACTCGGCTTTTCTCACGTGAGAAAAGACGAGTCAGGCTGAAACGCGTTGCTAACAATTGCTTTCATTTTATATGTTATTGAATTTACAATGCAGCCTAAGGGATAACAATGCCTGCTGTTTTGCAGACTAACTTTCTTCTGGTCATTAAACTGAGTTCAAGTGATCCATGTCCTCCTGCTTGCCTTTTTTCTCCAGTCTATGGTTGCAAAAGCAGAAGTTTTAGAGCACTGATTAGCTTTTGATTTATGCTGGGAGGCTGCATTGGTTTGTGAAAAAAACGATTGAATATATATATATATATATATATATATATATATATATATATATATATATATATATATATGTTTTCATACATAATACTTTACAGAATCTGGGGTCCCCGCACATGGGCGGGAATATTCAGTGCTTATGACTATTGATGAGGATCCCCTGGAAGAGAGAGAATCAGTTTTTCTGCGGAGGAGGTGGCAAGTGGATTACGCTAAATGCCTATAGCTCCCAGGTGGGATGATATGATTTTTACCTTCAGGGAGTACATCAGAGACATTACCAAACCTCCGTAGAAGGGTATCCAGTTGTACTGCCACAAGCCACCTCTACCCCTATTACATTTGTCCTTGCGTGCTCCCTACATTGTCACTTCACCAGTGAACAGAGACTTTGTTGTGTTTTCTGTTATATTATCTCAAGAATCCCATATTAATATCGCATTATCCCCCTCAATATACAAAAGTTGTCTTATACACTACATGAACTCCATGGTCCCACACAGGATGAATCTTCCTTGAATTTCCTTACCAAGAGCTCCTTGGCTTGATAGCTTTTTACATAGGCATGTTTTTTCGATGTGGTTTTAGTCTTAATTATGTTTGTCATAGCGACACTGCTTGTATTTACTCAATGATCTCTTACCTTATTCATGGTTCTTAGACATGTATACTTAGTTGGTAGATACCACGAAACTTTGGTAATTCTGTGCCCGTGCGAGCTCATGTGCCATTGCTTTATTACCAAAAATGATTTGAAAAAAACAATCTGCCACCAAAAAGACCCAATCCTCAAATGTCACAAATTCACTGGTAGAATAAGAGTGATAAAATGAACTGTCTCTTGCAGGATACCTAGTGAGACTCTATGCACTGTGTTTGTATGTTAACTCTTGAAAAGAAGATATTTAAAAAAACTTTCAAAAATACAATTGCATCAATCCTGGCTATCGAAAGAATAAGCACAGATGAGGACTTACAACCACCATGCAGAGCAAGTTGGCAAGGGCACACAAAACCGTGCAGAGTCTTTTGAGGAACAAATAGCGTTTCTCCGTCATCTTTTCTCCATCATCCATTCTGAAAGGTAATGCAAGCAACATGTCATAATTGAAAATTAACAACACAAACTGTAGTCAAAAGTTAAAACCTCAGCAGACGTTTTCAAGGCTTTCAGAGGAATTTGTGGTATCTCTCATATACATTCTACTACGAGCCTAATGTTAGTATACCACACAGAAAAAGCAAAGCATTAATAGTGACTCCTATAAAAAAAAGTATCATTTAACTAGTGAACAGCCACTATTAAAATATTTGGGATGCACTTGCTTAATATTTCACTAAAGATGATAGTGCATATCATTTGATCAAGATAATTATGAGTCATTGTAGGAAGCTGGCTTTGTATATGATCTTGCCACTAGGTGGTTATACTGTGCACAGCTTCCAGGGGTTACCCAGAAGTGTACAGGGCTCAATGTAAAACCCACAGTGCGCAATTAGTGGTAGTGTGGGCGAGCAGCCTTAGGTCTAACACAGAGGAGTGCAAGACATTTATTGCACAACATTGACCAATAATGGACACACAACTCAAAAAGGAGATCCAGACCAATTTTAGAAAATACCACCCTTTGTTTGTACTTTATTTTAAGACCAAGATCTTGGCAAAAAGGTAAATGCGTTTTTAAATAAAAATACCTTTCACTTTGAAAAATTGACACTTTGAAACTTTTCAGAACATTTCAATGTTATTCTATAGGGAAACCAATATTGCGGTTAAACGGGTAATAATGCACTTACAATTCCAGACTTCGGGACCAAAGGTCAGCAAGGGTCAGATGGGTACCAAAACTGTACACCAGCGGCACAGGGGCAGCCGGGTGCAGAGGTCAAAATCAGAGTTCGGCCCAATGCTTTTCAAAGGAGACTGGGGGGGCCTTGAGCTACACTGCTTGCAGGAAGGTAAATTGGTTGCAGGGGCCAAGCTTTTGGGGTTAGGAGCTGCATGGGGGAGGGGGAGGGCACTAAACATACACCACCAGCAGCACAGGGGCGGCCGGGTGCAGGCTGCAATTTCGGCGTTGGGCGCTCAATGCTTTTCAATGCAGATTGCTCTTTTGGCAAACAGGCTGCAGGTGTTGCACCAGAGATTGCAGGAGGGAGACCAACAACAGCAGGGGTAAGTAGAGCTGTAGGGGGTGGGTGGGTCATAGGGGCACTGTCGGTTCAGCTCACCAAGGCCCAGGTGCTGCAGGTGAAGGGGTGCCGTTCGACATCAAAGTCTTCTTACCATGGGCGTCGGGTGCAGAGTGGGTAGAGATCACGGTTCCAGCTGGATCCGGAGCCCTTGGAGTGGATTTCTTCTGGACAGGTCCACTGGAGACTGGAGTCTTTTTTAAAAGGCAGCAGTCCTCCCAGGGTTTCAGAAGTTGCTGGCTGTAAGACAGGTCGCAGAAGCTGGAGACAGGCCGGTAGGGCTGGGGCCAAGGCAGTCGCATCTTCAAGATGGCAGGGACTGAAAGATGCGATTCACCTCGCCTCCCCCACCTTAGGGGTGGAGTTGGCAGAGGTGGGCACACCTCCGATTCTCCTAAGTTTTCCCATCCAAAATGGGGGTGTAAACCAGGGGCGGCCATCTGCTGCTAGCAGCAGAGGCTGGGGGTCGCATTACAAAGGCAGCAGGCCTTTGAAGCTTCCCTCTTTGAGCACTTGCAAATCCTGGCGGAGCAGGTGTTACACCTCTGCCTAGGATTTGTATTGTTTCTGTTCTCAGAGAGCAGGGGCTCTCCACCCAGGGGTCCAGAAACCGGTCTAGTGGTGGCTGGCTGCCTACAGCCCGTTGGGGACCACACCAGGGATGGTAGGTTTTCAGGAAGTACATGGTTAAATAAACCCCACACTTGCATCAGTGTGGATTTATTGAGAGGAGTAGTTTGGTACCAAATACTTCTCTGTTCAGTGAAGCCATCATGGTGCTGTGAAACTCAAGTTGTTGAGTTTCCAGCCCATGCACTCTCTATGGCTTCACTGGCACTTACAATATTAAGGAATGGACCCTGATATTATAGTACCTGCGGTATAGTGCACCCTGCCTTTGTGAGGCCTGCTAGAGGGGTGAATTAACTATACCTTCAGGCAGTGCTAGCTGGCAAGGAAAGCAGGCCGGGTGCCATGTCGACTTTGTCGTTTTTCTCCTCACAGAGGCATGCAAGCTCCAAGGGCAGTGGCATGGTGCCAGTGAGCGGGGTTCCCAGGGGACCCTCTTCAGCTCCCAGGCCCTAGGTAACCAGGGTACCACTTACAAGGGACTTTCAGTGGGCAGAAGTACCAATTGTGGATTTGTTTATAAGGAAGAAGCACTGGCACAGGGGACCTGGATTGCAGGGACCCTGTGGACTACAACTGAAACCACATCAAAACCAGGTAAAACAATGGGGGCTAACCATGCAAAAGAGGCACTTTCGCACAGTCATCATAAAGTCTATAAAGGAAGCTTGGATGTATTATGCATTTAGGATGAGGAACTGATGTTCTCTTTTGATAATGCTTTTATGTTGTGCAGAAGAATTTGTTTATTAGTATTATTTTTTTATTTCCTACTCCGGCATTAACCCGGTATTTGTAAAGCGCGAACTAATCACCCGTAAGGGTCTCAAGGCGCTGGAGGCCGTCGGGGAGATTAAGTGAGCTATTGTCGAGTCACATGATGCTGAGCTGATCTGCCTCCGGCGCCAGGGATCGAACCATGACCCCCGTGGTCCGGAGCCTGCCGCCCTGGCCGCTGCGCCACACCTCTCCCTTTCCCTCTTCTCCAAACTGAACTAGGCATACTTTTAGCAAATCTTATTCACAAACCAATAACTTTAATATATTTTGAATACTGCATTATTAATTTAGGTCAAACATACTGCAGTCAAACTACCCAGACGAACAGCAGATGTGTGAAGCAAACTTGTGCTAAGCCTGGCTACGTCTCAGAGACTTTCGAACATTGCAAAATCTTTCTTTACTAACGCCCTATCTTTTCAACTTCCAATCTTGTTACAGGACAGTCAGTAAGGAAAGCTATACTTGTAACAATTGGTTTGTTAATATGTTGATACAGATGGGGAAGGAGGCAGGGAGGGAGTCGACAATATAACAGGGCTCTATTAACTGCTGATGTCACAAACATTTGCGAGTCAGACATTCCTACTACAGTAAGACATCCTAACACATACTATGAAAAAATGCTACTTCAGGTCAACGATTAGAGTACTTACATAAACATCACGTGAATCTACAATATACATGCTGCAAAAGTTTTATCTTTTTATTTTTTTTTTATAGAAAAGTCTATGTAATTTTTAATTCATTTAAAGTTTGCTATAGCCCTTAAAACCCAAAGGAGGGTAGCGCCAAAGCAGCTTACAATATGACAGAAGTTACAACAGAAGTTAATTAACAATTTAAGCATGTGCAAAAAGTGGTCTCCAATTTAAACATAATTAGATCATCAGTTCAGCACTAGACTGAAAATAATAAAAGGAAGAATGTCAGCAGAAGGGTACCAAAAGGATCCTTGAGCAAAGAGGTGAATAGGCAAGCAATTGCATACGGAGATTCGAGCTACAGACAAGCCAGAGGCCTGGATTGGCTCAAAGAGGCAAACTACGATTGGAGCTTTCAAAATAATCCCCATCTAAATGATACTGCAAAAAACATCAATAAGTAAGGCAAAGACGGATTCAACGCAAATATGGGGAATTTTTGGGTGCTGGTGTTTTACTTTTGTATATTAGATCAGGCTTCTCCAACGATTAGCTGGTGAACTACTAGTAGTGCACCAGCTACGTACAAGTATCTCTCCTGTGTCTGCAGCCCAGTATACTAAATTAGAAGCTTTTGCTTGGTTGATTTTACATATGTATACCAACGTTTAAAAGCATGTATTCGAGAAGAAACAGTGCGCATTTGCTTTAAAATACAGTTGAAGCTGATATTTGAGTAATAAATCATGTGGCATTGAGGAGACTTCACACTAATATTACCTTGGGGCCAGGGGACCTGCAGCTTTGATTGTTATGCATTACCCATGTAAAGACATTATACAGACAAAGCCAATTTTACATTACTTCTGGCAGCTGTGCTTGATAAACAGATGTGCTCTGGTAATCTTGCATTTGGTCTTATCTTGTGTTTTGTGGTTTTTATTACAACATTAATAATATTAGCTCGGGACATTTTTCATTTAACATAAGTATCTCTTACTACAGAAAAGGTTGAAGATGCCAGCATTAGATATCACTGCACTGATATCTGTTCAAAGAAACAGTTTTCAGGCGAGCAGAGCATATCCTTTCCCCAACTGCAGCAACAGCACTGCCATGAGTGAGCTAAAAGATGGCAGTTTGTCATGCACATTTTATATAAGGCCAATACTATTATTGTATATGGAGCAATAATATTATTTATTAAAGCACAGACATGAGGCTTTTATATAGCACACAACCCAAACTAATCTCTTTCAAAGTGCTCTCGGATTTAACACACAATTACAATGATGCACAGTAAGGTAAAGTGATTTGTTTACAATAATACAAATTCAGCTGGATGGATCTCTCATTTCTCCCTTTTCCCGCTAAAGGAAAACTGCTTCATATTCAATTATTTCATGGCCTAAATTCCTACAATATGTCAGGAAACAATTCCTAAGGAAAACAGATTGTGGGACTAATTAGAAGAGACAATGAGTGCCACACGGTGTACTCTCAGAGCAATGGATGGGAGTGGAAGTTATGCTATACTCCTCCTACACCCCTCACTTTAAAGGGAATTGGCTATTTTTACCTTCGCTGGCGTGAACTATACATTTAATCAAGGCTTGCAGCCTCTGAGGTGGTTCTTAACAGTTTGAACTAGCAGGACTGCATGGGGCATGCACATTTAAAGTCTTTTCGAAGAACTCTTGATGTGCACGTAGTTACTTAGGTGGTGGCTCGGCTGCTGCAAATACCATTAGCTTCCAAGTGACTCCATTTCAGACCTGGCTTTTTAGCCAACATCACTTCGCATGCTAGAATATGGAGGAAAGGCTAAAAGCAAAACTACAAGCCTCAGAATGCAACAGGCTGTCAGCTGAAAAGTCAGGACTAGCTGATAAGACCTTAATTGCAGCCAGTGGTAGTGCAGTTTGTGATTTTCTTCCTTTTGGTCGCCCTCCCCAATTTTAATTTGTACATGTTTTTGGTATATACATGTTTTTGGTATTAAAAAAAAGGTTGAAAGTTAAGATTGTTTCCGAGAACAGTTCCCTTTTACCCTCCTCCCCACAACTAGCCCTCCTCTTCAGCTGAATTTGTTGCACATAAAGTGCATTCTCTTGATTTCACATAAATATTTCTAACAAGTCAAGGTTCATCAGGTAAGTGAGAAAGAGGACCGAGGTGAAATTTGAAGTGCAGATACTTGCGCTTCTGTGGTAAGGGGCTTACATCTACACTTCTCTGTTAGGCGAGGTGTCAAATACACCCTTATTGCCCAGAGCAATGAGATTGGGGTCTGGCTCCTGGAAGACCAGATTTGGAGACCACCCCTTCTGTGATAAAGCAGCATAGTAGCAAGAAGAAAGTGTCTTAGGAGATAAGAAATCAAAACCAATGTGCTAGTGCAATCAGAGAGGACGTTGTGCAGCCTCACAATAAAAAGGTCCCTTGGCCTCAAGAGAAGGGAAAGGAGTCCACTCTAAAATCAGTGAGGTGACCGTGGGCCTGTGTTAATTACTAGTGATACATTCCAGTGGACTAGTCCGATCACTTACAAATCCCTTTCAAGCTATCCTTTGTCCACCAGAAGCAGTCTCTTTAGAAAGTATACCAAAAAGACGTATACTGTGCAGAGGCCAGATATTCCCTTATGAGTGGACAGGTGTTTTCTTAGGGGGTAGTGTGGTCAACCAGCCCAAGTCTTATCAGAGAGGAGTGTTAGACATCTGCAAAACACACAGTCAATAAATGATGCACACGACTCAATAAGGAGATCCACACCTATTTATAAAAATAACACGCATCTTTATATAACTTTAGGTATCACGATCATCAAAATTAGGTAAGTACGTTTCGAATTATGAATTTTTATGTTTTGAGTTATGAATTTTTACAACTTTTAAAATTGGACACTAAGTGCAATGTCTAAAGCGGTAATGTTATCCTATGGAGAAAGGCATACACTGCACACAGGTAATTCACAGCGACTTGCGGGGTCAGTCTCCTGGACTAAGGTAAGTATGGGGCAAGGTCCAAGGTAGCACCAACAGGTCACCTCGGGAGGCACTGGGGCGGCCGGGTGCAGAGACGCAATTCAGCATCAGGTGCCCACTTTTATCCTATTTGTGGGGGGGGGGGGAGCATGAACTGTATACGGGAACTTCACAGCGACTTACGGGACCAATCTCTTAGATTTAAGGTAAGTATGGGGCAAGGTCCAAGGGAGCACCAACAGGTCACCTCGGTGGCACTGGGTCGACCGGGTGCAGAGGCGCTTTTCAGCGTCGGGTGCCCAATGTTATCCTAAAGGGGGGAAAACATGTACCGTATTCGGGCACTTCACAGCGACTTTTGGGACCAATCTCCTGGACTTAAGGTAAGTATGGGGCAAGGTCCAAGGCAGCACCAACAGGTCACCGCAGGAGGCTCTGGGGAGTCCGGGTGCAGAGGTGTGTTACAGCGGCATCGGGTGTCCAATGTTAGTCAAAGGGAATCGGTCTGGTCGGAAAGAGGCTGCAGGTTTGGGCTGGGAAACCAGTCAGGCTGAACCAACAAGGGCGCTCAGGTCTCACGATGGTCGGGGAAGTGGGGACACTTTGATCCACTTCCACTCAAGACAGGGGTGACAGGAGCAGAGGTGTCTTGAGGCGTCAGGATTTTCACAGCAGTCACTCGCAGTCAGGGGGGCTGCACGAAGAGGCTGCAGGCAGCGTCAAGGAGTGGGCTTCTTCTCTGAAGGGCTGGGGGACCACGCTGGCACCGTTGGCCCACTTCAACTTGGGCTTGGAGCGAAGGGTGCAGTGGTGCTGGCCAATGTCGGGTTTACGTGGTCCTGGAGTCCTCACAGCTCTTTCTTTGGTACCTGCAGAGTGCAGGGGAACAGCTCCGCTGCTCAAAAGAAGTTCCTGGGTCTTTGTAAAAGTTCTGACAGTAATCCCAGGCTCTTGGAGACACAGCAGCTTGCAGAGTTGAAGGGCAAGTCGACTTTGGTGCAACTGTCAGGAATAGGGAAACAGGCCTGCAGGGTTAGCGCCAAGTCAGTTGCTTCTTCCTCAGTTCTGGCTTTTCGCTGCTCTTCAGTTCTCCTTTTGGGTCATCAGGATCTGATTTCCCGGAGCCAAGGGCTCCCCTAACACCTAGAATTAGGGGTGTTAGGGGAGTGTAGAGTAGCCAATAGGCTACTAACCCTAGGGGTCACTATGCCCCCTATATGACCACTTCCTGTGGGAAAGTGGGCATAACCCTGTCCCAGAGTTCTTAAGTTTGCCATCACAAAGATGGCAGACCCTGAAATTTCATATTCACTTCAGGTATCCTACCTTCTGGGTAGAACGAATAGTTTCTTACCTGTCGGTGTAGTTTTGCAGCTTGAAGACTTTCTGGATTCACTATGCTGTGCATTATTCCACCATCTCGTGGTTGGGTCCGGATTCGTAGTCTTTTCTTTGTTTTTTTTTGTTTTTTTGTTGGCCCAGGTGGGCGGCGACGCCCCACCATTTGGTGTCTTCGGTGACATCGTCGCGCTTCCTGCGGAAGCTCCCACCCTTGGTAGCCATCTTCGGATTCTTTTTTCTTTTTCTTCTTACAGTTTTTGTTGTCTATGTCTTTTATCTTTCAATTTTTCTTTTGATCCCTCTAAACTCTGTATGTAGTCTAGTTGTACCCTTAACCTCCTATGTTATCTTCCTGGCGGAGGCGGGTGGGATCGCTAGTGAATCCAGAAAGTCTTCAAGCTGCAAAACTACACCGACAGGTAAGAAACTATTCGTTTTGCAGCGTGAATCTTTCTGGATTCACTATGCTGTGCATAGACTTTGTAGCGGTTTTGTTATTGCGGTGGTTGGGTGGAAGATGAGCATTGGTTGCTGAAAATGTGCTGTAAGACCTTCTGTCCTACTTGTGCCTCTTTGTTCATCTGGATATCCACACAGTAGTGTTTGGTGAACGTGTGCACGGAAGACCATGTTGCCGCTTGGCAAATGTCTTGTATAGGTGTGTTTGCTAGGAACGCAACCGTTGCTCCTTTCTTCCTTGTTGAGTGAGCCTGGGCGGCTCCCTCTAACTCTTGTCCTGCCTGCTTGTGGCAGAGTTGTATTGCTTGTGCAATCCATCGTGCTATGGTATTTTTTGTTACTGGCCGTCCCAGGAAACTGCTTGCGAAGGAAACAAAGAGTTGTTTTGTTTTCCTGCATTCCTTTGTCCTTTCTATGTAGTGCATCACTGCCCTTCTGGCGTCCAGCGTGTGTAGCGCCCTTTCTGTGGGCGTTGATGGTTTCTGGAAGAAACTTGGTATCTGTATTGTCTGGTTAATATGGAACCGCGACACCACCTTTGGCAGGAAGTGTGGGTCTGTTCTCAAGACAATTCTGTCCTTGTGTATTTGCAAGTAGGGCTCTTGTAGTGTAAGAGCCTGCAGTTCACGGACCCTTCGCAGTGACGTGATAGCCACTAAGAATGCCGTTTTTAGTGTGAGCATGTGCAGTGTTATCTTGTGTATGGGCTCAAATGGTGGTTTCATCAACTGTGTTAGCACAGTGTTGAGGTTCCAGCTTGGGGCTGGCATTCTTTTAGGGGGGGCTATTCTTTTAGCCCCTTCCAGAAATCTTTTGACCACCTGGGAGGTGAAGAAGCTTTTCCCCGCTTCTCCCCTGGTGTAGGCCACTATGGCTGCTAAGTGAACCCTTAGTGACGAGTAACTTAGGCCGCTGTGTAGTAGGTGCGTTAAGTATTGTAGTACCGTTGATTCTTTTGTGACTTTTCGTTGCAGTCCCTCTTTAATGCACCATTGCGAGAACCTTTTCCACTTTGCAATGTAACATTTTCTTGTAGTGGGTCTCCTTGCTTCTCTGAGAACTGCCATGGTGCTTGGTGGTAGCTTGAGGTGTGCGAATTCTAGGTCCTCAGGAGCCATGCTGCTAGGCCGAGGCTCTCTGGTTCTGGGTGGAGCACTTTTCCGTCTTGCATTGTGAGGAGGTCTTTCCTTCTGCTGAACCTGTGTGCTGGTTCCTGCGCCATTTCCATTATTTGTGAGCACCATGATTGTCTGGCCCACTGTGGTGCCACCAGTATGAGTGTCATGCTGCTGCTCCTGCATTTGTTCAGTACCTTGTGTAACAGTGGTATCGGGGGAAAAGCGTATGCAAATTCGTTCGACCAACTTATCCATAGCGCATTCCCTAGCGATCTTTGGTCCGGTTGTCTGGATGCGTAATGTTGGCATTTTGCATTCTGGAGTGTTACAAACAGGTCTATCCGTGGTGTACCCCACTTTTGGAACAGCCGCTGCACCTCCTGTTGATTGAGCTCCCATTCGTGGGATGCCGACGTTTGTCTGCTGAGTCGGTCTGCCTCCACATTGTCTATTCCTGGGAGGTGTATTGCCAGTAGGTCTATCCTTAGAGGGATGGCCCATCTCCAAATTTCCTGTGCTAGGTTTGATAGCGGTGCTGACTGTGTACCCCCTTGTTTGTTGATGTAGAACATGGTGGTTGTGTTGTCTGTTTGTATCAGCACTCTCTGTCCGTAAAGCTGCTTTTGAAAGGCTTTTAAGGTTAGGAACACAGTTTTTAGTTCTAGGTAGTTGATGTGTTTCACTGCATCTTGTTGTGGCCACAGCCCCTGACGCGAAGTCTGTCCATGTGCGCGCCCCAGCCCTGCTGTGAGGCGTCTGTTGTGATGGTCACTGTTGGAGTTGGCTGTGTGAATGGCTTCCCTTGTAATATGTTCTCTTCCTTCCACCACGCTATTTCTTGCTGCACTGCGTGTGTGACAACCACTAGATCTTCCCAACTCCCTGTCGCTTGTGACCACTGCTGCTGTATCCATTCTTGGAACGGTCTCATGTGCAACCTGATATGTGGGACTAGGTGGATGCACGATGCCATCATCCCCATTGTTCTGCTCACTTTCCTCACTGTCAGAACTTGCCCCTTGCGGTAATGACGTGTTTCCCTCAGGAGCGCTATAGTTCTCTTGTTGCTGGGGAACACCTTGGACTGTGTGCTGTCTATTTGTGCCCCTAAGAATATTTTGATTTGCTGTGGTTTTGTTGACGACTTCTCCCAATGTATTGAGAAACCTAGTCTGGACAGTGTCTGTATGACTTGATTGATGTGATCCTTGCAGTGTCTGTATGATCCTGCTTTCACAAGCCAGTCGTCGAGGTAGGGGTATACATGTATGCCCTTCCTCCGAAGGTGCGCTGCAGCTGCTGCTAGGCATTTTGTGAACACCCTTGGTGCGGACTTGAGCCCGAAGGCTAGCACTGTGAACTGGTAGTGATTGTGGCCTATCACGAATCTTAGTAGACGTTTGTGTTTGTGGTTGACGGGTATGTGCAGATATGCATCTTTTAAGTCTATGGTCGCCATGTAATCCCCTTGTTGGATTTGGGGTATTACTTCCTGAAGTGAAGTCATTTTGAATTTTTGAGTTTTTACGAACTTGTTCAGGAATCTGAGGTCCAGTATTGGTCTTAGTGTCTCGTCTACCTTTGGCACTAGGAAGTACGTTGAGTATACTCCCTTGTTCCTTTCGTTTATTGGAACTGGTTCTATTGCTCTTTTTGTAGCAGCTCCTCTGCTTCTAGGCGTAGGAGGGCGAGCTCCCTTGCGGGAATTGCCCGGTGTCTTGCTTTTCTGCCTGGGGGTGTTTTTGTAGTTCTATGCAGTACCCGTGCTGTATGATGTTCAGTATCCACTTGTCCGTGGTAATGTTCCTCCATTGTGTGAGGAACTTTCCTATTCTGCCCCCAACTGGCGTTGTATGCTCGGTGGTTATTTGTTGGCTGTGTGTGTTTTTTATTTTGTCCTTTTGTTGACTTCTCCTCTCCCTTGGTGTTAATAGGGAGGGTTTGGTTTGTTTGTGGAGTCACTTTGAGGTGGGCTGCTGCCCCCTCTTCGGGCCTGTCCCCGTCCGTAACCGCGCCCTCGAAAGGACCGCCCTCTGGGTTGGTACTGCCAATTTTGCTGCTGTTGTCCCTGTTGGCTTTGGCCCTGGTTGTTCCCTGGTATCATTGCTGGGGGGACTGGTGTGAAGTGGTGGGTGCATTGCCCCCTCTACCATTGGGCCGCCTTGAGGGGTTTCCTCTTCTCATTCCCTGAACTGCAGTGCTCCCATGGACCTCGCAGTTTCGTTGTCCTTTTTAGTTGCGTCAACTTGTCGTCGACCGGTGCTCCAAACAGTTTCTCTCCGTCGAAAGGTGTGTTAAGGATGTTACTCTGTACCTCCGGCTTGAAGCCCGAGATCCTGAGCCATGCGTGTCTCCTTTCAGTCACCCCTATCATCATTTGCCTGCTGGAGTTTTCTGCTGCGTCCAAGGCTGACTTTAGACAAGTGTTCGCGATAGCCTTGCCCTCGTCCGCTAGGTAATTATCCCTTTGTTGGTATTCTTCTGGCAGGTGTGTAATGAGCTGGCTCATTTCATCTCAATGCTGGTATGCATGCCTGCTGATGAGGGCGTTGGAGTTGGCGATGCGCCAGTGTATGGCTGCGTTCCTCTCCACCTTTCGTCCTGTGAGGTCTATTCGCTTGCTCTCCTTGTCTGGAGGTGGGCCTGTGTTGGTGGGCACACCGGCCCTTTTCCTGGCCGTTGCTGCGATAATAGAGTCTGCTGGCACTGACCCTTGGATGTAAGCCGGGTCTTTTGTGGAATGCTTATATTTCTTTTCACTTCTAGGTGTAACCGCCTTGCAGACTGCAGGTTCTCTGAAGGCCTCCCTTCCCTGGTCCAGGACGCCGGGCAACATGGGTAGGAATTGGCTCTTTGTTTGTTGAGGGAGCAGTGTTTCGAAGAGGAAACCTGCTTTTGTCTTTTCCTCCTGCATTTCGACCCCATATGTCTTTGCAGCCTTCTGGACGACTCCATTGTAGACTCCGATGTCGTCCGGCGGCGAAGGCCTCGAGGGGTAAGAGTCTACCCCCTCTTCTGGTGACTCTGCGTCGAGGTCTTGCCAGTCCAAGTCTTGTGCCTCCGAGGTCTCTGAGTCCCGATAAGACTGCATCTCTTCTTCGCCTTCGGCTTCGAAGTCGTAGTCTTCTTCCTCCTGGTCTTCGAGCGGTTCGGGTGTTTTCGAGGGCTCGATGTATTCGGCGTCGAACTCCTCGAGTGCCTCGTGCGCTGGCTTCGACGGAATAGCGTATTGCTTCATCTTCTCGTCGAATTCTTTTTACGTTGCAGGATGCTCGCCATCTCTGCCTCGAGCCTTCTCTTCTTTTTCGCCATCTCGTGGGCCTTTTCGGCGTCGAGTGGTGCAGCGCTCTCTTTGTGGTCGCGGTCGTCGAAGATGACGCCGGGCCTTCCTTTCTCGGTGTCGAGGCTTCCTTTTCGGAGGTGACCTTCGACGCCTTTGTTTTTTCGGAGGCTTTTGCCGATTGGGAGTCCTTCTCGAAGGATCCGCTCGGTTGCTTGTCCTTGGATGCTGTTGCTTTCGTTGAGGGTTTCGGCGGCAACGCTCCCTTTGAGGACTTTTCTACACTTCTAAGAGTGTCGCTCGGGGTTCTGGCTTCACTCTTTCGAGCGTCGCTTGGGTGTCTTGGGGTCGACGACTCCCTTACCTCCTTCTACGTTTTCTTATGGACCTCGACGACAGAGCAGTCCTCCGGTCCCTCTGCGATGTTGTCTTCCTCTCCGCTCGAGAGGCCCAGTTCTCGGAGCGATGGTGCTGGTCCCTGGCCCTGCATGTTGTAGTTCTCCCTTCTCTGTCTCTCTCTTACTCGGAGGGTCTTCGGGGTGAACGCTGAACACGCGTTGGTCTTCGCTGGTGTGTTCGAGCGGCAAGCAGAGGTTAAGACTGGGTGCTGGTCCTTCTGTGCGTACTTGTGGTGACAGTTCTGGCAAAACTTAAACGGTGTCTTGTCCATAACCGCTCTCAGGGAGCCCCCTGTGAGCGCATTCTCCGTAGGCGTCGAGATTTCGGTCGTGGACCTTCTACCTCGTCGTCCTTCTTGTTGTCTCCGGTTTACTTGTGTCGTCGTCCGGTGTCTCAGGAACGATCTTCTGTGGTGATATTCGACTTTTTCGAGATTCCTCGTCCAAATTTTCTGGAACTTCTCGGCAACGATCCAGACCCCACGGCGGAAAAAAGAATCTGAAGATGGCTACCAAGGGTGGGAGCTTCCGCAGGAAGCGCGACGACGTCACCGAAGACACCAAATGGTGGGGCTTCGCCGCCCACCTGGGCCAACAAAAAAAAAAAAAAAAAGAAAAGACTACGAATCCGGACCCAACCACGAGATGGTGGAATAATGCACAGCATAGTGAATCCAGAAAGATTCACGCTGCAAAACTAGCCTTTCTGACTACTAATTTTCCCGCCTGTCCTGGCTAGGAAAGGGGGGGGCATGGCAGTTTGGCATAATTACCAAAGGCGGTGGGCTCCTTCAAGCTCCCTGCCTTGGAACGCTAATTCACAGGTCATCTCGTCTGCCAGAAAGGCTTTGTTTCGGACCTCCTGAGAGCAAAGGTGTGAGAAAGGGCCTCTTTTGACATGGTTAGCCCCCCATTTTTTGCCTGGAAAATGATGTGGTTAAAATTGAAAAGGCACAGGGTCCTGGTCAACCAGGTCCCCTGTGCTAGAGGTCCTTCCCTAAAAATGGTACCACAGTTGTCAACTTCAGACCCCCTGTAAGTCCCTAGTAAATAGTATCATGCTGCCTAGGGCACTGGGACAGAAGAGGGTCCCCTAGGGACCCTTCACCAAGACCATGCAAACTGCCACTGCAGCCTGCATGCCTTGGTGCAGAGAAAAGCGACAAAGTCGACATGGCACACTGCCCGTGTGTGATGCCCAGCAGCACTGTCTAAGGTAAAGGTAAGTCACCCCTCTAGCAGGCTTTAAAAGCCCCAAGTAGGGTGCACTATAGCTCAGGTGTGGGCATATCCGCATGAGTGGATTTGCCCCTACAATATTTAAGTCTATTCTTAAATTGTAAGTGCCAGTGAAGCCATAGAGAGTACAGGGGCTGGAAACTTGGCAACTCAAGTTCCCCAGCACTATGTTGGCTTTACTGAACCCAGGAGTGTTTGGTACCAAACAATTCCTCTCAATAAACCCACACTGATGCCAGTGTGGGATTTCTTGAAACATGTACACAGAGGGAACCTCAGAGGTGCCCCCTGAAAACCTACCAACCTTGGTGTGGTCTATGACTGGCTTTAGGCAGCCAGCCACCACCAGACAGGTTTCTGGACCATGGGTCGAGGGCCCCTCCTCTCCGAGGCCAGAAACAAAGCCCATCCTGGGCAGGGTGTCACACCTCCTTGCCTAGGGTGAACACAGTGCTCAAGATGTAAGCTTCAAAGGCCTTGCTGCCTTTGTAATCCGACCCCAGCCTCTGCTGCTAGCAGCAGATGGCAGGCCCCAGTTCAAACCCCCCACTTTTGGCGGGAGAACCAGATGGAAAACCTAAGTGAGAACCGGAGGTGTGCCCTCTTCACAAACTCCATCCCTCATGTGCTGGAGGCGAAGTGCAGCACATATTTCAGTGCCTACCATCTTGAAGATGGTGGGACTCATCCAATCAGGGCTTGGGCTATGTCCCCTTCCACAGGAGGGTGGCATAATAGTGGATGTAGACACCCCAGGTGAGAGACCCATTGGTCCCTACCTGTCACTCCCCCCGTAACAACCCTAAATCTAATATTTAGGTGGTGCCCTAAGGCCCTGCAACCCTAGATGATCCTGTGCCAAAAGATGACCCGTCCTGCAGCCCGGCGACATCCAAAGCCTTGGGAGGACTGCGTGCCTGCGACAAAGACCAAGATCTCCCATGGACAGCGGACCTGTCCAAAATAAGCCACCTTTAAGAACAGAGACCTCTGCCCTTAGGAACAGTGAAACCACCGCCAGACCCACCTCTACACCAGACGCCCACAGTTTGAATGGCCCACCAGTCCTGTGAAGGTTCCCAAAGGCTTCTGAGCAAGAGTCCACCGTGGGCTGACCCCTGCAGGACTCCACCTCGACGCCTGCAGCTTCAACTAAACCGTGACCGCGACCTGCCCGATGAGACCTTTCCGACACCCAAGGACACCCTTGCAACTGAAGCCCTTGGGGAGTGCGACCAACAGTGTCCCTATGTCCCTTAGCATCTTTACTTACCTAGGCAGCTGTGAGTTTTCTTCATCGTGCCTCCTGGCCTGAGCCTGCAGCCTTTCTTCAAAACCGATCTTCTCCATTGGTTTGCATGGGCTCCCAACGTCAAAATTGCACCCTACACCCAGCCACCCCTGTGTCGCTAAGGGCGTAAGTTTGGTGCTGTCTTGTGGCCCCCATGTTTTTACCTTAACCCCCGGAGACTGGGTTACCAAACCGTGCTACTCACCTGTGAGCAGTATCTCTTCGATTACCTCCTTTCTCTATTTGATAACATTGGTGCCAGATTCCACATTTGAACCCTGCACCCAGTACTGCTGGAGGTGCAGATTTGCTACTTACCTGAACCATGCCTGGTGCCGATTCTTCATCCAGAAAACCAAGACTAAGTTGTATACTTACCTGCAAAACCGCACTTATTTTCCTATCATAAGTTAACATTGCTGAAAATTGCACTAAATGTCCACTTTTTAAAGTGAAAAGTATTTCTTATTAAAAACATTGTTACCTTTTTACGTATTTTTTTATCTTAAAATAAAACTGAAAAGAAGCTTATTTTTAAAACATTGGCGTGGATCTCCTTTTTAAGTTGTGTGTCATTTCTTAATCACTGTGTACATAAGAAATGTCTTACACTCCACTGTGTTAGGTGTAAGGCTGCTCGACCACAGTACCACAAATAGTGTACTTTGGGTTTACATTGAGCTCCTTACATTTCTGGGTGAATCTCTGGGCTCTTTATGTGATATACCACCAAGTGGTTCTATCGTCTAAAGTGCCAGCTTCCTACAAAAGGCGCTCAGTCCTGGGGGTCAGAAACAGGCCTCTGGTGGCAGGCTGACTAGGATCAGTCAGTCAGCACACCAGTAGTTGGTCGGTTGGTCGGTTTTCAAGGGGCACCTCTAAGGTGCCTTCCGGGTGCATGGATTAATAAATCCATCCCTGGAATCAGTGTGGGCTTATTAATATGAGGTGCTTGATACCTTTGGTTTCAGTGAAGCAATCATGTAGCTGTGGAACGTATAGTTTCTTACCCGTCGATGTAGTTTTGCAGCTTGAAGAATTTACTGGATTCACATGTTGTGCATTATTCCGCCATCTAGTGGTTGGGTCCGGAATTGTAGTATTTCTTCTCTCTTTTTTTTCTTTTTTTTTGGTGGGCGTCGACATACCACCATTTGGTGTCCCTCTGTGATGTCGACGCTTTGGACACCATCTTCGGATTCTTTTTTTTTGTTGTATTTATTGTTCATTCTCTTTATACATTTCCTCCCGTCTAATCTTTCTGGCGGAGGAGGGTGGGTTCGCTAATGAATCCAGAAAATTCTTCAAGCTGCAAAACTACACCGACAGGTAAGAAACTATACGTTTTGCAGCGTGAATCTTTTCTGGATTCACATGCTGTGCATAGACTTTGTAGCGGTTTGCTAGTCTTGTGGTGGTTGGGTTGAAGATGAGCGTTGGTTTGTGAATATATGTTGTAAGACCTTTTGTCCTACTCGTGCTTCTTTATTCATTTGAATGTCCACGCAGTAATGCTTTGTGAACGTGTGCACTGAAGACCATGTTGCTGCTTGGCAAATGTCTTGGATAGGAGTATTTGCAAGAAAAGCGACTGTTGCTCCTTTTTTTCTTGTTGAGTGAGCCATTAGGGCTCCTTGTAATGTTTGACCTGCTTGTTTGTGGCATAACTGTATGGCTTGTGCAATCCATCTTGCAATGGTATTTTTGGTCACTGATCGTCCGAGAAAACTGTTGGCAAATGATACAAAGAATTGCTTTGTTTTTCTGTATTCCTTGGTTCTTTCCATGAAATACATGACTGCTCTTTTGGCGTCAAGAGTGTGCAATGCCCTTTCTGCTTGTGATTTTGGTTTTTGAAAGAAGCTTGGTATTTGTATTGTTTGGTTTATGTGGAACCTGGATACCACCTTTGGCATAAAGTGTGGATCTGTTCTCATGACGATTCTGTCATTATGTATTTGGAAGTATGGCTCTTGCAGTGTTAGCGCTTGTAATTCACTTACTCTACGTAGTGATGTAATTGCAACTAAAAACGCAGTCTTTAGTGTGAGCATTTGTAGCGTTGCTTTGTGGAGTGGTTCGAATGGTGCCTTCATCATTTGAGCGAGCACTATATTGAGGCTCCATGCAGGGGCTGGCATCGTCTTTGGAGGTGCTATTCTCTTCGCTCCTTTTAGAAATCTTTTGACCACATGGGATGTGAAAAAAGTTCCCTGTTTCGCCTCTTGTATACGCTACAATTGCTGCTAAGTGTACTCTTATAGATGTGTAGCTTAGTTTATTTTGTAGTAAATACGTTAAGTATTTTAGAACTGTTGATTCCTTTTCTTTTTTTATAAATGTTATTAAATACCCGGCATACCAATAATAAATACATTTTACAATTCATTCTGTACTATATAGTATAAAATATAAAATCCTGCGTATACATAAAACCAGTAGATTAATTAAACAGTTAATATGATTAATAAAAGATAAAACATGGGGAGAAAACATAAATAGGATTAAATTGTCTTGCAGTTCAATCAGTAATAAAAGCAACCTATCGACATAGGGGGAGCTTCCTTCAATCAGAGACATATGTGCCATCAGACGAGAAATACAATTACACTAGACTTTCTCTGACTACCGTAATTCACCTTTTACCCTAGAGATATATCATATCGTATCTGGGCAGTAACCTAGCCCACTCCCTCGCTCTTAATAGTCGGAGGGCGTTGCGCATTATCTCTCCATCTCTTGATAGGGGCCCAGATTCTCGAGCCCAACTCCCTCATCTTCCTACCTCTCCTTATATAGAGGGAGGATTCCAAGTTATATATCCCTAAGAGGCGTGCAAGCCACATTTGAAAAGTGGGGGAATTGGGTCCTTCCATCCTGCTGCTAGGAGTATCCTGAGAACTGCTACACATATAAAAACAAGGGATTCATCTTCCTTACTGAGGCCCAGGCTACTATCATGCCCCATTAACATTAGGGTAGGGGATAGGTCGATCTTAAATCCTAGCAGCCCCTCCCAGAAGATCCCGATCTCTCCTTGAATTACACTTAGTTTATCACATTGATAGAACATGTGTATTAAATCAGCTGGCCCTTCTCCACACCACGGACATTTGCCATCTTCTCTCTTACCCCAATCATACAATTTAGCTGGAGTAAAATAAAGATTAAATAGGGTTTTATAATGTTGGGCTTTTAAGTTAGTCGAACGAAATAGCTTTTCTGCTAAATGCAGCGCTTTATACATATCTACATCAGGATCATTTAATTTAGTTACCCAGGTAGCTTCAAATTTTTCCATATCATCTTGTGAATTCAGGAGCAAGGTACTGTATATCATCTTTATTTTGCTTCCACCCCCTACTAAATACTCAATAAGATTAATTCTACCCCCCGGAGAGATCCGTGGCCTAAAACCAGATAGATGTTTCTGAATTTGTATAAATTTGAAGCCTTGATTTGCAAGAAGCCCAAATTTCTGCTGTATGGCGCTAAATCCCATCATTTGATCTCCTTCATATACATCACCAATTTTTCTTATACCTTGTTGATCCCAGATCCTACCCATCCTATCATACAATAATTGCGGCAGTACAGTTGTTTTCCAAAGAGGGGTATAGTAGTTTATTTTGGGGATTGACAAAGTTTTTTGTACTTCCTTCCAAACCTCCCATGCGTTTACCATTACCTTGTACCGTATTTTCTTGTAATATCGCCTGTCTGTTTTACGGAGTAAAAGCCCTATGGCCTCTCTGCCTAACATCAGCTCGAATATTGTTGGGAGGGTGTGATTACTTGCTGCCATAACCGTTTGGTTCCTTTCTGGGTCAAGTAGTATTGCCATCTGACTCAATAGACAGGACCACTGATAAAATCTAACATTCGGGATTGCGAGCCCTCCCCTTACCTGCGGGAGAGACAGATATTTCATGGCACGTCTAATTTTCCCCGTATTGCCACATAAAATTCATAAATGTTGATTCAATTGATTTCATAGTTGACTCATCGATCATGAATGGGATAGATCGGAACAGATACAAGATTTTGGGTAGCATAGTCATTTTTAATACGTTGCCCCTCCCGATTATTGATAGATGCGTACCATCTATCCTTTTTAGATCTGCTGAGATTGATTTCACCAGAGGGTCAAAATTAACCTTTATTATTTTATCAATTGCTGGGCTAATTCTGACTCCTAAATAAATTGCACTTTCTATACATCTCGAATCATTCATTTTAATATTATCCGTACAGACTATCTGGGTCTTGCTTTCATTTAACAGATAACCAGACCTCTGTCCGAATTCCCTGGCT
Source organism: Calotriton arnoldi (assembly GCA_963921515.1). Taxonomy (NCBI): domain Eukaryota; kingdom Metazoa; phylum Chordata; class Amphibia; order Caudata; family Salamandridae; genus Calotriton; species Calotriton arnoldi. Next base: position 450,045 of record CAWUFW010010704.1, read on the forward strand.
ATCTCAGTGATTGCACTGATAGCTCTAGCTGGATCCGGAGTTAATATAGCCAGGTCATCCGCATATGCCAGCAACTTGGTCTCAAAGCCATTGATGACTATAGGCTTGATGTCTTGACACCTCAGTAATCTTTCTATCAGTGGATCAATATATAGGGCGAACAATATTGGTGAGCAGGGACAGCCCTGTCTTGTCCCTCTAGAAATAGAGATATTATCAGAGCTGTCCCCCATTAATTGAATTTTGGTCTTTGGATCCGAATACATTGCCCTGATGGCCTTTGATATTCTTGGGCCAAACCCCTTTCGTTCCAATATCCCCCACAAATACGTCCACTTTACTCGGTCAAAGGCTTTTTCTGCGTCGAGAAGAATCATGGCCATTCGGCCCCCCGTGGCAGCCTGTACATCAAAGAGTGTGATAGTCCGCCATATATGATCAGTTGTTCCGCGCCCTGGGACAAACCCATGCTGCCACGGGGAGACCAAACCGCCAATGACCCTTCCCAACCTTTTCGCAAGCACCTTAGAGTATACTTTAGTATCTGCATTGATGAGGGATATTGGACGATACGATGCTGGGTTATCCTTTGGTTTCCTTTTTTATGGAACACTACTATATTAGTTTCTTTCCAGGATTCTGGGATCTTACCAGTATGTAATATACCGTTAAATAAATCTAACATAATAGGGGCGATCAGACTCTGGATACATTTATAAGCTTCCAAGGGAATGCTATCGGGGCCAGCTGCCTTTCCAGGTGATAGTTCTTGAAGGGCCTCATTTACTTCCTCTATCGAGAATTCTTTTTCTAGTTCTTCTTTTGTCTGACTGTCTGAGGGCCTACACCCACGACCTCCATACTAGGGACTTCTGTAACAGTCTCTTCTTTATACAGCTTTTGGTAATAATCCTTAAATACCCTAAGGATGTCTTTTGACTCCGTATATACCTGATCCTCTTCCCGTATATCTGTAATTATATTTCTGGTGCTTTCCTGTCTAATTCGTAACGCTAAAAGTTTGCCTGCCTGTTCTACTGTCTCATAAAACTAGCCCCTATGAGTTTGATAATCATCTGCAGCTTTCTGGGCTAACCATTTTTGCAGCTCGGATTTTATAGTCAAGATCCTGTGCTGTGTCTCTATAACCTCTTTTCCCTGACCTATATCTTCCGTATGTTGTTCCTCTGCTAACATTAATTCTCTTAACAATCTTTCATTTTCCATCTGCCCCTCTTTCCTTAGACTAGCTGTAAAACTGATTGTTTCCCCTCTAAGAGCGGATTTAAATGCGTCCCAGACTATATTTCGGGAGGCACTGTATCGGTTCATAACAAAAAAGTCTTGGGCCCACTTCTTCATATATTCTAAATAATTCAGATTTACTAATACCTTCCTATTGAAAGTCCATTTTGCATAACATTTATTAGGGGATTCAGTTTCCAGATGTAAAACCAGTGGATTATGATCTGATATTGCTTTTGGTAATTTCTCAATCCTCACTTTCTTTATTACTGTCGCCGATATCAAAAAATAATCCAACTTTGTATATTTTTTGTGCGGGCATGAAAAATGTGAATCCTGCCTGGTTTGGTTCTTTGTTCCCCCAAACATCTACCAGACCATGGCGGATGATTAATGAGTTCAAAGCACGGTATACTTTGGGCTTTCGCCCAGCATACGACTTATTACTAACAAGGTCAGCTGCGATATTAAAATCTCCACATAATATCATTGGAGTTGGCCATGTCGTCAGTTCAATTTCAAAATGGGCAAAGATTTCAGGATCGTCTTGATTAGACCCATATATTGTACACAGGGTGATTCCAATTCCGAGCTCCACCACCACCCATCTCCCAAGGGTGTCTATTATTTTGCGTTTCACACCACCAAGAGCCAACTTACCCAATATTGCTACCACCCTGATGGTAGAGGTCTGGGAAGAGCAGGCCAATAGGTCATACCCTTTTATATTTAACACATTTCTTTTTGCCCAAGGTACGTGGGTTTCCTGTAAACAGACCACATCAAAATAGTTTGATCTTACAAACTCCCCCAGCCGTTGCCTCTTTCTCCAATCATTTAAGCCCCCTACGTTCACAGTGCATATCTTAAGCTTCCCCATTCTCCTTTATAAGGTTGTCCCATTCGTTACTACTTTCATTAATCGACTGTTTTATTTGCAGGCCCTTCGACCATTTTTTTATCAAATACCGGGTATTCATTTCCTCCCCGTGACCCTCTCCACCACCCCCACCCCCTCCCCTACCCAGACCTTCAGCCCTCCCCACCCTTCTCCCTCCCTTCTGTCGTGACCCTCCACCTCCCCTTTGAAGCGCTCAGACTTTAGTCTGTGCATAGGATGTTCGCAGCATTAGTGACATGGCTGATCCTATTCCAAAATTCTCTTAAAGTTACCCCGACTAATCCTATTAATTCATCGGTCTGGTTAAACACATTTATGGCATTGCCCCTTCTCCCTTCTTTTCCCGTTTTGATCTCCTTCGTCTTTTCTAAACTATTTTCCTTTTCCTTTTAAACTCTTTCCCCTTTTTTTTTTTTCTTTCCTCCTTTCCTTACCCCCTTTCCTTTTTCCCTTCCCTTCCTTTTTCCTCCTTGCCCCCCTTCCCTCTTTTTTTTTCCTTTACCCCTTCCCTGATCGTTATTACTAATTCTACAGAGATTCCAGGGAGGAAGTGTCTTACATACCGGGGATAGGCTCTAAATCACTTTAACCAAAAAAAAAAAAAAAACAATTATAGCGAGTTTCCCTCCCACACCCCCCCCTTTTTTTTTCCATCATAACTTTATTTATCCATAGTGTCCAGAAATTCCTTTGCTTTTATTTCCGATGCGAAATAACGCGTCTGCCCATCGTGGATCACTTTGAGCTGGGCTGGATTTATCAAGTACACCTGGATATTTTTCTCCTGGAAAGGTTTTATGAGCTGCCTTAGCCTCCATCGTCTCTCCACCGTGGTATGGCAGAAATCTGGGCGCACAAAGTACGATATCTCCCCGCTTGTTCTCTTAGAGTCAGGTCTTGCCTTTTCTGATATTGCCTGGCGGAGGAGAAAATTACCAAAGTACACAAGGATCGCACGTGGCTTGGCTCCTTCCCTTGCTTGTGTCCTTGGTTTAAAGGGAGTGCGATGTGCTCTCTGGACTTCTGCTGCCCAATTCCATTCTGACAACTCTGGGAGCGAGGACTTAAATAGCCCAATTATGTATGTCCTGGTGTCGGACCCCTCAACCCCCTCCGGGATCCCTAACACCCTGAGATTGTTCCTCCTCTGTCTGTTTTCAAACTCCTCAAGTTTCCATTGAATATCTTTAATTTGGGAGCCTTGTGCTTCCACCTGGATTGCAGCGCCTGAAGCCTCTGCTTCCGTAGAGACAATTCTTGCTTCTAGATTGGTCACCCTTTCCCCTATGTTAACACAGGATTTGGAGAGCTTCCTAACAACGCCTTGGATTTTTCGGAGAGCAGCCTGCGCTTTTCGGCTGTCTTGGCGCATTTCTTCCCTGTGTGATAGGATAGCCTGATGTATTACTTCCAGTGTAGGGGGGCCCAAACTAGCCTCTGCGGGGGTTGTCCCAGACAAGGAACCGGACAGCTGAGTCGCCGATGAGTAGTCCCATTTTAAGTCATTTCTTTCTCGTCTTTGTGTACTAAGGCGCTGGTTATTGTTTTTTTTCACTGTTATAGGTTGTGCCTTGTCACTATCCTCAGGGTCAGTGTCTAGGTTACTTGCCTCCGATGACGTGCTAAAATCGTCCTCCGACCATTCTGCCCCCACGGAGACTGAAAAGCAACAGTCGCTTGGCTCTTTATCTATTTCTCCACTGATTTTATCCCCTGCTGCCAGGTCTGCTGCCAGATTCAATTTGCTTCCCCAAACCACTACATTGGTTTTATGAGCTACATTTTCTGTACTTTGTTGTGCCGCTGGACAGTCAGTCATTATCTTAGGGCCGACTTCCAACTGCTCTAATGCCATGACCACTGCGCCATGAGGCTCCGGGGAAACCAGAGGTGCCTCCTCCGAATCCACGATTTCACCGCTATCCTCAATCTCAGCGGCGGAGGCGCGCTCCCAGCTTCCCTCCACCCCTCGCGGGGAGGGGGGGGGGGCGTCCTCTCTCAGATGCCTACCATTAGCCACAGTACCTTTCAGCAATGGTGAGTCCCGGATCTCCTTACGGCTCACCTCCCGATTTTGTTTGCTCTTCTCCCCGATAGCAGCTCCTGACTGCGTCTCCTTCGGGCGTTGTAGGAGCTCCACCACCGAAGGGCCGGCAGGACGGAGTTTCACGGCTCCCCCGCCTCTTCCGCTGTTCACCACTGGAGGCTCAGCGCTGGGAGTCTGAGGCTGCACACTTCCCGAGGTTTGATCCGGGGATTCCTGCTCCGCTGGGTTCTGTCCTCGTAGCTTTCGACTTCCCACCGATTTAGATGCAGCGGCATTCGCGGCTGCTTTCGGACCCATTTTTCCGCGGGTCCCGGAGAGACGATGTTCCAGGCGGAACGGATGTTTCGCTGTAGCGCGCTTGAGAATCCGTATCCCGCACTCAATCCAGTCGGCCCAGTCTTTGCAGCAGCAGCTCCGGGATCTCTGCATGCGGAGCCTCTTAGTCGGTAAGCGCTTTTCCTCTAGTCATGCGGGGTTTCACTGAGCTAAGCAGCCATAAATCACCAGTGCTGCTGTCGGCCTCCTAAGCGGCCGCCATCTTGTTTCCTTAGAACTGTTGATTCCTTTGTGATCTTTTTTGAAAGTTGTTCCTTAAGGCACCATTGAGAGAATCTCTTCCATTTTGCTGTGTAACACTTCCTTGTTGTAGGTTTCCTGGCTTCTCAGAGCACTGCCATTGTGCTCTCTGGAAGTCTGAGGTGAGCAAATTCGAAGTCCTCAGGAGCCGTGCCGCCAGGCTTAGGCTCTCTGGTTCTGGATGTAGTACCTTTCCGTTTTGCATTGTTAAGAGGTCCTTTCTCTTTGGAAACCTGTGCATTGTTCCTTGAGTTATCTCCATTATCTGTGAGAACCAAGTCTGTCTGGCCCACTGAGGTGCTATGAGTATTAATGTCATGTGGCTGAGCTTGCATTTGTTGATCACCCTGTGCAGTAGTGGTATTGTGGGAAAAGTTTAAGCAAATATCCCTGACCAGTCTATCCATAGCGCATTCCCTAGGGACTGTTTGCACGGTTGCCTGGATGCGAAGTGTTGGCATTTTGCATTGTGGGGAGTTGCAAATAGGTCGATTTGCGGGGTTCCCCATTTCTTGAATATCTTTTGGATCTCAGATTGATTCAATTCCCACTCGTGGGATGCTGAAGTTTGTCTGCTCAGCCTGTCTGCTTCCACATTGTCCTTTCCTGGCAGATGAATTGCTAGTATTTCTATTCTCTTTGGAATCGCCCATCTCCATAGTTGTTGGGCTAGGGTTGAGAGTGTTAAAGACTGTGTTCCTCCTTGTTTTTTTAAAACATCTTTAAAACGACATAAGGTACATATTCACAGAATCAATTAGGGTTACAGTAAAATCAGGTTACATACAGTATAGCAATATCATTCATTGGAGTTCACGGGGATGGGGGGTCTTCACCATCGTCCTCAAGGGGAGGTGTACATATATCTCCTCGGTATGCATTCCAGGAGGCCCATATCTTGGACCATTTTCGGGGACACCCCCTAGCCACATAGACTGTTTTCTCTCTCAGCATACACCAGTCTAGATCCTGCTCCCAGGCTACTACCGTGGGCGGCTGTGGGGCTCCCCAGAGCTGTGCGATATTTCTCTTAGCGATCATGCAGCCGAGCGTGACCCATGTCTTAGTATAGGTGTTGAGGTCGGTAGGTTCCCAGATATTAAGGAGGCATCTAGGTGCCTTCGGTTCGATTACTACCTCCAACACTGCACTCATGACCGCATGGATGTTACGCCAGTATTCCTGGATCGGCGCACAGTGCCATATTATGTGCATGAATGTGCCCAATTGTGCGCATCCCCTCCTACAAGAGCCGTCTGTCAGCCCACCCATGTGTACCAGCTGGGGACCAGTTATGTAAATTCTATGGAGGATCTTTAATTGCACCAGTCTGAGTCTCGCTGGGATAGCGACCGTCTTAGGAGAAGAGACCGCTTCCTGCCAGGTTTTATCATCCAACTCTATTCCGTCCTCAGTCCATTTGTCACGCAATTGTAATAGGGGTTGTCAGTGTTATTGATGAGTTTTCGATATGTGAGGGAGATGGCCCTGTCAGGCAGGTGTCCATCCAATAGTCTGTCCTCTAGTGGGGAAGCGTCCGGTGGCGTCGAGTCGTCGGGGATAGCTGTTTGCAGCGAGTGCCTGATTTGTAGGTAGCGATAACATTCGGAGTCTGCCAGGGCATATTGCGTTTGTAGGGTAGCAAAGGATGCCACACCCCCAGCGTGCCAAAGGTCTTTGACATGGGAAATCCCTATTAAGTCCCATTTAGCAAATCCCTTTGAGTTTCCCATATATCCTAGTTTTTGTGAGTCCCACAAGGGTGTGGCCATCGTTAACTTATTTTGCCAACCGATTGATTTAGCAGCGGAGTGCCAGATTGCAACTGTATGGGCAGTGGGTCCGGTGAGCGGGTATTTCTCCGGTTTTGAATATAGAGCTCTCAAAAAGGTCCCTTTAGGTAAAAGCCAACGGTCCATCAGAAACCCCGGGTTGTCAGGGTGACCATACGTGCAGTGGTTGATCGCTGTTAGATGCGCAGCCCAGTAATATTTTTTAATATCAGGCAACCCGATTCCCCCATCATACCAGCTAAATGTCAGTTTTTTCATGGCGATACGTGGTCTCCCTCCCCATAGGAGGTCTCTCAGGAGCCCTTCCAGATCTTTAAAATACGAGTTCGGGACAAGATCGGCTGAGTTCTGTAGCGCATACAGGAATCGGGGCAGTGACATCATTTTAAATAATGCAGCCTTGCCCAATAGCGAGAGCGGGAGGGACTTCCAGTGTGTTATGTCGCTTTTGAGCCGTTGCAGTGGGGGGAGCAGATTGCGGGTGTACCGAACTAATGGGTCTAAAGATATAAAAATGCCCAAGTACTTGAAGCCGTCTGAGACCACTGGGATCGGGCAATTTCAGGGCAACTGTGGAGGGGTTCCCCATAGGACATATAGGAGTGATTTTTGCCAATTGACCTGAAACCCAGAGTACCTGCCGAAAACCTCTAGTATATCAAAGGCTACTGTTAGGGATCTCTTAGGGGATGTAAGATAGAGGAGAATATCGTCAGCGTACAGTGAAATCCGATCCTCCCACTCCGCTGACCAGCGCAGTCCGCGGATCCTCACATCCTTACGGATCCATGCTGCGAGTGGTTCAAGGGCCAAAGCGAACAGTAAAGGAGATAGGGGGCACCCCTGACGAGTCCCCCGGCTGAGTACAAAGGGTTCAGACTTTCTGTTATTCACCACTACCTGGGCCAGCGGCGCGCTGTACAACAGCCGTATCCAGTTGCAGAAGCCCGGCCCAAATCCCAGTTTACCAAGCACTGCAGAGAGATGGGGCCATTCCAGTGAATCGAAAGCCATGGTGGCATCCAGATAGACCACCACAGCGTCCTCTCCTATCATCGGTACCCTGCCCAGGACCCCGTGTAGTCTACGCAGGTTGAGAGCCGTGTTTCTTTTGGGCATGAACCCTGACTGGTCTGGGTGGACTAGGTCGCCTAACACCTTGGTAAGCCTGGTGGCAAGCACTTTAGCTAGAATTTTGGGTTCTGCATTCAGCAGCGATATAGGCCGGTAGGAGGTACACTGCGTTTTGGGCTTCCCTTCTTTATGGATTGTGACTATGGTGGCAATTCTCTGGTCATATGGCAACATCCCCTGGGTGAGGCTATCCTCAAACATTGACTTCAAATATGGGGGCCAATCTATCTGGTCGAAGCTTGTAGAGCTCTATTGGGATGCCATTTGGGCCCAGGGCTTTCCCGGAGTGCAGCGCTCTTATTGCCGTAGCTATTTCATCAGCCGTCAGTTCACTGTCCATGAATGTAAAGTCCGAATCCGATAATGTCGGGAGCGATATGTCTTTGACTAGATCAATAAAGTCTGCTTCAGGGTATGGTGCCACTGAGCTATATACGGTTTGGAAGTGAGCTGCGAAATGGTTAGCTATGTCTTGGGGATCTGTCACCGAGGACCCATCAGTGCCCCTAATCTCAGGCACGAGCCTGCTGGCCTGCTCTCTCTTTTCTAACCATGCGAGCAGTTTGCCGGCCTTGTCGCCCCAGTCATATATCCGTCCCAGCCGTTCCTGTCCCAGTAGTTTGGCACGGTCGGTGACCAACGCCCGGTATTCTTCCTGCCGCAAGCGTAGGAAGTGGAGGGTTTCAGGCTTGGCATCCGAGATGACATCCTGTTCTAGGCGGTATAGTTCCTGCTCTATGTCAGAAATTTCTTTCACCCTGTCTTTTTTGGAGCCCGCCACCAAGGAGAGGGCCTGTCCTCTGACCACCGTTTTGAAAGCTTCCCATAGTGTTTGAGGTGACTCAACTGTGTGTTCGTTCTCCAGGAAATAGTCATCAAGAGTTTTAATTAGGCCTTTCCGTATTTTGGGGTTCTTGAGGTACCAAGGGTTTATTGGGGCAACCCGTCCTGTCTGTGTGTAATCTAAAACTATATGGACCCAGAGAGGGGAGTGGTCGGAGATACCTCGTGCCAGGTGACGGATCTCATGAATATTGGTAATGTGCGAGGCCGGGACAAGTATATAATCCAGTCGGGATAGGCTGTTATGCGCCCCTGAGTGGAAAGTGTGCTGCATCTTATCGGGGTTGTATGTCCTCCAGCCATCCATCAGTCCCATCACTTCCAAGAAGCTGGAGAGCGCATGAGCGGCCAGAGGGGTTGCGCGGGGGGGTGCCTGTCTAAAGCGCCCGAGACAATTGAATTGAAGTCGCCGCCGAGCACCAGGTGTCCGTCAGGCAACGTCAAGAGTATAGCACTCAGGTCAGTGAATGTTGTGCTCTGCATCCCGGGGGCGCGTATATTGACATGAAAGTGGTAGGTTTGCCCTCCCAGGTGCCTGTGATTCCAACATATCTGCCTCGGTCATCTATGTACGTATTGGTGAGTGAGAAAGGGAATGATTTTTTTGCATAATGCCTACTCCCCTGGAGCTAGAGGTAAAGCCCGCATGCACCACCATCGAGTACCCCCATCTGTGCATTGCCCTGCATGTGTTGCCAACGAGGTGTGTTTCCTGGAGTAAGACGATATCCGGCGATTGTCTCCTAATATACTGCAACACAACATCTCTTTTTATCTTGTCCCCCAGTCCGTTAACATTCCAACTTAAGATTTTAACAGCCCTGTTGTACTGTACTCCCATTGAAAGCGGGGCAGTTCCCCACTAGTGGGGTCGTATGTAGATATCGTACAGTCGAGATAATACAAAAAGACAACATACAAAATAAACATCAGTCCCTCCCAACATCCCCCCACCCTGCTCCCCTGCACTCCGGGCTTAAAACTGCCCATATTATTTAAATGCAGAGTGCCTGTCGCCCAACTATTCTACTAATAGAAAAATAACACACTGGGGAAGGCCTCAGAGTTCCGTCGGCCCCCCCGCCTACCAGTACAGATTATCGATGCAGGACATGACCAATGTTCAGTTCACCAAATGTGAGAGATCCCAAGGCATCGGTACAAGGTTCATACCAGCCTGAGCCGCATACTGGCGGTTCAGGGTACAACAGCAGCTGAAGCGAATCGTTTTTGAAGAAAACAGAGGCCACCCCATGAGAGATCACCGCGGGGTTCAATGAGCGGTGGAGTCCTGTTCCGACGAGGGTTTAAGACTGTCCAGCCAGTCGGATGCCACCTCTGGGAGGTCAAAGAAACGTGTTTTCCCGTCAAGTTCAACTCGCAAGCGGGCTGGGAAGAGCATGGCGTACTTAAAACCTTTTTCTCTCATCCTGCGCTTGACATCGAGGAAGGAGCGTCGCCTCATCTGCACTGTTCGGGTGAAATCGGGGAAGAAGGTGATTTCCGAGTTGTCTAGGTGGATTGGAGGAGCGACCCTTGCCGCCTGAAGGATTGTGTCTCTGTCTCTATAATTGAGCAGTCGGGCCAGTATTGGACGAGGGGGGGCCCCAGGCTTTGGGCGACCCCCAGGCACTCTGTGGGCTCGCTCAATTACAAACAGTTTAGAAAGGCCCTTTGGTTGTAGCTTCGTCGAGATCAGTTCCTCCATGAATAGGTCTGCAGACGGACCTTCCGATTTCTCTGGCACTCCAAGGACGCGGATGTTGTTGCGTCGCAGGCGCCCCTCGTAATCATCCAGCTTGTCTTCCGTGTACTTGCGAAATGATTGAAGCTCCCCGATGTCCGTTTGGAGTTGCGAGGTGTCCTCTACGAGACTGGCGGTGGTTGTCTCTAATTGCTTGACCTTCTCTCTATATTTCGTGAGATCCGCTCTGATCAGCGTCACCTCCGAGGAGAGGGTGTCAATAGATGTGCGGACACCCATGATGGCTGCCATTATGTCCGTCATTGTGGGCTCTGTGGGGTCGTGCTCGGCTCCACTTTGCGATTTATCGCTGGCCCCCTTCTTGTCAGGAATGTCCGCTTTCGGGCAGGTAAAGCGGTCTAGCCTGCTTTGTTGAGACGCCCGGGAACCCCTGTTGCCGGACATGGTGAGGTCAACACCGCTCCCTAGGCCGGAGACTAGAGGAAACGCCAGATGGAATAGTCCCTGGCCAGGCCCTCCGAAGATGTCCACAGAGCCCCGGGCCAGTCGCGCACCGATGTGGATGACACTGTTTTAGCTCCGCCGTTTCTGGCTGCCTGCTGGAACCCGGGACCCTGAGTCAAGCCACGGAGGTGGGCACTCAGGGCGTCGCCGGTCATGAAGGGCCACCTGTGCGCCACTCGGACCAGTCGTCTCCCGTTCCCCGGACACCGCCAGCCCCCAAGCACCCCTCAGGCAGCAGTGAGCATCCACGACGATGCCAGCTCAAGGGCCACCGGCGCGCCAAGGAAAGGCAGGGGAGCAGGGCGGACCACCTCACGCGGCCCCAAGCAGCCGTCCCCCACAACGCAGGTACAGTAGGGAGACCGCTCCACGCTCACTCCTCCCCGTCCTCACCAACCACAGCAAAGGCACACAGCAGCAGAGACCCCTCCGGTCCCGGGGTTTGTTTCGGTTAGCGAGGCCCGAATAGGTAGGGTGGGGTCGGCCGCTCCCACAGCGGGCCCTGTATGGATGCAGCACACCAGTCCCGTGGGCCCTTCGCCGCCTCTACTACAGTAGGCGCAGTCGCGTCCTGGAAGCGCGCACTGCACCCAGCGATCACGGCCCCCAGCCAGCTCCAGATCCCCGTCCCAGGCAGGGAGACGCTGGGGGCCGTCACTCACCGGCGCTGCTCCTCCCGCTCCGGTGTCCGTGGGGGCTGATCAGGCATCGACGCTGTAGGGCACCACAAGACACACGCTGCCCCAGTCGTCCGCAATCTCCCCAGTGCTGGGCCGCTGGTTCCCCTTTCACGTCTCCGGCCTCCGCACGATCCAACCCGCTCGGGGGCTGCACTCCAGTGCCACAGGCAACAGCGTCACGGTCGCGGGAGGGGGGGCATCGAAGTCGCTTGCCAGAATTTGCCGAGGATGGGGGGGGGGGGGGGTCATGCCCACGTCCTCGCGTCTCCCGCCGGCCGTCTCCAGCACTCGAGGCCCCGGTTTCCTCAGCCACAGGCCCAGAGTCGCCGATCGGCACAGCTACTGTCTACCACCTCCGATTGTGCCCGGGAAAGCTTTGTCGGGCTTCGCTTGCGCCCTTGTGTCCGATTCTGCACCTTTCCGACGGATTATTGTAGCGGATTAATGAGGTAGGATGGAAGGGCTCCGGAGCAGCCCTAGGTTGCGGCCATGTTGGTTTTCCGCGAGACCACGCCCCCCGTGTTCCTCCTTGTTTGTTTATGTAAAACATGGTGGTTGTGTTGTCTGTTTGTATTAACACCTTCTTCCCGTAGAGCTCTTTCTGAAAGGCTTGTAAAGCTAGGAACAATGTTTTTAACTCCAGGAAATTGATTCGTTTTACCGCATCCTGCTGTGTCCACAATCCCCCTACTTTGAGGTTGTTCATGTGCGCTCCCCATCCTACCTGGGAAGCATCTGTCGTGATGGTCACTGTTGGAGTTGGTTGTGTGAAAAGTCTCCCCTGTGCTATGTTTTTTCTCTTCCACCATGCCATCTCTTGATGAACTGCCTGTGTGAAAACCACTAGATCCTCCCAATTCCCTGTTGATTGCGACCATTGTCCTTGAAGCCATTCCTGGAATGGTCTTATGTGCAGTCGAATGTTTGGGACTAAATGAATGCATGAAGCCATCATTCCTAGCAGTTTCCTCACTGTCAGAGCTTGCCCCTTGTGGTATAGATGTGTCTCCTTCAGTAGTGCTAATATTCTTTTCCTGCTTGGGAATACCTTCCCTAGTATTGTGTTGATTTCTGCCCCTAAGAACACCTTTACTTGCTCTGGTGACGATTTGTCCCAGTGTATTGAGAAACCGAGTTGAACCAGTGTCTGTATGGCTTGCTGTATATATTGTTTGCAGAGATTGTAGGAGCTTGCTCTTACTAACCAGTCGTCCAGGTACGGGTAAACATGAATTCCTTGCCTTCTTAGGTGGGCAGCTACAGCAGCTAGGCATTTTGTAAAGACTCTTGGTGCTGATTTCAGTCCGAATGCTAGCACCTTGAATTGGTAGTGTGTTCGGTTGATCACAAATCTTAGTAGACCTTTGTGTTTTCTGTTCATGGGAATGTGCAAGTATGCATCCTTTAAAAGTCTATAGTTGCCATGTAGTCTCCTGTTTGCATCTGAGGTATTACCTCTTGCAAAGTTGTCATCTTGAATTTTTGAGTCTTTATGAATTTGTTGAGGAACCTTAGGTCTAGTATTGGGCGTAAAGTTCCGTCTACCTTTGGAATGAGGAAGTACGTGGAGTAAATGCCCTTGTTCCTTTCCATGTGTGGTTCTTTCTCTATTGCCTCCTTGTTTAGACGTTCTTGTACTACTTCGAGCAATTGTGATAGTTCCTTTACTGAATGCATCTTGTTGCTTGGTTTTTTGTTTGGAGGTTGTTTTGCAAGCTCTATGCAGTAACCGTACTGTATTACGTTTAATATCCATTTGTCTGAGGTGATTTCCATCCACTCTTGGAGGAAGTATGTTAAGCTGCCTCCTACTGGTGTAACATGTTGGAGGAATTGTTTGCTTATAGGACCATGATCTTGTTTTGTGCTTGTATCTTGTAGCACCCTCTGCGTTCTTTGAGGGTGCGCAATTTTTGGAGTGAAGTCACTTAGAGGTGGTTTGTGGTCCCCCTCTTTGCGGTTGGCCTCTCCCTCGAGGGTGCCCTCGAAAGGATTGCCTTCCATGTTGGTATTGCCAATTTTGTTGTTGTTGTTGACCCTGTTGTTGTCCCTGGCTTACTCCTTGGTAACCTTGTTGAAAGGTTTGGTGCAAGGTTGCAGGTTGGTGGTTTCCCCTGCTTGTTGGTCTCCGTGAGGGTGTGCCTCTACGCATGCCTCTGAATTGTAGTGCCCCCATAGACCTTGCTGTTTCATTGTCCTTTTTTAATTGGTTTAATTCTCATCCACGACACTTCCGAAAAGCTGTTCACCATTGAACGGAGAGTTTAGGATGTTGTTCTGTACCTCTGGCTTGAAACCTGAGATTCGCAGCCAGGCGTGTCTTCTTTCAGTGATCCCGATCATCATCTGTCTGCTAGATGTTTCTGCAGCGTCTAGGGCCGATTTTAAACATGTGTTTGCCATGTTTTTTCCCTCTTCCACTAAGTGGTTTGCCCTTCTTTGGAACTGGTCTGGCAGGTGTTTTATTAGCTCTCCTACCTCCTCCCAATGTTGATATGCATGCCTGTTGATCAATGCATTTGAATTTGCGATGCGCCACTGTATTGCTGCACTAATATCCACCTTTCTTCCCATGAGATCCATCCTCTTGCTCTCTTTGTCTGGTGGTAGGCCATCATTGGTGAGGACATTAGCTCTCTTCCGAGCTGTGGAAGTAATAATTGAGTCAGCTGGTACAGACCCCTTGATGTACATAGGATCCTTAGAGGAATGCTTGTACTTCTTCTCCCCTCTTGGTGTGACTGCTTTGCATGTGGCAGGTTCTTTAAAGGCTTCCTTACCCTGGTCCAGTACACTTGGTAGCATGGGAAGGAATTGACTCCTTGTCTGGGTAGGCAGCAAGGTTTCTAGTAGAAAACATGATTGTGGCTTTTCTTCCTCCAATTGCACTCCATAAGTAACTGCTGCTTTCTTTAGGACTTGGTTGTACATCCCAATGTCATCTGGTGGTGAAGGCCTTGATGGATATGTATCCACCACTTCTTCTGGTGATTCGGCGTCGAGATCTTGCCACTATAGGTCTTAAGCCTCCGAGGTCGCCGAGCCCCAATAGGTTTGGTCCTCTTCATCCCCTTCGGCTTCGAAGAAGTATTCTTCTTAGTCTTCGACAGGTTCTGGGGTCGTTGGTGGCTGTAGTTGCTCGACGTCGGTCGAACTTTTCGGCGGAATTCTGATTTCTTTCAGTTTTTCGTCGAAATCTTTCTTGCGTTGCAAGATACTCGCCATTTGGCTTCGAGCCTCTTCCTTTTCTTTTCCATATCAGATGCGCGTGCTTCGGCCTCGAGATTTTCCGCCTTTCTTTTCGAGCTTGACGACGCAGCTGTCAAAGCTTGTTTTACCCTCTCTTTTTTCGACGTCGAAGAGTCCTTTTCGTGACTGTCTTTCGACGCCTTCGTTTTTTATATGGTTTTTGCCATCTCAGAGTCCTTGTCTAAGGAACTGACGGACTGTTTGTCCTTGGACGCGCTTGCAGGCGTCGAATGCTTCGACGCCGAGGCTCTTTTTGAGGACTTAGAGTCACTCTTTCGTGGGTCGCCTATCTTTTTCGAGGTCGATGGTTCTCTTACCTCCTTCGGAGTTTTCTTTTTGACCTCTACGACTGGGACGTGCGCGTCCTCTTCGCCTTCAGGCCCTTCGGAGACGTTGTCCTCCTCTTCGATGGAGGCCCAGGTCTCGAAGCAATTGTGGTGGTCCTTGACCCTGCATGTTGTAATTTGCTCTTCTCCGTCTCTCTCTTACCCTCAAAGTCTTTGGGGTGAAAGCAGAGCATGCTTTGGTCGTCGCTTCAGTGGTCCAACGGCAGGCAAAGGTTGCAGACCGGATGCTGATCCTTCTGTGCGCACTTGTGGTGACAATTGTCGCAGAACTTGAATGGTGTCTTGTCCATTACCGCGCACAGGGAGCCCCCTGCATGCGCATTCTTCGTATGTTGTTGAAGTTTTGTAAAAAAAAATTATTTTTTTTAAACTTTTTGAGTTCAATAGTAATCATATACACAGTACCAATTATCGTTTATTGCAATTATCCAACACATCATACAGTAATCAGGGATCCCCAAATCAAAATTACAACGTGGTTACAGCTCCGTTCCCACCTCT
This sequence comes from Calotriton arnoldi, assembly GCA_963921515.1. NCBI lineage: Eukaryota > Metazoa > Chordata > Amphibia > Caudata > Salamandridae > Calotriton > Calotriton arnoldi. The sequence continues at coordinate 465,570 of CAWUFW010010704.1, forward strand.
ACGCAGTTCCAGCTCCACCATTGGGGGTATGCATACATTTCCACGGTAGACATTCCAGTTGTTCCATTTCCTGTCCCACTTTTTAGGGCATCCACGCGTTATGAATACCTCCTTTTCCGCTACCATACACTTGTCAAGTTCCTTCGTCCATACATTGATGGATTGTGGGTCCGCCGCCCCCCAATTTCGTGCTAGCTCGAAGTTTTGTATTTTTCTCTTCGCCGCGCCCCGGCTCCTAGACTTGAAGACTGGTACGTCGAAGAACTTCTTCTCCTGTTCTGTAGATTATTTCCGTTATTTTCGTCGATTCTTCTCTCCATCTTCAGGAGCTCCTTCCGTATCTATCCAGACCCAACGGCGGAAAAAAAGAATCTGAAGATGGCGACCAAAGGTGGGAGCACATCGACGTCACAGAGGGGACACCAAATGGTGGTATGTCGATGCCCACCAAAAAAAAAAAAGAGAAGAAATACTATAGTTCCGGACCTAAACATTAGATGGCGGAATAATGCACAGCATGTGAATCCAGAAAAGATTCACGCTGCAAAACACTGTTTTGACTAATGCCCAGCAAATGTATTTAAAGTGGCTTCACTGACCACTTGTACTGGCAGTAATTGAACTGACCAGCACTGGGACATATTTGGTCATGCAGATATGTCCACACATGTAGCTTAGGGTACCCTGACATAGACCTGTAAGGCCCGCTGTAGGGGTGACTTACCTATACTGAATGCAGAGTCTGCTGGCATGGCACACAGGGATGTGTGACATGTCGTTTTTTTACTTTTTAGAGTACCTTGTCACGCAGTCTGTGTGAGTTTGGTGCTGGGTCCCTTAGAGTGGCACAAGATATGCTGCAGCTCTTAGGGATCCTCTTTAGAATCTATGCCCCAAATACCAGTGGTACCACTTACTAGGGACTTACAGAGGTGCTAAAGACATGGTCACTTGGGAATCAAGTGACCGGTTGTCTTGTTTAAGGGAAGGAACACTGGCACTGGGGACCTGGTTAGCAGGAACCAAGTGCGCTTCAGACAAGGTTGCATCAAATACCAGGCAAAGAGTGGGGGGGCTACTACAACAAAACTCCAGTTTCCTACAACTAGGACTTAATGGGCTAGTAGAAAAGAGAAAAAGGCTGGTTCTGTGATATTGAAAACAATGACATCAACACCCTTGCGAACTAAGCTTGGGTATCCTTCCACCCCCTAGCTCTAGTGGGACATTTTCACAACAGTGAATTACAATAGATGCATGAAAAACACTCCACTGAAAAGCAAGAGGAAAAGTCTCAAACCTTGTCTAGACCTGGTACTCAAAGGAACTATGTACCCAAAGGAAACATCAGAGACTTAAGAAAAACTGGCGTCAAGCACCCTAGGCCTCAAGTCTCTCAGGGCTGCCAGAAGAGACTGCAAATCAAATATCTTCATAGCTAAATTCAAACCACATTAAATCTATACTTGAGGTGGCTAAAACCCGTCTCTTCGACTTTATCAAACAATCAAACTCAGTCCTTCATCAGTACAGCCTTCACACCACCAAATAAATGTGAGGAATTTCCAACCTTCTTTGGAGAGAAAGTAAAATCTATTGTACCAAAATTCCACTAAGCTCCAGCATTCCAGATGACTGCACACTGAATCACAAAGTCAAATGGTCATGGTCGCATTTTGGATGAAACTATAAACTAGGTCAAACCTTCCAATCACTGTTCTGACGCAATACCGGTCACCCTGACCAATAAAATGCTCGAACTGCTGCTACCATACTGGACATCCCTGGTCAACACCTCATTGACGCAAGGTGTTTTTCCCGAAAGTTGAAGGGAAAAAAAAAATATATAAATAGGTCAGGTCACTTCCATCCTGAAAAAGCTCAATGCAGACTCCAATGACCTGAACAGCTTTTACCGAGTGTCAACACTTCCTTTCTAATGGAAGGCATTAGAAATCGCGGATCCTCTCAACTATCTTATGATAACCCAGCAAACAACCTCTTTGACATTATCCAAGCAGGATTTAGACAACTTTTCAGCAAAGATGTGATCCTTCTTCAAACTGTGGATGATTCCTCCTGCTTCCTCAACTCTGGTGTATCCTGCCTACTGCCGCTTCAGGACCCCTCAGCTGCCTTCAATATAGTCAACCACCCGGCTCTGATTAACATCCTGAAGGAAGAGATGGACTCTGAAGGGAGACTCCTCAAGCTGTTTGAATGTTATTTATCTAACTGTTTGCAAATGGTGAAAATAGGGAGTTCAGTCTCGAGCAAAGCTAAAGCAAGGAGTTGCTCAAGGTTCTATCTATCCTTTTCCCAAATCTACTTAATCTTTAATTTGCACTATTAGGGCAGATTCTTAGAAAGCTGGAATTCTGTATCGTCAACATGGGGATGCTACCCAGATTTGTCTGAAGACCCCGAAAGACACCAGCCTCCTCTTTAGCACCCTTAACAAGATTCAACAAACATTGGCAAAGTCAATAGGTCTCGTCTATGCAAGCCATGTTGTACATCAGTGTGGCTGCTGTTCAGCATGGCTAAAAGTTCGGCGGCTAAAGGAGAGTAGAGTGTTGTAAAGTGGGGTGTTATTGAGTAGCGCAGAGTGTCGTGGAATGATGTAGAGTAGAGTTGAGTGAAGAGGAGTGTCTTGGTGTAGAGTGTATTGGAGTGCCGTGGAGAGAGCAATGTGTCAGAGTGGAAAGGCAAAGAGTAGAGTCGAGTGGCTTGGAATGGAGTAGTGTCAGAGTGGAGAATACTAGATTTAAGGGTGTTTTAAGAGTGACAGGAAGGGCCAATGGGCACCTTATCGGGGGTGTCTACACCCTCAATTATGCCACCTTCCTGTGGGAGGGGGCATAGTCCTAGCCCTGAAAGTAGGAGTCTCCCCATCTTAAAAATGACAGACTGAAAGATGTGCTTCACCTCAGCTTCTGCACCTTAGGGGTGGAGTTGGCAGAGGTGGGCACAACTCCTATTCCTCCTAGTTTTTCACGCTGGTTTTCCCGCCCAAAGTGGGGGTCTAAACAGGGGACTGCCATCTGCTGCTAGTGGCAGAGGTTGAGGGTCGTATTACAAAAGCGGTAGGACTTTGAAGCTTCCCTCTCAAAACAGTGAGCCCATCCTGGGGGAGGAAGTGTGAAACCTCCGTCCAGGATGTGCTTTCTCTCTGGTTCCAGAGAGCAGGAGCTCTCGACCCAGGGGTGCAAAAACATGTCTGGTGGTAGCAGGGTACCTAAAGCCAATCTGTGACCACACCAGGGTTGGTAGGTTTTCCAGGGGGCACCTCTGAGATGCCCTCCGAGTACATGTTACAATAAATCCCACACTGGCATCAGTGTGGGGTTTATTGGGAGGAGTAGTTGGGTACCAAACACTCCTGGGTTCAGAGGAGCCATCATGGTGCAGGGGAAATCAAGTTCTTAAGTTACCAGCCCATGTACTCTCTATGGCTTCCCTGGCACTTTGAATATCTAAGAATAGACTAAAACACTGTAGGGGCATATCTGCTCATGCAGAAAATCTCCCACCTGTGATATAGTGCACACTGCCTTAGGGCTGTAAGGACTGCTAAAGGGGTGACTTACCTATACCTTAGGCAGTGCTAGTTGGCATGGCCCACAGGCAGTGTGCCATGTTGACTGTCGTTTTGTCTGCACCAGGGCATGCTGCAGTGGCAGTTTGCATTGCCTAGGTGAGGGGTCCCTGGAAGACCCTCTTCAGTCCAAATGCCCAAGGTAAAATTTACTAGGGACGTACAGGGGCCCTAAACGGCCAATTGTGGAACAGTATTAGGAAAGAAGCACTGGCACAGGGGACCTGGGTGGCAGGGAACCTGTGCACTACAATTGAAACCACATCATTTTCCAGGCAAAAAGTGGGCGCTAACTATGTCAAAAAAGGCACTTTCTCACACGACGCCCCCTCCCTACACAAAAGGGGATGAAACCAACCTTCCACTGGAGAGTCTTCATCTTCTGAGTGGAAGAACCTGGAAAGGACATATGTATTGGCATGGGCAGTCCCAGGTCTGGGGTCCACAGTAAAGCCCATTCCCTGTATGTAGATGGACCACCTTAGCAGTTTGGGATTTTCACCGTTCATCTGTTGTAACCATCTAAGAAGCCTGTGGTCTGTCTGGACTAGGAAGCGAGTGTCTCAACTTCTTCACGCCCCAGACCACAGCAAAGGCCTACCTCTCCATGGCACTCCAACGCTGCTCTCTGGGGAGTAGTCGTCTGCTTATGCAAGCAACAGGCTGGTCACGTTCCTCATCATTGGTTTGGTCTAGGACTGCACCTATCCCATGATCAGAGGCATCTGTCTGCATAATGGAGTGCTTCGAGTAATCTGGAGTTTTTAGGACTGGGGCAGAGCCATTGTAGTGTCAAAAGCCTTTTGATAGATCATTGTCCAGTTCACTTTCTTGGGCATCTTCTTGGAGGTGAGCTCTGTGAGGGGGTCACCATGGACCCATAATCATTCACAAAACTGCTGTAATGCCCGGCCAAGGATTGCCCTGACTTGAATCTGGATTTTTGGCGTTTTCCAGTTAAGAATTGTCTGGATCTGGGGTTGGAGGGGCTGAACTTTGCCTCCACCTACCAGGTGACCAAAGTATGCAACCTTTCCCTGCCCTATCTGGCACTTGCTTGCCTTGATAGTGAGGCCTGCACTTCTTAGAGCTTCAGGAACCTTCACAAGGTGGATCAGGCGATCCAGCCAGGTGGAGCTGTAGACCGCAATATAGTCTAGATAAGCTGCACTAAAGGATTCCAACCCAGCAAGGACTTAATTCACCAAACTCTAGTAGGTAGCGGGGGCATGCTTTAATCCAAAGGGCATGACAGTTAACAGGAAGTGCCAATTTGGAGTGGAGAATGCAGATTTTTCTTTTGCTCCAGGGGTCAGACTTATCTGCCAGTACCCAGATGTGAGATCAAAGGTACTCAGATACTTGTTTGCCTCTAACCTGTCAATTAATTCGTCTACCCTAGGAATTGGATGTGCATCAGTCTTTGTCACAGCGTTGAAACCGTTATAGTTCACACAAAACCTAATTTCTTTCTTTTCACCCTTGGAGTGAGGTTTGGGGACTAAGACAACTTGGCTGGCCCAGGGGCTCTCTGAGGGATTAATGACACCCAATTCCAGCATCTTCTCACTTAAGCTTCGATGCTCTCTGACATGATCAGACTGCCTGTAAATTTAGTTTTTGACAGGTAGGCTCTCACCAGTGTCCACATAATGGGTACACCAGCTAGTCTGACCATGGGTTACAGAGAAGAGCTCAGCATACTGATTGTGGACTGTTGTTGTTCAGTGAAGGTGTCTGACAAGATCACTCCATCAACAGACCCATCTTTTGGATTGCTGGAGAGGAGATCAGGGAGAGGTTCACTCTTAGCTTCCTCTCCTTCATCTGTGATCATGAGCATGGTCACATCAGCTCTGGCGTAGTACGGCTTCAGGCGGTTGACATGTATAACTACCAAGGACCACCAGATAGGTGACCTCCCCTGTTCTTTCAAGGAAAGGTTAGGGCCCACTCCACTGGTCTTGGAGGGCCCTAGGGGCCACATGCTCCAATACCCACACCTTCTGCCCTGGTTTGAACTCACCCATGCAAGCCTTTTGGTCTTACCACTGCTTTTGAAGCTCTTGGCTGGCCTAAGGGTTTTGGCTTGCTTTCTCCGCAGGCCTCGTAAAATCTACTCGCCCACTCAGAATTGTGAGTAAAAGTTTCAGGTCGAGCTATTTGTAGCAACTAGTAGTCCCATCTGGAGAGTAAACTTAGGCTGGAAAGGAACAGATTTTCTGTTCATTCAGAAAGTAAATGAGCAATAAAGATGCCATTAAATCTTGTTTTTATATTGACACATTTGTTGTCTGTTCAAGGAAAGAGGTCAAATGTCAGTTTGTCAACTAATTGCGGCTTGGAAAATTAGGTTTATTAGGTCGAGCCTAGCGGCAGCGTGCATACGCTGCTCACTCTGCGAGGCATGCGGTAATGGAGTATAAACTGGAAGCCCCGCCCACTCTCCAGCCATATTTGTCATTGGCTTGTGTCATTGACCTTCGTAAATGCTGACTTCTGGTTCGTAAATAGGCTTGTTAGTCCCTCCTCAGTACCGCCTTTGTCTTCATTTGTACCCTCCCATGGCGACTGGCCCTTTTACTTGGCTTGTTACACAGTCTCCGTTTTAAGTCGGTGAGCACTATATTGTTTATTAACTAACGGAGACAATGGCGGCTGCTTCTTCCATTTGCAGCGCGCCCACACAGGACAATGGCGGACGCTTTTCACATCAAGCGATGTGCCGCTCTAACTTTAAAAAAGTTACACAATGGCAACGCTTTTTTGTATTTTATTACTTTTGAGATCAACGCGGCACCCGCTTCAGGGACACCGCACTACTCAGCTTTTTTTTACTATAATTTTGAGCGCTGCACCGGCTTCAGGGACACAGCACACCACGCAACGTGGACACACCACATTTTCACAGTGAAAACTGACCCTTTTTTGCAAAGTGCCTAGCTATAGATGAGCGTTTTGGGCCGTTTCCTGTCGCGGGCACTAGGTCTACCCACACAAGTGAGGTACCAGTTCTATCGGAAGTCTTTGGGGAATGCGCGGTGGGTGGAATTTTGTGAATCCACGCAGATCCCAGAACTTTCCATCACAGAAATGTGAGGAAAATGTGTTGTTTTTTTTAATTAAGTTTGAGGTTTGCAAGGGATTCTGGGTAACAGAACCTGGTGAGAGGCACACAGGTCACCCCATCCTGGATTCCCCTTGGTGTCTAGTTTTAAAAAATGTACAGGTTTGCTAGGTTTCCCTATGTGCCGGCTGCGCTAGGGCCCAAAATCCACAGGTAGGCACATTGCTAAAAACAAGTCCGTGCCTAGTGGGCTTTCTGCGGCCTTGGGAGGAGGAGGGGGGGGGGGGAGGAGGCTTGCCCCGATATGCCCCCAAGGGGAGCAGAAAGACTGGCTATTTGTTTGGGGGTGGGTGCCCCACCCCCCAAGCAGGGATCCACTAGGGAAGGGGAGATTCTCCCCTTTCCAACGATACCTCTCCCATGTGTTTCGGTGCTCGGGGGCTGAGATAGCCCCACAAGCACCGAAACTGTAAGTAAGTTTCAGTTTCGTTTTCGTTGTAATGACGATAGCGAGCCATGCATGCGATCGTCATTTCAAGGAAAACCTAAAACCGGCCTCGGGAGGTTGGGGGAAGCTCTTCCCCACCTCCCAAGGCAAAAAAAAAAAAAAAAAAATGGGAAATCCCTCTGCTGCAGACAGCAGAGGGATTTTCTGAGCCTGTACTCATGACGGAATGATTCCGTCATGAGCACCCAAAGGGTTAAAAAGGAGCAAAACAAACCATAACACTTTACTTGATGTGCACCTGACAAATATTTGCAGAAACTTTATTTCCAAACATTGTACACTATATAGTTTAAAAACCACATGTCAGTGACAAATTTTGTGGCCATTTCAATGTAAAATCTGACAGTGTGCTACCACTTCAAGCTTTTATGTATTTATTAAAAGTGATCTTTTTAAATAGGATTTGAGAAACATTCCTGCCCCCACCTTGATGAAAATGCTGTTAATAAAGAGGCAAGTCAGAAGTCATGAGTATCCTATATGTGGCTAGATTTGTATTTTATATGGAAAAAAGGTTTAGCCTATTAAATCAAACAAAAGAGTTTTTTGTACAGCGACATGCTGAACTCGCACATTTGAAGGTGCTCTCTTATGGGATAATGAAGAAAATGGCGGCTCAGTGAATTCAATTATTTGCCTATGATCACATCATCTGAAACCAATTTATGGGTTAAGAGCATTACATATAGGTCGAGTAGATTATTTAAGTCACTAGACCTGCAGGTCTAGTATTATTTTTAGAACTTTTCGAGGCCTGCTCCTTGTGCTCAGCCATCCTGGAACGAAGGCCAAGCACATAATCCACTATGTCTGGATTTAGCTTTGAGGGTTTATTCCCATCCTTCCTTCAAAAGAGTCAGAGGACCCCTAACAGGATGCCCAAACAAGGATGCCAAAACATATGTTCAAAGAGTGAGAACCTCACTCCCTTCTGTGGCACTTCCCTGTAGGCAAAAAGCAGGCATGGAAGTGAGACATCCCATCTCCTTATGAGTTTTTCAGGGAGTCCACCAATTATGCCTTTCAATGTCTGGTTAAATCTTTCAACCAGGGCATTTTGTGGGTGGTATGGTGTGGTGAACCTATAATTCACTCCACACTCCTGCCACATGTTTTAAGTATGCAGACATGAAGTTTGTACCTCTGTCTGATACTACCTCCTTAGGAAAACAAACCCTGGTAAAGATACCAAGGAGGGTCTTGGCCAGTGCTGGAGCAGTAGTGGTCCCAAGTGAAATAGATTCAGGATACCTTGTGGCATGATCCACAACCACCATAATATATCAGTTCCCTGAGGCAGTTAGAGGGTCCAGGGGGTCAATAATGTTGACCCCCTACCCTTTCAAAGGGTACCACAACCAGTGGAAGTGGAATTAGGTGGCCTCCTGCCTTACGACTGGCTTGGCAGGTGACAAAGGACTGACAAAAGTCCTTCACCTTCCGAGACACCACTGGTCAGTAGAAGTGATTGACTAATCTACTCCATGCTTTATCCTGATCAAGGTGCACGGCTAGAGGATATAATGGGCCAAAATGAGGAGAACCTCTCTAAACCTCGGAGGTACTACTACTCTCCTGGTTGCACCAGGTTTAGGGTCTCCGGCCTCAGTGTATAGGAGCCCATCCTCCCAATAGACCCTGTGTCTGCCACTGATATCACGCTTTTCCTGTGCAGCAGCTTGCTGCCTCTGGCTCTCAAGGATGGGACAGGTTTATTGTCCTTGGCACAGATCCTTCCTAGAGGGTCCCCCTGGGCCCAATAGCTCTGACGTGTAAGGCCCAAGCTCCTCAGTCTCAGTTCCCTCGGAGGATAGCAAGTCCTCCTCCTGAGAAGAAGGGTTATGACTTGGAATTTGTTTAGAAGCTGGTCCCCCGTCTTCTTGCCTTTTCTCTTGGAGGGCAGGTTCACTCTTTAAGGATCCAGCTCCTCTTTTTTCACAAAACTCCATTCTGGGAACACTAGCATCTTTGCACGGGTTCTTAGCTCGACTTCATCCCAAGGGGAAGTCTCCAAATCATTTCCAAGTAGACAGTCTACAGGGATGGTTGGGGACACAACCACTTCCTTTTGTCCAACTACCCCCCTCCCAGTCAAAAGATACAATAGCCACAGGATAAATCTTTGTGACACTGTCAGCATAGATGACTGAATAGGTCCTTCCAACCAGGTACTGTGAGTGAACCAGTTGCTAAGTCACCATGGAGACACTAGCACGAGTATCTCTCAAGGCCTCTATTCTAGTTCCAATAATCAAGGGGTACTGCCTGTATTTGTGCATACTAAGGGGCCAAGCAGCACAGGATAAGCCTACCTCTCCCTCAAATACTAATGTTGCCTCAGTGGGGTCACTGACATGGTCAGGCCACACCTGAGATCCCATCTGGGCAGTAGCTAATGCAGGTTGGCTAGAGGCATTTTTCTTGTTTTTACAGCTAGGGTCTCAAGTTCGGTGCCCCAATGACCCACAGTCATGGCACCAAGTATTCTTGGTATCTCAGCTCTTCCCCTGGTACCCACCCTATGGCTATAAAGAGTCTCTAGGCCCACCCTCCTGAGCAGGTTTTTGGGGGCCTTAAGAAGACACTTTGCTTTTAGGATTACCCTCTTTTCTTTGGGGGTGCTTTTTGGCCTCTTTCTTTTGGTCTACCCCACCAGTAGTAGTTTTGGTCACACTTGTCTAGACCCAGTGGTCTGCCTTCTTCCCCAATTCTTGAGGAGAAAGTGGACTTTCAGTCTACCAGAAATTTCTCTGGTATTTTCTCTTGGTGACGATTACTTAAAAGGTGCTCCTTCATGATCAAAGTATATAAACCTTCAAAGTCATGTACATTGTTACCATCTAACCAACCTCTCAGTGTTTTCACTGAGTAGTCTACAAAATCTACCCATGTCTGGCTCTGGGTTTTTCGAGCCTCCCTGAATTTGATCCTACACTGCTCAGTACTAAATTCAAAGCCCTCAATCAGGGTTCCCTTCATGAGGTCATAGGATGCAGCATCTTTCTCATCAAGTGTCAGGAGTCTATTCCTGCACTTCGCTGAGAACATTTCCCACAGAATAGCACTCCACAGCTTCCAAGACAGGCTCTCTCAAATGCAATGAACCACTTGGTGATCTCATCACCCTCAAAGAATTTAGGGACAATGCCTTTGGGGATTTTGGAGTAAAAAGAATCTACATGTTCCAGATTTATTATTTTGCCTCCACCAGAGATGGGTCCTAGGCCCATCTCAGCTCTCTTTTTCTAGGACCAAGAGTTTAGCCTCGAAGGTTATCCTCTTGGCCAGTTTCTGAAGATCTGCATCTTCAGTATCCAACACATCTGGGACACTGCTGGGGTCAATCACAGTGGTGTTGCTATCTGAGGGTGTAATGCTGGAGTCAGAATCCTCTTCTACCTCCGGAGATTCATCCTCCTCTTCCCCAGTGGGAGAAGTTTGACTTGCCATGGCCTTTTCCTTCTTTACCAGCAACTGCTGGAGAAGGTCTTTTGTGCAAGTTTCCATGCTTTGCACAGGTCTTTGAGTTGGGTCACTCTCAGATGTGCATAGAGTGACAGGTTGAGCTCCTGGCTGGTCCCTGGAGTATCAGTCATGAATTTTAAAGTAGTTGGGGTCTTATTAGAGACTTACACAAAATGCTAAGTAATACTAAGGCCTAACTACTTTACAGATTTTTAATTTCTGAACAGTGGGGGACTTAACCAAGGCCCTAACACTAGTTTAAATACATTTGGAAAAAATCGAAAAATACAATTTTGGATTTCCTCTTCGGAAATCACTTATTGATTAAGTGGTACAAAACATTTCAAGTCTTGTTCCCCCACAGCTGCACCACCAATGTAGGAAGCTGGCTCTCTAGAAGATATACCACTAGGTGGTTATACCGTGCACAGAGTCCAGAGATTCCCCCAGAAGTGTACAGGGCTCAATGGAAACCCAAAGTGCTCTTTTTGTGGTAGTGCGGGCGAGCAGCCTTAGGCCTAACACAGGGGAGTATAAGACATTTATTGAGCACACAATGACCAATAAATGACACAACTCAAAAAGAAGATCCATACCAATAAAAAAGAAAAAGCTTTGCTCAAGATTTATTTTAAGACCAAGATCTCCGCAAAAAGGTAAGTACGTTATTAAATAGAAATTCATTTCAGTTTCAAAAGTGGACACTTGGTGCCATTTTCAGTCTTTGCAATGTTAACCTATGGAGGAAAATAATAATGTGTTTTTACAGATAAGTGAACAACTTACAAATTCAGTCTTCGGGTTGCAGGATCAGCAGAGAGCAAGGTTCAGGTAAACACAAACACTGCTTCACCAGCGGCACAGGGGCGACTGAGTGCAGAGGTCAAAGTTGAAGATCAGGTCCAAAGTTACCCAAAGGAGACTGGGGGTGCTTGAAGACACACTGCTTGCAGGTAAGTAAAGCGGCTCAAGCTTTGGAGGTTTAGGCAAGCACAGGGAAGGCCACAAGGCAGAACGAAACATACACCACCAGCGGCACAGGGGCGGCCAGGTGCAGGGTGCAAACATGGTGTTGGGCGCCCAATGCACTTCAATGGAGAAACTTGGTTTGGGAAACAGGCTGCATGCGACAAACTGGAGGCTGTACGAAGGAAACCAGAAACAGCTGAGGTAAGTTGGGATGTTGTAGGTCATAGATACACCGTCGTTCGAGCTCCTCAAGGTCCAGGGGGTCCGGGTGCAGGGGTGTCCGTTGGGTTTCGCTTACCGGAGCCAGGCGCAGTCGGGGGTGGGGGGGAGGGGTAGCCTTTGACTTTACACTGCAGGCGTCGTTGTGGAGTCCAGGAGGGGTCAGCAAACGCTGGACTTGGACTCCGGATCACTTGGCAACCTTTTTTTTTTTTTTTTAGGGAGTTTTATATAGCGCGAACTTGACCCGAAGGTATCGGGTATCAGAGCGCTTTACATAGCACCAGTTGCATTAAATGAGGACACATTCATTTTTGTTCGGCACGGGGAGATTAAGTGATTTGCCCAGAATCACAGGATGTTCAGCGTCATTGCCGAGACTCTAACCCAGTTCCCCAGATTCGAGGTCGACCGCCCTAGCCGTTAGGCCAACTCCTCTCCTTTTCTGGATCGGTGGTTCACCTGGACACAGGCCGGAGGCATCGGGTGCAGAGTGGTCAGGGATCCCAGATCCGGAGGGCACCAGAGTCCTTTGTGTTGCTTTCTTGTGGACAGAGCTGCTGTCCTCGTGAGTTTTGGTCTTCTTCAAAGGCAGGCAGTCCTCCAAGGGGTTGTGGAGGACAGGCGTTGTTTCTTCGCAGGATCTTCGAGGGGAGAAGACAGGCTGATAGGGCTGGGGCCAACTCAGTGGGCATCAACAGTCTAATCCTCACGGCGTCTTCTTCTTCCTCCTGCTTAGGTCAGCAGGAACTAGTTTCAGGGTCTGGGGGAGCCACCTAAATACTAGATTTAAGGGCATTTTAAGGGAGTGACAGGTAGGGCCAATGGGCACCTTAGCTGGGGTGTCTAAACCCTCAACTATGCCACCCTCCTGTAGGAGGGCGCAAAATCCTAGCCATGATTGGAGGAGTCCCGGCATCTTCAAGATGGTGGGGACTGAAAGATGTGCTTCACTAGGTCTCCTGCGCCCTAGGGGTGGAGTTGGCAGAGGTGGGCACTCCTCCAATTCCTCCTAGTTTTTCCTGCAGGTTTTCCCGCCCAAAGTGGGAGTCTAAACCGGGGGCTGCCATCTGCTGCTTGCAGCAGAGGCTGTGGGTCGCATTACAAGTGCAGCAGGCCTTTGAAGCTTCCCTCTCAAGCACTGTACCCATCCTGTGGGATGTCCTAGGTACCAAGGGTAACATTTACTAGGGACTTACATGGGGCCTGATGAGCGAATCTAGGGACTTACATGGGGCCTGATGAGCGAATTGTTTTAGAGAAGCACTGGCATAGGGGACCTGGTTGGCAGGGAACCTGTGCACTACAATCGAAATCACATCATTTAACAGGCAAACCGTGGGGGCTACCCATGTCAAAAGAGGTCCTTTCTCACAGCCACTTTTCGTGACATTGGCGCTTACTGGTTGCACTCAACACTGCATGGAATATCATTTAAACTGAGCCACCTTCCCATATGTTGTCCGGCCATAGACTGATCTCATGGCTTTTTAAGGCAATCCCAGAACGCACTGCAGCTTCTCTGCTAGATGTCCACGCCAAATGAGACAGACATTGGCCATCCCCGCATTCAGAAAGAATGGGGAAAAAAAACCTCTCCCTCCCACATAAGATTTCACGGGATGCCAGATTACAATACATGAAGTTCAATATGCTACATTGGGCATACTTGATGCCTAGAATACTTGATGCCTACATGTGTCTCAAAAAAATTTACACTACTGCCAGTGTAGACTGCCCTCACTGCCTTGCACCTAATGCAGACATGAAACATATGTTTAAGCCCAGCCCGTTGTATCCTCTTACTGGTGTGGGTTGTGCACCATATTGACCTCCTTAACAAGTCACCAGGGACTTTTAACCCTGGAGGGCTGTCTCTTGGGCTTACTAAACACTCAGAGGATGGGTCAAAGAGAACTCACTTTCCGGAGTTGTACAATTGGTCTGTATAAGCGCCCACAACTTGCCAAAGCCACAAATAATTCATTGACCTGGCCCGCCTACCGGCAAGGCGCTCCATCATCATGAAGTGGAAGGCACCAGCCTTACCACTGGTATCTAACTGCCAATCCACTGTCATGCGTTGGGGCCACAGCAGAATTGACTGCGCTGCAGCGCAAAGAGACCAGAGGACTACAGAAAAGCCCAAATGCCGGGTTTAAGGGACAATTTACTTTAATACTTGACCGAAGTACGATACTAGACCCCATTGAACACTCAATCTGATCTTCCACTCCACCAGACACTTATTTACATCACGTGTTATATACTTGCAGTATTGGCATGAACTTCTCTCCAATAATCTTTTACCACTGTTCGGTGTGTGTGCTCCGAAACTCTCCTCAGACTAACAAGAGTTAATCTAATACAACCATTCCAGGTCTGTTCTACTGATAAATGTTGTATTTCTCTTGTAAAGCATGATCTTTGTCATGACACAATATGCAAACTTTTACCTGCATGACTTCTGAAGTGATTACAATATGTATGCATTTGCCTACTGCTCTGCATATGCAATCACTACACTGGAATATATCCATCTAATTTGCAATGCATGTATGTTATATACTTAAACCAAAAATCAATAAAGACCTTCCAAAAAAAAAAAAAAGTGTAAAACATTTTTTTTGTTTTTTAAAAAGGATTACTCACTTTGCAGAATTCAGGATATAGTGCATGGGGATCTCTTGAAACAAGAACAGGAGCAGCTTCCGTTGTTCTACCTTTCCCTAAAGAGCAAAAATAAAGAATGCATAAATAGTAGTCATTCATTCCAACTTGTTATTTAAAATAAAAAATAGGAATGAGAGCTGGCAGACATACTTAGGAAGAGATACATTTTTAATCTGCATCGCAGGGAAATAGGATATTTGCTGCAGGAAAAAAAGATTCTATTGGCTTTCAATTACTGTAACATGAAGGCACCCCCTAATCTGAAGAGTTGCTAAAAAAAATAATAATAATTAACAAGCATAAAGAATGGAAAGAAAAAACTGTGGAAAATGAAGTACAGTCCCGCAGCCACCACCGCCACAAAGTGCACTTCTTTTTTGGGCAAATAGCCACCTGGGAAAATGCCATCACTCACAGGGCAAGACAGCTAATGACTGAAGTGGTCTGGCCCATTGCCCCATGCTATATAATGTTGTGGGAAAAACGGGAATGACTGCTGAATAGACCAGTGATAAAGGAAGCTCTCCCAAAGCCCAACTAAGAATGTACACATTAATATATTAGCAATTATTAATTTTTTTGATTACACGTAGCTGGCGAGAAAGCTAAATCAGTCTCTAGGTCAGACAAAAAAATGTCAGTGATGCACCCATTGTAGGAAAGTGGATTATGTGGTGTGGTTGTGAGACCTCACCATGTAATAGTGTTACAATCTTTTTTCAAATCCAGTTAGGTTTGTTAGAAAAACCATTGATCAGGCAAAGGAACGTGTAAAGCATTCAGAAGTCACAAAACAGTTAATAAGAAAGAAACAAGACACAATAAAATCCAAACATTAATTTATGAATATAGATTGCATTTTGAACTTTAATTAGACACCATAATGACAAAAATCTATCATGGGGAACCGAAGATATGCATGTTTAAATAAAACACAAATCACTGTATTTCAAAAATGCAGTAAGTCCTTGTAATCTACTGCAATTGAGGTTTAGAGTTAGTTACAACATAACGGCTGGAAATGCCCTCAGCATGTATTTTGACAGGCCAAATCTGATATGGAGCTTGTCAGGGTGACCAAACAGGACCAGAAGGACAGTAACCTGTGGTCTTGGACAGTAGTGAGTCAGTTTCTATATCCTTCCTTCAGACATCCATAGAAGTCAATGGAAGTGGTCCTGATGCAAGGGATACAGGATGCCAAGGATGCAGTTGCTGTGAGGTGATGAGACCTTTGGGGGCCAATCCTTGGGCCCACAAACATCGGTGGTTGCCTTGAGCCTCAGTACTTACTCTCCCACGATGCCCCAGCAGGGTTGAGTGCAGGACTAGTTTGGACTGGTCAACTAGCTTTATGGCAAGAGGTTTCTTCTGCTTTCTTCAGCGGAACGAGGGCGGGGGGGCATTCTGACCACTAGGCACGGGTCAGGGCTCAGTCCTCCAGCATGCACTAGTGTCGACAAGGAAAGCCCAGTGGCAGAACAGCTGGACACTTACAAGCAGTCTCCTTTTGCCTTTTGTGTGCATGTAGCTTAACAGGGGACTAGCCCAAATAGTCCTTGTAGATACTCTGGGTCCTTGGCAAGTGGGAGATAGTTCAGTCCTTGGAGTCTCACTCTCCATGCCCACAAGAGCAGGCCATGTGCTCTTTGCAAGTGCAAAGGTGCAGCAGGTGTGGTCCATTTTAGTGCAGCCTCACTTTGTGCAGTCCAGCTACTCAGCAGGTGCAGTCCTTCTGTCTTCTTTGGTTTCAGCAGTAATAGGAGGTATGGGTGCTAGTGCCAAATGCGGGTCACTCAACTGCACAAATACTTTTTAAGGGTTAGAGCATTGGCACTGGGGCCTGGTTAGCAGGTTTCGGTGCACTTTCAGAGTCTAAAACCAGCATCATCAGTCCAAAGGTCATGCAAAAAAAGAGGCATTTCCTCACACCCATCACACAAGTTCTCCCTCCAACAAATACAAAATAAGAACCCTAGCAATAACACAGCAGGTTTGTGGACTCTGTCTTGACACTCAAAAAGAAGTGTTTGTAGTGCATTCTCAAATGTAAAGCTTCTGAATTGCATAATAAGTGACTATACAATTAGCAGGGTCAGTAATTATTTGCATACTGCAGGCCTCTGTCTACAGTGGCATGGCGGACAAAACAACGATGGCTAGAATGCTGCCCTGAGCAATCGCCAGTGGCTGGGATTAATTCAAGCACTTCATCCATCACCTTGCTGTTTTTGTAGAAACAATAAACATGCTGAGGCTGCCATATAAAGAAGCACCTAAAAATAAAATAAATATTTCTCTCATGGACAATCTTTTCTATTCTCCAAACAAGTATTCAATCCATAATATCCAACATACACTGTTGATAATTTTCTTAACAGAAATTTAACTAAAATAGTTTTTCCTTTTCTATCTGGACATCAATTGTGAATCTGAAGTAACAATAAAACAAGATTAAAAGTCCTGGCATTTCCTCCCACCTAAAAAGCATGATTATGTTCTGCAATAGGGAAGGGAACTTGATATCGAGATCCCTGGCAGCACATGGTGTGCCATATGGCAGAGAGCTGCTAAATCCTTAATTTGCATTCGCTACAAGGAAAATGCTTATAAGATACTGACTCGTTGGTACCTCGAGCCCGTCAGACCTGCAAAGATATTCGGGGGCTCTGATGTGTGTTGGAAGGGGTGTGGTGAAGGAGGCACGTTTCTACACACTTGGTGGTCTCGCCTATTGAGAAGCTCTTTTGGGGTGGAAATCCTAACTACAATACAGGTCATAACAAATATCTAACTGCCGCTTGATTCACTCATGATGCTTTTGGCCGATCCTGGACCGGATAACCTTTTTCCTTCAACAATTTCATGGTGCTGCCTGCTTACTCACTTTCTGTTGGCAGCGTTTGTGTGTGGCCCAGATGTGAAAACAACCTCTGCCCGCCCCCCCCACCCCCATCTTTAAATATGTGGCGGTGAATGATATGGTCACTATATGCTATGGAAAAACTAACTGCTATTGTACGGGATTAAGTGGTCAGGTTTGAGGTTGTATGTTGCCCTTTCACTACTTAAATACAACTCCTTCAAAGGGCGGGTGGGCTCCAAATGACCATGTCTGAATCTCTAAGGGTATTTGACATACACATTATGTCCCAATCTGATAATAAAGGGGGCTCATCTGGAACACACCTTCCACCTGGTTGACACCGTCTTACTGGGGTTTTATGCAGAAAGGAAAATGCTACTTACCAGTATGCATCTGTTCTTGGCATGTAGAGCTGCAGATCCTCACACTGTGCATTAGATCGCCATCTGGTGTTGGGCTCGGATGCTTGCACTTTGTTGTTGTCTTCGAAGAAGTCTTTTGTAGTCATGTGATAGGGGACTCCTCCTTTGGACAATAGTGCGCATGGGCATCGACTCCATCCTCAGATTGTTTTTCGCCATAATGGGGAGTGATGGAGTTAGTAGAAAAAGATGTCCATGTGTGTATATCTAAATAAGATAGGACTGGAACACATACAGGTCCCGGGGAGGTGGGTGGGCGTGTGAGGATCTGCAGCTCTACATGCCAAGAACAGATGCATACTGGTAAGTAGCATTTTCCGTTGGAGGCATGGGAGCTGCAGAGCTCACACTGTGCATAGACTGTACAGCAGTATCTCCCCAAGCGGTGGTCACCTGTATGTGTTGCAGTAGTTTGAAAAAGTGTTCTAAGGACAGCTTGGCCCACAGAAGCTTGTTGCTTGGCTTGCACATCAACACAATAGTGTTTAGTGAAGGTGTGTGTTGTAGACCATGTGGCTGCCTTACATATGTCTTCTAGGGGATGTTCCCTAAGAATGCCATGGAAGCCCCTAGTTTGCGTGTTGAGTGCGCTCTAGGGGGAATTGATAATGTGCGTTTGGCTTTTGGTAGCATATTTGGATACATTTAACGATCCACCTTGCAATCCCAGCTTTTGAGATGGGGTTACCCTTATGTGGTGGAGAGAAAGCTACAAACAATTGTTTTGTTTTGCAAAATGACTTGGTTCTGTCAATGTAATACATTAGGGCTCTTTTGACATCCAGGGTGTGGAGAGCTCTTTCTGCTACAGAATCTGGGTTTTGAAAAACACGGGTAGTTCTACAGATTGGTTAAGGTGGAAAGGCGAAATGACTTTAGGAAGGAATTTTGGGTTTGTCCTGAGAACTATTTTGTTATGATGTATTTGTAAGAAGGGCTCTTGTATAGTTAAAGCCTGGATCTCACTGACTCTCCTGAGAGAGGTGATTGCAATTAGGAACGCGACTTTCCATGTAAGGAATTGAAGTTCACATTTATGCAGGGGTTCAAATGGTGGTCCCATGAGCCTAGTAAGTACTATGTTAAGATTCCACACTGGGGAAGGTGGTAATCTGGGAGGTATGATCCGTTTAAGGCCTTCCATAAAGGCTTTAATGGCTGGGACTCTAAAGAGTGATAAGTGTTGCCTGTTCTGTAGGTAGTACAATAGTAAGTGGTCCCAGCAAAATAACATTCAACAGTAATAATAAAATAAACAAAATTGAAAGAACTTAGAAAACACGTTTATACAATTGGTCAGTGTTATTTAATCACACTGAACATAAAAGAATTGTAATTGCAAAAACTTTGTATACAATACTGACAAAAGTGCCCAGAAAAAGCGGGGAAAGAAGGTTTCAGGAAAGGTTAGTGGTTCAAGTGAGAGTAGCGGGGGGGGGGTGAAGCAAGAATACTGTGTAAATCACTTAGAATAATATACATAAAATAATGGCACATCATTTAGCCAACAACTTCACAATTCTATAGTCCGTATATAGTATAAAGCCATGTATACAAATCACAGTCACAACATTGCTGTCGATTGTACTGGCAAGCTACATAAGTGTCGACGTTTCGACCCCCAATCTAAGGTGTAGGTTCTTGTAATCCTTACAGGGGGGTCTTCCTCAGGACTGAAGTGAGGGGAAAGGGAGGGCACCTAAGAATTAATTACAAAAAGTATATATTAACTTAATACACGAATAAAGCTAAGAGATAAAAAACGCAAAGGGCAAAAGTCCCTTATATTTACCATGAAAAACCCACAGCGGGGACTGATGTAAGAATATAGGCCTCGTAGGCTCCAAACTCAAGAGAGCTGAAAACAGCACCTAAAAGAATAAGGTGCATGTATGAATAACCACCTATATATTGTGGTTAGAGTACAATCATTGTACCAATATAATTAATCAAAATACCTTATTTAAAAGTGAAACAGTACATTTCTTTCCTCTTCAAAATATACTCTCCAAAGAGAGCCAGACTCCTTGGTTTATTTATTTGCGCATTAATCTGAAAAACATGAAAAGAGGAACTGCTTAAAAAGGACCCTGAACGCGCCAGTGGATCGAGTATTAAAACCACGGCATGCCAACTGTTAAATATAAATACCTGTCCTTTCCATATTCTCATGAGGATATCTGTTTATATATGAAAAAGCTGCCTCCGGGATATCGTGAAACCAGCGGTGCAGAATCTATAAAATAAACCAAGGATCGCATTTAAGATCGATCCAAGGGGTGAAAAGGTCTGTAAAATGGAATTCCTAGGGACAAGGTCAGAAAGGAAATCTTACCGCTACTCGCAGAAAAACCTCCGTCTACTCAGAAGGAAACGAGGCAATGCCCAACCTGAGTCTTAAATACTTCAGAAAAAACTCAGCTGCCGCGTGTATGATGCCTGCCAGCAGCCGCTAAATGCAGGTGAGTCACATGTTGATGACCCTGTGGCAGTGAAGACAGACTGCCGAGAAAAACCTAGTAACTAGGAGTTTCTAACTTCTACAATTATAATTATAACGCATGTGGATTGCGTAAATAATAACATTAAAGAAACATCATGAGGCCACATATGGTCATATAAATAAATGGCACCGTACTGAAGGTGTTTTTTCAGACAGGCAAATAACAATTTGACAAACATGCCCTATCGTGCAGGGAAAACAATAGGGCCACATATGATCATGCTGAAAAATGGCATCTAGGAGTATTTTTACGCAAGGGCAAATAACAGTTCTACAAATATGCCCTACCAAAAAGGACATCATGAGGACACATATGCAGAGTATTATTACAAAAAAGGGGCAAATAACATTTATTACAAACATGCCCTATTGTGCAAGAGACACTAAACAGCCACATATAGTCATGCAAACTACAATGTGTCAAGGGTGGAAATAATCCACTAAAGTGACACACTGACTACGGACATTGTAATAGGACAAATTAGGCACTCCAATTAATATGCAATAATTCACGTTTAAAATCCAACATTTAAACAAAACAGAGCAAAAAGGACACAATGGCAATCATTAGAACATTTGACAATATAAGCTATACAATCTTAACACAAAGAATACTAGATAAAGCTGGAAGGGCTAAGTTAATCGTGACCAATCCAAATGATTTCAAACAGCATAGAGCCACCTAACAATCAATAACAGCCTTAAAAAACATATAATGGCTAAAAGGTTCAGCCTCAAGCAGTAAGCACCACAGATTGTCAAAAACGACATACGGGTCAAATTACTCTAAAGTAAGGCATGCTAGTTGTGCATGGCTCGAATCTAACTCGTTTAATCCATTTTTGATAGTATCCAGACGGGCCATCCATTTACTCTCTCTGATATTCAGGATCGAAACAATGTTGCCCCCTCTAGGGCCCAGTGAGACTTTCTCCAAAACTACCCACTGCAACTCATCTGGCCTGTGTCCCTTGGCTGTACAATGCTCCACTAGAGGTGCACCTTGTACCCCACAGCGTACTCGACTGTGATGCTGCAGTATACGAGCCTTAATTCTTTGCTGTGTCTGGCCCACATACAACAGTTCACACGGCCTTAGGGACAACCTACCTGTCGGGCAGTTCCTGCGTTTACGCAGAAACTGTTCTAAAAAGGAAGAATATATGGTGGAATCGCAGGACCTGAGTAACCGGCTTCTGGAGAGGGGCTATCCGAGAAGACTGATTAAAAGGGGGCAACATTGTTTCGATCCTGAATATCAGAGAGAGTAAATGGATGGCCCGTCTGGATACTATCAAAAATGGATTAAACGAGTTAGATTTGACAATCTGTGGTGCTTACTGCTTGAGGCTGAACCTTTTAGCCATTATATGTTTTTTAAGGCTGTTATTGATTGTTAGGTGGCTCTATACTGTTTGAAATCATTTGGATTGGTCACGATAAACTTAGCCCTTCCAGCTTTATCTAGTATTCTTTGATGTGTTAAGATTGTATAGCTTATATTGTCAAATGTTCTAATGATTGCCATTGTGTCCTTTTTGCTCTATGTTTTGTTTAAATGTTGGATTTTAAACGTGAATTATTGCATATTAATTGGAGTGCCTAATTTGTCCTATTACAATGTCCGTAGTCAGTGTGTCACTTTAGTGGATTATTTCCACCCTTGACACATTGTAGTTTGCATGACTATATGTGGCCGTTTAGTGTCTCTTGCACAATAGTGCATGTTTGTAATAAATGTTATTTGCCCCTTTTTTGTAATAATACTCTGCATATGTGTCCTCATGATGTCCTTTTTGGTAGGGCATATTTGTAGAACTGTTATTTGCCCTTGCGTAAAAATACTTCTAGATGCCATTTTTCAGCATGATCATATGTGGCCCTATTGTTTTCCCTGCACGATAGGGCATGTTTGTCAAATTGTTATTTGCCTGTCTGAAAAAACACCTTCAGTACGGTGCCATTTATTTATATGACCATATGTGGCCTCATGATGTTTCTTTAATGTTATTATTTACGCAATCCACATGCGTTATAATTATAATTGTAGAAGTTAGAAACTCCTAGTTACTAGGTTTTTCTCGGCAGTCTGTCTTCACTGCCACAGGGTCATCAACATGTGACTCACCTGCATTTAGCGGCTGCTGGCAGGCGTCATACACGCGGCAGCTGAGTTTTTTCTGAAGTATTTAAGACTCAGGTTGGGCATTGCCTCGTTTCCTTCTGAGTAGACGGAGGTTTTTCTGCGAGTAGCGGTAAGATTTCCTTTCTGACCTTGTCCCTTGGAATTCCATTTTACAGACCTTTTCACCCCTTGGATCGATCTTAAATGCGATCCTTGGTTTATTTTATAGATTCTGCACCGCTGGTTTCACGATATCCCGGAGGCAGCTTTTTCATATATAAACAGATATCCTCATGAGAATATGGAAAGGACAGGTATTTATATTTAACAGTTGGCATGCCGTGGTTTTAATACTCGATCCACTGGCGTGCTCAGGGTCCTTTTAAGCAGTTCCTCTTTCATGTTTTTCAGATTAATGCGCAAATAAATAAACCAAGGAGTCTGGCTCTCTTTGGAGAGTATATTTTGAAGAGGAAAGAAATGTACTGTTTCACTTTTAAATAAGGTATTTTGATTAATTATATTGGTACAATGATTGTACTCTAACCACAATATATAGGTGGTTATTCATACATGCACCTTATTCTTTTAGGTGCTGTTTTCCGCTCTCTTGAGTTTGGAGCCTACGAGGCCTATATTCTTACATCAGTCCCCGCTGTGGGTTTTTTCATGGTAAATATAAGGGACTTTTGCCCTTTGCGTTTTTTTATCTCTTAGCTTTATTCGTGTATTAAGTTAATATATACTTTTGTAATTAATTCTTAGGTGCCCTCCCTTTTCCCCTCACTTCAGTCCTGAGGAAGACCCCCCCTGTAAGGATTACAAGAACCTACACCTTAGATTGGGGGTCGAAACGTCGACACTTATGTAGCTTGCCAGTACAATCGACAGCAATGTTGTGACTGTGATTTGCATACATGGCTTTATACTATATACTTTACTATAGAATTGTGAAGTTGTTGGCTAAATGATGTGCCATTATTTTATGTATATTATTCTAAGTGATTTACACAGTATTCTTGCTTCACACACCCCCGCTACTCTCACTTGAACCACTTACCTTTCCTGAAACCTTCTTTCCCCGCTTTTTCTGGGCACTTTTGTCAGTATTGTATACAAAGTTTTTGCAATTACAATTCTTTTATGTTCAGTGTGATTAAATAACACTGACCAATTGTATAAACGTGTTTTCTAAGTTCTTTCAATTTTGTTTATTTTATTATTACTGTTGAATGTTATTTTGCTGGGACCACTTACTATTGTACTGTCCTATACCCAGGTCCCAGTGACTATTTTGGGTTTACCCTTTTTGTAACGTGTTCTGTAGGTAAGCAGCAAGGGCTGCTAGATGCAGACGTATGGATGAGTATGCAAGATTACATCTTTGCAAATGTAGTAAGTAGCAAATGATGTTTTGCGTGGAGGCCTGCAATGGCTGGATATTATTGTTAGTGCAGTAAATAGCGAATCTTTTCCATTTTGCTGCATAGCAAGCTCTGGTAGTAGGGCGTCTAGCCTCTTTAATAATGTTCATACAGTCTGGCGGTAGGTTAAGGTAACCGAATTCTAGGACTTCAGGAGCCAGATCGCAAGGTTCAGTTGGGATGGATCTGGTTGCCTTATCTCTCCATGGCTCTGCGTTAGCATTGATGGGGAGAGGTGTAGTTTTTGATATGGGACTACTGATAGTTCCAGCAGTGTGGTGAACCACGGTTGGCGTGCCCATGTGGTAGCTACTAGGATTATTTTTAGAGACTGTTGTCGGAGCTTGCGTACCACAAGTGGAATGAGTGGTAGTGGTGGAAAAGCGTACGCAAATCTGCCGGACCAGTTCATCCATATCGCATTGCCCTTGGACTGCGGGTGTGGAAACCTGGCGGCGAAGGTTGGGCATTTTGCGTTTTGGTGTGTGGCGAACAGATCTATGTCTGGCTGGCCCCACATCTGGAAAAAAGGTAGAAGAACTTGTGGATGTAGTTCCCATTCGTGAATCTGTTGTGTCTGTCGACTTAACAGATCGGCAATCTGGTAGGTGCTCTGCTAGAAGGTATATGTTCTGTGGAATGGCCCACCTCCAAATGTCCTGTGCCAGTTGGGACAGTTGTGGAGAGTGTGTCCCCCCCTGTTTTTGTATGTAGTACATGGCTGTGATGTTGTCTGTTCGGATCAGGACAGCCTTGTTTTGTACGTGGAGTTGAAAAGATTTGAGAGCTAGGAATATAGCTAGTAACTCCAGATGATTGATGTGGAGCAGCTTTTGTTGAGTGGTCCACTTGCCTTGTGTTGTATGACCTAACAGGTGTGCTCCCCATCCTGTGAGTGATGCGTCCGTTGTCAGTACTATTTGTGGAACAGGCTCTAGGAACGGCCGCCCTTTGGACACATTTTTTGTGTTCCACCACTGCAGAGAGCGATGTGTGCGGCTGTCCACCTACACCAGATCTGTAAGTTGTCCGTGAGCCTGGTTCCATTGGTGCGCTAGACACTCTTGTAGGGGACGCATTTGAAGTTTTGCATGAGGGACGATGAAAATGCAAGATGCCATCATGCCGATTAGTTGCATGAACACTCTGGCTGGGAGAGAGTGTTGTATTTGAAACCTGGTGATGAGGGTTTGTATACTGGCTATCCTGGCTGGGCTGGGATAAGCTAGGGCTGTGGAAGTGTTTATTGTGGCTCCTAGATATTGATGTATATGGGATGGTTGGAGGTGCGACTTGGTGTAGTTGATTGTGAACCCCAAGTTGTGTAGTGTTTGTATAGTTTGATGTGTGTTGGACACACTGGTTGAATGATCTGGCTTTGATGAGCCAGTCGTCCAGGTATGGGAAGACATGTATTTGCTGTCTTCGTAGGTGTGCTGCTACTACTGCAAGGCATTTGGTAAACACTCTTGGAGCAGTGGTGACTCCGAATGGAGGTACTTTGAACTGGTAGTGCTGTCCATCGAGTACGAACCTTCGATACTTCCTGTGAGCAGGATGTATGGGAATGTGGAAGTAGGCGTCCTTGAGGTCTAGTGTGGCAAGGAAGTCTTCTTGTTGTAGTAAGGGAAGCACTTGCTGGAGAGTGATCATGTGAAAATGATCCGAATGTATATACTGATTGAGGGGTCTGAGGTCTAGAATAGGCCTTAGAGTCCCATCTTTTTTGGGGATTAGGAAATACAGGGAGTAAACCCCTGTGCCATGGTGTAGTAGAGGGACTGGCTCTATGGCGTGCTTTAGAAGCAGGGAAAGAACTTCTTGCTTTAAAAGTATAAGATGTTCTGCGGACATTGGACGCTGCTTGGGTGGTATGTTGGGGGGTGCAGCTGTACGTTCTAGGCAGTAACCATGTTGGATAATTTGTGTCACCCACTTGTCTGTTGTAATGGAGTTCCAGACAGGTAGGAACTGTGCTAGTCGTCCCCCGACAGGAGTGGAATGGTCGGGGAAGTGGAGGGAAGTCACTGTTTAGGAGTGGGGAGGTACGGGTGTTGGTACTACCTCTGCCTCTGCCCTTACTGTTGTTGCCTCGGTAACCACCTCTAAAGTATCCTCTATTGGGAGATGTTTGGGTGGTGTTTCTGTAAGAAGAGGAATTGTCTGTGTTGGTGTTCCTAGAGCCTCCTCTGTAGAAGGAGCGGCGAAAGGAGCCACGTTGTTGTGGAGACTGCAATGCTCCCATTGATTTGGCAGTGTCAGTGTCCTTCTTCATTTTTTCAAGTGCCGTGTCTACAGCCGGACCAAAGAGTTGGTTCTGATTAAACGGCTGGTTTAAAATGGTGGTTTGAACTTCTGGCTTGAAGCCTGAAATGCGTAACCAGGCATGCCTTCTAATGAGTACGCTGGTGTTGACAGACATGGCGGCATCAAGGGCACACTTAATGGACGCATTGGAGATTAATTTGCCCTCCTGAATGAGATCATTTGCCTGCGTCTTGTACTGGTCAGGTAGGTGTTGCAATAGGGTTTCTAGCTGGTCATAGTGGGCCCTATCGTATCTTGCCAGCAGTGCCTGGGTGTTGGCTATGCGCCAGTGATTGGTGGCCTGCGCAGCCACTCGTTTGCCAGAGGCATCCAACAATTTTGACTCCTTATCAGGGGGTGGAGCGTCCCCTGAAGTCTGAGAATTAGCTCGTTTACGAGCATTGGAGACGACCAAGGAGTCAAGAGGGAGCTGCCCTTTGATGTAGGCAGGGTCATCAGGAGCAGGTCTATATTTTTTGTCGATCCTAGGGTTAAGAATCCTGGCCCGTACAGGATCTTTAAATATTTCAGGAGCATGTTTGATGACTCCTTTAATCATGGGCAAAGTCTGTACAGTTCTTTGAGACTGTTCGAAGGTATCTAAGAGGAAATCTTCCTCTGGTGGGTTGGTGTGTATATGTACCCCATGAAAGACAGCAGCCCTGTGAATAAGTTGCCCAAAACCAATGTTATCATCTGGGGAGATGGTTTTGTGGGATATGGTGGAGGGCTTGGGAGGTCTGGAAGATCTATGGGATCATTGTAGCCCCAATCGTCCTGTGGTGGGTC
Organism: Calotriton arnoldi; assembly: GCA_963921515.1. Lineage (NCBI taxonomy): Eukaryota > Metazoa > Chordata > Amphibia > Caudata > Salamandridae > Calotriton > Calotriton arnoldi. Next base: position 492,505 of record CAWUFW010010704.1, read on the forward strand.
ATCTGGGTCTGGGAATACGTCATCAGGGTCACCACCATCCCCCATGTCGTCCTGATAGTCATGTGGTGGAGATGTTACAGGCTGAGGCGGTGTAACAGGGATGTAGAGAGGAGGGGTGTTAGGTGGAAGGACAGGGGAAGAAGGAGGCATAGGGGAAGTAGCAGAGTCCTTCTTTTTGACAGGGACGGGCTCGTGGCGTGGCACAGTAGTGACAAGTCCAGTTTTAGGGTTAATGTAGAGTTTATGTTGTTTAGGATCGATAGGATCTGGTTGAAACAGTTCCTCCTCCTGGAGATTTGGCTTCGGTGCCGACTTTTTCGGTTCCGAGCGCGGTGATGGCTGCTTTGTGTGCTCTTTGGCCTTAGAAGGCGTGGAAGAGTCCTTCGGCTTGGCAATCGGCTCCGACAGCTTTGGCTTAGGGGCTGTGTCGTGGAGCCTTGGTTTCGACGCCGACTTATCCGCATGCTTGGAGGCGGGTTTTGGGACCGAGGTGGATTTCGGAGCCGAGTGTTCCTTTGGCTTCGCCGCCGAAGGTGCCGGTGGAACTGATACATGCGGCTTGGTCGGTGCCGAGGAACTGGAAGGCTTTAGTCTTTTCTTCGGTGCCAAGCCGGAAGGCGGGGCGTCCAAAGCATGTTTTCGGTCACGACTGGGGCCAGCAGGCGAAGTCTTGACCGCTGCCTTCTGTTTTGATGGGGGGGTTGGGGCAGGGGCAGTAGTACTCACTCGTTGCCCAGGAGTGATGGAACCGTCTGAGTCCTCTGCCTCCGACACGATGGTTAGTTCCTCGGAATCTTCCTCTGAGACATCGGGCCCTCGTTGATGATGTCGACAGGTTCTGGAGCGGACCACTGCGCCATAACGTGTCTTCGAGCTCGACGATCCCGAATAGTCTTCTTCGAGCGGAAGGAGGCGCAAGCTGGGCAGGTGGCCTCGTTGTGGTCGGGCGAGAGGCACAGGTTACAGACCTCGTGATGGTCACTGTGGGGGAACTTTGCTCCACACTGGGGGCATTTCCGGAAGGGCGTCCTTTCCATTAGCTGTAGGCCTTACGGCGTCGATGGGCCCAGCAGCCCGCGTCGACGGCTGGAAAGGGGATCGAAGAAGAGACGCGTCGAGATGTGGATATCGATAGAAGTTGTAGAAGTTTTGAAGTATGAAAAAACAGTAGAAGTAAAGTTTCGAACCGGAGTGTCGAAAGTTGCATCCGAACCCGATGGCGGAAAAAAACAATCTGAGGATGGAGTCGATGCCCATGCGCACTATTGTCCAAAGGAGGAGTCACCTATCACATGACTACAAAAGACTTCTTCGAAGACAACAACAAAGTGCAAGCATCCGAGCCCAACACCAGATGGCGATCTAATGCACAGTGTGAGCTCTGCAGCTCACATGCCTCGAACATAATGTTTTTCTATATACACCTTATATGTGACTGTTATTCATAAATGTTAACTGTCTTGGGCGGGGAGTGTGGGTCGATCTTTCCATTTCATGTACTATATATATTGCTTCAATAGGAAATGCACTGTGCCTCTCGCTCTTTTTCTGAAAATGCAAAATAAAATCTTTAAAAAAAAAAAAGTCCTGGGAATTCCATGACACAATCACTCACCGTTCTGCTAATAGCAATGTAGAGACACTCTGCTGCCTCCATTTGCACTTCAGGCTCATCGAGGAGTAAACAGAGCATTTCCAGGAGTTCACAGTTATCGTCTGTGATGTAGTACATTGCCACCCAATCAAGGTAGCTTGCCAGGGTGTTGAGAATTGCAATGCCAACTTTGTGGCACTGCTTGGCCTGTGTGTAAGAGAAAAACACATTAAGGTTAGTCTAGAAAAACAAATCCAGGTGCTTCCATGCAAAATTATTTCAAAACCTAAAACAAAGTCACGATTCAGATGTTCTTTGTTCTTCACTTCAATCTAATGAGGCCGAGGTGGCCCACGGCCTGACAAAAAAGACCAGACCCACACAGAATACTCCATAAAAGAGCCTGGATTCCAAACCTACACTACATTGAGCATGTGAGTGGGTAACGACCAAATGGCCTAAAAAGAGTTCCAATGATCTGCACTTCAAGGCTGGTAACTACAAATGGGCAACGGCAGAGTAGCCGACCTGATCCTTCAAGGAAGCTAATGCCTTCCATCATCCTATGGTTTGTGGTCGTTGCAGTGCTGGCACCTATTGTTTCTTCAGAATCTTGGAGAGATGATCAGCCAGTATCTGGGCTGTGGGCCAATGGCATCATCTTATCTGTGTAGTACCTATTGTGGGAAGGAGGGTAAGATTAGGAAAACAACTCTGGAACAAATTTGGTGAAAGGCCCAGAGAATCCCTCAAAAATTGTCTTAACTCCAAGATATATCCCAGAGAGGGTAGCTCACAAAGTATCTAGGAACACAGAAATCTAACCAGCAAACTGATGCGTTGGATGAAGTTTTTGTAACCAGAGCCTGGTCTAATTATTAGACAGCCCAAGCAGCACAAAGTAGGCTACACTTTATTACGTATTGATTAGATCCTTGGGACAAACCCGGAACAACAACAACGCTGTGGGGAGCTGTTCTACTCTGGGTATGCCAACGCAGCTCACTATGCCACAGGAGAAAAGCTGCCCTTCACTGAGGAGGTCCAACGAGGCCGGAGGTTACTTCTGATCCTGTGAACTGGGGAAACGGCCATGCAGTTCAGGAGACTGATTTATGGTTTGTTTCCATCTACAAAGTAACTATAATGCATCCAAGAGCAATTAACAATCGTCAAAATATTGAAAATATGAGAACTCCTGATGCAGAGATATGCTGAGTGTTGGGACGAAAGAAACCCACATGGCAATGGAAAGATGCGATACTCTGTTCTTGTACATTTTCTAAATGGTGCTGATGTATTTTAACCAGTGAGCTTGACTATCACTGAAGTCCACTGAGCGCCCCATAGCCAAGTACAAGCCTGTTTAAGAGGGAACTGCTGCCTACTCTACCCAGTCAAGAAGTGTTGGCATAGCAATTTTTGAGAGGTTAGAGTTTGGGCACCGTTGTTTTTCCTAGCAGGATGCAACCCCGGGCACATTACAGGGCCTGAAGCTGAAACTCAATCTCTGCACATCGAAAATAAAAAGAGTTGGATTAGGTTTTATAGCTCCTCTGAGTCAGAGTACCTTGAAAGAGACCAGAGTGCAGCAGAACAAAACAACATTCAAAAACATTACCCACTTGGCTAAACATTCAACAAAACTATAGCGCCTAGTGCTCAGGAGATAGAAAAATATTTGAGGGCTTTTTTGGTCCAGAAAGTGATATGCTCCTTTTGTTTACAATACTGCTGTAATATAAATAATGTTCGGTAGTCCAGGTGTAGGTTACAATTAAGAGCCATAGTAATGAGCCCCACCAGGAGCAGCCTTCCTGCTGCTCAGCCCATACTCCAACTGACTCTCTCAGACATGCCTCTCCTACGCCGATGATACTCAGTTAATTCTTGTACTAGATAAAAACTCCACCAAGGCGGAAGAGAATCTCCAACTCAGTCTTACAGCTGTTTTTCACTGAATGCAATCCAAGTATCTGAAGTGTAACACCCAAAGAACGAGATCATGCTGCTTGGAAAAACCAACACCTTCTGGTCTAGCCTTTGGTGGCCTAAAGATATCCCTCCCCCTCCTCCCGACACAGTAGATGTAGTGAGGAATCTGGGAGTAAAATGTGATACCTCGCTATCCTTCCGTCAACAAGAACTCTTGGTGGCCGGTACGCGCTTCCACCTGATAAAGTCTCTCAAAACGTTTTTTGACCTACTACCTTGCGTGGCTAGAAAGGCAGTGGCCCCGATTACATCTAGACTTGATTTCTGTAACAGCTTATATGCAGGGACCAATAAGTCTGTCCTGAAGAAATTGCACGCCTAGTCCTAAACCTGCCTCGAAGATCCTCAGCAGCCTTAAAATCCCTACACAGGCTGCCCATTCATAAAAAAGTCCTTTTTAAGATCTTGGTAATCACCTACAGAGCCTTCAGATCATCAGGACCCAAGTATCTTAGGGCAAGAGTTAAACCGTAATCGACGCATCGCCTCCTCAGATCCTCATCAGCCAACCTCTTAGCTTCAGTTACATCTCAAAAAGGTGGCAAATCAGTGGCAGTCCTAGGGACTAAAGCCTGGAATTCTCTACCTATCCACCTCCGGTTCTCTCAGACAGAACCAACTTTCAGGAAATCCCTGAAAACCTGGATCTTCGGAGCCCCAGACACCCTAGTTCTTTCACTTATCTGAACCTGCAGGACACCAGCTGAATGTTATGTTTCGGCCCACCATAGCGCCATGATGCTCCTCGGAGTGACAGTTGCGCTCTACAAGTACTGTTATACATACATATTATACATACATACAGACATCCAACATTCCATGCAACACCGTGCACCAACATTCAACTCCACACTCACACTGGCTGAGCAGCAGGTATAACAAATACCTATCTGTATTTTAGGTAGACCTTTACTTACCTGTAATAAAGTCATTTTCCTTGAAAACGTTAAGTACAGACTGCACATCAAGATTATTACCCATGATCCGATTTATCACACGGTTTCCGAGTCTTTAACCGGACTCTACTTAAATGATTAAGCCTTGCCTGCTCAACCCTAAGAAAACAAGCAATAAAAGGAAGTAATTGGTCATTCAGTTTCAGTGCAACCGTCATGACGCCCCAGGACAACTGTAGAAAAGAAAGAAGAAAAAATAAACAAGTGTTCCAATTGTATCCTAGCACCCATTAACCGCTCTGGGATAAGACCTCATGTTGAGCATTTAAATATTTAAACAGGGGGTTCTAGGTGGCATGCGCAATAGAACTGCAGAGAAGGTAGGGGGAGGTAAGATGAGATTGGAGGCAGACTGCTGTGGATTAGAACTTGAAAAGGTGATTCACAAGAATCGCATCCCATAGAACCTGTGACCTTTGGCATGGAGGGAGCCCAGAAGAATGAGCCGAAAGCGTAAAAATACCCCTAAACGAAGGCAGATATATGCCAGGTTAAAAAAAATACAAAATACCAGTGTTAGCGGAAGCTGCTAAACACTGGGCAGTATGCCCCAAATCTGTGTTTTTTAAACATCACATTTCTATCTGAAAGGTATTCTGCTTGATAACTGTGGCCAAACATCAAGAGATATGGAGACAGGAGGACTGGATACAACAGTATTTATAGTACACACAAATACTATGATTCAGAGAGTCACAACCACTGGCTAAACAGTCAAATGACAGAAATGCTTAGGAGAGCAGCATGTTGTAAGTAAGTGGGATTTTTCTTCATTAAGTACAATGTTGCCATTAGGGAGACAGCAGGAGGAAGCCTCCAGTCAAAAGAAAGAAACACAGCAATTACAGCAGACAGAGTTGGAATGCTTGTTGTGCCTACGTAAATTTGCAATAGTGCCTTGTAGAATATATCCTAGGGGGATAGAAGCAGACATCTCGATTACTGAGGTGGTAGGCACCTGTGTGGGGAGGAACGGATGCAAGTACAAAGGGGCTTGTTCGGGTCATTAAAGTGTGCTTCATGCTTGCAGCATCAGAAAGGTCAGGGTTTTTAGAAAGAAATAAGGTATGCGGGGGGGGGAGAAACAGTCCATTAACAAAAAAACCTCAGAAACCTGTGGTTAGTGCCACAATGGTAAACTTCCAACTTGGTGGGTGGTGCAAAGGATGGTAATGCTGTAAGCGAGACAAGTGTGTTCCGTTCAGTAGGTGGGATGGCTTGTTGCTATTAAAATGTGTGGAAAGGTGGTTTAAGCTCTTTTTTGAATAGGGTACACTTTATGGTCTGAAAAAGTGCAGTGGCCAGCACTTTTATGAAATGCAATCAACAATTTACATCAAAACAAACAGGATGCTCTATAGAAAATGAAGTGCAATGTTTATGAAACATTTTCTGCCCACATACATTGTTTCACTGAAAAACATAGCTGAAGCAATTATATTTAGCTCTACCTTCTGTCTTTGTGGATTACTTACAAGACATCTGTATTTTTTAACAATATCCTGAAGTGCATCTTTAATGAAACAGAAGATTTTCTTGGAGTCCTTAATTAGTGTATTCTTGAGGTACATAAGCTCCGCGGGGAGTGTCTGTATAGTCACCAGGTCCTCAGATAGCCTCTGCAGGATTATCATGACCATTTCCATCTGGGTCTCCTAAAAGGTAAAAATTTAAAGCAAAACAAAAAGGTTAAAAAGAGTAAAGCAAAACAAAAAGGTTAAAAAGAGTTACTGAAGGCATTCATTCACAAGCCATCGCCTTTCATAGCAATAGAGGGTGGTGATTTAAGAAAGCCAATAAACAAGCTAGATCGACCTGAATTACCGGTGCCTGCTCCAACCAACTAGACCAAGTCTGTTGCCACAAGTATTTTGGAACAAGAAATCAGGTTAAAAAATGGATGGCATTGTAAGCACTTACATCCTCAGTACGGCCTATTACAAGGTTGTGCTTTATCCATTTTAAGCATTTGTTACTCTTAGCATTCTTACCTGGATAGGTTTGATACTCCTTTCCTACTGCTCCAGAAATAGGTCAACAAACCAGTAGAATTGCTCTCACAAAGTCACACTGTCTGCCAGAGTTATACTAGCCAGTAGTAGTAAATGATAGCTAGGGCTAGTGAACTTCACATTACATAACTAAGTAAAAATTGCCAAAACTAACACTATGTACTTGCACAAACATCTGAGAAGAAACAAAATGATTCTTTTCGTGTTCTGCCCTAAACAAGTTTGTTACATTTTGATCTAGTTACCACAGCAGTAGGAAAGTGTATTATTATGTGGTCTGGTTGTGAGACCTCACCATGTAATAATGTCACAATCTTTATTAGGACCACTCAGGGTTCTTAAATATAACCCTTAGCTCAGTCCTGGTTAGCTGTGGCACTGAGACATCAGGCTTAATCAAACGACCAAGGCTAAAGCATTCAGAAGTACCAAGGCAGTTAAAAAAGTAAGAAACACGACAGTAAAAATCTGACCGCAATTTATAAAATGGGATGTATTTTTATCTTACAATAGACACCAATACAACACAAATCTATTGAGCGAAACTGGAGATATGAATTTTCATAGGCAAGTAAATCAATGTAGTTCACTCACAGAACACGCAATAAACCATTGCAAGCGGATTACCACAATTTAGCCACCTGGCTACTACGGTTGAAGTTCTTCACTTGGATGGGCCGCAATGAGGTGGAGGCCAGTCACAGGGACCACTTAGATCTGGGAGACTGTTATCTATCGGGTCCAGTACTCTAAGTATTCCAAGTGCATTTTTCTCATTTACCGCTGCCCAGTAAAGAATAGGTCCTGATATACAGGATGCTGAAGTTGGTGAAGAGATGTGGTGATTGTTTCTGGGGCCACCCTGGGATCCATGAGCGTCAGTGGTCGTCTCCAGATTCAGGACTCAATATACCATGATGCAGCAAGGGAGTCCAGAGCAGGTCTTGTCTCCACTGGTCAACTAGTCTCCCAGTTACAGCAGTCTCAGTTGCTGCTTACAGAAAAGCAAATGTTTTCCTTCTGGGGACCATGTCCACTTCAATTTTGGGTTCCATGGGCTTGGGGACACTTCAGGAAGGTCAGAACTTGGTTGCCTCTGAGGCACTTCGGCATGCAGAAGTGGTCAGGTGTTTCAGGACAGCTCAGCTCTCGAGTGGTGCATGTGTCCTTAGCTTTTGGTGCTCCTGAAGCCAGTGCTGCAGCTGTGTCTCTGTTACCAGTGGTAATTCTTAATCCTCTAGGCAGTGCTGCTAGCTGCTTCTCTGGTCCCAGTGGTACTTCCTCATTCTCAGTCCTCTAGACAGTGCTGCAGCTGCTTCTCTGGTACCAGTGGTAAATCCCAATTCTTAGTCCGGTATACAGTGCTGCAGCTGAGTCTCTGTTCATAAATCCACTGTACTCCAAACCAAAACACATAGGTAAAAGACATTGTCATTTACAACACCAATAGCTCGAAATCTCAAAAATGCGAGACCTTTTGCATTGAAAATGCTTGTTTTTACTGTCTTGGCTCTTGAGAAAGATAGATTTTCGGTTTGGTGCTACAGAAATCTAACAGCAGACATGATGGCCTAATCCACACTGCATATCCTCTACAACCAAAAACATGTGAACAGAGGCACTACGCTTACAACGCACAGGCGAATTACTATGCGCCACTTCGATTAACTTTCAATGATCGTGTCTAAAGGTTGCTTGAAACAGCAAGGTCAATGAAACTTCCGGTTTAACATGAACCTAACCTATCCTGCAGCTGCTCCAATGCTGTTTTCAGCATGAGAGAACTGTCAGGATTGGATGGAGCACGATAACCCAGCGCTCCTTTTCAGACTGGAGGCTTGAGCAATATTGTGGCAACTATGCGACATCTGCTGGATAGGTGCGGGCAGAAGTGTGCATGTCAGGCAGGCCGTGGCAAGACAGCTGGCAAATCTGACATGCGCACTACGGCTTCAATTGTAGTGCACAGGCTCCCTACCAACCAGGTCCCCTGTGCCAGTACTTATTCCCTAAAAACATATCCACAATTGATACTTCTGCCCCCTCCAAGTCCCTAGTAAGTGGTACCCTGGGTACCTAGGGCCTGGCAGCTGAAGAGGGTCCCATGGTACACCCCTCACTGGAACCATGCCACTGCCCTTGAAGCTTGCATGCCCTTTGAGGTGAAAAACGACAAAGTCGACTTGGCACCATGCCTGGTTGCCATGCCAGCCAACACTACCTGAAGGTAAAGGTAAGTCACCCCTCTAGCAGGCCTTACAGCCCTAAGGCAGGGTTCACTATACCCCAGGTGAGGGCATAACTGCATGAGCAGCAGATATACCCCTACAATATTAGGGTCTATTCCTTCATGTTGTGTCAGTGAAGCCACAGAGAGAGTAAATGGGCTGGGAACTCGACAACTCTAGTTCCACAGCACCATGATGGCTTCACTGAACCAGGAGTGTTTGGTACCGAAGTACTCCTGTCAATAAATCCACACTGATGCCAGTGTGAGATTTATTGCACTATGTACTCAGAGGGCACCTCACAGGTGCCCCCTGAAAACCTACCAACCCTGCTGTGGTCTCTGACCGGCTGGAGGCAGCCAGCCACCACCAGACATGTTTCTGGACACCTGGGTAGAGAGCCCCTGCTTTCTGGGACCAGAAACAATGCACATCCTGGGCAGAGGTGTTACACCTCCTCCCCCAGGGTGGGCCAGTGCTTGAAGGAGGAAGCTTCAAAAGGTATGCCACATCTGTAATGCGACCCAAAGTCTCTTCTGGTAGCAGCATATGGCAGCCCCTGGTTTACACTCCCACTTTGGGCGGAAAAACTAGCAGAAAACCTTAGGCAAATAGGTGTGCCCACCTCTGCCAACTTCACCCCAAAGGTGGGGGAGGCAAGGTGAAGCACACATTTCAGTCTCCGCCATTTTGAAGATGGATGACTCTTCAAATCAGGGCTAGGTCTATGCACCCTTCCACCAGAGGGTGGCATAATAGAGGGTGTAATCACTCCAGGTAAGGTGCCCATTGTCCCTACCTGCTACTCCCCTAAATTTAGTATTTAGGGGGCTCCCCCAGACCTAGAACTCAGATCTGAGAGGACCTAAGACGACCATGCAGACAAGACTGAAGACGACGACTGCCTTGGCCCCAGCCCTACCGGCCTGTCTCCAGCTTCTGCTAACCTGCAACTTGTCTTGCAGCCCGTAACATCTGAAAACCCTGGGAGGACTTCTGCCTTCAAAAAAGACTCCAATCTCCCATGGACAGCGGACCTGTCCAGAATAAACCAAATTCCAGTGCTCCGAAACCAGCTGGAACCACGATCCCTGCCCACTCTGCACCAGACGCCCACGGCCCATGTCTGAGTGGTTCACCTGTGCAGTGAAGTCTCCCCAGCGATCATGACCTCGTGTCCAGTGTTGGCTGACCTCTCCTGATCTCCACGGCGGCGCCTGCAGTGTGAATCCAGAGGCTCCTCACCCCCCCTCCCACCCACCCGACTGCGACCGGCTCCAGCAAGATGACTTAACGTCGAATGACACCCCAGCACCCAAAGCCCCTGGGCCTTGCTGAATTGAACAGACGGTGCCCTATGACCCCCTACATCTCTACTTATCTCTGTTGTCGTTGGTCTCCCTCCTGCAACCTCTGGGGCCACACCCGCATCCCATTGGCCAAAAGAAGAAACCTCATTGAAAAGCATTGGGCACCCGATGTCAAAATTGAACCCTGCACTCGGCTGCCCCTGTGCCGCAAGTTTGGTGCTGCTTTGTGGTCCCCCCCACGCCCCCTCCCCTGTGCTTAATCTAACCCCAAAGCTTGGCCCCTGCAACCGATCTACTTACCTGAAAACAGTGTGGCTCCAGGCACCCCAAGTCTCCATTGAAAAGCATAGAGTCGAACTTCGATTTTGACCTATGCACCCAGCCGCCTCTGTGCTGCTGGTGGTACAGTTTTGGTACTCACCTGACCCTTGCCTCTTGCTGACTTTGGGTCCCAAAGACTGGAATTGTAAGTGCATTACTTATCTGTTTAACTGCAATATTGTTTTCCCCATAGGATAACATTTAACTGTGCTGAGATTTTCTAAGTGTCAATTTTGCAAAGTGAAAAGTATTTTTATTTTAAAACGTACTTACTTTATTGCGAAGATCTTCGTCTTAAAATAAAATACAAAAAGTATATTTTTCTAAAATTGGTCTGGATCTTCTTCTTGAGTCATGTGCCCATTAGTCAACGTTGTGCAATAAATGTCTTACACTCCTCTGTGTTAGGCCTGAGGCTGCTCGCCCACACTACCTCTAATAGAGCACTTTGGGTTTTACACTGAGCCCTGCACACTTTTGCGGACCCCCTGGACTCGGTGCACGGTATAAGCACCTAGTGGTAATACCATGTACAGAGCCAACTTCCTACAGCGGGCTCTCATTCGTCAAAGCGCTCACTGTTGTCGGTCAGGACCAGCAAGGGGGACAAAAACAGGACAGCTGGACCACTCTCGGTGTTGGCCTTTGCCATGCTGATGTCCCTCATTGGCAGGTCGGTGATTTTGTTGGAGTCTGGACTGAACTTTCAAGACGCTTTGGTCGCGGCAAGGTTCCGGTACCACCAGGTACTGGTGCAGGAGGGCTCGTGGAGGTCCTGTCGCCTTTAAGCTTGGCAGGATGACGGATCGGACCTCGTGTGTTGCTGACCTTCTCCTAGGCGGCTACTATTCGGTGGACCCGGTGGAAAGCAGCTTCTTTAAACTGGACGTTGTGGTCAGTGACTGCAGGCGAGTAGCTCCACTACTCCAAGGGAGATGCTGGCTGCTTGACGAAGTGCTGCCAACCCTCAGGGGCTTGTGGAGGATGCACAGCTGCAGGACGAATCGGGCCTTTCCAACTGTCAAGTTTCTCTTTGGAAGGCAGAGTTTGACGCCAAAAGTCCACAGCAATCTTCTGATCTTGCGGGTATTGGCTCTTCAGGGTCCTCTTCTTCTTTGTATTCAGTGGAATCTTAAGTTATAGATTCAGGGAGCCACGTAAATACTACATTTTACGGGCGTTAGGGGAGTGGATAGTAGTGGGAAATAGGCTTCCGACCCTTGGGGTCACTACGCCCCCTATATGACTACTTCCTGTGGTAAGTGGGCATACCCCTGACCCAGTTTCCTAAATTCTGCCATCACCAAGATGGTGGAATTTTCCTTTGAGAAGGGCATGACAAGCAGCTCACCTAACTGACTGACCTGGGTGTGCTCCACACCTACTTCGCATACTAATTTCCAAATGGGGCTCAGGGCAGGGGGTGGCTTCTCCTAGGTCTGGGGGATGCCGGGGTCGAATATCTAAGGCGGAAAAGGCTTTGAAGCCTCAAGCCTTGTTTTGCATCTTGTTTGGAGGAGGTGTAAACACCTCCTGCCAGAGCATGCATTGTTCCTTACCTCCGAGAGCGGGGCTCTCACCTCCTAGGGTGTCAGCAGCAGATCTGTGGTGGCAGACTGGACTGTACCAGTCAGCCAGCACACTAGTAGGTTTTCAGGGGGTACCTCTAAGGTACCCTCAGGGTGAATGTATTAATAAATCCATCAATGGACTCAGTGTGGGTTTATTAATATGAGATGTTTGATACCAAACATCTTTGGTTTCAGTGAAGCCATCATGTAGCTGGTGAACTCGTGATCACCAGCACACAGTATATATAGTCAAGATGGATTCCCTGTTCATTTGCAATGTCCATGAATCAACTTCGACATCACAGGGGCCTATCTGCACATGCAGATATATCTAAACATGTAATATAATGCACCCTGCCTTAGGTCTGTAAGGCCCGTTATAGGGGTGACTTACATATATTGCATGCAGTGTCTGCAGGCATGGCACACAGTAGGTGTGTTGTGTCGTGTTTTCACTTTTGCCTGCACCAAGACACGCAGCTTGCAAAAGCAGCCTTGCATGTGCTTGGTGAGGGGTCCCTTAGGGTGGCTCAATACATGCTGCAGCCCTTAGGGACCCTCTTTAGTACCCAGGCCCTAGGTACTAGAGGTACCATCTACTAGGAACTTACAGGGGTGCTAAAGGTATTGGCAATTGGGGAACAATTGTACAGTTTTGCAGAAAGAGATCTGGCAAAGGGGACCTGAATAGCAGGAACCCAGCGCACTCCTGTCAAAATTGCATCAAATACCAGGCAAAAATTCGGGGTGACCATGTCAATTAGGAGCACTTTGCTACACCTGGGATTGAGCTAAGAGTTTTATTAAAGAAACCTAACAGGACCTGTTAAAGATTGTGCCATTATTACATGGTGAGGTCTCACAACCCCACCTCTTAATTATACACTTTCCCACACTAACACTCATCAACATAGACGTGAAACAGGAAGTGCCCACTACACAAGAATCCAAATTGGTGGACCAGTAACTTCTCAGATGTCATGCAAGGAGAGAACTCGCCGACAAAGACAAGAGCTGTGCTAAAGATGGTCAGCTCCCCTGAAAAATAGACTAACAAATACAAAATATGGTCAACAGGAAAATTCATCTCCAGAAATCTACTGCTAAATGAGGGCTCAATGGGTCATGACAGCAGAAACCCCTTATTTGGATAATGACAAACTGCCCTGCGCAACTCTGCAACTCATGGAGGCGAACTGAGCTATACCACCTCCCATCCCCTATATTAGTGGGCAAGATGCAGGGGTGTTATCTAGCTGCATCAGAGGGATAATTGGCCAATTTCCTTTGGGATGACCTCTTTTATGGAAAAGCTGCAATATAAAACAATAAGGTGCTCAACACTTTGCTGTGGTAAAAAGGGTGTGATCTATTGCCTGCAGGTCTCTTCCTGGGCTTCTCAACTGTGAAAACAAGTTTGACATTTGTGTTGTAAAGGTCAGTGGGGCATATCTTGCATCCTTTGTTTCAACAAATGTCTGCAAGATCCTCCCAGAAGAAAAACTCAGAAGCTACTCTGGAAGTTGGTGTTCTTGACATTGTTGGTGTACGACTGCATACTCCTGAACATTCAACATGACTTGGCTATCATAGCAGGTAGATGGAGATCATGTTGTTGGTGCTCCTTTCAACTTTGAATCTCACACCGAGGAAAATATACTAAATTCAGTTAAGGAGGCCGCCAGATATTTGTTATAAAGAATAAGATATCAAGACATGTATCTTTTAAAATACAAAGGTGAGGATCCTGTGACAGAGAAAAGCATTTACATACCAAGCCCATCCACTTTGCTTTCCCCCTATTTAATGTAGCAATTCGACACCCTACTCATTGGTGACATGTCCAGAGTCATCACCATTTCCATTCCCTCCCAAACACCAACTCTCATTTATAGAACTTGACCATTTTAAAACTGAAGTATCAGACACCTGGCAGAAGACGGTTTTCAGCATTTAGTTCAGGAAGAAGGTTGGTTAATTAATCTGCAAAATTACACCCAATGCCTTTTAAAAAACCTGAGGAATTGTCTTCTCCCTAGCTTTGTTCTTTGGGCCAGTTTCGTGCAGGAGCTATCACTATGTTCTCTGTAGGTCCCACAAACGAGAACAAATTATGTATAAGGGGTGATTTTGTTTTCATGCTCATTCTACATTGTTATTAAGGTGTTGCCCAACAAATCCAACAGTGATACCGTAGCTGCCTGTTTTTTCCCTAAGCAGCCAAGCACTCCTAGAATCTCACCTCAGCCACCTTTCAAAAGTCAGATTGTTTGTTCTTCTGAAAGATGTACCAATTCTCATGGAACATTAGACAGCAGCACTGACCCAAATACAGAGATCACCCTCTTGTACCCCCATTTCACCAAACCAACTTATTATCAGTTTGGGAAAGTTCTCCCTCCGAGCTTCCAAGGACTTGGCAGGGTGGTAGTGCTGTGGCAGGCAAATGCCATTTGTGCACACTGTTTGTATGAGTACAATACAATTTTGAGATCTATTTTCCATCACTCCAAGAACTGGATAGGAGAACTTGTGTGCCAAGAATCTCGAACTGTTGATGTGTCTTGCCCAACACAGCGACTAAAACAAGATAGTCCCTCCAAACCTCCCGAACAGTAGCACTGTAATTTCTCAAGTACTGTTTAGCCACAAGACCTTCCACTCGTAAGATTTAAGGTGCATATCTGTTAAAAGTTACATTTTACCACTAAAATCACAATTGAACCTGTGTCAATAAACTGACACATTGTTCACAGTCTCTGCACAGAGTCACAAAAGAAGCCAAAAGATTGCTGGTGAAAATGATGCAAATGGGGACAACATCAGGGATTTTATCATATGGCATTCAGCAGAAGAAAAATGCCATATGCATGTCAACAGTCCTGGTGATCTTATCGTCAATGACATTAGTGAGGTAATCACGGACACTCTTTCCTTCAGCAATACACAGAGCTAGTTATTAAGGTTACATAAAAGTTTTACAGGAGCCTCTTTTAACCTCTTCTGAAATGCGGCTTAAAACTTAATGTAACATTAACTAAAGTTCTCTAGTTTTGTATAAGCATAATACCATTCACATGGGGCAGGGGTGTCCCTAGTTTCACAATCTCACGAGGAACCTGTGATATTGTAGACTGCATTGTATTCTATTATGGCATTTGTAAAGCGCTTACTACTCCGATATGGGAGGCAGAAGTGCTTACCCACATGATTACCACGCTAAACTGCATGGGTGTGTGATTAGTAGTGTGATGTCTTTGCTTTTAGGAACAATTGATGGACGGAATGCTGAAAAGTTACAGCGCTCCATCCATCATCTCCTTGCGTTTGCTTTGTCCCCCCCCTAAGTTGGCAGGGTATGCCCAGACATGGGTCACTTGCTCACTTTGCCACTGGATTCAAGCTAGCCTGGCTCATGAGGGGTGTACCCCAAAACCGGTCCCAGGATGCTGGTTTCCGGTCCAGGGAGGACCTGGCTTAGCAGTTCGGGTTGGACTGTTCCCATAAGGAACAGGGTTAAGACTGATTTGCATATGGCAGGGTCTGAACTGGGGTGGCGAAGTGATCTAAAGAACGATGATGGATTCAGCCCAGATCTGTGACTTGGGGTGAGTGTCTGAAAAGTTTTAGTGCTCCGTCTATCATCTCCTTGTGTTTGCTTTGTCTTTGCTTTTAGCCTATGTGGGAAGTTTTTCAATGCAATGATCAATGAAGTACCATTATCATATTATGGGGCAAAGCGCTTGGCGGTGTGATGGATGAGGAAGTGCGAGTGACAGCTGCATTTTTATCATTTAGGATATGCTGTCAGCTGATTAGCTTGCTCTGCAGGCCCCTTTAATGCACTGGTAGTTGCCTTATTTTCTCAGAGTTCCTATGATGGCTGTGGCAGCAGGGCGTCTACTCTTAAGATCTTATAAACTGTGGGCGGGTACAAGTGTAAAGAAAGAGTGAAGGGGAAACTGAGATAGGCCTAGATGTATTCGGTTATAGTTTTCCTTTATATGACTGTCATTAAGAGACGTCAAGTAAGATATGGCAAGATCACGTGTGCTATATTCATCTTTTATATCATTTCAGGTTGTCGGTGCTCAAGGTATGTGACTGTTTGGGACTTACATGGTGGACTATGTAACAGCCCTCGTGTGACCGGAAATATGTGGAATATTTATTTAGTTTTCGCTGGCCTGCCTGGTTAATTAAGCTAGGTGATACAGCATGTACCCGCACCCTTCAGTTGTCAGCAAGGGTCCACAAGTCCGGTCATATATTATATAATCTGTCTTGTTGATGAATGAGGGATCAGGTAGATACACGATATCATATTGCGACACGGATATTGCACTGAGACTAGGGGAGACTGTCAAAGACTAGAGTTACTGTTGTCCTTCTTGTGATCAGGGGTGGGTGGAAGAGCAGATATTGTTTATTATGTCGGAGGTGTGCCCCAGAAAAGTGGGTGTACAGCTAGAGTCCTTCATCCCATTAGGCAAGATCCAGGTCTCAAGGTGCCCCACCAGCAGCGGGTATTTCTAATACAGAGTTGCAAGGCATCCTATGACTGGAATGGCATAGTTATCTTACATCTGTTTGCCAAGGCCATTCTGAGGCTATGTTAGAAGGAAAGCCCTAATTTTGGTAGGCTCTGTCTTCTTTGCGCAGTGTGATGATTGTGATGGTTTCATAGCTCTAGAGGTTACTTCGTTCATAGGAGGGTTTTCTTGTTCTGGGTTCTGTCTCAGCGTCAGAGGTTGATGTAACATCTTTGCGTTTGGACAACATTTACGTCAAAATATGGGGACTTAGACCACAAATATAATCAGAATATGTTGGCCCAGTTCCTGGCTAGTTTACAGTTTGCCATCTGGACCCCTAAACCTGACAGGCTACGCAATGGTGTCTGAAACCTCAGAACATGACCACTCTGACTCCAAGGAAATTGTGGAAACAGAGCTACCCTTTCGTGGTTACCTTAGGCATGCCCAAAGGGAGACACAAGAAATACACAAATTGGCATTTCAAACATTTATTGCAGCAGTCGGATTCTTGTGTAAAATAAATGAGCTGCAAATATCAGTATAAGGAACCAAAGCACTGTTCACAGCAAGACAAGAAAGGTGAAGGAGATTAATAATTCAACCATTATAATTTTAAAGTGATTATATGAATATATATTATAATGATAACCCTTCCTACCAGTGACTATACTCTAGAGAGCGTAGCAAGAAGCACATTCTGCCAAATGTCTTGGAGCAGCTTAACTCCCCATTTTTTGTGTGTGTGATGTATCCGGAAGCCAGTGTGGTGTAGAACAGGCTGCTGTCCTTTGCACGATAGTGATGTAAGTCAGCAGGGCTGGCAATCAGTCATAGGTGAACGTCCAGGATAATCCATTGGAAGTGCTCCTTTGATGACCCAAAGCTCAGAAGTAGTTTATATAATCAAAACCGGTTCAGTTCGCACCGTGTCTAAAGTCCTTTGTTAATGTTATAATTTGTCTTACCGATTCACAGCTGCCTCCAAATGTCAACAAAATATAAGGGCAGCGTGCTCAGTGTAGTTTATTCTTGAATAGAATGTACAGTGTCGTGATAAAATGCTTACGAAGAAATGCGAATTGCAAGCAGAACACTTTCTGAGTATGTCATTATGTACATGCAGAGTAAGTTAAAAGTCATCGTCTAAAAAGATGTCAAGAACAAGAATTTGTAAAATGGAAGCCTTTTTGGACAGGCCCCGTTGAAATACATAAAAATGCATCACTTATGTTATACTGGGAAAATAGTTTTCTCTGCTCTGAAATTCTTTAGATAAAAATTAGGAATATTTAAAAGCATTCTTTTCAAGTACTCTCTGCAATCAAATAGTTATAAGTTTAAATTAACATGGCATGTATGAATTCTTTTGATCCAAATATTCTTTTTACTGGACAGTATCTTTCACATCAAGTACAATACCAACGAGTGTTATTACCCCTTTTTTCGAGAGGATTTCCAGATCCAAAAGCATTTCCGGCCATCCCTGCGGCCAATCTAGTTTGATCAGCTCCACTACAATACGAGCAATAACACCTTTTATGTGGCCCTCCTCTTCGGAGACGTCTTTGATGCCCTGAAATGGTAAGAAAGGAAGTCAAGTTTGCCAAACACAGCTATGCAAGATACAAAGGAAATTCGAATACGTTTATTTTAAAAACTTTTTCCAACAGAAAACATAATTTCACACAGGATTATAAAGGAGACTCCCAATAACATTAAAATTAACAAAAAGCATAGTGCCAGGGTGGTGAGTGGCAGATTAACATTCAGCACACATTGCAACACCAAACATCCAAGAACAGCAGGTGCTGGTGATGAGTGAGAAGCTTTCCAGTACTTGATAACAGCTTTAAAAGGTAGTGATGAAGAAAACAGCTCTTAGGGAAAAGGGTAAGACATTCCAGTGAAGTGATGTCAGGGATCTAACTTCGAATGGGGCACATAAGTGTGTAGTACTAGGGCTGCAGAAAGAGCACCAGACGTTACAAAGTGTTTGAATGGGTGCATAAAATGTCAATGAATACCATGATATGTGCAGGCCCGGCAACGGCAAAACCAATAAATGCAATGACAACGTATGCCATAACCTGCGCCTGCATAACAATGTCAATGCCCATAAATGCAATGTATGGTATGCCATAATCTATGCCCACACAATAGTGTCAATACCTGCAGTAACAATGTATGCCATAATCCATGTGCGCATAACAATGTTGTTACCAGTAGAAACAATATTGATGTACGCCATGATGTAGGCACGTAAAACTTTGTCAATATAAGTAAAGAAAATGTCAATGTACGCTATGACAACTGTACGCACAATGTTGACAATGTCGATAAAAATGATTATTTTCAGGAGTTCTAATGAACACGTATCATTGCTGTCAGATTCACCAAAAGTGACCTCCCCATCAAACCAGAGTAAGAGATACCTGGTGAGGCAGGTCCTGCGACCCCCAGCCCACGCCGATCGAGTGACAAGTCACAGGTGGGGTCTCACTTAGCCCAAAGACAAACCTGCACGGAGGGAAAACCTTGATCAATACCACAGATAGTTGCCCCACAAACAGGTCTGAAGAAATTGGCCCCCAAAAAACACCTTTTGCCAAAGGCTGCGTGCCCCAAGAGTACCACAAAGCTGAATATTACATGTAGATAGAACACTCCGCCAATCACGACATGCACACTATAGGTAGTGATCATGCGCTCCCCACACCAGCCATTTGGACACAAATACAATGGCCCACACTAGCTCTCCCCGAGGTCGAGTGCCATCTGTGTCCTTATCAGATGACCAAACTTGTTAATTTATGACTGAGATGCTTCTTCAAGAATGCAGAAATTGCTTTATTGTAACTCACAAGATGTATATATTGTCAGACAAAAGTTTTACACCGAGAGACTTTCCTTAGACGCATTCGATATAGACTCTCCTGGCCGCTGCATTTAATTAAACGAACTTGTTCCTGTTTTGCCAAACGCCTCTTTTCTTTTTAATACTTTGAGGTTAATTCATATCCGAGCAACATTTTGGTAAGCCAGATAGGAGAGAATGGTTTATCGAGCCAACTGCTGCTGAAGGACAAGGACTCTGCCGAACGGATTCACATGTGCGCAAATAAGACCGGGGAGCAGACGCCATAATTGATTGGAAGTTCTGCTGAATCTGTGAGGCGGAGGTCCATCCGGAGGCCGCCATCACAAGGGTAAGAGACTATATTCGATCCTTAGTCCCAGCGTATGGCAAATTAGGACAAGCGCGCAGATACTTTTTTTCCCCTAGTCAGCACACTAGAAAAAGGTGAGGGGAGCTACAGTTTTTTTTAGCTTGAACAGTTGGGCTTGACACAACAGTACACTTTGACCCTTGGTGTGTTATATAGGGTCACACCTCAATATTATTTTTTAGTCAAATTGGTTTTCTTAGGGACTGCCGGGGTTTCTTAAAGCTGGGAGGATCTAAAAGAAGTGAAAATGTGTATTTTTTGCGCTTGGACCGCTGGGCATCAAGCAGTCGATTCGCACTACCCCTAGGTGTGATATAGGGTGTAATTCGGAACGTTAGGGAAAAATTCAGACTTTGGTGAATAAGGTGCAGCTTGTCTGGCCACAGAGGGCCTTTAGTTGTCAGGTTTTCCTTTTTCTCCACACAAAGCGTTGCTATCTTTGTCCACCGAGTTGATAGTCTGTCACTATCAGGCTCTCTTAGCTCCACGTATTACATGGAGTATCCCCTCTCCTTGGGCTATAGGTGCTAGGAGGGTGCTAAGGTTTTTTTTGGATAAAGTAATGATTTTTTCTGTCAACCTTTTTCTCTTTTACATTTTACGCATTTATTGATGTTGTGGTGCTGTTAAATTTTGCAATCTGCTGCATGTTTAATTGTTGTCATGTTAGTGAGTCTATGCTTTATGAAATAATAACCATTTTTTCCAGATCAGAATTTTTACGTTTGCTAGTTTACTGCTACAAATCAACTCGCACTGCTCTGAACTAACAATTGCATTTTGTTACAGGTAGTTACAGTTTCATTGCATTAGTCTTTGTTTTTCTACTTAATGTTCTTTTCCCAATGCATCCATTTTTATAGAGCTCATAACCAGATTGTCTTTCGTTACCACCCTGTGTACACTGTTCCCCAAAGTAGAATTTGTAATTATTTCAAGAAAATCTACACAATCAAAAACTGTCAATCTTTAAAACAGGTTTCCCAATCCATCATGGAAATCCCACTAAGCCACATGCAAGTGGCGGAGCTTAGCCGCGCAGCGAAATGGCCGCTCGTTAGAGGCCCCGCCGGCTGAACACAACATCCTGCATCATCCTCTGCCCGCTGGCCCCCAACGCCGTGTTCTCTGTGTGCCTGGTTGTAAAGACGGACAGCGCACCTGCTCTGCACAGTGGGGGTGAGCCTGAATTGGACTGTGGCTGCTGCAGCGAGAGGGCGCTGAGCCCTTTGAGAGCCACGTGGCGCCATATTGAAGCTGCTGTGGGTGGCGGCTGCCGCTGCTACCTGCTGAAGCAAGACGACACGTGCCGGGTGGGCGCCCCAGACTTCGGCTCCCGCTGCGATTTGTGCTGCGGCTAGTGACACTGTGCTGGAGAAGCGCACCCGGTGCCCTGGAGGTGAGGAGCGAGCAGTTGGGCCCGGGGCGGATTGGCTGCAGCAGAAGCAGAGTTTGAAAGACACGCAGTGGGCGGGCGCCGCACGCAGCGTTCTGCAGTCCCTGGTTTGCAGCGGGGGCTGCCTGCATACCCACATACGATCGCAGCCTAAGCGGGCCTGGATTGTGGAGGCGCTGCGCCCATCTAACTGAACGTCTGGGCTTGGCTAGTTCCCCCGGCGCTACCGGTTATGAGGCGGTGGGGGACGATCCTGGACCTCGCCTGTGATCGCAGCCGGAGCTGTGGTGGGCCCAACGAGGGAGGTGCGCTCTGTGATGACGGCGGGAAGTGAGCGGGTGGGCCCAGGCGTGCCGGATGCTGTGAAGCCTGTGAACGAGCTGAGAGAAGGCAATACTTGCGGTGCTCTGAACTTTTGTTCTGCTGAGGGAACTGCCAGCCCGGGCGCTGCCCATGCGGGCCTGGACTGGCTTAATGCTGCGCACCTCCGAGCTGGAGATTAGCATCTGGGGCCCCCGGCACTGTTCACCCAAGAGCAGAGGCCTGGATGCTGCATAGCCATTGAGCTGCTATTTGTACAGGTGAGGAGAGCGAACCTGGCGTGAAGATCTGGTCCGGTTCTGCCTAGGAGGCCTTTGATTTCTTCCATGTGGTGGTTGGCCACGGACTCTTGGAACTCTGTGATCCTTCCTTTCATCCCTGACAAGAATACGCCCCTGGAATAAGGAGAAAGGCAATCAGTCCTCATCTTGTTGAGAGTAGAGCTCACCCCCTGGTACAACGGCGGACATATCAATCACCATATGTGCCAAATGCCCCACCGTCCCCTCTCTGCTGGGACCGAGATGTAGTTGCTCACAGCTAACATACTGAGGGGCGTGGGGGGAGACACAGCGGATCGCTGCTGGTCGAGATCAAATCCGCTGGACAACGTAACACTGCCAGCCTTGCGGCGGATTCTAGAACTGCCATTTGGTAGAAGCAACGGTACACCTTGACACCCATCAACCAGCTATGGGCAAACACGACACGCGCCAATCCAAACTTTCATTTAAAAGCAAGAGTGCAAGCCAGCTTGGGACGGATCACTCACGGGTGTCGCCCTTGGGCTCCCCCATGGGAGAGGTGGACCAAGATGACGACATCAAATCGATTTTGGTCGATGTCAAGTCAAGCCTCAAGACAATTGACACCAAGCTGGATCTTATGGCGCAACGTCTCAACAAAATCAACGAACTTGTCAATAAACACAAAGACCGCATATACCACCTGGAAACTAGAGTCTCCGACACAGACGACACCCAAGCGACAAGGGAACAGTTGTTGAGGATGGACAAGGTCCTTGCTGTTATTAAGGCCAAGAACGAGGACTTGGAAGCCCATTTGAAGCGTAATAACCTCTGCATCCTCGGTGTGCCGGAGTCCACCGCTATAGACAACATGGAGAAGTACATCACGGACATGCTGAAAAACATCTTTGGTGACGCTTTGTCTCCGGTATTTATTGTCGAGAGGGCACACAGATCCCTGGCGCCGCAGCCGCCTCAGAGGACCCCGGCCCATCCAATAATTGCACATCTGCTTAATTATAGGGACAGGAACGTCGCACTTCGCCTATCAAGGGAACATGGCGAAATACAATACAGGGGCAACACAATCTCTTTCTACCCGGATTTTACCATTGCCGTACAGACCGCTCACAAAGACTTCCAACCCGTCAAGAAACTCCTACAGAAGGCAGAGGTCGGATACGCTCTCCTCTACCCTGCCAAGCTACGGATCACCCATGAGGGGAAAGCCCATCATTTCACCAACGCTAAGGCAGCTCTTAAATTCGCTAAATGTATTGCATCGGCTCCTCCCAAGAGCCCCTGAGAGAGGATGGAGGTTCGCAACTAGACGAGAACGATTA
Source organism: Calotriton arnoldi (assembly GCA_963921515.1). Lineage (NCBI taxonomy): Eukaryota > Metazoa > Chordata > Amphibia > Caudata > Salamandridae > Calotriton > Calotriton arnoldi. Next base: position 515,565 of record CAWUFW010010704.1, read on the forward strand.
GTGACACCTCTGTCTGGAACATTGGCCGTGATAGCATCACCCCCGAAGGGGAGCTGGGCGTGACCTTCTGCTGCTATGAACAGCTGACACACAGATGCAAAAACTGACAAACTGCAACCTCTGGGTCATTGGCGACACCTGATGTTTTATCCACCCAGCCTAGATTAGGCTGGGGTGTATGCTGGCACACCTCTGCCTTTCGGGATGAGTCCCTTGCAAGAAACAGTACAGTTTTTGGCGTTTGGGGAGGGCGAAGCGTGGGCTTCTCAACCAAGTTTGGGGGTTGCAGTGTGTGGGTCTCAGTTTTGCAGTGGGCTACTGTTCTCCCTGTTGGAGCACATTTACACTATATGTCAGGCTCCCCTTTTAGTCTTCCCATCCCTCCCCTCCCCTCCCCATCAGATTGGCGAGAGTACTAAGTATCACCCTTGCTTCACCTCTTGACGGGGTATTTGACAATTGCTGCACGGTAGAGGCACCCTGCACATACACTCAGATCACCAGGCTTTACCCGACAGACCAACACCATCACACTGCTCCATGGCCACAGGTATTAAATGTCTGACCTGGAATGTCCAGGGGCTAAATGATTCCAGAAAGGCCCGTCTCGTACACACCTACCTCACAAGACATCAGATTGATATATGCTTTTTACAGGACCTCCACCTCACCTCCTCAACCGCATCCAGTCTGCGTGCTCGGTGGTGCGCAGAAATGCACGCAACCTATTACTCAAATTACGCTCGCGGAACAGCTATACTAATTCGCAGAAGCATACCATTGAAACTCACACAAGTTAAATTTGACACAGAAGGCAGTTTCGTCCTTCTAGCCGGTACCCTCCACCAACATCCAATCATCTTCGCTTGCATTTACGGACCCAACACTGACTGCCATGAGTTTTTCAGTGAGGTATGGCGACATTGTAAATCTAGGACCGGGGTGATTATAGGGGGGGGGCGGGGAGGCGGCGTGACTTTAATGTTATCATAGACCCAAATATGGATAGGTCTGGCGCCTCTCGCCACCCACACCCTAAAGCTGCGGCACAGCTCCACACCTTAATACAGAACCTGAGACTGACTGACGCTTGGCGTTTTTTTAACAGAACACGTAGAGAAGGTACATGTATCACATTGGCGACGGGGGTCTGGTCACGCATAGAATACTGGCTAATCATTAGAGCGGTCCTGATGTGGACGACCGGTACTTCGATGCTCCCCCGGACATTATCTGAAAATGCCCCAGTGCTGCTGGAGCTCGCGATGCCCCTCGCCATCCCATGTGCCTTCTCCTGGCAATTGCCAGCCGGCGCCCTAAGGGATCAAGTATTCTGCTCCGAAATACGAACTGCTATTGTTGACTATTTTGCAACAAACGCGGGTTCAGTTAAGTTCTTGTCAGTGTTCTGGTAGGCCTTTAAAGTAGTTATAAGAGGTGTATACATCCCAAAACAAGCGGGGGTCCTGAAAGCAATTTGTGCAAGACTTGCACACCTCGAGGCTGAGCACTGGAACTAGAGTTTTTTTCAATCTAAAGATCAAGACACCATGGCGCGAATACGAGAAACACTATCAGAATAAAATGAAGAAGCGGAATGAGAATTACTTTATCTCGTACGAGAGACGAAAGCCCGCAGATTTGGAGAGGGAGAGCGCTCCAGGAGGACATTGATCCAAATGATCAGACCACACAAAGCAAATAACTATGTCGTAGACCTCATAGACTAAACATGGAACACCACACCAGCACTACTGATATGCTCAATACGATGACCACCTACTACTCAAAACTTTATCAAACCAAATCCCAAATACTCACCAACCAAATCAAAGAACATCTGGAGTCTATACAATTATTATGGCTAGATGACGCACATTGCTAATATCTAGACTTCCCGTTTACAGAGGAGGAAGTCCTGCATGTCATCCGTAGTCTTCCTAATGACAAGGTGTTGGAAAGTGGATTATTGGTAGGGGCAAATGTAGGTCTGCCACTGGCAATAAGGCCACTAACACATGATAGGACTCAGCATAGGTATTAGAAAATTATTCCCATGCTCAACCCTTGGTAACGTGGCTGCGAGCAGACAGGCTTAACTTCAAAGACAGGTATGTAAAGCATTTCAGTAAATAATTAAGACACAACACATAATAAAAATCCAACACCAATTTATAAAAATAGGAAATATTTTTATCTTTAAAATGACACCAAAACGACAAAAATCCAATATAGGGAATCGGAGATATGAATTTTCAAAGATTTAGCAAAATATAGCACTTAGAAGATTATAGCACCATATTGGGATACCTGCTCGCGATAGACCGAGTGAAAGTCAAAGTTTCAGGCCGACCGCGATGGAGCCCAGGGCGGCTACAGCTCGCGGCAGGTCCCGGTCTCAGTTTCTACCTTCACACTTAGAAACATTTCTGGAGCTTCCCCCCCCCCCCCCCCGAGGTCCTTCGAAGCACCCAGCTAGTCCGGATTCGGTGAGGGTTCGCCGGATTGTCTTTCAACGAGCTCCCGGTCAACTTCCCTGGAGCGGACTTAGAAACTTTTTCTTTAGCGCTTCAGCGAAGCAACCCAGGAGCCCAGGCCGACACGCGATGGAAGGCAGGCGGCTTGGCTCTCGCGGTTGCTCCCGGTCACCTTTTCTACGAGCGGACTTAGAAACTTTTCTGGAGCTTTTTTCTCGCGGGGTCTCTCGATGCTCTTCATGTAGCCGGATCCGGTGAGGGTTCGCCGGCTTCAGATTTCTTCTCGTCCCGGTCAAACTCTGGAAGATGGACCGACTGAGCTTTTAGCGGGACGAACCTGGGTGGCTTGGCCGGCTCGCGGTTGAAGGTAGGCGGCTTGGCTGACCAGGTTGAGTCGGTCCCTCTATGGAGCTTTTTTTCAAAGTTCCTCCAAAGTTCTCCAAACTTCTTGAACTTCTTCCTGAAGTTCCTCAAAGGGTCCCTAAGTGTCTCAAACTCACTCCAAGGGTCTGGAAGCTCCAAGATGGTCCTTGAAAGTTGAGGACTTCAGTTTCCCACAATCCACCTGGACGTTACACTTACAAATCCACTGGTAGTTCTCCAAGGTGCAGATTTAGTTGGTGATGTTCCAGATGAGCTCTTTTAACCTGTAGCTTTCAGGGAGTCCACTCTTTAGTTCCTTTTCAGCAAGATAATCCACAGGGCTGTAGTTTCAGATGGTGCAGTCTTCAGAGGTCAGGCCTTAGAAATCTTTGAACAGCAAAACTTCTCAGCTTGGCAATGTCTTGCTTCAGTAAGTTTCAAGCAGCAGATCTGGAGGGCTCTGCCCCTCTCAGATACTTATTCCAAGTTCTCTGGGTCAAGCAGGAGGTCACTTCCTGACCAATGGGAGCAGGGTAACTCCTCAAACATATGACCACATGCTGTAGAGTGTGGCATTATTTTGTCCCAGAGTGCATCAAATCTTCCAAATCCATAATGGCTGATTTTCCAGCAAGGAGGCAAGAGCTGGCAAAACACACCCCTAGGATGGCTAATTTACTTAGACTCTCCCCCCTGTATCTGCTCATACCTTCCTTAATCCTACCATCTGCCTAAGGTGGAAAGTTCAGAGTTGTAAATGACACTGGTCTCTGCTCTTCTCTTTGAAGAACATAGTTTACGACTCCTCCCCCTGGCCTGGCATTCCTTTGGAACAGCACACTGCCCTGCCAGCAGAGCTGGTTGACCCCAGGGGCTCTTTATCACCTCTTCAAGGCAGCCTGGCTAATCCACTTAACTCTGACCAATCAAGGCAGACCACTGGAAGGCTGAATCTGGACTTACAAACAAGAAAGTCTTATAACTGCTTGTATGTACACACTTTAGGAGAAATTCAACAATATCATATTGTTGAATTTATTAATACCATTCAGGGAAGTCTTTGAATGGCACTTCTAGCCCTCTCCTATCAAGAGTTATTAGTTAATAACTTTCTACCATATTAACCTATGTAACAGGGGATTTGCAATGGGAAAATTGACTTGGGCCATTTTTCCAGCACCAAGACTTACAAAAACATATTTTATAAGTACTTTGCTTATATCTACAGGACCCCCACCCCATGGGACAACCAGGGGAGACTTTAGGGGTTCTGAATCTGCAGAAATATTGCAGATCCTCACTTCACAGTGCTCCTAGCATCAAAGTCGAATTTGGGCAGCACTTTACCACAATGTGGGGAGTGAAATGTGAAATTTCACTTAACCCAGGGCAAATAAAACTCATTTTATAAGGGTCTACCTTATAGATACCCGACCCCCCACTCCCCTGGGACACCTAGGGGAGACCCTGGGGGTCCCCAATATGCCATAACATTGTAGGTTATCCATTTTTAAGTGCCCCAAACACCAAAGTCGAGTTTGGGCATGTTGGAAAACGGGGCAGTATCTGTGAGGCCTGCACAAATAACATGTCACATTTGTCCTTCACTGGGAACCAAACACCCTAGTGTAGCGCCTGACTCTCAGAGGGTAGCGTTGCAGAGCAGTCTAAGGCTTACTCAAGGGAGGTGGTGTGGGCTAGTAATCGCCATTACAGGTGCGCAGAAATAACACTCAATAATGGATTGTCCAGTCTGTACTATGCTTTATAAAAGTAAGAGTACATTTATTAAACACACTCACACTACTCAATACTATGCACCAATTTACAAATATACATAAGCTGTTGGAATTACTTTGTGACATTGCATAACATCTCCCCCCCTCTCGCAGGGGGGGTGGGGTTTAGTACCACCACTCCCAAGTATGCACATCATCTTGCCCCCTAATGCGGTTAGTTGAACATAACCTGGAGCGAGGGCCCTGCGCACTGGCACCATCCCAGTGGCCACCCACCCCATTATCTCAACAAGCATTTAAAATAGGCACTCCTGCCCTGGTGACACATAACCCTGACTGAGTATCTCATACTGACCATACAGTATACACCTCTACATCTTTAGTGGCTAACAGTCCGGGTTGTTCTTCACCTAAGCGCAGCAGCAAGAATACATGTTTAAGCATCACTTTAGAATGACAGTACTCATCACATTTGCTGATCATTATAATGCATTGCAATTACAGCCCCTAAAGGCATCACAGATGAATCACAGGATTAAGCATATACAGCCAGACACCCTAGCAGGAATGTCTGGCAACATAACCCCACTTTGCTTATGACATCACCTTACACAGGTACTTCACATTACACAAGTGACTTTCAGTCCCTCTAAAAGAATAACATTAGTAAATGCCTTTCTGATGCAGTTACACCTCTTCACCTCCAGGGGATGCCCTTTCAGACCTCCCCAACTCAGACCTCCATGTCATGGTGCAGTCCTTTAGGCACCCCCAGCTGCAGTACAAAAGTTCCAGCCATGGGGATGCTGATGATGCTTGCCTGAGCCCTTGAGGGGTTGTTCTTTATAAGTCCCCATGAGACTTAGGGAGGGACGTTGCATTTTTGTGCTGGGGGAGACTGCGTTGCTCCTGCAGCTCCCCCGGCACCTTTGCACACATCTCGCGGCGACCCCATCCCCATGGGGCCACCACCAGCCAAGAAAAAGCTGCTTTCCCTTGCAGGCCGGTACGGGCCTGCAAGGCATTATGGGGCGCTTCTCCTTAGCCCCGTGCATATCGTAGCAGCGGCTCCCCCGCTGCGCTGGGAGAGCCGCGCTGTGGGCCTCCGGCCCCGTCCTGGCGTCGTTGGAGGGTCCGGTCCCACCCGGATCCCCAGGTGAGTGATCCAGCTCGGGGAGCCCACCCCCGGCTGTTCTTGCCGATTTTCGGGGGCCTGGTCCCACCCGGGCCCCTGGCTCCTCCTCTTTGGTTTCAGGGTCCCGGTCCCACCCGGGACCCCCGCCTGCTTCTCTGTTGGAGGGCAGCCCGGGGAGCCCACCCCCGGCTGCCCCCGCCGGCTCCCCGCCCGGGCAACCCCCTTCGCGTGCTGCCGCGGGAGCCGGCACCGCAGTTCTGGTCTGCCCGCTCCAGCGGGCAGACACGGAGGCCAGCGCTGCTCCAGCTGACTTTGGGGGGAGTGCAGCGGCACTCCCCCTCCTTCTCTCACCACTTCGGGGCCTGGAGTTGGGATCCCGGCCCCTCCTCCACCTTCACGGGGAGCGCAGCGGCGCTCCCCGACTGGTGCTCTACTGCGGGGGCCAAGGTGGGCTCCTGGCACCCCGCGCGCCCATCTTCGCCCGCGAGAGGGGTTGCGCGACGGCGCCCCCCCCTCCTCCTCCTTGCCTTCATCGGGTCCCGGGCCCCCGCGATCTCTCCGAGGGGGGCGCGCGACGGCGCTCCCCCTCCTCACGTGGCTTCGGGGGGCCAGGGTGGGCTCCTGGCACCCCCATGTTGCATAACTTCACGGGGAGCGCGACGGCGCTCCCAGTCTTCACTTCGGGTGGGGGGCAGCCCCCGGGACCGGACCCATCCAAGAACGGCGACGGAGCCCCACGTGCTTCGTCGGTCTGCCAGAGGTCGAAGGTCGCCTACCTTCTGGGGGGCCTATCTCAGCCCCCAGGTGTCCGATCTTCGTGATCTTGGCCTCTTCTTGCTCATGGAGGCGCACCCCAGCCACTGGGAGCACTTTCCTTCGCCCTCCTGGTCACACGGAGGGTGGATTCAGCAGGGAGCTGTCTTCACTGGCTCCCTGCGCCAGCCTTTCACCTGGCACTCCTCCTGGGCCTCTCTTATCCTTGCACAGAGGCCTAGGCTTCTGCTCACTGGTCCTGGACTCCTCTCCTGGCGCTATTCAGGATCCTGGGACAGTCCGGGGGTTCCTCCTTCCAACTGCCCATGGCGCCAGGCTCCAGCACCCTCTGCCTCAGCAGACCACACCCCAGAGAGAGCTCCTCTTCCTGTGCAAGTTCTTTTTAAAGAATTGGGGAGGGGGCTGGTAGGAAGTCTCTGTTTGCCCTATCACAAAGCGACACCTCACTTCTCTACCCCTGCTCCCTCCTTCCTGCCCAGGCCTCTGGGTTTGTTCAAAATGGCGTCGTCCAGGGGTCTCATGCCACATGGTCTCAGAGCCCCTTCCCACCTCGCTGCCTTCTCCCCAGAGCAGCCTGGTGCCTGGCACCAAGTGTCAGCTGCTGATGGATGAATCTGTAGCTCCACCCATCTTCTCTTCTTGGAGTGGAGGCCCTCGCCCTTGGAATGCTTGTTGTGCAGGGCTGGGCCTCTGAGGCTACAGCTTGGAGAGGAAGGTCATTAATTCAGCCTGCCAGGGTCAGCCCCCAGCCAGGCCCTGGTTGTGAGCTGACTCAGAGAAATATGACATTTCTGGATGACACAAAAGCAGTACAAATATGACTTTGGACTCTGCAGAATACTTCTTCTCACACCAGTTACAGTGGACTTTAGTGCGTGTCTGGAATTTGTAGGCCTTAGGAAAGTGAAACTAGCCCATGGGCTCCACATCCCCATAGGAGAATAATGAAGTGAAAAACAGTAAAACACACTGACTTTCCCTGGCATGTTTCTTCCCACTGTATAAAGCCTATTCCATGTCACCACCCAGCTCTGCATAAGTCCTGCCACACCATTCACTTTGCATCTGCTCCTGGGCTGCGCACAGCAGGAATCTCTCCTGCGCAGCCCTCACACTTGTGCAGACGCATGTACACACGTGTTTGCATGTAACCAGCCCAGTGCCCCTTACTCTGGCTGCAGCGCAGCGGCCTACCCGCGCCAGAGGGACACCGGTAAGATACACATGCCGTCCCTTTCATCTTGAGTTCACTGTGGGTGAGTACCAACTTACGAGGCTCTCCCACAGTAAAAGCTCAACATATAGGTGTTCAAAAAGCGAAAAATCCGGGCGGCTGAGATGGTTAGAACCACCATCTAACAGGGCACAATTTACTTTTTAAAAGCAGTCCTGGCACCCAGGGCTGCTTTTAAAACTGACCTCAGGCCTCAGCAGTGCACACATGCAAGTGCAGAAAGCTGCTGGCCTCTAAACTGCCATGCCCTACTACATACTAGGGACTGATAGGTAGTTTCAATTCCCCTGCCCTATTATATACTAGGGGCTTATAGGGTAGGTCATGCCAATCACAGGGGTACCCCAACCCATAGTGTACCCTAGTGTATGTAGGTGTTTTAACTGTATTCTAATGTGTCTCTTTCAGCATAGCACTGGCCCTGGGCCTGGTTAGGCAGAGCCCAGGGTCAAAGTCAGTTACCACCAGTATCAGTCAGCAAAAAGTTGGGGGGTGCCCAGGGCACAGGATGACTTTGCAACACAAGGTTCCTGGCCTGAATGGCCTCACGACATCCTTTTATAAGGAATTCGTCGGTATACTAATCCCACACCTCCTAGCTATGTACCAATCATCTCTGGAGACAGAGGAACTACCTCCGTCACTCCAGGAGGCGGTCATCCTTACCATACTTCAACCTGGCAAATCAGCTACTTCATGTGATTCTTACTGACTGCTCTCCATGATCAACTTGTATAATAAAAGTTTGGCCAAACTCATAGCCAACCGCCTGGCTCCACTTCTCCCTGACATGATCCCGCCAGATCAGTCGGGATTTGTGCCTGATCGATCAACTGCACATAATCTCCACACCTTGTTTGCAGTCATGCAAGGTGTGGACCCGAGTGTAGCGGCGGTTGCTGCCTTACTTCACGCCAATAAGGCGTTTGATTCACTAGAGTGGCCCTTTTTGTTCCAGCTTCTGCAGCACTTGGGGTTAAGCCTGCAATTCCTGAACCTCATTAAGCTGCTATACACTTCCCCCTCCGCCAGACTGTGTGTAAATGGCCTATTATCCAACCCATTCCCAGTTACGCATGGCACACGGCAAGGATGTCCCCTGTCCACTCTCCTATTTGCTATAGCCATGGAACCACTGGCAGCTAGACTGTGCCAGCATCATGCTAATAGAGGGATCAGATTCCGTGAGCGAGTAATACTAGTCGCCATGTACGTGGATGATATCGCACTCTACATCAGGAATCCCCAAGATAATCTAGACTGTGCTATCAGGGAGGTCATTCAGTTCGGGGGGCTATCGGGCATAACAATAAACTGGACTAAGTCTGTTATATTCCCTCTCACTGAGAGCACCGGGCAGTTTGAGTCTGTGGGCGACGGAACCAGTGAGATATCTGGGTGTGTGGCTGAGTGAAGACGGTCAAACTATGGCAAGCCAACTATGACAAGGCAATATCCTTTTTAGAAGAGAGCATTCCGACCTGGAACCGCTTCCCCCTCATTAACTGGTTGATTGGCCATCGCCAAGATGTTTGCGCTACCTAAATTCTTATACCTCTTTTTAAATCTCCCCTTGCAGCTCACTCAGCAGTTTTTTAAACGTCTGAGGTGCAATCTGATCTCCTTGGCTTGGGTGGGAAAACAGCCCAGAATAGCGTGGGAAACCCTTACGCTGCCCTTTCGCCAGGATGGCTTAAATGCACCGGATATGGAGTTGTATGCACTGTGCACTCAGGCCCAGTACTTACATTTCTGGTTATACCCGGTCAAATTCCAGCTGCATGCTGCAGTGGAGGCAGATCTGGCCTCTCCAGTCCCTCTGTCCACAGCGTTATACCAAACCTATAGGCCTACATGCCCAACAGCGGACACGGGGGAGTGTGTAAGGTTGGCGTGGGATGGATTGCTGTGGCGGGCATTTCTTGACTGTATATGTGCTCCCTCCACACCTATAGCACGGAACCCTGCGATGCCAGCACTGCTGGACGATGGAATGCGTACCCGGGCTCAAAATAAACATCGCTTCACATTTGCTGACCTGTATCCGAATGGCCAGTTTATGTCAGCACCAGCGCCAACTCACACCCCGAAGCCTAACATGATGGACATGCTCCTTTATATCCAACTTCGTGCCACATGTCGACTGCACCATGCTACTTTTCCTACAACCCCACCAATGCTACACGCACTTGAACATATGCTCACACACACCTCCCACTGTAAACTCGTCACCAGACTTTACACAGTGATACAGGAGAAAGCGCCTGCATGTACCCCGATAGCGCAAGCCCAGTGGAGATTGGATACAGATCCCCCAATAACTGCTGAACAATGTTCCTATTGATGTGCGCAAACCGCAGCCTTATCGCCCAACTACAGACTGCGCCCTGTACGCTTCAAGTTCTTACATAGATTATATTGCACTCCTCTACAACTGCAGCAAATGGGGCTAAGCGAGCAGGCAAGATGTGTGAGATGTTCGGCACCTCGAGCCTCGTTTTTACATCTAGCTTGAGAAATGCCTCAAGATTATGGATTATTGGCGTGAGGTACACTCTACGCTTCAGCAAATCATTGGGCACCAGATCCCTTTTACCCCACTGGTTAGTCTCCTTGGCTATGTTAAAGACATGCCATCGACCTCACGTCGCCTCACTGCCATACTCTATTAGCCAAGCGCCAACTTGCTAAACACTGGGGGAGGAGAGCGGTTCTTCAGGTTATATTAGGACTACAAGATGCATCGTATTATCAGAAACAGTTGGCCAATTACTGGGAGTTGATGCCCCTACAAGCCATCCGAAAGATATTTCGGAACGGTTTTTAACATACTTGCGATCACGAACCCAAACCCCACCCCCACCCTTGATTCTGGTTGCGTTGCACAGAGTGCCTCAGATTGGAATTGCAGGAGATGCTAGATTACGGGGGGGCCAGTGGATAATGTAGCCCTAACTTCCACCTCTGTATGACCACCTGAGATGCTCAGGATGCCTGGGTCCCTCTGCCTTGAACGTTACGGTTAAGTGCTGTGATTGTCAACCATGGCTGCGATGCTAACATGCACTATTCAGTATTTAACTCGTGGTACCCTCTTCATCATGTCACCTGTGTATACTGTACATGCTCTCTCTCTCTCCCCCACCTTCTCTTCTCCTTTGCCTACTATCTTTTTGAAGCGGTCATTGTAGTGTATGACTTTTAAAATGCCAATAAATAAAAAAAAATTAAAAGCCACATGCAAGCGAGCCCAGGCTAAGAAACTACAGAAACAGTGCTGCAAGTGGGAAAACCATACCAAAAGCCCAGGCACTGGCCTGAGGGGGGGGCATTTGATATTAACACCATAGAACGAATATAGGACGTTTTTTCGTATGCGTTTACAACGCATGCCATAACAACGCGGTCGTTACAACGACCGCGTTATTTCGCATACCGTTACAACGCAAGTCGGAACAACGACTTGCTTTTAGGGGGCGCTGGATGTTGGAATAGTATAATTTACTATTCCAACTCCAGTCTGTGCGGACACTAGGGAAGGTGTTGGATTTTAAATCCAACACCTTCTGCCTCCTAACGCAAGTCGTTGTTCAGACTTGCGTTGTAACGGTATGCGAAATAACAATGCGGTCGCTGTAACGACCGCGTTGTTATGGCATGCGTTGTTTAGCATGCGAACTAAACGCTGTTTACCCCATAGAACACACCCAAACTTACATTCAGACCAGATTCAGGGGACGGGAGCAGGCCAGCCACCAAGGCAGCTTTTCTGGACCCCCAGAGACGCAAAGAATGCCAACTAACTCCCAGTGAAATTATAGTAAGGGAGGACGGGGAAAGATTTGCCTGCCCTTTTTGCGATCTACTCGCAGAATGGATAAAGGAAGGGAGCCAGTTCAACCGGTCCTGGAATAAAGGGGGGGTCGTTTCAGTCAGGACATGATGATGGTAAAGGATTGCATCAGATATGAGAAAGGAAACCCCGACTGGGATTTCCCCTACATGCAGCAATGCCTCACAAAGTGGGAATGATGCAGGTAGAGAGAAAGAAGGAGACCAGAGTAAAAAGAAGGGAAGCAGAATGGGACCTAGTTGCAGCCGAAATCCCGCACAGGGAAAAGGCAGCACAGGTCAGAACAGCTGTAGCTGCAATGGCACAGAAGGTGACGGCGCCAAAGGGCGCACCGCCGCAGAGGTTCAAGAAGACAGCATGTAGCCACAAGGTTCGAGAAATTAGTACACAGAACCCCCTCAAACCAGGACCAGACCACCCTCTCCTCCATCGTCGCGATCCCAAGTGAACTGCAAGTGCTACATCCATCAGGCGAAAGGGACACCCCCGCTCTCACGTGTCCAGTGCTATCCATAACACGGCGGTCTGCCGAAGATCCCACAGTGACAATCCTGGTAAACAACACTCCCCACAGTTTCCTGATTAGACAGGACTTCATTGCCCCGGTGCCAAAGGAAGGGATCATGCCCCTGTCCAGGGACAGCATGGACACACAGGAATTATCGGGCATGGGCAATAAGGGGGCTGGGTAAGGAGGCAGCTACTGTATCATCTCTAGTCACATACCAACCTCCTGGTCAGACTTGATGGCCAAATTAAACACTTCTGAAAGCACGGCACAATTACGTGCTCAACCCCAGGGGTCACCCCGACCAGACTCCTGTCCCCAGGGCAAGAGCAACACCTACCGATCTTCCGGCCTTTACCAGTTCCGTTCTCGCCTTCCTGGCTAAAACCAGGGAGTTGCTAGGACAGAAGCTGCAACTACCCATGTTTTCATATTCCGCTTGGAGTGCCACTATGATGTGGAACCCTCACTGGAAGACATGCTCTACTTGGAGGCCGTCAAGATACCGCCCAAGTATGGTGTACTGCTGGCAAAAGACCAGGCAGGCCCAATGTGGACATGCGTCATCTTCGCAGTGACTGGCATCAGCATATGGGAGATAACGGATGACCAACTGTTTGACGAATACCCGGGAGCCTCAGAGATCAACTTCATCAATCCCATCCATCTTAGGGTAGAAGTACGGAGTGAGGCCCCGTTGCGCCCGATAGTGCCCACTAGGTGGCAGGAGCAGGACTTGGCCACTGTACCACAACAACTGGGGGCCAAGGGGCCCTACAATGTAGGGCTCATCAACACCGCAGAGCCAGTAAGGATAACACTGAGAGAAGGGGCCCTCCTGCCACGCGTGCGCCAATACCCGTTCTCCAAAGAGACAGATGAGGGTCACGATCCAGGCACTAGTAGACCAAGGGGTTCTCCACATAGGGGTTTCCCCACGCAATACCCCGATCTTCCCCGGTTAAAAAGAGCCAGGGAGGAACTTGGCGCCAGGTTCAGGACCTGCGCCCTCTCAATAACATTGTGGTCCCAGAATTCCCAGTGGTACCATACCCCTCTGTCATACTAACTAGCATACCGGCAGACGCCCTCTACTTCTCCTTGATAGATATAAAGAATGCGTTCTTCAGCATCCTGCTGCACTCTGACAGTCAGTACCTTATGGCATTCACCTTCCACGAGGTCCAGCTGCTATATCGGAGATTACCACAAGGGTACTGCGAATCCTCCAGTATTTTCAACAGAATACTGAGAAAGGATCTCGCCAACTTTGTCGAGCAGCACCCTCGTACAGTATACGGATGACATATTAATCTGCAGTCCCTCCAAGCATCTATGTCGCCAAGAGATGATAGCCCTCCTAACAGCACTTGCCACAAGGGGATACAAGGTAGAAAAGGGGAACGTGCAATATGTGCAACCGGAGGTTAGCTATTTAGGTCAGCTCATCTCAGCAACTGGCCGGTGTATCATGCTGGAGCGGGCAGAGTTTATTCGGGCCCTGCCACCACCCAGAACGAAACAAGGTATGCAAAGGTTTTTAGGCCTGTGCAACTATGTTCGATAATGGGTCTTCAATTATAGCACACTCATTAGCCCCTTGCTTGGAGCAAAGAAGGTCAAAACAGGCAGTGAGGAACTGGTCTGGACATCTGAGAGGCAGGAAACCGTTGACAAACTAAAAACGGAAACATCACACTCCCCCATGTTAGGTACGTCTGATTATAAGAAAGAGTACTTCCTATTCAGACACAATGACGGGCGAGCCATGACAGTCGCCCTAACCCAAAAGTAACCCCTGGGACACAAACAGCTTGCGTATTACAGCGGTTTCTTGGTTTCAGTCATGCAGGGCCATTTTCCATGCAAACAGGTATTGGCCGCTGCGCCTTTTACAGTTAACAAAAGCACCTCCATCGTGAAGGGGCACCACTGACAATGTATGCAGAGCATTCGGTGTTTGCAGTCATACAAAAAGGGAAGAGCAAGCTGACCACGCAACAGGTGTCAGAGTAAGAAACTTATGCTCTCTGGACCTTCCCTAAAAATAGTTTGGTGACATCTGGTAAATCCTGCCACTTTCATAGGGCACGAGGTCAGGGAGGGTGAGGAGATCCAAGACTGTGCGACTCGCACCCCCAACGGGATCAGCCAGGCTGAGGAGGATCCTATCCTGGGAAGTGAGGTGCTGTTATTTGACGGTTTCTCCACAATAGACGAAGAGACGGGGTGAGGCACACGAGGGCAGCTGAGGTGATGGCCCCAAGACATGAAGCTTCAGACAGCCTACCAGTAACCATGCAGCTGACTCTCCTCCCCACCCCTCAGCGCAAGCGGCAGAGCTAACAGCATTGATTGAAGCCCTCAGCCAGAGCTCAGGGAGGACGGTGACCATCTACTCAGACTCCGCGTTCGTCACCACCACGGTGTACTCAGGCATAGGGAGGTGGAGGAGACTAGGGTTCTTAAAATCAGACTGCACCCTGTTGCGCACTGAGACCTCCTGGAGTTGCTGATAGATGCATTAACTTTACCTAAGCATGTAGACGTGGTGAAGTGTGCCGCCCATACTGGGGACAAAGACTTCGCGTCCCGGGAAAACTCACTTGCAGACTAGATGATGAAGAGAGTAGTATATGAGAGGGTTCGCGAAGCTCACATGCTGCCCTTACAGCGAAATGAGGAGATCAGACTATCACATGACAAACCATACACAGAGACTGCATGTTCATATCTAAGGGAACTGCAGGAGACAGCCCCTATGGAAGAAACGAAACAGTGGCTGCCCAGAGGCTGCACACAGACAGTACTCAACCTCATATAGCGGCACACACCCTACGGGAAACTTGTTATGCCCCGCAGCCTAGTCGACATAGCCTTACCTCAACCGCACCTACCTAAGCACATGGCCAAATGAGGACATGGCAGCGGAGCTTAAAAATGGTTGGTTCATCCCCAGCATTGTTGAGATAATAACCCTGAACCTCTACAAATGCAATGTTTGTCAACTGTATTCTCTCAAACCCACGCTGAAGGTCGTCTCATCGGCCATTCCTCTACCCACAGGGCCATTCAAATCGGTCCATATCAATTTAATCGATATTATAGACCGATGGGCTAACTATCGATACCTGATAGTTGTGGTCTGCCCTTACTCCAGGTGGATCGAAGCTGGTGCTTGTGTGCACTGTGATGCCAAATTAGCAGCCACGTTCCTTGTTAGGGAAGTGATACTGTGATGGGGAGTGCATGACGTCCTCTGATTGGATAACAGCAGGCACTTTCTCAACTCTATATGTTTGAACACATCTGCACCCTCCTGGGTATCACTCATAAATTGGTCTAGGTATACCACTCTCAAAGCAACGGCATTGTTGAGAGACTCAACGGCCTTCTCAAGAACAAAATTAGTTCAAATATGTGCCAGTCTCATTAAAAAGTGGCTCTACTGCCTCCCCTAGCCATCTTTGCGTTAAGACACACACCCAGCAGCGATCATTATCTCACATACCACCAGATTGTGGCAGGCAGACTAAAAGGAACACCCATTCCAATGACCCAGACAAAATCAAGCGCCAAAGCAAACTCTCAGTTACTGGGGGATGAGCTGCGTATTTACCTCTCCGAGCTAAATAGGACTGCTAAGTTCTTGACCAAAGAGGCCCACCACCGAAAACGCTCAGGGGGCAGATACCAACCTACCCTACCAAACACCTCAGTCAAGGCAGGAAATCTACATCCGCAACACCGACCGCCATCAACATGGAAGGGAAGGATAAGTTACTTACCTGTAATCCTAGTTCTCTTCCAGGGGGTATACTCATCAAAGTCATAAGCACTGAATAATCCCCGCCCACGTGCGGGATCCCGGAGCATATATAAAAAATACATATATATGTGTATGTTTAGACAAACAAGTACAGAGTACTTCCAAAACATACATATATACATGTATACATACACAAATATGCAGCCTAATGTATTTTCAATAGGCTAATATGCCAAAATTACATGGATTTTTAAGAAAAAGAAAATAATCTCCAATATAAACACTGCAACAGAGTACATATACTGTAATAGTGTTCCAACACAGCCCTTTATTTTCAGAAAAAAAGGCAAGTAATAGCAGGCAATTAGCTCATAGGCTGCATAACAGAAAAAAACGTCACAGTAATAAAAACACTGGCACCCTGCCTTTAAGGATTCCAAGAACCTGGACACCGTGCCTTTCAGACCTCCAGAAGACCCCTGCTCCCATCATGCACCACAGGTGACAGTTAGGTCAGTTCTTTTTTACGGTGTACAAACATAGAGGAATCATGGCAGGAAAATTGAAACAATACTATACTGTCAATACTCGGAGGGAGGGTTGCTTAGGACTTTGATGAGTATACCCCTGGAAGAGAACTAGGATTACAGGTAAGTAACTTATCCTTCTCTTCCAGGGGATACTCATCAATCATAAGCACTGAATAGAATAGCAAGCCCATACCCACTTCCCTGCGGACGAGTAGCAGTATAAGTACATCAAACTACAACATTATACGGATGAGATCACCCAAATAGATTTCTCAAAGCGGCTTGCCCAAACAGAGCATCCGCCTGCGTGTCAGAGTCTAAACAGTAATGGCGAGTGAAAGTGTGTACTGATCACCACGTGGCTGCTTTACAAATTTCTGCAACAGGTACATTCCTGAGGAGAGCCGTGGTAGAGGCTTTTCCTCTGGTAGAATGGGCCTTAGGTTTGCCCGGAAGGGCTTTGTTGGCCAGTTGGTAGAAGAAAGATATACAAGAGACAATCCACCTAGAGATAGATCTTTTGGAAGCCGCAGAACCCGCATTTATGGAACCATAGTTTACAAACAGCCGGTCTGATTTTCTCAAGCCCTTTGTTTTGTCCAGGTAGAACTAGTCCAGAGAATGAAGAGACCTCTCAGGAGGAGTTGAGGGATTGGGGAAAAAAGTGGGTAGAGTGATGACCTGATTAATATGGAAATCCGAAACCACCTTAGGCAGAAAACTCGGATGGGTTCTTAACACCACTCGGTTTGCATGAAAAACAGTATAAGGTTCTTTACAACACAAGGCCTGGATCTCGCTAACCCTGCGTGCAGAGGTGATGGCGACTAGGAAAGCAGCCTTCCATGACAAGTGCTGTAGAGAAGCCTTGTGAATAGGCTCAAAAGGAGCACCCATCAATTTAGCCATAACTATGTTAAGCTCCCAAGGTGGAGCTGGAGACCTAAATCGGTGGGTAAACCTTTTTTATCCCCTCAAGAAAATCATTAACTACAGGGATTTGGGAAGAGGAAACCTGTGTCAGAGACTTTCTGTAAGCAGTAATAGCTGCTAAATGAACCTTTATGGAGGAGAACTGCAGACCAGATTCAGCTAAATGTAGCAAATACGGCAAGATCACCTGCTATTGCCCCCGGACTGGATCATGACCATTGTTCATGCACCATAAGTAAAAACGCTTCCAATTGAAAGCGTACGATTTCCTGGTGGAAGGTCTCTTGGCTTCCTTGAGAATGTTCATACATTCCGAAGGTAAGTCTAAATGTCCGTATTGAAGGACTTCAGGAGCCAAGCCATCAATCTCAGGGATGAGAGATTGGGATGAAACCCCTTCCCCCTGTTCTTGGACAGCAAGCCTGGGCGGCATGGTAACCTCCTGTGTGGAACCTCTGACAGCTGAAGAAGGTCCGGGTACCACCACTGACGAGGCCACTCCGGAGCTATCAGGATCATTCTGGTGTTGGTCCTGTAGAATTTGTTGATCACTGCAGGAATCAACGGAATTGGTGGAAAGGCGTACAGTAATGTCCGAGACCATTTTATCAAAAGTGCATTGCCCCGTGTACCTGGTTGGTGAAACCTGGATGCGAAGACGGGGCATTTGGCGTTTGCCGCGTCTGCAAACAGATCGATGTCTGGCACTCCCCATTGCTGGAAGATGTCCTGCGTGACCTAGTCGTTGAGCACCCAGTCGTGAGCTTCGACGAAATCCCGGCTTAGGGCATCTGCCTGAACGTTTTGAGTTCCTGGAAGGTGAATGGCCACTATGCTTAGATTTCTTGCTAGAAGCCATTTCCAGATGGTCTGGGCTTCCAGAGAGAGAGAGAGGTCTCGACCTGGTGCCTCCCTGTTTGTTCAAATAATACATTGTGGTGGTGGTGTCTGTTTGAACCAACAGGGAGCTGGACTGGAGAGAAGGAAACAGTGACTTGAGAGCTAGATGAACAGCTCTCAGCTCCAACAGGTTGATGTGATATCCTTGCTCTGCCTCTGACTAAAGGCCTTGCACTTGAAGAGGGCCAATATGAGCTCCCCATCCCTGAAGGGAAGCATCCGCGACGATTGTCTGAGCAGGAGGGTCCTGGTGAAATGGAACTCCTTTCAGGAGGTGGGAACGCTTCATCCACCATCTGATGGAATCCTTGGCAGATTGGGGGAGACACACACTGTCTTCCCAGAGACCCGATGTCTGCATCCACTGGTTCTCCAGAGATTGCTGCAGAGGACGCATGTTCAATCTGGCGTTCGGTACGATGAAGATGCATGACGCCATTGCCCCCAGAAGCGATGAAACTGGTCTGGCTCTGGGGTATTGAGAGATGAGGAGATTGCGAGATTTCTCTTTGATTGAGGATAACCTCTCCTCCGAAGGACACACGCTTGCCTTTACGGTATCCAATGAAGCACCCAGGTAGTGGATTTTCTGGGTCGGATTGAAGATCGACTTTTTGAAGTTGACCTGTATGCCCAATTTGTCCAGTAGATGGAGACAGTATGATAGATGACTCTGAAGCAGAGAGCGTGACGAGCTCTTCAGGAGCCAGTCGTCCAGATACGGGTAAATGAAAATCCTTCGTTTGTGAAGAAAGGCTGCCACCACTGCCATGCATTTTGAAAAAGTCCGGGGGGCTGATTTGAGCCCAAATGGGAGAACCCTGAATTGGAAATGCTGGTGAGCCACTTGAAATCGCAGGAACTTTCGATGTTTCTTGGACACCGGAACATGGAAGTAGGCGTCCTGCAAGTCTATAGCACACATCCAATATCCTTGATGTAGGTGAGGGAAGATTTGGTGCAGAGCTAGCATTCGAAATTTCTCTTTGCGGATGAATCTGTTCAATAGTCTCAAGTCGAGTATTGGTCTGGATTCTCTGGTGGGACCTCTTTTCTGTACCAGAAAATAATGGGAATATATACCTTGCCCTTGATGTTGAACAGGAACGGTTTCTATGGCATTTTTTAGCAGAAGACGGTTCACCTCCTCCTGCAACAAGAGGTGATTCTGAAAGCATTTGCCTAGTGGAGGAACTGGTGGAGGTGGGGATTTGAATCTGAGCAAATAGCCATTCTGCACAATATTCAGAACCCACTTGTCGTTTGCGATTGTCTTCCACTCTGCCAGGTGAAACAAGATACTTCCTCCCACCGGAGTGGCTAACGGGCACGGCATGGAGGAAGCCATCGCTCATTGTTTTGCTGGTGGCTTTGATGTGGACGCCGGCTGTCTTGTAGATCCCCTTCCTCTACCCGGTCTCCTCTGATGGTAGTGTGACCTGGGCTGATGTTGCTGCTGGGTAGACCACTGAGGGGTTTGAACCCTCTGCTGAAAGGAACGCCGGTCGTAGGGACTGAACCTTCTTCGGAATTCCTTCCGCTTCTCCAACCCAACGGCCTTAACCGTGTCCAGCTCCGTCTTCATTTTGGACATTTCATCGTCCGCATGAGATCCGAACAGCGAGGAGCCATTAAACGGAAGATTCACAATCCTCCGTTGTGCGTCCGGTTTAAGGCCAGTGAGACGCAACCAGGCTGAGCGCCTCGAACAGATGCCGTGGGAATAGCCGTGTGCAGCTAGATCGGATGAATCTGCCGCTGCACTAATCACCTAGTTCGCTACCAAGCCACCTTCCTGCAGGATTTCCTGGAAGTCTTGTTGATCTTCCTTTGGTAGTTTCTCAGTGAATCGTGACAGGGAATCCCATAGCGATCTGTCGTACCTTCCCAAGAGAGCGGAAGCGCTGGCCACCTTCATCACTGCCGCAGAAGTGTTACACATCCTCTTGCCCAGAGAATCCATGTTTTTACTGTCCTTCTCTGGGGGGAATGACGAAGAGTACGTAGCATACTGTGCCTTCCTGGCCGCTGCCACAATGACAGAGTCCAGAGGAGGGTCCGATCGTAGGAAAAGTGGATCTTGATCTGGTGCTTTGCATTTCTTGGAAATACGAGAGTGCACTGAACCCACTGTTGCAGGAGTGAGAAAATTCTGCATTGCTGGTTCCAAAAGACCTGGGACTAAGGGTAACAAAGGTCTTGCAGATGATCTATGATGCAATGTTTCAAAAATGACAGTTGTAGAGACTGTCGGAGCGGACATACCAATGTTCAGCTTGGTGGCACCTCTGCATAGGACCTCATTAAAAGTCCCTATGTTGTCGATCAGGAAAACTCTGGATGGTGGCGTTGCAGACAGAGTCGGAGAATAGTCTCTTATAGAAGACCTTGTAGAAGTGGACCAAGATGGTGACCTTCGTCTCTTCCTTTTCGGGGTAGGAGAGTGACGAGAACGTGATCACTCCCGAGAACGTGAGCGATGGACTGATGGAGACCTAGCCCTTCTCGGGGTCCTACTTCTTGTGAATGCAGTAGGAGGTCCACCAGAGACTCTGGAGGGAGAGTATGTTCTGGAGAAATCCGAGCCCGGACTTCTGCGACCGGTTTCAGCACCGGGACCCTTCCAGTGTCGTACGTTTTCCAACCATCTTGGAGAAAGATGGACAGGAGGGGTCTTTTCACCTTGAACCGGAGATCCCTCCGGTGTAACCTGGATGATATGAATGCCAGGAGATGAGGCTTCCCTCAACGTCGAATGCATCCTCGAGGTCGATCGTGGTCTTTCTGGCACTTCTTCTGAAGCCACCGCAGGCTCTTTGTCTCTCGACGTCGAGCGACGTCTCGCCGACGACACAGATTGTGCCGCTTTCGACGTCGACCGCCCCTGCGGTGAGATGCTTGAGGACTCTTGCCTCCGCGAAGGAGTCCTCGACGTCGGTCTTTTCGACGTCGACCGTTCTCGGGACCGGGAATGAGTCGTCGACGTCGACCATCTATGGTCTTTCTTCGACGTCGACTTCTTCGCCTGCGAGCGTCTCGACGGCGATGGAGATTTTGACGCTGTCAGTCTATAGGCTCGCTGCAAAGTCTTCGCCACCGAACCTTTCGCGCCGACCTTTGCGAGGGAGGCAGAGATCTAGACTATGACAAGTGCCTCGACGACGACGGATGCTTCGCCGTCGACTGAGGTCGTTCGTGACTAGCATACTTCGAACCCGAAATAGCATACCTCGACGTCGACTTACTTCTCTGCGACGGAGGCTCTTGCCGTCTCAACGGCGTTCTGTCCCTCAACGGTGACGAATGCCTTGCCTGCTTTCTCGATGCTAATCTCAACGCCGAACATTCGGGGATCTGCTTCTTTTTCGACGCTGGAGAGGCAGATCGGCACAGTTTTCTGCGTTCTACATGAGAGGAGGGCTCTTTGTGAGCAGGAGTGCTCCCAAGGCCACCTTTAGGATGACTCTTTCCTCTCTCCAGCAAGGCATGAAGTTTAATCTTCTTCCTGTCACGGAGGGTCCTCTTGGAGAAACACACGATGCACACGGAGTGTGGGTCCGATTTTGCCATCTTCTTCCCACAGGAAGGACATTTATTGAATAAATCTGGCATTTCTGACTGAAAAAAGTTGTTAATTAGTAAGAAAAACACTGTAAACAGCTACCAGCAGTCAAAAATGTCGAATGTAAGAAGAAAAAATCAATTTCTGACTAGAAATAGCCAAAAAAAGACGAGCTCAAGCTCCAGGATCCGCACAGAAGGAGCCGGAAAAAAGAACTGACCTAACTGTCACCTGTGGTGCATAATGGGAGCAGGGGTCTCCTGGAGGTCTTAAAGGCACGGTGTCCAGGTTCTTGGAATCCTTAAAGGCAGGGTGGGAGTGTTTTTATCACTGTGACGTTTTTTCTGTTATGCAGCCTACGAGCTAATTGCCTGCTATTACTTGCCTTTTTTCTGAAAATAAAGGGCTGTGTTGGAACACTATTACAGTATATGTACTCTGTTGCAGTGTTTATATTAGACATTATTTTCTTTTTCTAAAAAATCCATGTAATTTTGGCATATTAGCCTATTGGAAATACATTAGGCTGCATATTTGAGTATGTATACATGTATATATGTATGTTTTGGAAGTACTCTGTACTTGTTTGTCTAAACATACACATATATGTATTTTTTATATATGCTCCGGGATCCCGCACGTGGGCGGGGATTATTCAGTGCTTATGACTTTGATGAGTATCCCCTGGAAGAGAAGCTTGGATCCACCTCTGACGTACACCCAAGCGATGAGCTAGGGTACACTTCCACAACAGCAAAGACTCCTCCAGCAGCCCACAGGGAAAGGCCACTGCCCCCACCGAAGCAAGGAGAGGGGGGGGGGGGGACCCAAAATACAATCATTAAAACAGTTTAAAAACTCACCATTCCCCTAAAATCCTAGCACCTCCTTTCAGTACCCAATCAAGAAAAAATCCAATCACAGTAACACCATCATGTTAATCGGTAAAATGTAAAAGCAGGAATTTCCCAGACTACTGACTAACAATGTGTTTTTTCCCAAGCCAACCTACAACCCGCAGCTCGTAACCTACAGGTCTGCGATCGAGCTGCAAGTGCACCAACACTGCCACGGTGCGCCATCTTTCGATTAAAGCTTTCAAAAGGACTTTCACATGGCCAATCGCTCTAGTAACAATGAAAATGAAATGAAATTGAAATGAAATCCAGTATTTGTAAAGCGCACAATTACCTGAGGGTGTCAAGGCGCTGGGTGCCGTCGGGAAGATTAAGCGAGCTATTGCCCAGAGTCACATGGTGCTGGGCTAACCTGCCTCCGGCACCGGGGATTGAACCGTGAACCCTGTGGTCCGGAGTCAGGCACCCTGGCCGCTGCGCCACACCTCTTCCACAAGGAACAGACTACAAATTGACTTTTGCAACAACTTTTTGAAGAGACATTTTTTACACTACAGCAAGACAAGACACCTCTGGGCGGCCAGACGACAGACACCGCACCTGAAGACGATCCTACAGCCTACAAATGTTTAAGTTACGTATTTTTGCATTTCTGTAGATGCTCAATTTAGCAGGGATGCTCTCGAGCCTTATTCCTGATCTTGTAAACTCTACTTCTACATTCTTAAAACGCATGCACAGAGACCGCTCTCACCTGACGTACACCTACACTGAACTAAACACTAGTATTCCTCATGCACTACACAGCGCACTCCTACAGAACACCTGGTACAAACATATGACAGCCGTAGGCACTCAAACTACGAACAGATCATGCTACACATGTTCACTAACACCCCATGTCATATGCACAGACAGGCTTTACTTATCCCAGGGGATAGCCCTTGAAACAGCAAAATTCCTTGCCCATCTGTACCTATGTAGGGTCAGGGCTAAGATTCAACCAAAACAGAGTATAACCCCATAGGGCAATAGTAAACATCACCCGGTATGAGACCAACCCCACAGCACTGTATCTTTTCACCGAACAGAGACATCCAAACCGAGGCAGACAGAATGCGCAAAAGGGGCACTATAGGGGAGGACACTGTTTGGCCCCGGGACTTGGTAGAAAAGAGGTTCTTAGAGGTATCAAGATCACTGTACCAGGGCACAAATACATCTGCTCCGTCCTCCATCTGCAATCCGAAGGTGGCCCTTAATGTCTTTGTGGCCACCTTCTTTAATGACAAGTGGACCCCAGATATAGAATTCCAGTGCAGGGCCTCTCACCTCGAGCACCATGGGGGAAACAGGAATTACCCCATGTGTACCTTTTAATCTCGATGTCCCAGATTTCCTAATTGTAAGGAAACTGCCACTGTATTCTTTGTGTTTCATAGGCAAAGGAACCATGCCGTTGGGCAATAATGAAAACTGTGGTGGTGCGTGGCTTGGATAGCCAACATGGCGGTCGCTCTTTAATAGAGCTTCGCACCGATCCCCTTCCCTTCAACAGAAATCCGTCCTAAGATTTGCCATCAAGGCTGCTCCCTGGGCCCTGGTAGCCCCTGGGGTGAGGTGCGACCGCCCGAGACTTTCGGAGACGCTCGCATTGCCACCTTGCCAGCTGTGAAGCCGCGGGCCAGTGTGGGCCGCAGGGAATGGGCCACCTGGCGGGAGGAGCCATGTGGTAGGAGAGAGCTGGGCATACAATCCAGCGTTAAGAGCTGCGGCGTCTGCTGCCTGCCGAAATCTCTTGGAGGGGCCGACCAACAGCAGTGGCGTGGGCGGGTGGTTCGATATCACGGGGTCTGTTCACCGGTCCTCGGATGCCTGGACCTGGTGGGTGGCGGTGCCACGGCCTCCCCGGTGGCTCTCCTCCCCCTCCCCCCTCTCTCCCTGAACAGCGACCAGGCATGGAGGCAGGAACCCCTAGAGCCCTGGACAGATGCGCCATGGGCCGAGGGTTTCAAAGTTCGATCGGCAGTGAGTGGTGCTCTGGGGGCGAAGCTACCTAACCGCCCGGTTGCTGAGGCCCTACTGGGATAACAGGCCCGGAACACAGGTAGAGGGCCCTGTACTGAGCTGCGTCCCTGCCCTGGAACTCCCCGCCCCTCCCCAGAGGGGCCAGCGGGAAAGCAGGATGCTGACAGAAAAGTTGTACTCACTCCAAGGACCTGAACATCTGGGAGTCTTTGTGCAATGAAGACCCGGAACTATAAACTCCCCTGATAAACGGCAAACCTCTGTTCTACTGCTCCACCACATTCCTGCATCTGGCCGTGGGGAAACAGTGAACGGCCCCCGGACTGAGCTAATTGGCCCCACATTGACCTCTCCTCCATATATACCACTGCTGGTAGCTGGTGACCAACTAGGGGTCACATTCCAGCTGCAGTGCGAGTAGCCCAAGGATCACGGTCTGCTCAACCCTCATTTCACTTGACCCACTTTGGTCCTGCGTGGTACATAACCCGAGCAGACGGGCCCAGGGTGCCCCTGATGACCTGTAGTGGACACCATGTTTATTGCCCCGACAAGTCACAGTGAAGTTCTTCTCTCTGCACGAGATTGGATGCTCGTGCTGCCATGTGGCTGTGACAGGCAGGTCACTTCTCCTTCAATAAGAGGGCCTAGCTGAATCACGAATCCACCATCATGGGCAAAGACAAATCTTTTAGGCCACCAACCTCGCAGACTCGCATGGAACAGTTTACCACCGGAGCGACAAGCAACCAACAAGGAAATGCTGGAGAAAGGTTGAGTGATTCCTCGCCCACTACCGATCTAGAAACAATCCTCCAAGCCATACAAACATCCCAAACAGCTGTGGAAAACAAAATTGGAGAAGGTCGCATGGATGTGGCATTGCTCTGCCGAGATCTCAGAAACACTACGACGCGGATCACAGAGGCTGAATGGCGAATCTCCGGGGTGGAGGACAAGGTCGCTTCCCTTAATGCCCAAGTTAACAGCCTTCTCACAAGCACATTAGAACTGCACCATCGCACAGAAGACACCGAAAATCGATCTCGATGCAACAATGTGTGCGTGATAGCCATCCCAGAGGGAACCGAACCCCAGCAAGCTGTAGACTTATTGGAATTATGGATAAAATCCTGGATGCCAGCTGAACTCCTGGTTCGCGATGGAGAAAGCCCATCGTGCTTGGACACCGAAGCCCCTCCTGCCCCCCCCCCCCCCAAGGCCTATGATCGGCCGGATCCTGAATTTCAGGGACAGAGATGCGATCCTAAGGGAGGCACAATCCAGACCGTAACTTCGCTGCAGGGGCGCGAAGGTCCTCCTTTTTAGGTCTCGCGTGCGTTGCAGGGCAGAGCCCTGCTCCGCCTCCGCGAGAGATTTTGTAGGAGAGGATTTTCAGAAGAGGGCTTTAAGCCCCGCCCCTCATTCCCATTGGCCGGAGTCACCGTTTATGTTAAACGGTGGCCTGCCATTGGAAATGAGGTGTTTTGGTTGCCTCCCTTTGGCTTGCGATCTGGACTCAGTGGCATGCTTCAAGGCCGTCGTGAAGCACTTTCTTATGGGGCCATGTGTTTAAACACATGGCCCCATAAAGATACGAGATCCCCATGCTCCGGCGCGATCCTCTTTCGGTCTCCTCAAAGCACTTTAAAAAAAAGTTTCTTTCTTTGTTTTTATTTCGCCTCCTGCTTTCCTGCCCTCATTCTCGCTTTTAATAGTTGCCGACTCCTTTCCTCGACTCTTTTCTTGTCGGGTCACGTTCCTCCTCTCTGTTGCCCTCCTTTCCCTCTTCTCGTCTTCTTACCCCACCATGCGCCCACGGATGCTGCGCGCTTTGTGCTCCTCTTGGTGTCCATTAAACTCGGAGGCCGTGGATGGCATGGACGAGGGAGATTAGTGCGGGGTGGGGGCAGGATTAGTGCGGGGGGGAGTTGGCCAGGAGGCTGGGTTTCAGTTGCCAGAGACATCTGTTTTTCCTGCACCGCTCCTTGTCCCCGGTGCAAAACAAAACAAGAGCCTTGCTCTTGTGCTGTTGGAGGGGAGGGCACGGTGTCCAGCTCGGGGTGGGCGCGCGGCTCACGGACGGGAGCTTTGACGTAGAGGTTTGGCGTCAAGTCTCAGAGCAGTGACCTTGTCGCCCCACACCTCGCTTCCTCTCATAGGAACGCTGGCTTCATAGCTCTGGACTTTAAGAGCCTACTGCATTGTGGGAGTCGTAGTTTTAATTTGCTTGAAGGCAAACCGATTTGACTAATGAAGCTCAGAACAGTTATTTATAAAAATGCCCTCTCTAGATTGGAAAAATTGGCCGCATTGGGCCAGCTGTTGGGGGGGAGGATGTGGCGTTACGGCCAGAGTGACCGACCTTGAAGCTGGGGAACCAGGTCCGAGTCTTGGCGGGAGTCTCAAACATCCTGTGATTCTGGGCAAATCACGTAATCTCCTCTTTGCCTGAAAAATGAATGTGTCTGTCTCGAATGTACCTGGTGCTCATGTAAAGCGCTCTGATACCTTCGGGTTGAATTTGCGCCATATGAAACTGCATCAGGAGGGCAGAGCATGGCGGAGTCCGCCATGGTGACACAGTTTAAGGCCATAGGGAGCTAGCAGCTACCAGTGGGCGCCTGGCAGCATCCCCACTGGGGTGAATTGCTGGGCAGACTCCTGGAATTGGGGGGCATGTTCTGCCGCTCCTGTGCCCATACGGGGTCAGGGGTTATGGTTTAACGCGCCAGTGACCCCATATGCCTGAGCCGTGGGTCTCTTCTTTTAAGGGTCTGTCCACCGCTGGTCAGAGCCCACGCCCTTTGCAGGACAGTGACGTCTACCCGAACCCATTCTAACTTGTTAAAAATGTGCAGGTGTGGCGTGTTGGTGTTATCGACACAGTGCCCACCAGGCATCCTGAAGCTTCTTGGCTCTATAATTCAGTGCACCTTCACGGTGTTCTGATTCTGTCACGCACATCCGCTGCACACGCTTCATCTATATTCAGTTTTGATGACAACCTCCCAAGGATATATAAAAAAAAAATGCCAGATCAGATTTCCAGACATTTTACTTAACTACAACAATGTAAAATAAAAATCACATTTACAGAAACAGACAACACTGTCGCAAAGGTCATTCCAATTTCCTGAAAACATTGCAAATTCGTCATAATAAAATCAATTCTTATCTAAACCATAAATTTTATTTTGTTTCTGCCGCTTGCACTGTCCTCCGAGGAGGAGAGTAGGCATTATGTTGGGACAGTTTTAAACACAAGGGGAGAGGGAAACACTCTGCCCAAGTCCTCACTCCACAGGTGTATCCCAGGTGAGCTCGTTGGCTCAAGGGAGCCTTTTAAACACAAGGGGGGAGGGAGCACACTGCCTCATCTCCACAAATTTACCCCATTGCATTCTGGTGTGCTTACTTCAAAGTGGCAGTATTTTTTCACCAATTATGCTGGGCACTGAGCAGGTTCTGGTGTGTAGCCTGGGGCAGGGGAACCCACCCTGTGAGGCCTGGTGCCCCTAGGAGCCTGCATACCCTGTCACAACACCGTCCCTGCATGCTTGTTGGCTGGACTACATTTCCCAGCATACAAGTGTACAACTGTGTATCTGCAGCGGGACCACAAGGAAGCAGCAGTCCGTACAGCTTGTATCGCACGTATATGCGAGGCTGGTGAGCGCTGTTGGTTTTGCAGCAGCACTAAACAAGGGGCATGGGGCAGTCACAGACCTCCTCTTCTTCCCAAGGAGGGTCACAGGCTTTTCACCAGGGTGCGTTGGAGCTGCTGGTTTTCAACTTTTTGCTTATTCTAACCATCCTCACCATATGGCTCTTCAAAAACCATCGCTTTCGCTACTTGCACGAGACGGGAGGGGCTATGGTTTACGGTGAGTGTGCCCAATGATGCTTCTCCATCCTAACCCGCCCACCTCAGAGATGGATACACTTGGAGAGATCCACTCATAATCCACTCTTGGCGGAGATGCGGACAGTGTATGCGTTTATAAAGTACACTGGACGTTTGTTAACATGTGCACAGTATTAAAAAGTTGCATGCGGCTGTACCAACTATTTCTGAAGTTAAGGTTTTAAATGTAAAATGCAAAATTCTGCAGTGGTATGTACAGTGGTATTACTTCCCCGAAACACCATAGAGTGTCTTATTTTCTGCACCCTATACGACATGTGCTTTCGCTATTGATCAGTAGCGCCGGCATGGTAGCAGATCTGCAGATTATTTTGGCGCGTGTTACTTACCTGCGATATTTTTCAACGAATGTCAGCGGCTAAAAATAATTGTAAAACATCTGGTTCTCTTCTGCCACATCCTTCACTATTTGTAGAGCCAACACGTGTGAAATGTACAACCTTTCTGTGTTTTGCATTTTTTTTGTAGCAATCATGTAATTTCAGGCCGGTTTTAATAGAACACATCTTAAAAGTGCATGTGACAGATTAAACGTGAGGCTAATTAAATTTTTTGTATTTTTAATATGGATAGCTACTAGTACCAAATTTAGGAATCCACATTGGAAGAAAAACATAGCTTGAGTGTGCGGAGTAATTTTTTTTTAATCAATTGCTTTGGTGGCCCCTTTGTGTAACCAGGCTGGAAAATGGACTAGGCCTGACAGAAGAGTATCCGTATACACTCGCAAGACTGGAGGAAACTAAAGAATGGGTCCGCTGAAAGCAGGAGCACAAAATTACTATTAGAGAAGAGATAATGAATAGGGAGTCGTAGGCATTCATGGGGGAAAATCCATTTTGTTACCAGGTGGTGGAAAAAAGGAGTGGGCTAATTGTTCTAATCTTGTAGCAGCTAGGACTGAAGCGGGATATGCCTTTCAATTCATTTCCCTGGTAATTGTTAACAAGCATTTGCAATGCAATAGGTCTCGCATTTGCGAGAGTTTAAGCTACTAGCATTGCAAATGGCAATACCTTTTATTTGTTTTAAAAACCAAAACATAAATAAAAGACAGTGTAATTTACAATGCGAATAGCTGAAACTCGCGTAAATGCGAGACCTATTGCATTGCAAATGCTTGTTCTTGATTACACCCGAGAGGTGCAACCGAGGCGTCATTCCTACTCGGAGGTCAAACAAAAATTTGAAGCGATGTGTCTCCAATTTCGCCTTGTTTCCTGCTAAACTCCGAGTGATCCACGCCAACAAATCCTATTTCTTTGATACTCCAGAGTCAGCATGGTCATGGATCACAGAGGACTGACTCCTTCGAAATTCTTCAGAGATCTCATCTCGTAGTGCAGGGGTTGTGGGACCGCCTGGACACACGCCAGCACCCAAAATGCGAAGATATTGTACTCGCTCCCGCAGAAGAAATCGTTCTGAAATCGATCCATGTCGCCCTCTGGTTCTCCTCCATCATGGGAAATCTCTCCCTCATTGTCGCACCACCTCCTTGCTTCCGGCGAGGGAGCACAAGAAATTGGCTACAGAGAATCTCTTGGACACTGGGTCCTTGGTACCTAATGAGACATTGAAAGATCTCAATCTTTCTTTAACTTCTGCGCTGTGATATTATTATTATAGGTAATTAAGGTAAGCTGGCCATACTCTCTATAACATGCATCCTTTTCTAACCTGATGGCAAGCAGATATCCGTTCTTGGTGAAGGGATCTAAATGCGTACGACACCCCTCTTGAATGTTATTCTCTCATTTCAGTTTCCTTGATAGGGCGACAGATGCTTCTAAGGTAGAAGTATGGGGTGGAGCGGGAGTTGGGGGTGGGATTTTCAGACTAAGTTATTGTTACTGTTTCATCTGTTATCTTTGACCTGTCTTAATGTTTGCCCCATCACTTGCTTTATGTTTTCAGACACACTGAAACACATGCACATCCTATATCATGCAATGTATGCTGAGACCTGGCTCCTCTTCATGCCTAGCGCACTCGCCCCCCTGTCCTAATGGTAACAAGAATACCTCCCCCTATCTACTTCTAGTGATGTTTGTGCTTATTCCTCTCCCTGATGGCCTCCTATCCATATTCTGTTCTGGAACGTTAACGGCCTCCTGGACCAGGTAAAATGCACTGCGGTCGGGACTTTCGCCCACCACCATCTCCCTGCGGTCCTTCTGCTTCAAGAGACTCATCTCATGGGGAATCACTGCCTCTTCCTGGCACGCAGAGGATATGATAGGGTCTTCCATGCAGGATATTATTTTGGCTCTAGGGGAGTGGCTGTCTTGTTACAGCGTTCCTTTCCCCTCGCGGTCTCCCAGGAGATCTGTGACCCACAGGGTTATTTCCTCAATATCACGACGACACTTGAAGGCCAAACAGTTAATATTGTGAGTGTTTACGGCCCTCCTGCAGCTCACATTGCATTCTTTCGAGACCTGTCTAGGACCCTCCTGGATCTACCCCAGGGATTGACTAATACTGTCCCCATCCCCGAGTCGGACGTTACTGGACCTCCCTCTGTTTCAAGGCATGCCGGTGCCCATAGACTCTCAGATTGGGCCGTGGCCCTGGGACTCTACAACACATGGAGGACTTGGCACCCACGACACCTCAGCTGCACATCACTCCCACTCCTGTAAAGACTTCATTTTTCTGCCAGCCCCCCGACTGTCAATATTAGCCACGTTCAGAAACTAGCTAGTGGCATATCTGACCATGCCCTGATACTTCTTCTCCTTAGCTCTCCCAGAGAGGGTCCACCACCTATGTGGTGTCTCAACGCCTGGTATCTATCAATCAATCAATCACGGCATTTATAGAGCGCGCTACTCACCCGGGAGGGTCTCAAGGCGCTGGGGGAGGGGGTAAGTTACTGCTCGAACAGCCAGGTCTTGAGCTGCTTCCTGAAGGAGAGATGGTCCTGGGTTCGCCGAAGGTGAGTGGGGAGGGAGTTCCAGGTCTTGGCTGCCAGGTAGGAGAAGGATCTTCCTCCGGCGGTGGCTCTGCGGATGCGTGGTACGGTGGCGAGGGCGTGGCTGGTTGATCGTAGCTGGCGGGTGGGCGTGTAGAAGGTCATGCGGTCGTTGAGGTACTTGGGGCCCAGGTCGTGGAGGGCCTTGTGTGCGTGGGTGAGGAGTCTGAACGTGATTCTCTTGCTGACGGGGAGCCAGTGCAGGTCTTTCAGGTGTCCGGTGATGTAGCTGTGCCGGGGGATGTCCAGGATGAGTCGTGCGGAGGCGTTCTGGATGCGCTGGAGTCTTTTTGAAGTTTGGCTGTGGTTCCGGCGTAGAGGGTGTTCCCATAGTCCAGTCGGCTGGTGACGAGTGCCTGGGTGACGGTCTTCCTGGTTTCAGTGGGGATCCATCTGAAGATCTTGCGGAGCATGCGCAGGGTGTTGAAGCACGAAGATGAGACGGCGTTGACTTGTCTGGTCATCGACAGGGAGGAGTCCAGGATGAAGCCCAGGTTGCGTGCGTGGTCCGTTGGCTTGGGCGCGGTGCCCAGGGGCCGGGGGCCACCAAGAGTCGTCCCAGGCGGAGGGTGATGAGCCCAGGATGAGGACTTCCGTCTTGTCTGAGTTCAGTTTAAGGCAGTTGTTCCTCATCCAGTCGGCGACGTCTCTCATCCCGTCGTGTAGGTTGGCTCTGGCGGTGGTGGGGTCGTTGGTGAGGGAGAGGATCAGCTGGGTGTCGTCGGCGTAGGAGATGATGTTGAGGTTGTGTTGGCGTGCGATGGCTGCGAGGGGGCTCATGTAGACGTTGAAGAGGGTTGGACTGAGTGAAGATCCTTGTGGAACGCCGCAGATGACTTCGGTGGCCTCGGATCTGAACGGGGGGAGGCGGACTCTCTGGGTTCTTCCGGCGAGGAACGAGATGATCCATTCCAGTGCTTTCTCTCGGATTCCGATGTTGCTGAGGCGCTTCACTAGGGTGCGGTGGCAGACGGTGTCGAACGCCGCGGAGAGGTCCAAGAGGATGAGGGCTGCTGTTTCCCCGTTGTCGGTTAGGGTTCTGATGTCGTCGGTGGCTGCGATAAGGGCGGTCTCGGTGCTGTGGTTGGCCCGAAACCCGGACTGCGAGGGGTCGAGGGATCCATTCGTCTCGAGGAAGGCGGCAAGCTGTCTGTTGACGGTCTTCTCGATGACTTTGGCCGGAAACGGAAGGAGCGAGATGGGACGGTAGTTCTTGAGGTCGGTGGGGTCCGCCGTTGGTTTCTTCAGGAGGGCGGTAAGCTCGGCGTGCTTCCAGCTCTCCGGGAAGGTGGCGGTGTGGAAGGAGGAGTTGATGATGTCCCGGAGATGGGGTGCGATGGTGGCGTCGGCTTTGTTGGAAGACGTGGTGTGGGCAGGGGTCGGTTGGTGATCCGGAGTGGATGGAGTTCATCGTGCGGGTGGTGTCTTCGGTGCTGATCGGGGTCCAGTTGCAGAGGGTGGTGGTGGCGGGCGTTGGTTCGGCGGTAGGGTGCGTGGTCTGTGCGTCGAAGCTGTTAGGTATGTCGGTGATCTTGCGGTGGAAGAACGCGGCGAGTGAGTTGCAGAGGTCTTGCGAGGGGGTGATGTCGTTGTTTCCGGGCGCTGGGGTTGGAGAACTCTTTGACGATGCTGAAAAGTTCCTTGCCGTCGTGGGCGTTGTTGTCCAGTCGTTCTTTGAGTGCCGACTTCTTGGTGGCACGGATCATCTGGTGGTGTTTGCGGGTGGCGTGCTTGAGGGCGGTCCTGTTGTCTGTGGTCTGGTCGAGTCGCCAGGCTTTCTCGAGAGTGCGGCAGTTCTTCTTGGATTCCTTGAGTTCGTTGGTGAACCAAGGGGTTTTCTTGCTTCCGGGTCTGCTGGGAGGGTTTTTTAGTGGTGCGAGGTCGTCGGCGCAGGCGGTCAGCCACTTGGCGAGGTTGCTGGCTGCTTCGTTTGGGTCCGTTGTGTTGGTGGGTGTGTTCTGGCTGAGGTGAAGAACCGGGCCTTTGGGCCTGGCGGCGCAGGGCACACCTGAAATCTTCGGGTTCACCTGCCTTGTTGCACAGAGACACGGAATACTCTGTTGGCGTAGAAAACCAAGTTTATTAGCTGCAGCTAAGCACAGTTGTCCAAGAAGTACATCAAGTAGGTTCTCAGGAGACTGCCACTTGACTCCGTGGCTCACAAGCTTTTATCGTCGAAATACAGCTGTACAAACATACACCCATCACACAAATTTTTAGCCAATCAGGAGAGTTTGAAAACAAGATATTGTGTCACCAGAATGCTCTCTGCTTACATGTTGTGTGTTATCCAGCCCCCACAGTTAATCAATACTGGTACCCATAGTTCGGTGTTTGCAATGGCAGGACATATCTGTATGCTTCAAGAGGAAGGTTACAAAGTAGGAAAACACAGGGAGAGAATAGCGAAGGCCAGAAGATAAGATATGGCGAGAGGAGAATACTAAAGGCTAACAGATAGTTGATACTGGGATTAGGTAGTCCAGACAAGGATTAGTTAGGCCGGCTGGTGTTTGAGATTGGTTTAAGGACAAGGACGGAGGGGGTTTTTGACACGTTGCAGTCCAAAAGGGCAGAGACACTTCGCTCATCGAGCAGCCTGTGTAAAGGCAACACAAAAATGGCGGTGACTGTAAGATGGGGTCAAAATTAAAGAACCTCAGACCCTCCTTTTGCCATTACGCAGGCAATACACAAAAACTCACGCTAATCTGAATCAATGTCGATGGTCATGAAGTCGTCAAGCTGTTGCTGCAACATCATCTTCATCTTCATATTCTCCGTTTTCTGTGGCATGGGTCTTGGGACACACATAATAGCACAAAGACCACATATTGCGGGGCCACATTGTAAACAAAGGCAACACGAGAAGATGATGGCCAAAACTACTCCAACAAAGGTCAATACCTTCCATCCCCATGTGGACAGTAGTTCCCAAAACCATCCCATCAGAGACCAATTTCCTTCGTCCTGGTGGATGGACTCAGCAATGCGGTGCAATTTAGAGATGGCCTGGTATACTGTAGGGGCGTTATCAGGTATATAAATGCAACAACTCGATCCAATCAATGTACAGACTCCACCACGATCTGCGAGAATGATGTCTAACACCATTCTGTTCTGTAATGTCATAAGGCGATCCGCCTGAAGCTCAGCAGTGATATTACTCAGTGCTCCGACAGTTTCATTTATTGTTGCCTCAACTACCCGAATGAGATGTCTGATATTTCTACTATTGGCCATAGGGCCCCAAAATGGGAGGAATCCTTTAAGGAAGTCACCTCCTTCCTGTCCTGCTGTGTCCTCCAAAGCAATAACCCCTCTGCCGTACCTTGTCTTGTGATGTCCCGAAGGAGCTGTATATGTTGGAGGGAGGAGAAAAGCCATATAACAAGTCCCTGAGAAATCGGCTGGTAACCATGTATAGGCTCTGTCATGGCAGACGAAATATGTTCCTTGAGATGCTACCAATGGTGGAGACGTTCGGGATGTATAGATGTATGTAATATTACAAGTGCTCTTTCCCAATTGAGCCTTAGGATTTTGACCATTGGCTTGGAGACATAGGTGACCTTGGTGGGGTACAGTATATATAGGTGGGGATCCTTTCCTTTTGGCTCTGTCTGTAAGGCTAGTGACATAATGTGTCACATTCCAGTCAATGTATGCTTGTCGCTCGTCGGTGGGGAATTCACTAAATGTTTTATAATGTTTTGACATAGCCACTATTCCCTTTATTAGTGAATTATGACTAACGTCAATTCCATCCCTATATGGACCAACAGGATGTCGATGTTGGTTCTCATAGGCATTGGCAAACATAGAGGTGTAAGCCCCAGCAGATCCTTTTAGGGAGAAGGGTAGAACTAAATATGGCATTCCTTTATCTGTATTATGGGGTAAAAGTCCACAAACCCAACAATCGGTGGTATTGATTACTAATTGATGCTGGTGTAATAGCTGGATGAATGAATTGTTGAGATATTCCATTCTCCTAATTTGTTCATGCCCTGGTAGCGTATAGAATTGGTGTGGGGAAATAGTAGTGCGAAAAGGTATGGGCTGAGAGGTAGATATAGGTACAGATGCTGGCTGCAAAGTGTGAATAACCCAACCCACACAAGCTAATAAAACACATAACATAGTTAAAACACATAATACTACGCCACATCTATTAAATAGTAATTTACAATATTTTTCCTTCATTTTGTTTTTTTTATCAATTTCTGATTCACCGGAAGTCATCCCCTAAAGTGTTGCTCGTGGCAATCTTCCTATCTCGCTCAGTTGTGGTTATTGGCCGTCCTATGACACTGCAAGTCCTGCAGACCTAGTGCCACTACTCAGGTCACAAACCAAGTCTCCTACCACGACCCTGCAAAAATGGGATGAGTCCAGTATCACATAAGGAAGAAAATATATACAATTCAAAAATTCAAAAATGCAATCTAAGAAATAAAAAAAATGCAGTTTAGGAACGAAGGAGAGAAAAAATAAAAATAAATTTCAAATGTCTTTGGCCAC
The DNA here is from genome assembly GCA_963921515.1 of Calotriton arnoldi. Lineage (NCBI taxonomy): Eukaryota > Metazoa > Chordata > Amphibia > Caudata > Salamandridae > Calotriton > Calotriton arnoldi. Next base: position 551,656 of record CAWUFW010010704.1, read on the forward strand.
TCTAGGCCTCAGATTGTATCTATCCTTGTTTGGCACAGTCTGGTCTTGAAAAAGTGTCTCTGGATCAGTTGTATCTATTCTGAGATGCGATGGTACGGCTTCTTGCAAAACATCATCGTCCTCTTTCTCAGTCCGAGTCCATTCTAGGTGTGCATCGCCAAAAGGTACAAACCGGGGAACTTTCTCTCCTTCACAATCACCTATACCTTCGTGGACCCACTGATCAAAAGGCAAAGGCAAGGGTACCCTTTTGCAGTGCACACCATGGATCCAGTTCTTTTCCCCAACGACTTTTACGGCTGTACGTGTCGTCAGCAGGACCTGTCTTGGCTCCCGCCAGCGAGGCTCCAAATTCCTATTCCTCTGAAAACTCTTAAGGCACACCCAGTCGCCAGGTTGGAGGGTGTGCCCAGGATCCGAGGAAGCCTGTGGCAAGGTGTCTTGTACCTGCTGATGGAGAACACGCAATTTAGTGGTGAGGTCATGCAAATAGTCAATTAACATTGGGTATTCTATGTCAGAGTACTTCTTGGGTCTAGGGACACCCCAGACATTAGCCGGGCGTCCGAACACAATCTCATATGGGCTAAGTCCCACGCGAGAATGAACAGTTGTTCGAGTTGACAAGAGGGCTAGAGGTAAGGCGTCGGGCCAGGCAAGACCTGTGCTGGCTTGTATCTTTGCAAGTTTAAGCTTGAGAGTGCCATTATAGCACTCTACCAAACCCGCTGACTGAGGGTGGTTTGCCGCGTGGAATTTTTGCTTAATCCCAAGACCTGCACATACTTTCTGCATGATTTGACCCACGAATTCACTTCCATTGTCACTCCAGACAATTCGAGGTAAACCAAACCTCGGGAAGTATTCTTTCAGAAGGACCTTAGCTGTAGACAAGGCAGTATTATCCTTTAGGGGTAGGCCTCTATCCATCTGGAAAAGGCACATACCACCACAAGGACATACTTTAGGTTTCTGCATCTCTCCATATGAATGTAGTCTATCTGCACTACCTCAAAAGGATACGTTGGGGGAGCAAAATGGCCTGCTGGGGTTGGTGTTCCTCTTCCTGGGTTGTGCATCAAACAAACAATGCAATGTTTAACAAGATTGTCTGCACATTTAGGAATCCCTGCATTCTGCCATACCGGAGCCAAAAGCTTGCATATTCCTTTCGCACTGATGTGGGCTGGACCATGCGCCATAGTCAAAAGTGGAAGTACATAGGCGTCTGGTAACAGCCAACGTTGGTGTTCTGACAATTCTATCCAACATCCTGTCGCATCCAACATACCCGTACTATCTCTCCACTTACTCAATTCTTTCTCTGTAGCCTCTTCCTGAATCATTTTCACACTTTCTATTGTGTCCTCACACATTCCTCCTTGACTGACCCATCTAGCAGGTCCAGCAACATACATATGACTCGTCACATCTCTCGCTGTCTCTTTCGCTATCTGATCCGCAAAGCGTTTCCTTCACCCACATCATCAGTGATTCTTTTATGCACACTACACTTCACAATTGCTATCTGAGTGGGTAAAGCAAGTGATTCCAAAAGGTCGTTCACTAACTGACCATGCTGTATTTTAGTACCATGTGAGGTAAAGAATCCTCTTTCCTCCAAAGGCGGCCAAAACTGTGGGCCACCCCAAATGCATATTGGCTGTCGGTGAACACATTCACTCTCTTCCCTTCGGCCAATACACAAGCTCTAGTCAGAGCTATCAATTCAGCTGCTTGGGCTGAATTCTGCCTAATGCATGCTGTCTCCACAATCGTATGCAAAGTGGTAACAGCATAGGCTGCAGTCGTGGCTGGGAAGAGTCAGTACGTTTAAGGACAGGCAGAACAGGACTATTGCACACATTTCCTCTAGTCTCTTCAACCACACCTTTCTCAACCAAATCATAAATGATAGCCATCAGCGCTCTCTCACCAGCACTCGAAATTCTATACTGAGGAATGCGAGGTAACCTAACATTGGACTTGAGGGTGACAACATAGGGTGGAATCTGCAAGAGACCAACATCATTGGGGCCTGTAGCCCAAAGAGTAGTAGGCAGGGAACGTAATTCAGAAGGGAGTTGGTCTCTAGACAAATATGTCGGGGAAATTAATCTCTTGCCTAAAGTAAGATGTACACCAGAAGGAGAACAATGCAGTGTCGCATACAGTCTCTTTAACAAGTCCAACCCCAACAAATTCTCACCACAACCAGTTGTCAAAATAAGAGGAGCCTCCAAATCATAAGGGCCAATGGAGATAGGTAAAAGACAAGAAACTGGGTTACGAACCGGGCGCCAGAAAATCCTACAGAAACATTTGTTAAGCCAGACAAAGGTGCCCCAGGGAGTTTAGAGTGGATGATAGAACTCTTCGTTGCACCAGTATCCAAGAGAAATGGTTCTGATACACCAAGCGCAACGACATCAACATAAGGCCCATTTTGGTCCACTGGAACTGAAATGACTCCCTCACTTTGTCCACGGCTGTCCTAGCTAGAGAAACCCTGATTCTCATCTTCCATATAATAATCGTCATTATAATAATGGGCAGACTGAGTATTTTGCTGATCAAAATAATTCATGGAATGTTACAGCGGAAAGGAACGTTGATCCTGGGACATGGTACTTCGCCCCCTCCCCCTAGGTGTTGACTGGAAGCCACCTCGGCCTCGTGGCCCAGGCGTACCACCAGCACGCTGCAATAATATTGGGCAATTATTCTTGAAGTGACCTTCTTCCTTACAATAGGCACATTGATTAGGACCCAGTGGAGGCCGTGGAACAAAAGGCTCAGGTTTCTGAAACACCTTCTGAAACTGGGGAGTCGGCTGAAACTGGCGCTGAGCAGGACGAGGAGGATAAGCCTGTTGTAAAAGAGCCTTCGTCTTTAAATCTTTAGTCTTTTTATCCAATTTGTCCTTCTCCTCCTTATCCCTATTTTCGTAATATTGGGCAGTAGCCAATATCTGGGCTGAAGAAGAAACAGCCCATGAACTTTCGGAATCCTTTAATTTATTAGAGAGCTCGGGAAGCAAATTAAATACAAATTTATCTACGAACAATCGCTGTCCCCCCTCTGTACTCATATCCTGACCACTGTGATCAAGAAACGTTTCTTCAAAACGAGTGAAGAAGTCAGAGACACTCTCATCCTTCTTCTGCTTACAGGCAGCTAACTTATCCCAATTAACTCGCAGAGCGGGCATCATAGTTTTCATTAAGGTAATTAGTCTACCAGGAAGTTCTGCAATTAAATTATCGGGTTTAGCACCACCCACTTGGAGCCCATCAGCAGCCAGTATAGCATTCCAATCACCTCCTAATTCGTGGGCGTGGTCCTCTTTCCGAATCCTAGCCCACAATGGTTGTGGGACAACATTTCCCATTAACATATCTATGTCAGCCAAATTCATAATACAAGCGTCAACAGTCTGAGATAATTCCTTGTAGTAACCAGCAGGGTTTTTACGGGGGTCAGGTAAAGACTGTTTAAGGGCCAGCACCTCAGATCTCTTCCAAGGTACATGTACCCATATACGTTGGAAGTGAGCCGGTATAAGCGGATTATTACCCTGGGCTGCAACCTCTTCTCTCCATACTGGGGGAACCTCTCGCATAGGGTAGTGTTTCAGTTTGCGCCTAACAGAAGGATCAGGTTCAGACAAAGACCGGGAAAAGAACATTGATCTAAAAGTAATAAGTGTCCGTATAGCATTCTCAACCTCAGGACCCACAATAATTCCTTTATCAAAATCAGTCCTAATATCCAGCAAACCCTTGGGAGCTAAACCCAATCCCGTGGCCTCCCATTCCTGACCTAGTATTTCACACATGGCATTGAAAACGAATCTTTGTACAGGGGCATCCCACTGTTCAAAAGTATCCATGATATCTCGAACAGTATATTCGAGATCACTCAGGATCCACCTGCGAGCAAGACCCATGAACGTATCTCGTTCTTGGGAGTCAGGAAGTAAACTAGGGGTCTGCCTACGGGGAAGAACAGGAGTCAGACTTACTGACCCAAAGAGAGGAGAAAAGAGACCAGAAACAGTCTCAACCATCCGCTGACGGATAGAAGGGGAAGTTGACAGAAAAACAGGAGATAATGTATGAGACGTAGCAGGAGAAGAGGCAACAGGTAGAGCGGAGGTCGAAGGCAAAGGAGACTGAGGCAAAGAAGTCGGAGGCAGAGGAGCTGGAAACAAGGGAGCTGAAGGCAAAGGAAATGGCGGGAGTGGCAGTGCCACAAAGGGCTGTGTTGGAGGTGCAGGAGCTGGAGCTGGTGGGAGAATAACAGGTTGTTGGACGGGTAACAAAAGCGGGGGTGCATGAGCGCCTTGTACATAGGGCGGGGGCGATCGTAATAAATGAGACATTAAAGGATCCTTCTCAGGATCAGCATCGCGATTTGGGGAAGAAGTTGGCAGCACTGGGTAACATTTGTCAATCGCCATGTGATGTTGCCTATCTAAGATCTCTATCACATGATCTATTTCATTATTTTTAAACTGTTGGGCAGCCTGTATGACAGTGATATCTTTTTCTTTCCTATCTCTTTTTGCCTGTTTAATTTCTTTCTGTTTGGCTTCCTTGCGCCAAAGGCGAAAAGAGTCAAACATAGCCGGCCGGGCTTTTCTTTTAAACAAAGTAGCTTCTAAATTGTCTAAAATATCAGGCTCAAAACTACCATTATGTGGCCACTGTAAAACACCATCTTTCTTCGTATAGCGGACCCATATTTCATTAAAGGTAATGGGGCCTATACCATGTTTAGAGTAAAGCTCATAAGTAGGAGTTCCAGCCGGAGGAATTGGAAAAGAGTCCTCCAGTCGGGAGTCCATATCGCAACAAAAACAACACCATTTTTTAAACTTACTGAAACCAGGCATCGTTACTTTCACTGGCTTCCTACAAACAACAAGGGGTTAATCAAAACAGCACAAACGTACTCACCCCTTGGCTTCGACAATTGCAATTTTCGAATCTAAGAACCCAAAAACAAACAAAAAGGAGTGGGAGCTACCCACCAGTACTTAACAAATGTCTTCTTCACGCCAACAGAGGTCCGTCTAACGTCTCGCAATACCAGTCATCACCAAAAGAGGGACCAAGGCAGGGCAGCAGTCAGGGCAGCAGGCACCAGCAGCCGTGGGAAAGGAGAAGCCACACTTCAAAAGACCATCGGCCCACTCATCGACATACAGGGGTCGCTGGTGTGGGGGCGCCTCCTCTGGAATTTTCCTGCGGGGCTCCTCACGATCCTTGGGCTCAACCGCTACCTCTGAAGCCGCCCCACGTTGGGCGCCAATTGAAGAACCGGGCCTTTGGGCCTGGCGGCGCAGGGCACACCTGAAATCTTCGGGTTCACCTGCCTTGTTGCACAGAGACACGGAATACTCTGTTGGCGTAGAAAACCAAGTTTATTAGCTGCAGCTAAGCACAGTTGTCCAAGAAGTACATCAAGTAGGTTCTCAGGAGACTGCCACTTGACTCCGTGGCTCACAAGCTTTTATCGTCGAAATACAGCTGTACAAACATACACCCATCACACAAATTTTTAGCCAATCAGGAGAGTTTGAAAACAAGATATTGTGTCACCAGAATGCTCTCTGCTTACATGTTGTGTGTTATCCAGCCCCCACAGTTAATCAATACTGGTACCCATAGTTCGGTGTTTGCAATGGCAGGACATATCTGTATGCTTCAAGAGGAAGGTTACAAAGTAGGAAAACACAGGGAGAGAATAGCGAAGGCCAGAAGATAAGATATGGCGAGAGGAGAATACTAAAGGCTAACAGATAGTTGATACTGGGATTAGGTAGTCCAGACAAGGATTAGTTAGGCCGGCTGGTGTTTGAGATTGGTTTAAGGACAAGGACGGAGGGGGTTTTTGACACGTTGCAGTCCAAAAGGGCAGAGACACTTCGCTCATCGAGCAGCCTGTGTAAAGGCAACACAAAAATGGCGGTGACTGTAAGATGGGGTCAAAATTAAAGAACCTCAGAGGGAGGCGGTGAGCTGCTCGGCGGTGATCTTGCTCCAGCTCCGGCGGGGAGCCTGTTGCGGGTGGTGGTGGGTCGCAGTCTTTCTGAAGCTGAAGTGGACGCAGCTGTGGTCGGTCCAGTGGAGTCCGGTGGCGTGGCTGAAGGAGATGTGCTTGCTGGAAGAGAAGACGGGGTCAAGCGTGTGGCCGGCGTAGTGGGTGGGCGTGTTCACCAGTTGCTTGAGTCCGAGGTTGGCGAGGTTGTCCAGCAGGGCGGTGGTGTTTCTGTCGTTGTTGTTCTCCAGGTGGAAGTTGAGGTCCCCTAGGAGGATGTAGTCGGCGGAGGGCATGGCGTGCGGGCTGATGAAGTCTGCGATGTCTTCGCTGAATAGTGTGCGTGGTCCCGGGGGTCTGTAGATGAGGGTGCCTCGGAGGGTGGTCTTGGGGTCAGTGTGTATCTGGAAGTGTAGGTGTTCGGCGGCGGTGAAGGTCTCTGTCGGAGTTAGTCGAGATGCGGATGGTGTTCTTGTGTACGATGGCGATGCCTCCTCCCGTCTGGTTGACGCGGTCCTTCCGGGTGATCTTGTATCCGTCCGGGATGGCTATGGCGATGTCGGGCGCTGAGGAGGCGTTCATCCAGGTTTCGGTGAGGAAGGCGACGTCCGGTGCTGTTGCGTCGAGCAGGTCCCAGAGTTCCACGGCGTGCCTGTGGACGGAGCGGGTGTTCAACAGGATGCATTTCAGGTGGTTGCTGCAGAAGAAGGCTTTTGTTCAAGCCCTCTAAGAAGAATTACAGGCATAATTTCATAACAACGAAGGGTCAGTTGCCACCATGGGTATTCTGTGTGCTGCTAGTAAAGCCAATCTGCGTGGGTTTGCCAAAGGAAAAGTCAGAGCACAGAAACATGCACGTTCCCCATGCATTACCCAGTTGGAGGCCTGTGCCCTCGGTTTAGAAACCCAGATTGAGACAGAGCCTGATGATAGCACCTCTAGACACTACGAGGATATTCGCCTCCTCTCCTTAGAAGCGGCCAAGCATCTGTGGCGTGCCACAACAGCCAGGATATACGGCTGGGCAGGGGGGAGAATTGGAAACTGCTCTATTGGCTGGCATCCCACCATCACATAAATAGAATCATACTCTAGTTCACGGGCGAGCATGGTGCCTCCCTCTAATCTCTCCCTGAGATTACACAGGCTTTTGCTCGTTGATACCACCACCTGTACACAGCCCCTCCTGGCAGAGATCTGGCTTTTGCTACACAATTCCACTCAGACGTTCCCCTTCCTCGCCTTTCACAGGCCGCAGTAATGCCCTAGCCGAACTCTCCTCAATTGAAGAACTGGAGGACGCATGATCAAAGAAGAAACCTGGGAAAACTCCCAGCCCGGATGGGTTCCCTAACCAGTACTACTGGACATTCCGGGACATTTTGAACCCACACCTTCTTGCCCTCTATGAAGAGGCTGGGGACCTGGGTACATTTCCCACAGACAGATACTGCCACAATAGTGGTGATCCCAAAAACACAGCCTCAATCTACATTGTGTGCTGACCATCTCCTGATATCCCGGATTAATGGGGAAGTTAAAATCTTTTCGACCTTATTGGCAGCCCGGCTCAAGAGGGTGTTGCCCACACTGGTTCACCCTGACCAATGTGGTTTTATGCCGGCCCGTGGCACGCAACACTGCCTTAGGTGCATTCATGTGGCCATAGCCCACCGTCCTCTCTTATCCCCAAATTTAGCCTTGCTCCTTATAGACTTTGAAAAGGCGTTTGATACAGTGGACTGGTGCCATCTCCAAATAGTGCTGGGGCGGGCTGGGATCGGACCTCGCTTCAGGGGGTATGGTCCAAGCATTATATTCTAACCCAAAGACGAGAGTTCAGATTAGTAGAAATATATTTATTCAAGTTTTTTTGTTTTTGTTTTTTTTTTAAACCACAAAAGCTCATTAATTTATACAAACATGAACATCATTTTACAACAGGTCACCAATATCTAAGTGACCTATATGTTAACTGATATTAATGCTCATGTAAACAAATTATTCCACACACAGTTTAACTTGGAAGAAAACAATAAAAAAAAGTGCACAGGTGCTAGGTGGCTCCTCAGATCCAAAACCACAACTAGTGACAACATTATCATACACTGAGAAATATACTTGGTAACGGGTCATGTGCAGCAAGTTTCCCAATATAATTTTTTTAATGTTTTTTGTTTATTTTTATCAAAGTTGCTAAAAACTAATTCATTATCTAATAGACTTGTGTCATCTAGTTGATTAAATTGATAAAATAAATCATTCTTACTGTCATTTAGAGCTGGCAAAATGTATTAAAATCTATTACCCATTAATTAAACAAATATAAAACCAGAAACATTCAGTACATCTAATAATCATTTTCAGTGGTTAATAAAGAATTTCACCATCCTGCTCCTTAATCTCCAGGCATGTAACAAATATCTGGACAGGGTGAAGATTAACCACTCTTTGCAATCACTTCTAAGAATTTCAATAATATCTTTTGAGTGGTTTACAGATAAAATGCGGCTTATCGTAATTAACCAAGTTCTTCTGATCCGAGTATACTTTGGACAAAAGAACAAAAAAATGTTCTTCGGTTTCATGATCGTCCTTGCATGAGGGACAAGTGGGGGAAATATTAGCGCCCTTCCATTTGCTACAGAATCTATTTATTGGCAAAATACCATATATGAATTTTAAAAAGAAGGATTTCGCTAGTGGGGTTTCTATACGAATCAGGAACTCCTCTAGATACATGTGGTCTTTAAAATCCAGAAACCTCCTAGTTAATTCCCCTGCAGTTCCTTTATTTTGCCATATTTTATTAACATGAACACAATATCTCTTTTTGAGATTAGCCAAGGTTTTTTTCCGTATACTACTATAGTCCAAAGCTTACTCAAGCCCAGTCTGTGAATCCAGCTCTTTATACACTTGAGCCACGGGATACTCCCTTTAGTATCTAGTGCTAACACGTCAAGCAATGATTGTCTTAAGATAAGATAAAATAAGTTTGTAAAGCGCTCGAATACCGCGGCGTCTTGGCGCTGAGAGTGTGAAGAGGGACTGCACCGATTGCATCCTGCGAACTCAGTTAAGGGGAAACAACCAGGATTTTAGGAGTTTCCTAAAAAGCTCCCTGTTGGATTGTAGTCTCATAGCAATAGGCATCTCATTCCACAGTTTGGCTGCGCGGTGTGATAGACTCCTACCTCCCCATCTTACTCTGCGAATTATGGAGATATGAATGAGACCTGCATTTGTGGATCTCAGATTTCTCGTAGGAGTGTACCATGGAAACAATTTCTGAATGTCGTCCGAGCCACCTCCATATCGTGCCTTATGAACCAAACATAGGGCCTTGAATTCTACTCGTTGCTGGATAGGAAGCCAATGTAGTGACCTTATGCCCGCAGATGTAGAATGGCCTTTGGGAATGTTTAATAACAATCGTGCAGCAGCATTTTGCAATGCTTGTATTTAGTCCTCTGCGCTTTATCAATGCCGATGAAGAGTACATTGCAGTAGTCCAATTTCGAAAGAATGAGAGCTACTACCACCGTTTCCTAAGGAATGAAAGGAAAAATCTTCCGTAGGATCTTCAATACAAAGAAGCAGGAAGAAGTTAGACGGTTGATCTGAGCTGCAAAGTTAAGCTGATCATCAAAGATCATTCCCAAATTCTTGGCCTTAGCCTCAACGGGCCACCAAGTTGGACTCCACAGGGATTGACCCTTGCCAAACTCCACTATCTCAGTTTTTTCGGTATTGATCTTAAGAAAATTTTGACTCATCCAGCTCATGATTTCCATCATGCAGGCATGAAAGCTGGTAGCGGTGGTCTCTGGCTGTTCAGATACGGATATGACAAGCTGGGAATCGTCCGCATACGAGACCAAAGTAAAGCCATGCTCTCTGATGAGTCTAGCCAGTGGAGTGACATAGATATTAAATAATGTGGGTGACAAGGCTGATCCCTGGGGCACTCCGCATGGAAGATGAAATGTATCAGATTGCAGATTTTCCCAGTGTATAATCTGCTCCCTTGAGGCTAGCTAGAAAGGAGGAGAGAAGGGCCAGAGCCGTATCCCCAATCCCCACAGCCTTTAGCCGCCGCACTAACACCGTATGATTCACGGTGTCAAATGCTGCTGATAGGTCTAAGAGGACAAGGACAGCGGATAAGGGGAGCGGCGAGTTATTTGAAGAAACTCGAATCCATTAAGTCACAAGTCCAGACGCATAGGAGTCAAAGGGGCATTTCAGGGGAGGTCCAAAACTGTTCTCATAAAGATGTTCAGTTTTTTCGATAGCCCTTACGTTGTTCTGGCCCCATAACTCTGCGCCATACAGCGTGGCTCCAATACCTATGGCTTGATACACTTGGATTACTGGGAAAACTGGCCTATGAATTGAGATTTTAAGTTTTTTTCTTTCTTTTTTTTTTACTAAAGCAGAGTTTGCATGTTGAAGTGAGAGTTGGCTCTTTACAAATTGTGGGGCCCACGATAATAAATTTGTTAGCCTCCCTCCCCCCCCCCCACCAAGTAATCAAATTGCTTCATCTGCTCTAATAGGGTGGCACCCAATTTAATCGTGCCCTGAAAGGACTTGTGTGGGTTAAATGCCATAAATTTAGTTTTTGTGGCATTTATTTCCAGCCCAAATTACCCACAAGATGGCAAAACCCGATCGGGCTCCTGGAAATATGTAGGGTATCATCGGCAAAAAGCAAGGATGCCCCTGCTTGGCCAGCAAGTTTAGGGGGGAATCGCCTTTACAATCAGTTAATGTTTCAATCAGGCCATTAATATATAGGGTGAACAGAGTAGGCGCAAGTACACGCCCTTGGCGCACACCTCTGTTCACCCTTATGCGACCAATTAGCCCACCTTCCTTCCCCCACCTGGTTCGAGCATAGTTATCCCTATGGAGTGTAATAAATATCTGCAATAGATTTGTCAGGACCCCAATCTTATATAGGGCTACCCATAGTTTCTCTTAGGGGACTAAATCAAATGTGGCACACAGGTCCACAAACATATACAAGTTCCCTTTTAATTGCCACATATTTCCATAAAATCATTAAAAACCGAAACAAACTGATCTATTGTGCTTGTTTTTTGTCTGAAACCTACCTGCCGGGGCAACAGTATCTTACCTTCCCTCATCTAATCTAGAAGCCTATCCAACAAGTGCCTGCAAATTAATCTGTGCTGTATCTATCAGGCTGATGGGCCTATAGTTCACTTGATCGCTTTTATTCCCCTTTTTAAATACGGGTACTACCTCTGCACCCAACCAAGAATCTGGAATATCTGCATCCTTCAAGATGCCATTAAAACCATGAATAAGAATCACACACCAAATTTCAGGTTCAGAAAGATAAAGGTTCCCTGGAACTTTGTCTAGACCTGGTGCTTTGCCCCTTTACAACGTGGCAAAAACCATCTGTGTTTCATCAATAGAGAAATTAATTGAATCTGCCTCTTTCTGTGCCAGGGCAATTCTCAAAGAATCTGCTCAGAAAGTCCACAATCTGTTTGTTTGTCCCTGAGACATGTTCTGCTAATATAGGAATGTTGTTGTGTATTGCTAACTTCGATAATTGGAGAGAGAGTGTCCCCCTGTTTTTGTAAATAATACATGGTTGTCATTGTCTGTTTGAATAAGGACAAATTTGTGTTGTAGGTGAATTAGGAAGGCTTTGATCGCTAGATGAACAGCTTGCAGCTCTAGGTGACAGATATGGAAATTCTTGTGTTTGTAATCCCATATTACCTGAATAGTAAGGTTGTGGAGATGTGCTCCCCATCCTGTTAGAGATGCATCTATTGTTAAGAGTTATTTTTGGAACTGGGACTTGAAACGACCAACACTAGATCGTGAAGTTGACCCAGTGACTGAGTCCATTGCTGGGAGAGACATTGTTGTAGAGGTCTCATGTGGAGTCTGGTATGTGGGACTATGTGAATGCAAGATGCCATCATGCCCAAAAGTCTTAGAAATATTTTGTCTGGAATGTGAGTTCCTGTCTGAAATTGTTGAGATTTTTGTAGGTGGACAGTTAACCCTAGTTGATGTAGTAAATCTAGGGTTGAGTGTTTTGTTTACAAAGTATGAATGCATTTGCTTTGATTAGCCTGCCGTCTAGATATGGGAACACATGCGAAGATGTGCTGCCACGACTACTAAGCACTTTGTGAATACTCTTGGTGCTGTAGTGATTCCAAAGGGAAGAACTTTGAACTGATAATGATTTCCCTGAAACAGAAAGCTGAGGTATTTTCTGTGTGCAGGATGAATTGGTATATGAAAACAGGCGTCCTTTAGATCTAGTGTTGCCATGAAGTCTACTTCTGGTAATAAAGGGATGATCTCTTAAAGAGGGACCATATGGAAATGTTCTGATATTATATAATGATTTAGTGGTCTGAGATCTAGAATGGGCCTGAGAGATCCATCCTTTTTGGGGATAAGGAAGTATAGTGAATATACTCTTGCCCGGGGAAATTGTGGTGAAACTGGTTCTATTGCTCCTTTCTGCAAGAGAGCTGTTATTTCTTGTAGCAGAAGGATTTGGTGTTGCATGGACAGTTTGTGTTTGCGAGGTGGAATATTTGGAGGAGATGTTATGAGTTACAGACAATAACCATGATGGATAATCTTTAAGACCCATTGGTCTGTTGCAAAGGACTACCTGTTTTGGGAAAATTGTGGTGTTTGATTTTGTGGGGGAAAGGAAAAGGAGTCATGGTATTTGAGGAACGTGTATTGTTCCCTCTGCCTCTTCCTTTAAAATTGTTACCTCTGTAAGAACCTCTGTAGAAGGTTTAAGTTGTTGAGGTTTGTCCTGGAGTTTTAGATTGTGAACCAGAGGTGCCTGTGGAAGCTGTTGTTGCCCCTTGTTTAAAATTGGGCCTACGAAAGGAACCTCTATAGGTGGTTGTTTATAAAGCTCCCATTGATTTTGCTACCTCTGTGTCCTTTTTCATTTTTTAAAGGACTGTGTCCACTTGGGGCCCAAAGAGATGTTCCTTGTCAAATGGGGGGTTCAATATAGTTTGTTGTACCTCAGGTTTAAAACCTGACACCCTTAACCATGCATGCCTTCTTATTAGGACACTAGTATTTCTACTCCTAGCAGCAGTGTCGGCTGCATCTAATGCACACTTAATTGAGTTTTGGTGATACATTTGCCTTCATTAACAATCTCTCAATACCTTTTTCTGTGCTCCTCTGGAAGATGTTGGAGAAGGCCCTCATTTTGTCCCAGTGGGCCCTGTCGTACCTTGCTAGTAATGCTTGGCTATTAGCTATACGCCAATGATTAGCTGCTTGTGCTGCAACTCTTTTACCAGAAGCATCCATAAGTTTAGATTCTTTTTCTGGTGGTTGTGCTTCTCCAGTTGTTTGCAAGTTAGCCCTTTTCCTAGCGATGGATACTACTAAAGAGTCAGGAGTTAATTGACCTCTAATAAAAATGGGGTCGGAGGGTAGTGGTGTGTTTTTTATCAATGCAAGGAGTAATTATTCTTGCTTTAACTGGTTGTTTAAAAATGTCATCTGCATGAAGTGCCATACCTTTTAAAAGTGGTATGTATTGTGCCCCTTTTTGTGTATTAAATAAAGTTTCAAAGAGGGAATCCTCCTCTATGGAATCCTTATATAAAGATACCGGATGGAAAGTGGCTGCTCTGGCTATAAGGTCCCGATAAGCAGATGCATCATTAGGTGGTGATGGATGGCTAGGGTATAAATTAGGATCAGTGTCAAGATGAGGATCAATATTGTGTGTCATCTGGGATATCTTGATCCTCATCTACTGTTGACCGAGGAGACCTATTACCAGCCTCGGACAATTGTGGGGAGTGATGTGGTGGAGGTGTTGATTGTGGTACAGGTGAAGAAGGAATGGGAAATGGAATAGTTGCAGCATCCTTTCTTTTCTTCTTTATGGGTTGAACAGGAATGGCCAAAGTCTCCTTAAAACTTAACTGCCTAGTAGGAGTTTGTTGTTTTGGTGGCTGTACCATAATTTTCTTTGTTCAAGGCTGAATTTGAAGTGTTTTTTTGTTTTGGCTAGAGCTTTTGGTGAAATTGCTACAGGATTGGCTGGGGGGTGATTTCCGACCAAAAACAAAGCATTTCGGTGGAGGAAGCTTTGTCTTCGATGGAAGAAGGTTCGGTTCTGAAAGAACAAGTCTTTTTTTCAATGTCGAGACCGAAGAATGAGATGTTTTGGTCTCGGATGGAAGGGATGCAGAGGCCCCTGCTGTAAGCCAGACTTTCTGAGCCGAGCCGGAGGGGAAGGGTTTCGATTCATGTTTTCAGTGCATGCCATGGCTTGTATGCAGTGGTGGCCCGTGAGCAGCTGTCTCAGTGGAGACTGAGGATTTGGATTTCAGAGCAGGAGTAGAAGTACTCACGGTACGTTGATTTTGTGCTGGCTGAACAGTGGCAGAGTCCTCTCCGGATTGAGATTCTGCATCTGAATCATGTATGGAAAGCGATTCTTCTTGTGCCGCTGAAGCCTCTTCCTCCTCCTTTTGTCGAGCAAAGATGCCTGGGACATAGTCCATTTGCTTGTGCTGCATCTTTTGTCGTCTAGCCCTTTGATCTCGAAGAGTCTTTTTAGACCGAAAAGACTCAAAGGCCTCACAGGTGTCCTCTCGATGTTCGGCGAGAGACATAAGTTGCAAACAGGATGTTGGTCGGTGTGAGGGTATTTGGAATGGTACTTCGGACAGAAACAGACAGAGTGCGTTCCATTAGCAGGTCATTCTCGATCTTGTTTGAAATGGAGAAGTGTTGCCCGGCCGGGCGTGGCCCGTAGGCCAAAGAGATGAGTCGAACACACGCTACAAATTCTAGTATGAGATGTATACTATAACGATCAAAACAATACTGTTAAGATATATATCACAGACCGAAGAAGACTCGAACCGAAGCGCGAGATACTACATTCAAACCCTTCAGCGGAAAAAAACAAATCTGAAGATGGTGTCGATGATCATACGCAGTATTCCCAAGAGGAGGAGTCACACAGCCTTGTGACTCGAAGAAAACTTCTTGGAACAAAAACAACTTGTAATCATCCGAGCCAAACACTATATGGCGGACTTGGCAAAAGCATATGCATCTACAGCACACATGCCTCGAACACTTGATTTCTGCTCTCACTGCGCGGGTTCATAGTGCGTAAGCATCTGTTCACTACTCTGGGCCTGGTAATCTCTTCCTCACGCTGTCTAGCCCCCTGTGAGTATAAACCTGACACCCCTTTTAGAGCCATCTGGGAAGGCAGTGCCACCATGGCATTTCCTGCTATCGAGCCCTGATCGGCGATTCTACTGTTATCCCAGGGAGCAGCACAGAGAGTAGCAGGTGATATAACCCTTGGTGCAACCCCACTGGGTTTAGATCAAGGCCGCTCCTTGTACTTAAAATGTAGCATAGGGTCAGGGCAATTTTTAGGGGTTACGCATCTAGATTGCAATTCAGCATGCGAGCTGGTATTTCAGAAACCCATGCCCACCCATGCTCTATTATAATGCTGGGAGTTAGTAGGCTCTACGTTCCCTCTGCTTGTACCAGAAGGGTGACTCCTATTTAGTTGTTCTTAAAGGGTTCATACAGTAGCTCTCAGGAGTGACACCACTGTAACTAGTTGCTTGAGAATTAATTTGAGCTCACTTAATTCAGTTAGGCTTGGGCGATTATCAGTATTCAATGTACACTTCTCATCCCCTTTCTTGGCCCGCCCTTAGAAAAAGGATCAACATTAACACCATTTCCACCACTATCGGTATTCTCGATTAGAGAGGTCAATTGTCCAAGAGGATCAAACCGATTGGCACATACGATATCAGGAGCCACAATTTGTCCAGCAGAAGAGTTGCTTGGGAAAGAGTTAATCAGTACTGTTGGAGACTTGTACACCACCAGCTCATCATTGGTAGTGTCTCTGGGCCTAACATTACTGTCAACATTTTGGACAGGGGCAGAAGATAGAGCAGACATTGATGAGGATTCCCTCTGGATTTTTTTCTTTAAAACAATATTAGCCACTCTCATATTAAGAACTTCAAACTACACATACCCTGTCCCACAAGCAATTTTATAAATACCTCCAGCTAAGACACACACTTCAGTCGCATCTCTCTCATGATGCGTCACATCCAGAGTTTAGTCCACTGGGGGCTAAGCTGTTAATGGGTAGCTTGGGCAAAGGAGGAGTCTCTAAAATATACAGCACATGGGTAATTAACACCCCAGGCACTTTAGACCATCTTGGGGTCCGATGGGAAGCATGGTTGGGACCCCTTGAGGATGCCGATTGGCGTGACGCACTGATGGCACCCAGAATGATCACAACTTCTTCCAAGTTACGCCTGATCCAAATATATTCCCTGTATGGTGATTATCTCTCTCAAGCTCGGCTCCACCGTGCGGGACTGATCCCAGACCCTGCTTGCCCCTGGTGTGTGTGGCGATGCTCCTGCCGATTTTTACCATGTGGCTTGGCTGTGCCCCATCATTCAAAGGTTCTGGTCGGCAGTGGTGGCTGAACTGACAGGGGTGCTGGGATGGGCTGTCCCCCTCTCCCACCGCACGCTTTTGCTGGGTGTCCTCGAGGGCTTAGACGGAACAAGGGCTAACCGAACATTCCTGGGGACAGCCTTATGGTCACTAAGCGGGATATTGCTGCCCGTGGAGGTTCTCTTCACCTCCCTCTCTCTCACATTGGCAAATTGGTGCACATTGCAGAAGCGGCCTCTCTATGAAGCCAGGGTTGCCCCGTAAACACAGCCGAGTATGGGGGGGGGAGGGGGAGAATGGCAGGATCTGTAACTTCAAGGTATCGTTTCGGGACAGGGGTGTCAATGTCGTTGTTGCACTGTAATGATGTGTTGTATCAACTGTATGCCAGCGCCTTACATTCGCAAAATGTAACTTTATTCAATAAGCTGTGTGTCACATTTTACTATATACTCTTGATGTTAAAACCAATAAAATCTGTTTATCATTATAAAAAAAAAAAAAAAGACAACTGTGACGTGATACTGCACATACTAGACCTGCAATGGGGCACCTCCACGTTAATGGATATGTACTGGCAATGCAGTGACCTTGCCTACACCCAGCTCGTTCTCGGATGGAGGGGCCTCTGCGCCCTCGTGACCATACACACCTCAACACTGGCCATCCCTGGAGAAGATCTGTCTGAGTTGTCTCAACATCCGTTACAGTAGAAAACAACTCTGTTGCATCAGGCTCGTAGGAGAAGAACTGCTGATTATTTTGGCTGGGCTCAGCATAAGGACATTCCAGAACAATTTAGACTGTTCACCGAGACTCAAGTAAAAGCAGGAGGGTCAATACCCTTCTTCACCATACAAACAAAGGCAAACGCCCACTGGTTACAAATAACCAGGTGGGAGTTGATGAAGATGATCAATAATACTGAGCTCGGCCTAAAAGCTATCAAGGAGGATCTGAGAGCCATCCGCCCTATGGTGATACAACATCGGTACGTGTTGGACTTGATGGAAGCGATGGTGGGTGAGGTGTGTGCCAAGATTGGTGCTTCCGGTTGTACTTTTATTCCCAGAAATGATATGGATAATGAGACATTAGCTCGTGCCATCATAGAACTACATTGTCTGCAAGCCGACATGAAGAGGGAGGTGCCCAGGAGCTGGACTGGTTGCATAGCATCGTTTCGTGGGTTCCATTATGGGTGTCCAAACTATTCACGTCACTAATGCCAGTTTTCATTGTTGTGCTTCTGTTGTGTGGTTTCCTACAAGTGGGGGGATTCCTGCTGCAAGAACGCAGTCCTTAGGTAGTATGCACACATCTAAGGAAAAAGTAACAGGCAGTACAGACACACACGCTTTTGAATAATATATCGGTCATGACATACAAGGAGGATAGAGTAGTTGAAGAATCAACTAGAGGGGGGAACATTGGAATGGCTTAACACGATGGCAATGAATATCATGATATGTGCCGGCCCGACAATGGCAATACCAATAAATGCAATGACAACGTACGCCATAACCTGTGCCCACATAACAATGTCAATACCCATAAATACAATGTCAATGTATGGTATAATTATGCCCGCACAACAGTGTTGATACCGGCAGTAACAATGTCAATGCATGCCATAATCCATACAGGTATAATGATATTTCCAGTAGAAACAATGTTGATGTACGCCCTGATCTAGGCAAGTATAACTGTCAATATCAGTAAAGACAGTGTCAATGTACTCTATGACAACTGTACGCACTATGTGGAGAATGTCGATAAAAATTATATCATTGACTGCCATATTATTTTAAGGAGTTCTGATTGCTGTCGGATTCACCCAAGGTGAGCTTCCCATCAACCCAGAGTCAGATATGTGGTCAGGCAGGTCCTGAAACCCCAGCCCACGCCTATCTAGTGACAGGTCACAGGTGGGATCTCACTTAGCTCAAAGACAAATGGGCACCAAGGAAAAACCCTGATCGATCCCACAGATGGATAGTTGCACCACAAATAGGTCTGTAGAAATTTGCCCCAATAAAACATGTTTGGCCAAAGGCTCACATTCCCCCAAAATACCACAAAACTAGATACCAGATGTAGATCGGAACACTCAGCCAATTCTCTTCCTCCCTCTCCACATGGTCGAGAGCCATCTATGTCCTTATCAGATGACCAAACTTGTTAATTTAGGACTGAGACACTTCTTCAAGAAGGCAGAAATTGCTTTATTGTCCCTCACAAGATGTATATATTGTCAACCGAAACTTGTACCTTAAGAGACTTTCCTCAGACGCATGCTGTTGAGACTCTCCCGGCCGCTGCATTTAATTAAACCATCTTGTTCCTGTTTTGCAAAACGCCTCGTCTTTTCCTTTCTTTAAGGTAAATTTATATTCGAGCAACAAAAGTAAGAATGTTTTGAGGAGTTGGTGGCTGGACAGATGTGAACGCAGGATCAGAAATTGTAAAAGAGATCCATGTCACATTGAACGTTAGCCAGTTTCATCGCAGCATGCAGACAGAGGTGATGTAGAATGGGCTAGTGAGCAAAAAAGTAAATTTTAGAACTGAAATAAGTGAAAGTGGCACAGTTGAAGACTAGGGCCAGCATCAGAGTAAGGTCATTATTGGGAATACGCTAAGAGAAAGAAAAAAAACACATTGACACTCCATGGCTCTGGCGGCTTTGCCCATCTATTTTAGAGACTTGAATATGGAAGACACTCCACCAACAGAGAGCTCTTCTGCCTTCTTCTCTGCCAATATGGATTGCCAACTCCAAGAGGTGGATTGGCCAGCCATCACATCTATAGTGATAGATGCACCACAAACTGGTCAAGGAACAAAGTGAACCATATTCTGTTGGTGTTAAGTAGATGTGACAAGGCAGACTTAGGAATAAATGCGAAGCAACACCTTACTGCTGAACTGGGCTACGATGTGTACCATATATGGGAAAACCTCATAGTCCTGGGGACTGGACTGCTGTAAGTTGGATCAGATATGTTTAAAGAGGTGAAGGTCGTGTTGGAAGTAGAGATAGTAGTAGATGTTTTTGCTGTGGGCAAGTAAAAGTAAACTTAAATGGCACTGCAAAGAACCAAACAGTGCAAGTCTGTCCACTGCCAGATGGTAAAGAGGCAGTTAGTAATGTAGGTATGGAAGTAAAGCAACAAAAAGAAAGTAGCCAGTAATCATTCTGTCCTCCTTTGTACAATGTTTAAGTAGAAACATGAATTTGACTCACTTATGTATATACCATTTACAGTGCCTGAAGCAGCAATTTTTCTCTGTCAAATGCTTGCTCTTTCAAGATTAAGCAACCAAGGACAGTCCACTGAAGACAGTTTTGTTCTATATATCATCATGGTACTTACACTAAAAATCAGCTCCATTATATTAGACTTCAGTTCCTTTTTTTCATTGGGAAATATAAACTTCCAGCGAAATCTGGCAAATGAAGAATAACTACAGTTAGTGAAACAGCTAAAGACATTCTACATAATCAGACTGGATTTTATCTCCCTCGCATTATGCACAGATTAAATCAATTCTATCATCCTGAGCATTGGCTTCTCTGAGATAATGTGCATCAGTCAAACTCAGTCTTCAGGGGGGAAACTGAGGAGCCCATATTCCCATATTTCACACCAGGTGGCTTCAAAAAATGTAATTAAACATCATAATGGTTTTACTTCCAAGGACTTCAATGCATCTGAAACAACTGTTGATGCGCACCAGTGTCTTTGCTTCAGAAAGCTGGGTTCGGCCCATTACCTACCTTTGTTTCCTATTCACATACTTTGACAACCATCAGATAGAACAAACAAATATTTTTCATGAACTCGCTCAATCTTCATAAAACAGAAATGATGTCTCTCGGACTAGGGCAAACTGTTTCAAGGTCCTCATATGTTTACTGTCAAGTGTTTGTAGTACAAATCTGTGTAAAAATAAATAAAATAAAAAAGTAACCTTAAAAAAAGAGGTATGAATGTTGAAATGTTAAGAAATGGTCTGAAGACCTGAAAATCGTGAAGCATGGTGGATCCTAAAAGCAATGAAGTAACAGCATTTATAATACGAAACACTGCTGCTTTAAAAACAAAGATATAGGCACAAAACACTTTAAGGTGGCTTGTAGTGCCTTTCAGGAAAGGATTTGCAGCAAGCTCCACTTGAAGGGCAGAGGAGGAGCAGAAGGAAGACTATAAAATCCAATGTTTGTATGTGGTATTTGTATAACGTAAACCCAGCCAAAAAGGCAGAGGAGCGCTGTACAGGATCAAAGGCAAGCATATAGTTGCACAGCATGAATCCGTATTTATTTACAAACCCCAAACTCTTCCTTACATAATTGAGCCCTCTATATAATAATAGTCTTCTATTGTACCCATCATATTTGGGTAGGGTAATGTTGGATAATCTTAGCTCTTTAAGCAGGCTTGAGTGGCTGTATCAATAGACCTCCATATTAAAGCAGTTGAGCCTTCACAGAATAGTCTTGACTTGTGACTTTTTACCCATAACAGTCAGACTCCATCAAGACTATCATAGATATCCACTTAAAGGGGCCATCTAGTAAAAAACAAAAAAGATGTTCTGTATCCAATCTGCATTGCTAACAATCACAGATAAAAGGCACTCCAAAATGTTATTTTCTTTGATATAGTCTGCTTGGTCTGTTAGACTTACTGTGACATATTTCACTAAATGGGCTGTTTAACTAGGTTAAGAAGTTTACCTTTGCCCCCTTAATGTCAAACATTTAGGTTGCTGTAATTTACTAACAAGTTATTTTTTCCAAAATACTCCTCAACCTCTTGAGGCTATGTTACGCCTCAAGTTGACGACGCAGACAATAATCCCATCTCCCCTACAGAATAGAATGAAAGCAGCATAATGGGCCCCCATTCTAGGTGAATGACTAGTTATTACTTTCATGAACACAGTGACAAATCCTGTTCAGACTTGGGTTTAGACAAGAGTAGAAGTACTAAAATATCTGTACCCTATGCACCTGCTTTTCAAGATTGTTTTTTCATATGATAACAGACTTAGTGCATTTTCTGACCATGGCGTCTTATTGCTGATTTAGTGTCTCGTAGCCGTATCATTGTTTTCAAAAAATGTGAGAAGATCGATAATAAGATCTTATAAAACCTTTTGGTATTGAACTATAAATTAAAACAAGCATTTGCAATGCAATAGGTCTCGCATTTGTTGGAGTTGGAACTATTGCCATTGTAAATGGCAATGTTTTTTATTTATGCTTTTTAAGTGGAGTGATAATTTGAAGAAAAAAGTGCACACTATACCATACTATAAGCTTTTATAGCAACTGTACAGTAAAGCTATAGCTATGTTAACGCAATGGGGTGTAAATGGATGAATAAAAATACGAAAAAGATCTTAAAATGCAAAATGGAATGTATAGCATGTGACAGGGACTACCTTTTATTTAATAAAAATGCATATTAAAAAAAGCGCCCACACATAGAAAGTGGCACCTGTGAACTTCAGGAAAGTGACTGGCACCTGCGTGGTGACAGACACATAGGGGTTCATGTTTCAGTATATATAATTGCAAATGCACCATGACATGGTGTCCATTTTGTTTTCATTTACCATTTTAAGATGGTTAGACATCCATCTTGGAGGGCTAAATTAAAACAAAAACTATAAGAGCATGCCACAAAACATTTTTTTCTTTTTTGAACGAAGGAGCTGCCCGTATCAAATTTATAATAAAGCAGGATGTGGGAAAAAGAATGAAGGGGCAGAGGGAAGAGAGGGTTACATTGCTGAATGGCAGAAGCAGCGAAGTAGGAGCTGACTTAGCTGCGTGTAAAATCAGAATTGGCAATGCCAATAGGTGTGGCCCTGATGTAACAAACATTTGTGCATACAACACACCATAGAGGAGATACTAACCCTTTCCAAGGTGGCACTGATTTTAGCATGGAGAAATTAACACATTTTAACACGTTAGAAAAGCAGCCCATGTTTTCTTGCATTGCCTGAAACTCTTTGTTTTTCCAGGCTTGGTGTTTCTGTCTTTTTAAGTATGACTTTTATAGCGCATACTGTAAACTGACCTCTAGGGATGGGTGAGTTTAAGTACTGTGTGCATAGTCATGACAGAGCTCTGGAGCTGCGGTTGGAGGCAAGTAAAGAGTTTCTCACAGTGCCTGTCACTGCATCTTAGAGGTGTTGACACTATGTGCTCATCCAATCCTTAAACCTCAAAGCATAGCGCACTGAGCAATGTTCACTTATTTTCCAATGGTAATTACCATTTTGTGTCAAAGTGCGTGGAGGTACAAAGCTGACAAATTATGGACAACTACACAGAAAACGGTGTGTTTATAGGTCAGACAGTTGGTGTGTTTATGACAGCAGACATGGTAAAAGAGCACACAAGGAGGTACATGCACAAGTACCTGTAGGACAGTGAAAACAGTGAAGGAAAGTACGAACATTGCATGCGAGATATGCAGATAAAGGATTTTAAAAACATATAGGGGAAAAAGACATGTCTAACAAAGCGAAATTCTGCAAAACAAAGTGAAGAGTAGGGGCGTAATCTCCTGTTCCCACAGAAGATACATTTTCATAATTTCAGTGTAATTATGAGTGACATTCAACGACGAGTGACACTTTCTCGCGAGCAAAATCAAGCAATGAAGACGTGGGGAAAATATAAATATCAAAAATTCACTCAGTTGTGCAACCAGAAACGCTAAAATCTTAAAACTGCTGCAAAGTATTAGAAATGGAAGGGCACTAGGCTGTGGGAGAGGCGCCAGCCCTGCGACTCATAGCTGGCAAGCTTTCAGGTTGTTTATGTGTGAAGTTTTTTTGTGTGCGTCATTTCGGTGGCATTTGTGAGACATTTTGAGTGACACTGTATCAAGAACAGAAAATAGCAGTTACATCCCTGAGATGTTTCTGAAATAATTCCTTTTGTGCTAATCTAATGGTCTCAAAACAACTGTCTCACATCTGAACAGCTTATGCAAATTCTTTCACCTAGTTCCACTCTCTGTTTCTCACTCACAGTATGATGATGGAGTGTATATGCATGGCTAGGCCTGGGAAATATGTCAGAATTGCATGCTGCACTAGCACTAACGGACATCAGATGGTTCCCAATTGGGCCACCTTACATGGGGTGAACATAACGTAAACACAGCTCACCACACTGACCTTCAAGACCTCAATCCCACATTATCAAAAATGATCCCCAGTTAAGAAATGTGTCCCAGTGTCCAAACATGCATTAAAAAAGGAAACCAGTGTGGTAGGTTTATGAAAACTGACTTTTCTAGCAAACAGTGTGAAATGCATTCTGTTTCACTTTTCATATGGGCTGTTACAAAACTGCGACTCTTTGCATTTGCATCACTTCATTCATTCTATGTAAAAATGTTCCAGGCTAAGAAGAGGTGGAGTGCATGCAGCATCCTTAGTCCCACCTTGGACCTCTATCAATGGCCTAAGAGGTGGAGTGCATGCAGCATCCTTAGTCCCACCTTGGACCTCTATCAGTGGCCTAAGAAGAGGTGGAGTGCATGCAGCATCCTTAGTCCCACCTTGGACCTCTATCAGTGGCCTAAGAAGAGGTGGAGTGTATGCAGTATCCTTAGTCCCACCTTGGACCTCTATCAGTGGCCTAAGAAGAGGTGGAGTGTATGCAGCATCCTTAGTCCCACCTTGGACCTCTATCAGTGGCCTAAGAAGAGGTGGAGTGCATGCAGCATCCTTAGTCCCACCTTGGACCTCTATCAGTGGCCATAAGCAGTACATCCATTAGAGGTAACTCAAAATACATGCATCAGTGGCCCTTTTACATTACATGCATCCATAGTTCCTTTCATTGCATGCATCTGTGGCTCTTTAAGGTACATACATTAGTGGCCCAGCAGTAGAATAAGACTGAACGTCAACTTAAGTAAATCACCTAAAGTCAAGTGGGTCCAATATTATCAGAGATTAAATGACGAGTAAATACTCATTAGAATTATTATTTTGAACAACTGTTCTATCGGCCATGAACCATACTTCCAGCAACACAATGTATCATAGGCCATCTTTGGTACAACAGCTTGCATATCTTGGGTAACAAATGCAAATCTGTCTTCAGATAATAGGTTTAAAGCCTGGTACAACCCTTCTCAATCTATCAACTCTTAACTTTGAAATATTTGTAAGTATTTTACCTTTAATGGTCCAAAAACTGCGCCATGTCTTGGAGCTCCTATTTCACTGGGAATGTGAAGGGTTATGCTGTATGCACTGTAGCAGCGAAATACCCAGGGATGGCTTTGAGGCGCTTTGTAAATGCAGTTGGAACTGCCTCCCGTGCTCACAGGGAGGAGCGCAGAGGGTGAGTTCCCGACCCTACTCCCCAACTCCTTCCTCTGAAGACAAGATCCCCGAGTCGTGTTTAACTTGAAGCAAAGTCTATCGGTGAAGGTGAGTCATCATACGAAATCCCATTGCATAATTGCAGCTCGTACCGGAACAAGTGTAGGATACAACTCACTTAACATAGAACTTGCTCTGCTTTCCAAATTCCGTCCTTAGGTGTATAGTTACAAAGCACACACAAATAAATGATATTGCTTTGTTGCTAGGAATGGGAACTAATCACTGTCCTTGCCCAAAGAAGTATGCTCCACACTCTGCCTAGAGCGCAGGCCATCCTGCGAACGGTCACTCTGAAGTACTGTTGCGAGCTTTTCCAGTGCAGTAAGAGAGGGGCTTTCTCCAAGTTTAGTAAATGCTCAATGCAGTGTACGATCGTAGGATTGTCCACAATCTACGGTGGCCCCCGGCGATGTCTGCCCAGGCTGGAGAATGAGTTGACTCTGCATGACTCTGCCCCATAGTAGGGAGAGCACTGTGAGGGGTCAACATGGCCACAGTAGGGGGAGCACGGTGCGGGAAGATCGCTTATCTGCTCATGGAGGGCGCAACAATTGAGTTTGCCAGCTGCAAATCTGTCTGTGTGCGCAACTGTTCACCAGTGGGGGATGCGTTTGCGCAAAACATGCAAGGCTCATCATGCTTATTGCATCATGATCTGGCCAACGAAAGCCCTGCTTGCTTAGAGAGACCAAGTGGGCTGCTGAGAGCTACCCAGAGTCGACTCGGAAGCAGGCTGGGCAAAGATCAGCATGATGAATAATCTGTGAAGCCCCTGCCTTGTAGTGTTAACAAAACAGAGCTCTTGAAGTGGTGGCTACGCTGTCTTGAGAGCTGTGCCGTGTGGCTCTGCTCTTACTATGACTGAACACACTTACCCCCGGCCCCTCCTCCTACACAGAACAGGGCAGCAACACGAGTGAGGTCAGGGCGGACACTGTCGCATAATTTACAGCAGCAGTACATGGGGGCCTGGACTGGCAGGAAAATTAAAAACATCCCGCTGCCACAACCTGTGCTGAGTGCAGACTGGCAGCCTGTCCAGTGTCCATCGGCACTGCCCTGAGAGGCGTCAGGCACCGAAGATAAACCAGTGATGCGCAAGGATGCCCACAGCAGCCAGGTCACTGTCAGTGACACTACAAGGGCGGGGAGGTGCGAGTGGAAATAGCTCTTTGTGAGTGGGCCGGTTTTATTGGAACACTTCTAAAAGTGTTTCTAAGCAGAAGGTAAAAACACAAAGAGCAGGGAAAGAGAATGCAGGGGGTGGAGGTCGTGGGAGAGACTGGCAAGCCAGGAAGTGGAATGACACGCAGGAACCAAAAAAAAAGCCCTAGCATGTCTGCGAGTGCTGCACTCGATCACCGTCTTGGTGGTTGGCATAATCCTGCTAATACATGGCAGCTAGAATGTCACTGCCAGTGACACTGCATGGGCGGGGAGGCGCCAGTGGGAAAACGGCAACAGGGAAGGGCCAGGCACCTCCGTCCGGATTCAATTAAAGGCTGTTCTACTACTACTGGCGGATGGGACTACAGCCAGTGACATGGTATTGCCTCCGAGGCAGCCGCGGCAGTAAGCGCCGGAGGTCACAGTCAGACCAGGTCTGAGCTGCAGGACAGTTTCCAATTACAGAACAGTCCGCACATCCACAGTAAATGCTCATGTTTCTATTAATACTATTCAGATAACATGACGCTCTTTGTGAGCGGGACGGTTTTATGGAACGGAACACTTTTAAAAGTGTTTTTAAGAAGAAGTTTAAACACGCGAGGAACGGGAAGGGGGAGTACAGGGGGGAGTGAGGTGGTGGGAGGGATGGTCACGCCAGGAAGTGGAGTGAGACGCAGGAACAACAACCAGTGGTGCGCGCGCACCACAAAGGAGTGGGGGGAGGGAGCGCGGCAGCGAGGTGAACGCGCGCTGCTGCGCGTGCTGGCCACCGTCGGGAATGGGAGGAGCAAAGGCGGGACATGCGCCCGCCTTTGCCCAATCGCGTGCCGTTTTTTTTTTTTTTAAACGCACGCTCCAGCCAATGTGGGCTTCTCAAAGCAAAACCACACGCACGAGCGTGTAGGCAGCTTTCAGAAGCCCTTTCTAGAGGTCTCGCGCTGCGCACTGCAACGCAAGGAGCGAGACCTAAAAAGGTACGTCATCACGCCACATTGCAGCATCAACCTAAGACAAAGGCAACAGCGAGAAGAAGAGGCGTTCAACCGGTCACTGTTTATGCACCAGCCCCGTACAAGCTGCGATGGGAAAGAGCTAACTTGCTTTTTCATAACGAAAACATGGGTATGCTCTGCGAATCATCTCTGAAACTCTAATAGGCTTGCTATTTACTGCTGCAGCATAACTTAGCATAGTGCTTAGAAATAGCACGAGGGTGTTAGGAATACAGCACTCAACCAGGTTAAGGTTTTGCTTGCGGTTCCCGTTTTCCATGACCTGTTTCACTAAATTGCTTTTTATATTCTGTGTGGTTACAATTCACATTTTATGCACCAGGTTAGGTTTTAAAAATATTTTAGAACACATTTTAAAATACATCCCCAATTTCTTAGTGCCATCCTTGAGTGTGTTATCCATTAACGATAGAGGATTTAGAGTTCCACAGTGTGCCGGAACTCCTCTTTCGTCCCTGTGCCGGGGGTTAGAAATCCAACCCTTGAAACTCTCAGGGAGTGGGTAGGGGTATTCCCAGAGAGCATATAATTACTCCCCTACTGTTAGCTATAAAAGCAACTTACTTCGCATTCACCTCGTGATTGGCGATAAATCTCCTAGTATTTGCATTACTCATAAGAACCCGAATAAAAGTATTTGTATAGGGAAGCCATTTAGCACATAATAATGAATTGGGGATTTCGAAGGACTTCGTTTTGATCAACACAGTTTTACCTGTTGACGGAGTTAAAATTGTTCTTACTAATTCAGTTTCCTTCCAATTTCCCTATATAACTTATATAAACCAGACTATAGCAAATTATTTCAATGTTAAAACTAGAGCTGATACACAGTGCATATATGTGGTAAATAAAGCCACATATTCAATATGTTCTTAGGCTTACTAAATTGTGCATGAAATAAAAAGTATACCGTTGATTGACGTTACCACATCCATACATTCTGTGCAGCATGGTATCAACTCGTTAGCAATAGCTTGATAAAATAAGAGAGGGTGAGAACAGAATGGAACAGTGAGAGCAAGAGCATTGAAACCTAAATTGTCTCTTCGCAATGAAGCCTTAAAACTGTGAGAGAAGGTAGTGCAACTAACCACACTGGTCCGGGTCTTTTGATGACCCTTCTGAACGTTTCCCCCAGCTGCCAAGATTGGTTACCAAACAAAACTAGAATGCTGATTTCCTTACTTGATGGCGTGTTCTAGAAGCTGAAGTCCAAAATGCCTCATGACCGGGGATTCCCTTTTGTCTGCCAACTTCAACCCACAGGGGATACAGAACGGGCACTCCTCTTTAAATCCGTCGCACATCTAAACAGAAGAAAGGTTACAAGAATGCAAACAAATTCTATAAGCAAAATACATGAATACAGAAGCACAACCTAACTTCTGTGCTTCAGGTCTACATCTAAAGCGAGCTTCTGTGCTCCAGTGGTCACATGATTGAAGACATTCAAAGATGCTGCATACTCCTCGTTCAACAGAAAGTACAGGTTACTGCTTTCAAACCTTTGGGTACTCACTACAGAAAACAAGCATTGGCATAGCCAATAGGTCTCGCCTTTGGGACCTTATAAGTGTTTAGTTATCCAGCACAATATCCTTGGTGCAACAACATCAACTGTTGCATGGCTAAACACTTATAAGGTCCCAAAGGCGAGACCTATTGGCTATGCCAATGCTTGTTAAATGGTGGTTCTACATGAAAGGGCGGGACATGTGGCACTCAGATTAGGAAAGCGCTGAGGCCCTGGCAGTAAGCGCTATACAAAAGGCAGCCTCACAACAATAATATGTACATGTCATTGTGGCGATTCCCCAAAATGGGCCAACCGTATAGAAATCAAATTAGACTATGTTCTAGATATTATCCCTGAAAAGCAAATTTAAGTTGCAAAAGGGGTTCCGTAGTTCATGCTTTTAGTTGCACCTGCGCATCCGATAGTCTGCATTCCTAGATGCAAAAATCTTCAGGGCATGCGCGTGTTTATTTACAGAGCAGTCTACAAATCTGATGTGGACTTTTGTGAAATATACATTTCCAGCCAAGACGAAGAGCAAGAGTGCATACAGAAGAACGTGCGTTACTTTGACGTCCTTACGTTTTCAAGATACAATGACGTTTAAGAGGGCTCATGCGCAGCGCCCATTGGGTGACACTGACTGTAGACAAACAAGTAGACTCCTTGCAGTTACTTTAGATCCTTACTGCTATTGTTTCATTGGCTTTCATGAATTCAGACAGTCCCGTTAACCTTAGCTTCAGGCAGAAAATGGGGAGAAGAAAGTGAAAATTGAAAAGAGGGAAAGTCTGGCTAAAACGAGTGGGAGAAAAAAGAGATAAAGAGGGAGAGAAACGAGAGATAAGAAAGGAGGGACAGTGTGTAAAATATGGGGCGGAATGAAAGGAAGAACTGAAGACGAGAGAACAAAAAAAGATGAGCGGCAGGAGTGAAAGTACAGCAAGAGGAGGAGAATGGAAAAGCAAAAATGAAGATAGGGAAGAGGGAAAGATGGAAAGTGAGAAGGGTAGAGAATGGACAGTGGAGGGAAAAAACGTGTGAGCTCAAGGGTGGAGAAAGGGGAGAAATAGGGACACGAATAATAATAAAGAGGAAGGGCGAACATGAAGCTTGCAAGAAATATGGTAGTGGAGATGAAGAATGGGAGAGAAGAAAGCGAGCAAAGTGATTTGATACAATGGGAAGAGCGGCTCAAGATTGTAATTGTATTTACAAAGCGCGTACTACCACTGACGAAGCGATGTGCGAGAGGGGAACGTAAAAGAGTCAGAGAGATATGCGAGGAAAGAGAAGAGTGGGACGAGGTGGGCAAGAAGAAAGAATGAAACATGGAAGGGTGGGAGAGACGGGGAGAACGAAAAGAGGTGGGCGAGTGAGAGCTATGAAAGAATAAAACGAGGAGCGACGAGAAAGCTGCGAAAGGAAAGTGAATGAAAAGTGCGCTTTAGCTATGGCGAGGAGAAAGAGGAGGGAGTGGGAGATACAACGAAAGGAAAGAAGAAACATTGTGATATGTGTGAAGGGATGTAGAAGGGCCAGAGAATGATCCGAGGAAGGAAAATTATAGAGGGAGAGAATGGGAGACTGACAGACTAAGATACAGAGAAGAGGGAGAAAATGAGGTGAGTGGAGAACAGGAAGGATGAAAGGAGAAAAAAAAGGAGTGAAGAATGAAACGAGAGGTAAAGTGAAAGAAAGTTTATTTTAAAACGCTGCAATCGCTGCAATACATTTGAGAGAAAGTTTATTTAAAAACTCTGCAATAGAAGAAGTAAACAAGTGGGGGGGGTGGGGGGGGGGGAGGGGGAGTGCACGCGCGCTAAGCAGCAGCTGTTTGCTCTTTTTCAAAGCACACACTCGTGCTTGTGGCGTGCCGCTGCGCACTCCCGCAAGCTGTATGCCGCCACAAGCACGAGTATGTGCTTGGAAAAAGAGCTGTACGCCGGCTAAAGGTCTCCTATGCAACGCATGCGCGCTGCGTAGGCAAGACCTAAAAAACGGGTACGTGTCATATCAACTAAGCTTTAGACTACATCTTCTTTCTTCATAAACTATGATAACCCAGCAAATATCAAGTAAACACAAACGCCACATTAACAGAAATCTGAGGAAACATTTGCCAAAAACAAACCTTTGTCCAACTCCATATTAGCCAAAAGTAAGTCATGACAAATACAGAAGACAGCAAGCAGAAAACTTCAACATCTCCAGGATAAAGCATAACTGAATTTCCTAGACTGCAAGAAGCATGCTGGTGATTCATCCGTGTGTGTTAGTGTCTACTGATGGCAAACAGAAGGACACTTGAAGCGCCAGTGGGATAGCAATGACACATGGTGAATGAGCCAGAGTTTACAATAATTAGTTACTGGAAATTTTTTGAAGGACTGATTTTAGTCTCTTGGGCAAGCTGAGATGGTATTTGGGTTTGCCCAGGCCCTCTTGGGCTCTCTTGACCTGCCTACTGAACAGTAACCTACCTTTTATGTCGGCAAGATTGGTAAGTATGTTTGTAGGTAAGGATGTATGTGATTGATCTGAATGTAAATGCATGCAATGTGTGGGTGTATGCATATATAAATTCAGATTTGTAGATAGCAAAGAATGTTTTGCCAATAAGGTAGTCTACATTTACAGAGCAAGGAATAGGTTTAAAGACATCTTAAGGAGCCTATGGAGAAAAGGAGGGGGGGCTAATGTGTTTCTTACTAAATTTTGCAACACAGGACTGACAAAATGCTCCCAATAGCTCGTTAGGAGGACACAGACAACACAACTCTTCAATTCCACCAGTAGGACCTTGCACAAGGTAAATCTGCAACCACAATATATCCACTGCAAACATTGCAGGAAACAGAAAAGTCCTTCTCTAGACAATACACCACCAGCAACAGAAAAGTGACATTAAACACATAGAAACTGCATTAGCTTTCAAAAATTAAACCAAGGGACCCACAATAGTAGTGGGCCTTGAACACAACTGCTAAACAAATCAAGCATCCAAACCTATGTATTGCACCGAAATGGACTAAGGTGCATGCATCAAGGCCAGTAATGCCAACAGTTTCACAGCATGATCACACAAGAAAAGACTGCCAATCTCCACGGTAGTATGGGATAATTGTTATCACCCAACTCTCTTTTTCTCCCCTCTCTGCATTGTCCTGAACAACCACGGCATTTGGAGTCACACACTGATGCAGCTGGAAGCTTAGAAGCTCCACCAGTCAGAGACAGCACACCACGGCACAAAGTGTATTAAACAACCAGTAACAAACCTATTTTAGTTCTGCAGATTACAGTAGCATCACATACAAGCACAACAAGTTTTGAAGGAGGCACAAGCTGTATCGCAAATATAGTATGACACCTTTAAAAACAAAATGAAATCAGTTAGTCTACCTCTGCTTTAGCGAGACAAAAACCAGAAATCCCCTATCCTGGTTCTCGGGGCAACTAGCAAACAGTTTTCTTTCAATGTCATTGGAATAGTTGTGTTCCAGAGACAACATAATCTGGCGAATTCCTTCACTATGCATACATCGCACGGTTAGCAGTCTGTTTTTTTCGCACATTTATTTATTGATTTCAAAGTGGGAATTCCGACAAGCAATGCGGTCCACAGCACGTAAAGACAAATAGCTTAAATACTATACATATACTCATTTTTATGGTAAGGTGCACACTGAGTAGTGGGATTGAACAGGTCAGAGTAGGTTGTACCATTAAACAACAAATTTGGCAAACCACCGAATATATACTGAACACAGACATTGCGGAGCTCTAGGAGCACCAAGGTGAATTACCAAAGTTACTTGAGGCCACCTTCCAATGTTAGCAGATGGGACTTTAAGACTGGTTTGAAAGTGGTAAGAAACTAAAATGGATTATAATTAGTCAAGAGTTTATTGCAGTAGTGGGGGCCAAGTAACTGAAATAAGCAAAAACTATGAGCCTTGGGAGAGACAGGGAGTGTTTAGTTGGGTAGGGCAAATGTTGCAGGGTGGGGGTAAGACATAACTATTGAACATTTATAAGCGATAAGAAAGTGTACAGCTCTAAATTTAAAAAAAGCAAGTAGTTTAAATATAGTTCTTTTTTTGCTGATAGCAAGATGGTTTAATAGCAATAGTAGGGTATGTGGGTGCCTGGGATGATTATAGAAAGTTATTTTGGCAAAATTTAGAACTTCATCCCATAGTAGGAGAGAATAATGATGAAAACCAACTAGTATGTTATTGCTGGAAACGAACATGTTCAAAGTAAGTGCAATGAGAGCTGAATTAGCATTCGGGCAGGGGGATGAGGAACTAATTTTGTGAGTACCTGGTATCTAGGAGTACCCCCTCAAGCACAAAATGGCCAGAGAATGTTATAAACAGATTATACACCATAGTAAAAACCCCTTCGGAGATAAAGAACAAGTTACTTACCTTCGGTAACGATATATCTGTAAGAGACATAGATTAGTTATAGATTCTTTACCTAAGAATTACCCCCAGACGTCAGACTGGATCCAGAAAGTTTTTTCGTCAGTAGTAACCCTGCGCGTCGAAAGGTGGCGTCGATCGGCTCCGCGTTAGTCGTTGGCGTCGAGGTCGCCGGGATGACGTCGAGGTCGCCGGGATGACGTCGAGGCAGCTACTTAGACGCCGCCCTCGCGCGCTGTCAGTTCTGTACACGACTTTCCACGCCAGAAGCGCAGAGCCATGCAAGACACTGACCACTGGTGCACAAAACTAGGGCCCTGAAAGGAAGTCCTTAACCCTAGAAATCAGTTCGCAGAACGGGGAGGATGGGTGGGGCGGTAAGGAATCTATAACTAATCTATGTCTCTTACAGATATATCGTTACCGAAGGTAAGTAACTTGTTCATCTGAAAGAGACAATAAGTTATAGATTCCTTACCGTAGAATAGATACCCCAGCAATACCAACCCCGGAGGTGGGTCTGCGAACCAAGTTCACACCAGAAAGTCGTGGAGAACAGAACGGCCAAAGAACCCGTATCTCCGGACTTGGCTGTCCAGGCAGTAGTGTTTTGTGAACGTGTCCAGCGATGCCCACGTAGCTGCCTGACAGATGTCATTAAGGGGGACTCCACATCCCAAAGCAGTGGTAGCTGCCATCGCCCTGGTGGAATGGGCGCGTAACCCCACTGGAGGCACTTTCTTTGCCAAGGAATAGCAAGCTTTGATGCACAAAACGACCCATCTAGAAATGGTCTGTTTGTGCACAGCCCGACCTTTTTTGGCGCTCAAGTAGCCAATCAAGAGCTGGTCATCCACCCGGAATTGCTTTGTGCGATCCAAATAAAATGAAAGCACACGTTTTGGATCCAGACGGTGGAGCCTCTCTTCCTATTTGGAAGGATGCGGAAAGAAGGTGGGCAAAGTGATGGTCTGTCCAATGTGGAAAGAAGTAACCACTTTGGGAAGGAAGGAAGGACGAGTTCAAAGGACAACCTTGTCCGGATGAACAGCCAGAAAAGGAGATTTAGAAGAAAGAGCTTGGAGCTCACTCACACTGCGCGCAGAGGTGATGGCCACCACAAAGGCAGTTTTTAAAGCCAGAAGCTTGAGAGGACAGTTATGTAGCGGCTCAAAGGGAGCGCACATAAGATACGTAAGAATCAAGTTCAAGTCCCACTGGGGCATTACGAAGGGAACAGGAGGAAAAAGATGAGTAATGCCCTTAAGGAAGCGATTTACAACAGGGGACTTGAAAAGAGAAGGCTGATCAGGAAGCCTAAGAAAGGCTGAAATGGCCGAGAGGTAGCCCTTAAGAGTGCCCAGAGCAGAGCACTGCTGGGCCAAAGAAAAGAGCAACAAGAGAACCTCAGAAAGAGGGACGGAAAGGGGATCCACAGCCTTTGCTGTGCACCATGCCACAAATTTGTTCCATCTGCAGGCGTACACCGTCTTAGTGGAGGGACGCCTGGCTGCCAAGATAACATCACAGACTTTGGGAGGAAGGTCAAAAGCTGTCAACTGTCGCTGCTCAAGCTCCACGCAAGGAGGTGGAGGCTGGACAGGTTCGGGTGGAGGACGTCCCCTGCTGCTGCGACAGAAGATCCTCCCAAAGAGGCAGTCGGATTGGAGGATCGATGGCCATGTGCAATAGCTCGGGATACCAGACTCTTCGTGCCCAATCCGGAGCCACAAGAATGACTTGGGGCCCAGTCACGCCTGATCTTCAGCACTCTGGGCAGAAGTGGTATAGGCAGAAAGGCGTATAGAAGACCGCAACTCCGCTCGCGACGAAAAGCGGCGCAGAGCGAGTGCCGCCTTGGAAATTCCAACGCGCAGAATTGCTGACATTGCGCGTTCTCTTCGGTGGCGAATAGATCTAACCAAGGCTCTCCCCACTGTTGAAAGAGACCTTTCACCACCTCCGAGTGAAGACGCCATTCGTGATCCATCATGCACCTGCAGCTGAGTTTGTCCGCCCTGGCATTCAGCGAACCTGCCAGGTGTTGAACCACCAGGGATATGCCCTGATGTTCCAGCCATGTCCAGAGACGGAGAGCCTCTTGACATAGGGCCCACAACACCACCCCGCCTTGTTTGTTGCAGTACCACATGGCGGAGGTGTTGTCCGTGAACACCTGCACTACTCTTCCCCGGACAGAGGGAAGGAATGCTTTGAGTGCAAGACGAATCGCCTGAAGCTCCAGAAGGTTGATGTGGAGCCCGGACTCCGCCGGAGACCAGAGGCCTCTGATCTCCACCTCCCCCATGTGGCCTCCCCATCCCAGAAGTGATGCATCGGTCACCACTGTGAACTCTGGTTGGGAAAGGGAGAGGATCTGC
Organism: Calotriton arnoldi; assembly: GCA_963921515.1. Lineage (NCBI taxonomy): Eukaryota > Metazoa > Chordata > Amphibia > Caudata > Salamandridae > Calotriton > Calotriton arnoldi. The sequence goes on from CAWUFW010010704.1 coordinate 587,177, forward strand.
CGTCGACCCAATCCTGGTTCGTTAGCCACCACTGCAATCGGTGTGCAGTGCCCTCCGAGATCTGGATGCAATCGGACAGGTTCCCCTGATGTTGTGCCCACTTGAACTTCAGGTCCCACTGCAGAGCCCGCACATGCCATGGTCCACCAGCAGGATGCAGGAGGCCATCAGGCCTAGTAGTCTGAAGGTCATCCGGACCGAAACCCAAGATAGAGGCTAAAAGATCTGAATCATAGCCCGAATATCCCAGACTCGCTGTTTGGGAGGATAGACTCGAAACTGCGTCGTGTCCAGAACCGCTCCGATGAAGAGGAGCTTCTGAGAGAGAGTCAGGTGCGACTTCTGCACGTTGATGGAGAACCCCAGCGAATGCAGGAGGTCGGCCGTAGCCTGGAGGTGGTAGACGACAGCCTGGGGCGAGCCCGCCTTCAACAGCCAGTCGTCGAGATAGAAGAAGACTGGAACACCTGATCTGCGCAGATGAGCTGCGACCACCGCCATCACTTTCGTGAACACCCGAGGGGCGCTGGTAAGGCCGAAGGGGAGCACGGTAAACTGAAAATGCTCATGGCCTACCATGAACCGTAGGTAACGCCTGTGGGCCGGCAGGACGGGGATGTGAAAATAGGCGTCCTACAAGTCCAACGCTACCATCCAGTCTCCAGGGTCGAGGGCAGACAGGACCTGAGCTAGCGTCAACATTTTGAACTTCTCCTTCCGGAGGAAACGGTTGACGTTCCTGAGATCCAAGATAGGACGCAGGCCTTTGTCCTTCTTGGGCACCAGAAAGTAGTGGGAGTAGCAACCACGACTACTTCTGGGGCAGGAACTCGTTCAATGGCTCCCTTGGTCGAGAAAGCCATAACTTCCTGTTGCAGAAGGGCCAGATGATCCTCCGACATGCGATGGTACTGAGGTGGCATGGCTGGGGGGAGGGAGGGGGTGTGTCTCAAAGGGAAGGGAGTAGCCCCTTCGGACTATCTGCAAAACCCACCTGTCCGACGTGATGGTGTGTCAGTGGGGGAAGTGATGGCGAATCCTGCCGCCCACTGGCGATTGGTGGCCCTGGAAGGTCGGACTAGGAGGGTTTGGAGACTGCTGCAGAGGGAGCGGTGGTGGGCTGGCCCGCTCGCTGGCCGTCAGACCCACGACGGTGGTTCCCACGTCCCCAGCCACGCAGGGGCTGAACAGCTTGCGCCGGCCTGTAGCCCTGGATGGGACGTGGTGGGGCACCCCTTCCGTAGCCACGAAAGGGGCGAAAAGCAGACTGCGCAGGGCGAGTGGTGGAGAGGCCCAAGGACTTGGTAGTAGCCCTTGATTCCTTGAAGCGCTCTAGTGCGCTGTCTGCCTTGTCACCGAACAGGCGGCGGCCATCAAAGGGCATGTCCATAAGGGTAGCTTGGACATCCCCAGAAAAGCCAGTCGACCTCAGCCAGGCGTAGCGTCGAAGTGCTACCGACGTTGAAATCGTCCTACCTAGCGAGTCGGCGTGTCCAGTCCACAGCGTATGGTAAACTTCACTGCGTCTCAACCCACGGCAACTGCACGGGAGAGTACAGCCCGGGCCTCCTCCGAACACTGGGGCAGCACCTGCGCCACCGTGTCCCACACAGAGTGGGTATAACGGTCCAACAAACATGCAGTGTTTACCGACCGCAGTCCCAAGCTAGAGGAAGAAAACATCTTCTTCCCAAGATGGACCAGCTTTTTGGATTACCTATCAGGTGGTGCGTTAGGGAATGCGCCTTTGGATGTGGAGGCTTTGACCACCAAGCTCTCAGGGGTGGGGTGTTGGGAGAGGAAAGTGGGGTCGCCCAGGGCCGGGCGGTGGCGTCGGGCAATCATCCTATTCACAGGAGCCCCTGTGTTGGGCCTGGACCAGGTGCCCAAAAGGATGTGGGTTAGGGCTTCATTAAACGGCAGCAGGGGCTCCAAAGAGCTTGCAGCCGGTTGAAGCACCTCTGTCAGGAGGTTAGTCCTGACCGCCACCGTAGGGAGCTAGAGGTTGAGAGCCTCAGCCGCCGTACGCAATACCACTGCATAAGACGCTCCTTCCTTCGTAGCCACAGTAGGAGGAGACAACATGCCAAGGTCTGGTGAGGTAACCAGACCACTGGCTTCCCCCCAGTTCCTCTCTCCAGTGCGGTTCGTAACCCAAATGGTCAGTCAAAGGGTCTTCAGACCCCTCCCAGTCCTCCTCACCCTCCTCTGGTTGCCAATCTGGCCTAAAAGAACCAGGGTAGAACAGGGGCACAAAAGTACTAGTCGACGCCGGTCCGGCTCCGTGTCTACATCGGGGTGGAGGCCGGGATCGACGCCGGCTGGGGACGTGGTGCAGGTTTAATCAGGTCGACCGGCGCCAATCCGGATCCAGGCCTGGATACAAGGGGAGCCTGCGGTGCCGGGGCCGGAGCCACCGGCGTCGAAGGCCCAGTGCCCCCAGCCGAGTCCGCGGGGTCCGAAGGCGCGCCGGCGGAGTCGGGCTGCCCAAAGATGGCATGCATCGCTTCGTAAAAGGTGCGAAGCTGGGCAGGGGTCGCTCCGGGTCCCAGGAAGGGAGGTAAACTCTGAGTCGACCCTTCGGGCTCCGGGAGGGGCACCACCCGCATCCCTCGTCGCGTCGGCCAACCGACAGGGAGAAGTCGAAGAGCGACGATGCTTCTTCGACTTCTTCTTGTGCTTCGACTTACCTGAGGAGTGCGAAGACTGAAGAAGACTGGTGGTGGTGGCTCCTCGACCTCCCACGCGACCGGGACCTCGAATGGCGCGGAGCCGGGCCTCGAGAAGCTTTCAGGACCGCTCCCGCAAAGACTTCAGATTCATGGTCCGGCAGTCGGAGCACGACTTGGGGTCGTGGTCGCGCTTCAGGCAAAACAGGCACACGCGGTGCGGATCCGTCACCGACATCAGCCGGCTGCAGGAGCCGCAAGCCTTGAAACTGGGCATCCCTGACGTGCACCAGGAGTCAAAGACTCAAAAACGGTGTCGACAAAAGTCGCCAAAAAGTGACTGGAGGTACCGCTCTCTCCGGATCTGCGCTGGCTGGCGCGGAAAAAGAAAGAACTGACGTCAGCGTGCGAGGGCGGCGTCTAAGTAGCTATCGCAATGTCATCCCGGCAACCACGACGCCAACAACGAACATGGAGCCGACCGAAGCCACCTTTCGACACCAAGGGGTACTGCTGACGAAAAAAACTTTCCGGATCCAGTCTGAGCCTGGGGGTAATTCGAAGGTAAGAAATCTATAACTAATTGTCTCTTTCAGATACTCGCACATAATACAAACCATTCCAGAGAACACTTTTAGATCATACTGTTGCATAAACCAAGTCTCTGGCTCAGCTGTACAAGGTTTGCTTTCCCACCCACGGGCGACAAGTGAATTTAGTTCCAGGCACCAACGCTGAATGTAAAAGACAGGTTTCTGTAGCCCTGCCAGACTCCATCCAATACACAGTTGAAGTGGGGTCAGTGCTTTTAGGTCACTATCAGTCTCAAGGACACCTTGGTGAGCAGAAATAATCCTTACCATCCTCTTCAATCATACACGCACAGGATGCACTAAGAAAAAACACTAACTAAAAAGCATGTTTATTTCAACAGGTGAACCCTATTGCACAACACATCTAAAATATCCACAGAAAAGAAGATTGAACACCACAAATGCACGTTGCGAACAACAAGAATAAAATAAACATTTCTAACAAGGTTAAAATGTCATCTAAAAACCCAACACCCTAAAACGTACCACTTTGCGCTATGCTAGAAGAGCATGGAAAGTAGAATAACTTGCAGCTAGATTTTCTCTGGGAGGATGAGCACACTGCATACCTTATTTGCAGCAAAACGCTGTCATTATCAGGAGTCAAGGAGTCTGTGTTCCCTGTAAAGGGCAAACAAGTGTTCGGCATCAACTCCTATTGGGCGCCGGGAAACCCTTTTTGGGTAGCTGTGCGCCTTATAAAATTAAATTAACATAACATCAGCTTTCAGTAGAAAGTATGACACATCCGCAACATGCCTGGCACACACAATCATCTTCAGGTCTGACAGCATCTTGTTTGCGATAATCTGTGCAAAAGACCTCTCCAGACAGGTGGTCGAGTGGCAGTCCTTACATGCAGTATATTATCTGAGATGGAGTTTGCAATGTCACCTTTGGAATGTTTGATATAACCAATAGGCATCAAGATGCTAGTTTAAGACACAATCTTGTATACATAGAAGGGGAAATTACGAGAATTCTGACTACACCATTTTGGCTATTGATTTTTGTTTGTTCTTGGAATTGAGATAACAAGACATTTGTTCAAGACTGATGTTGCACCAGGTGTTTTGTTTAGGTCTATAGTTAAATGACTTGACACTTTCACAGTCCTTGGAAAGATAAGGACAGGCAACATCTGCATCAAAGGCAGACATGTTGATGATTTCGCAAAAATACAGAAAAATGAGTTGAGTTCTACTTAAAAATAGAGTCGGGCCTTATATCTTTACATCAATACTACAATATTCTTCTAGGTGATTTCCAACATGGTTTTCATGTGGATAACAGCACTGAAACATCTACCCTCAGAATTGTGGATGATGCTCAAAGTCTCTTTAATGACTGCAACTCCTGAATTCTAGTTCTCCTAGACATATTGGAAGCCTTTGGTAGAGTTGATCACCATATCCTGTCAAATTCCTGAAATAAACAGAATGGGTATCTAACTTACTGTTAAATTTTTCATCACAAGTGGGAGAGGTCTGGAGCAACGGCCAGAGCGGCTGACACCGGAGCGCGGGGTTCACAGTTCGATCCCCGGCTCTGGCGGCTGTTCAGCTCAGCATAATGTGACTCTGGGCAATAGCTCACTTTATCTCCTCGATGGCCCCTAGTGCCTTGAAACCCTTAAGGGGGGAGGGGGGATATGTTCGTGCTTTACAAATAGGAATTATTATTACAATATCACAACAAACCCAACTGATCAGCAAATATTCCCTGAAACCACTCTTGAAGGAATCAGCATGCACCTTGGTCAGAACCCCCAGAACTCAGATGTCAGAGCACTCCTCACTGTCCAAAACCTCAAACCTCTTATACAGTGAGAAGGGCACCTACAGACCTAGTCTTAAAAGGTTTCACCTCCCTCAAAGAGGTACCCAGATCCTTCATCTGGCTTTTACGAGATTGCATTTTGCTGTCTGTACTATCTAGTCTTTGCTCCACCACGAATACCCTGCCGGACAGTCTTTCTAATGTCTTTTTCACCTGTATGAGAGGCGACTTAATACATCACCTTTCAATATCACCATGTGTGGTCTGAATGGATTGAACAGCATCTTTTCACCCTGCAACATAGTACAGCCTTCACTGAACACATTAGACCCTTCTGCTCTGCAGCTCTTTGATGCTGCTCTCCAAGGGTCACAGAAGTCAGAGCTGCATCTCCATCTGTTCGCCATATTTGCCTGCAAGTGACAGCCCTGCTTATTTGGCCAGCAATTCACAAGGGGCCACATCAATAAGCACATACAAACCTCAGGAACAACAATAGTCGTTCGCCTCCGTCGCTTTTTAGAGAGCCGCCTCCAGGGAGGATTCGCCGACATGCGCTGCCAATTCAACTAACTGACCCACCGCAACTGGGCCTTCGATCACTGGAAGGATGAATTTGCTTTTCTCCAGCTAGTTTCCATGTCAGTCTCTGACATGTCACTAATCTTATGTTTCACCTCGCAGTCCCGGTAACATCACTGTCTCAAATCGACAGCCAAACTGCTGCCCCATCAGGCAAATAGCACAGAACACCTAGACTGACCCCGCCCACCCCTTCCAACTTAGGGGCTGTGTCATACAGAGAGCCACCCATAGCTCCTCAATCCCACACACTAATTTGCCTCTGAAGCCCTCCTTTGATGGAATGTAGTCATCCTCAGTCTAGTCCGGTCTTGCCTACCACCACAAATCTCTGCACCTAGCACACATACTACATGCTGATCCCAATCATTGGAGGTCACACTCTGCTCTAATGGGAAAACGGGAGCTTGATCTGGAATTCCTAAGAGAAGCTGCCATTCAGACAGGTCACATTTTATCATTAGTTTGGATTAAGCTGAACTATCCTGCTTAAGAATGCATGCACGACCTACAATGAAATTCACATGAGCAAACCGTAAATAGACATGCCTACAACTTGTTTTTTTGCAGAAAAAAAAAACCTTTGAGAAGTCAGGCTCTGCTCAAACAGGACAGTCACATTTTCAGAATGTCTTCCACAGTGAAACATTCATGCTCTTGAACTGCACCAAGGATGTGGACTGCTATAGGGACACACGACAGGCCACATCAATCTATGTTTTTAAAATGACCTGAAATACCACTTCCTTAAAGATCTTCATAACCTTCACTTGGCTATTATATCTGGCCTCAACAAATCTGCATTACAAAGATACTTATTTGATCTCTTCCCAACTGTTTTTGTGACCTAGGTTAGGCATGCTTATTCTAATTTTAATGCCAGGCTTTATTAAACAGAACTTCTAAAACAGGTGTCTCCACCCATTTGATCGCGAGCTACTGGTGATCGCAGCCTAGAATGCATTTTTAAATAAGGCAGGGTCAATAAAGTTTATTTTATCTTTGTTTTACTTTGTTAGACACCGCAGATTTATAACTGAAAAATATAGCTATTTTTTTAGGTGGCCGAAATTAAAATTGCAGAAAAATGTTCCATGTTGTGGAATATTTTTCTGCACTCCATATTCCTCCCATTTATAAAATTGGTATATTTGTGTTATATATGTAACAGTGCTACATATGTTGAAAGGTATGTCCTATACCACAAGTACATACAACACAGTCTCAGTCACCCATACACATATATCCCATTCATACATTTTGACAGACCACGCTCTCATTGATACACATGACAGCCCTGTCAGAGTGCCCCTAGTCTTAGTATTTTCTACAAGCCACAGTATCTGGCTCAATGGACATTTGGCTTAAAGTCAATGGATCTGGGCTAGAGTGTCTAGTAACAATGCAAGAGTTGCTTGGCCTTTAGTAGCTCGCAGTGATTTTCACTGATTAGAAGTAACTATACACAAAAGTTTGGAGATCCCTGTTCTAAAATATTTTTGAAAGTTGTGCCTTCATGTTTGCAGGAAGTTGTCGAGCAGCTGAGCCATAATCTGATGAAGCAGGTGGGTTTTTGTGCTTTGCTAAGAACTGCACATCAAGTCAATAGATGTATGTCTACTGTCAACTTCAAAGCATTCAACTGGATGACTTAAAGGTGCCTTCGGGATAGATTAGAACATATGGGTATGCAGAGATCATCAATAAATCTGATTGAAATACTTTACTCATCTAGGAGTACAGTTGCTTTGAGTAAAGAGGATACATCTACTGTGAGCATTACAAACTCTAACGTTTTGAAACAGGAATGTGTCATGGCTCCGTTACGTCTGCTTTATATCTGGTCTCTCTCACTCAACATTTATTCCTAGTTAATGTATTTCCATTTAATATCCTGAAAACCACTTGGACGTACTATTATATGTTGACAAGTGAGTTGTGATGGACCTTACTACTATTGGGTGATAGCGTCAATTGGATGATTTGACTGATTTCTGCAAGGTAACCTTACATACAATAAATACACTGAAGGCTCAAGAAATGCTATTTGGGAAGAATAAGAGTAATTTTATTGGCTCAGTGTTGGAAATAGTCCTTTTGGCAGGGTTAAACCAAACTTTTTGCCCTCCACCTCTTTTGCTGACCTGGTTTTTGTTGGCTCTAGGAATCTGAGCACTTTACCAATGCTAACCAGTGTTAAAGTGCATGTGCTTCTCCCTAAACATGATGACATTGGTGTAATTCCTGGTTCCAGTGAAATAGATCCTTTACGCTTAATATCTTTGGACTGGTAATGTCAAATCCCCTTTACTGGCAAAGTTCGATTTGGTATTACTAGTTTAAGAGTGCCACTGTTAGAAAATGCTCATTTCTCTGCTATTAGCTCTGTGTGCGCTTTCCAGCTTGTCTCCAATACATGCCTTGGTTTGGGTGACAGCTCCACTTTGTGCATTCCCTCTAGACAAACACAGGACACTCTGCTGCATCTGCATTCACCAGCATACGGATGGGTCTTCTTGGGCAGAGGGCAGGGGAGGGACAGACAAGTACACTTCAATAGGTAGTGCCCTGCTCTCACACAAAGCACTGATCAATCCCCCAGGGTTAGCCTGGCAGACATGACTGGGCTGAAAGGGGACCTGTGCACTTCAAAGACTTTCCGTTGAAGTCACCTCCACTTCAAATGCATTTTAGGGTAGACGTACTGGGGCTCTGACTCCCTCTAATCAGACACTTTTGTACCTGTAACCAGACATCGCTTGCTCTACATCTGCATATTGCCAGTAGGATCTGCTGCTCTGCTAGAAGGGGCTGCCACTCTGCTAACTGCTTTGGTGTTGGCCTGCTGATTGCTGAGCCGCATGAGGGACTGACACTTTGCTACCTGCCTTGTGTTTTCAGCCTGCTACCTACTGCTGTGCTTTGCTCACGTGTTTTCCAGGGGCTTGCCCCTCTATTCTTAGAAGTCTCATGGCCATCAAAAACTTCCTTTCTGTATTTGTTTCATCACCCTGCTGCAAGAACACTGTGTGTTAACAACCAGCACTCCACTTTGCACTAAGGAAAGACTGTTGTGTGATAACAGGCCTCGAAAACTCATAAAAATGTTACCAGACCTGCAGGTCTAGTGACTTAAATCATCTACTCGACCTAAATGTAATGCTCTTGACCCATGAACTGGTCTCAAATTATGTGATCAAGGGCAAATATTTTAATTCACTGAGCCGCCATTTTGTTCATTATCACATATGAGAGCACGTTGAAATATGTGAGTTCAGCATGTCTGCTGTACAAAAACTCTTTTCTTTGATTTAATAGACTAAATGTTTGCTCCATATGCAATACAAGTCTAGCCACATATAGGATACACATGACCACCGACTTGCCTCTTAGTTAATTAACTGTATTGTCACCAAGGCAGGGGCAGGAATGTTTCTCATATTTATTAAAAGTGCGTTTTTAAACATGAACTAACTAGAGCAGGAAGTGGTAGCAAACTGCCATTTGCAGTCAGCACATTTTCCACTGAAATGTCCACAAAACGTCCCATTGGCATGCGGTTTTAATGATAAAACTATATAGTATACAAACAATGTTTCAATCAATCAATCAGGGGTTTTTAAAGTGTGCTACTCACCTGTGAGGGTCCCAAGGCGCGGGGGGAGTGAGGGGGGGTGCAACTCCGGATCAGTCGAAGAGCCAGGTCTTGAGGCTCTTCCTGAAGGTGTGCAGAGTGGGGGAGCATCTGATGTTGACTGGGAGCTTGTTCCAGGCCTTTGCTGCGACATAGGAGAAGGTTCTTCCACCTGCTCTGGTTCTGTGGATGCGTGGGGTCTCTGCCAGGGTGAGGTCGGCGAAGCGGAGGTTCCTTTTGGGTACGTGGAAGGATACTCTTTCGTGGAGGTATTCGGGTCCGATGTTGTGGAAGGATTTGTAGGCCTGGGTGAATAGCTTGAAGGTTACTCTCTTCTCGATGGGGAGCCAGTGGAGGTCTCATAGGTGCTGGGACATGTGCTCATGTCGTGGGGTTCCGAGGACGAGTCTTGCAGCGGTGTTCTGGATGGTTTGGAACTTGTGTAGCAGGGATTTGTTGATTCCGGCGTAGAGGGCGTTACCGTAGTCCAGTCTGCTGGTTGTGAGTGCGTGGGTGACAGTCTTTCTGCATTCGGGGGGGGATCCACTTGTAGGTCTTGCGGAGGGAGTTGAAGCAGGTGGAGGCGACGCGTTGATCTGGCGGGTCATGGTGAGGGAGGAGTCTAGAATAATGCCGAGGTTTCGGGCGTGGTCTGTCGGAGTGGGTGGGTTTCCGAGGGCGGAGGGCCACCAGGTGTTGTCCCAGGCGGTGGAGGAGGGTCCAAGGACAAGGACCTCTGTCTTCTCAGAGTTGAGCTTTAGGCAACTGTTGCTCATCAAGGCCGCGACGTCTTTCATTCCTTCCTGGAAGCAGAGTCTGGTGTCTTCGAGGTTCTTCGTGAGGGAGAGGATGAGCTGGGTGTCGTTGGCATAGGATTCTATGTTGAGCCCATGCTGTCAGTTTGGAAATTGATTTCATCAAACATTTGTCATTGGCACATAACCAAGTAAAGTGTTCTGAATTATTTTGCTCCAATTTAAATCTTTGTTTGCATCAAACTTCAGAATTACAAAAACATTATTTTCTATTTCTTGATATATTTTGAAATGTTTGTTCCATTCATCAACAATCCATTAAATGTTGTGTGTAAGAAAACAAATGACAGGTTGTCAGACAGCTAACTTTACAAAATCCTGTAACTGCAGTAAGAGAAAGAGAAGTAAACACCATTTTCCAGGATTAGCTAAGCAGAAATTAGTAAAAAGACAAACTGACATTTGACCCGTGTCCTTGTACAGAGAGCAAATGTGTCAAGATAAAAGCAAGATTTAAAGGAATCTTTATTGCTTATTCACTTTCTGAATAAGCAGAACATATGTTCCTTTCCAGTGCAAGTTCACCTGCCAGAATGGACAAGTAAGTCCTAAAAATAGATCGACTTGATCAAATCTGACTCGCCATAGTGAGGAGATTTTTCAAGGCCTGAATGATCAGTACTCCGCACTGCACCCAGAAAGAACGCTTTGTGTTGACGATCAGCTCTGTGACAGAGAAGTGCCTTATGCATTTACCCCAGCCTCACATTTCCTTGCCGATCCACAATAGAGACCGGATTAGCGGCAGAGTGTCATTGAGCTCGCCGTTGTTCTGTGGGGTTGAGGGCCGCTGCGCCCCAGTAAGGAGATCCCGACCTCGGAACCTCAGCCTTCGAAGATCTCCCCCCTCCCCCTCCCCCCAACCCAATTGGCAACTCATCTGTAATGCGCTCGCCTCTCCAGGAACAAGGTACTGGGATCAACAGGGCAGTGGGATACCTGTAGCTACACTGCATGCTCGCAGTTTAGCTGAAGTTATCAGTGTTCAACTACGAGAGTCCTCAAGCTTACGATCTGTTGGGCCCTGTGTTTTACAACCCCTTTCCCTCGTAAAATGTATATCTCAGACTGGTGGAGCCCTACTCCCTGCCCCAGCCTCTAACCCAGAGGTCTTCAAACTTTTTAATGCTGCACCCCACCCAGTGAAATTTTTTTTTATCAGGGCCCCCCTCAGAATGTTTTTCAATTATTCTATTAAATAGGCAATGTTTAAATATGTATGCACTTAATTAAACATTGCAGTCAAGTTCTGTTACCGTTTTGAAAATGCAATCAAATACAGGATTGCCAAACAAGCTATTCTGGTCAGACAGGACTTACTAACTTTTAAAAGTATCCACAGTGTGAATATTAGAAATGGGGGTGGGGGTTTTGAAGAATATTTGGAGTCCTGTCTCTTTTGACACATACTCCCAGCTGGAATATAAATGACAAAAGAGGTTAGTGATGGCCCATTACAGAACAGCTTACTGCAGCTCTTTTCTGCTTAAAAAAGGCACTTATCACGATCATGCTTCTTTTCGCCAGAGCCTAAACAAAGTAATTTTTATCACCCTGTGTGGAGTCTTTTTGTGGTGTATTGAGTGCGTGTGTGTTGTGTTTCAGTGGAGTCTTTTTGTGGTGTATTGAGTGCGTGTGTGTTGTGTTTCAGTGGAGTTTTTTCTGGTGTATTCAGTGTGTGTTGAGTATGAGTGGAGTCTTTTTCTGGTGTATTCAGTGTGTGTTGAGTTTGAGTGGAGTCTTTTTGTGGTGTATTCAGTGTGTGTTGCGTTTGAGTGGTGTCTTTTAGTGTCTTTTAGTGTGTGTTGTGTGTGTTGTGTGTCTTTTAGTGTGTGTTGTGTGTGTTGTGTGTCTTTTAGTGTGTGTTGTGTGTCTTTTAGTGTGTGTTGTGTGTGTTGTGTGTCTTTTAGTGTGTTGTGTGTCTTTTAGTGTGTTGTGGGTGTGGGTGTGGGTGTGGGGGTGTGTGTGTGTTCTTTTTGCGGTGTATTTATTGAGTGTGTGTTAGTTACACAAATACTTTACACATTTCCTCATTTGATAAGCCTGCCTGCTCTGCACCAAGCTACCAGAGGGTGAGCACAGGTTATCTCAGTTGTGCATCTAGCTTACCCTGACTAGAGTAGGAAATTCTGCCCGGAGTGCATTCCATAGCCAACTAGAAACTCAATTTCTAACACTCTGTGAAGCAGAAGACTTTCTTGGAGAATAAACATTGTGGTGTACTTTTGAGAGTAATAAGAATAAAAGCTGAAGAGTCAACTGGAAATAACATCTAAGAGTGCCACGGAAGCTATGAGCGACCTCCAGTGTTTTAATAATAAGTTTGGTGGGTAGCCACTTCTAAAATCATATTTGCAAAAAGTGTTTAGAGTGTATTTTAAACACTGTTAAGGGAAAATGTTTGAAACGTTTGTTTTTTTTTGGCATCCAGCATACTCCGTACTTGAGGGTATAAGATTGGGTCGGTGTAGTTTGGATTCCATGGCTGAGCTATTGGCCCAAAGTTTTAATGCAAGACCAAGCCTTAAATAACTGGGCTGGCACCAAAGGTCACTGTTAAGAGTAATTCGCCCCGGGTCTTCGTAATGAGTAATCCACCCTGGGCCAGCTTGAAGTGAGGGGGTTAACTAGGTTGGAACAGATGTATAAATGTTGTCCATTTACGTAAGCATTAAGTTTCCTAATCTGGTGGACAAAATGAAACAGAGTTCTACCTGAAACTAGCCGATTCGTTAGTGAGATGATTATGTATCAACTAAATCCTCTATCAAGGGGCTGCATCAGAATAGAGGCCCTTGGTACTTGTACGCTTACCCAGACGGCATTATGGCAATGACTTTATGGCACTTCCAGAAGCCTGTGGGTGCATTCAAAAGAGAGGAGCTGTTTCATATGGTTTTAGTGCGTCGAAGGAAGTTCATCAGAAATAAGTATTTAAAATTCTCTATTCACTCCGATGCTCACAAAGTGGAATTTGACAAATCATCCCCCGAGGTAGCTACTGCATTTGGCATATTCTTAGCAAAATATTTTAGTTCATACAAAACTGTAATTATTTTTAATGGTGCTAAACTAGTTAATTGTAATCGTTGCTTATTTTCAAGCAAAATATTTTAGTTCATATAAGACTAATTATTTATAATGTTACTAAACTAGTTAATTGTAATTGTTGCTAATTTTCAGAAGTACTTGTTATGACTAACTATTTAGCATTTTTGTCTCAAGGCCAAAAATTTCCTACTGGCTTCATAATTGTTTTGGTAGATTTTATTATATTGAAAAGATTTTGACGTAACTCAATACCAAGCAACGGCAATCGCAACGGGTCTCACATTTTTGACCCAATGGCCTTGTCAAGGCTTTTTGCGGATTCTATGCAATGTGTGAGCATACACGCGACGACAGTGCTGCCAGCAGCATCATTTCGTATGCACGATGACATGTGCATGCACACGAGTGATGACATGTACATATGCATGCCTCAACCATGAATACGCCCACAGAATATCATAGACCCCATTTCATGTTTTTTTATATTTATATATTTTTAGTCAATTAAAACAAAATTACTACTTTTAATTGTTTTTTCAACAGAGCAGCCTAGCAGCAAAAATGTTATTTCTAGGACTAGAAGGAGGGGGGTGGAGGAAGAGGTAACGAACAAGCTTAAGGATGGGGTTAGGGAACAAAATGTAAATTTAAAAAAAAAAAAAAGTGCCGGGTGGGTGAAGAGCAGTGGATGGGATGGGTAAAGGAAGGGAACAACACAAAGTGCACTCACTCCCTCATATAAAGAAGTAAAAAGTTGTCTCCTGAACGTGAGCAGTGGAAAGATAAAAGTAATTCAACCAAAGGTAAAGAAGCTATGCTCCAAGGAGTGAACAAACAGAGGAAGGAAAGCCATTGTAGCTTTGGAAATACAACTCGAAAGATGAATTACGTCTTCCTATGTACAGTCCTGGTTCCACAAAGCTAACCACCCCTTGTTTCCTTCCAAAAATGCTGCTACCAGATAACAAAAGGAACATGGAAGCTTGCGATTTCAAGGTTTGACATCACTATCTTCAATACCAACAAAAGACACATTTCCAAAAAACAAATACTTAAACTCTACAACATTCATGTGTCTTAAACTTATTGAGCTACTACAGAATAACCACATATTTTATACAATAATTTCAGCAAAACGAACAATTCAATCACAGCTCTGGCCTTTTTTTTAGATTTTAATTTTCTTGCAGGCACATGATATAATCAATGTCAATAATTATTGATCGCAAAATTACAAAGAGCTAACAGTATATATTAAGGCATACCTGAATTAATCCAGCACATCAATGCTAACCTACACTGAAACGATTGCCAAGATTCAAGCTCTCTTAGAGGTTCAGGTCTTATTCGTTCTAAATAAATTAAATAAGCAAGTAGACATCTCATGCTAAAAATCATAAATATGCATCGCATACCTGGAAATCATTCCAGAACAATAGGATATATTAAAAAAAAAATTGCAATCAATGTATCAAATTAAACCAAAGGAATAACCTATAGCTTCAAAAATGTTAAGGTAGCACCACCTGTTCAGTATACAATATCTTCCCGCCTATGAACTCTAGACATTTTACTAAGCCAACCTGCAAATAGTGGAATCAGGCGGGTTCGCCATTTTTGTGGCATAAATGAGCGAACCACCATTGAAAAGTCAACTTTTGCTGTCTCCTAGCTAAGCCTGAAGATGGATATTAACCTCATTGGATCTCAAGGAATTTGAATAGAAAAGCTATTTTCAATAGGACAGAGTTCCAAAACGTATTTAGTTTGGCACTCCCCTATGCTATGAGACAAATTACCAACGTCTAGAGCATCACATCTAAAACAAGCTAACGAATGTTCAGGAAATATTTTGTTCACTTGGGGCGAAGTATAAAATATTGACAATTTCACATTAAATTGTCTCTTACCAAAGATGGCTCCTCTCAGTACTGAAAACTGTTTAACTCATTAATTCTTTTCTACATTTCAGCTGTAAGGACAACATTTTCCTGCTGGGCCCAACTAGGTGAGATTTTTAGAAACGGATTTGTTTAATTCATGTTAGGCATGGCTTCCAAGGCCTTGCTTTTAAGCATCTACTTCTCAATTAAATTTAAAACCACTAATGCCTGATCTAGTACCATCTTCGAAACAAGCATTGGCATTGCCAATAGGTCTCGCTTTTGGGACCTTATAAGTATTTAGTTATGCAGCACAATATCCTTGGTGCAACAACATCAACTGTTGCATGGCTAAACACTTATAAGGTCCCAAAGGCGAGACCTATTGGCTATGCCAATGCTTGTTTAAGATGTCCTTGTTGCTGTTGATGCAAAGGCTTCTCAAAAGATTCCAACTGGAGGGCGTGGTGTGGCCTATGCTTGCATTGTGTAATCCTGTGTGTATCTCTGAACGTCAGCCGATGTGAAAGAAGCTTGTTCTGGGGGAGGGGTGACGAGGAGTGTCTTAGGTACAGACTGAGGGAAAGGCAACACAGCACTGATTTCATTTACCTAAATACGTCTCGTCAATCAGCAAAAAAAGGTAATGGGTATGTCAATAACACCCAACTTTAACAGCTCGAGCAAGAGGTGGTTGTCACTCGGCAGTTCAATATAACATGAAACATTTAAGTTGTTGTTTATGGCTCCTTTCACTTTGATATTGGGGAGAAGGACGCATGATGGATGAATAGTGAAAAGATGACTAGATGGATAGAAGAGAGTGACGGATGGAAGGAAGATAAGATGATGGCTGGTTAGATATATGGATGAAATGAAAAGAAATAAAAAAGTAATAAAAGATGGAGAGAATGTAGGGTGGATAGAAAGATTAAGAGGAGGGATAGATGGAAAAGGCAGAATGATAAGTGGATGTGTGGAAACGCAGAAAGGATGGAAAGAATGAATGAAGCAAGATGGACGAATGAGAGGTAGAGCGGTAGAGCGGTAGAGAGTGAGTAGTAGAGAGTAGTAGAGAGAGAGTAGTAGAGAGAGAGTAGTAGAGAGAGAGTAGTAGAGAGAGTAGTAGAGAGAGTAGTAGAGAGAGTAGTAGAGTGAGTAGTAGAGAGAGAGTAGTAGAGAGTGAGTAGTAGAGAGAGAGTAGTAGAGAGTGAGTAGTAGAGAGTGAGTAGTAGAGAGTGAGTAGTAGAGAGAGAGTAGTAGAGAGTGAGTAGTAGAGAGTGAGTAGTAGAGAGAGAGTAGTAGAGAGAGAGTAGTAGAGAGAGAGTAGTAGAGAGAGGTGAGGAGTGTAGTAGAGAGCAGGAGAGAGTGAGTAGAGAGAGTAGGAGAGGGAGTAGTGAGAGTGAGTAGTAGAGTGAGTAGTAGAGTGAGTAGGAGAGTGAGTAGGAGAGTGAGTAGGAGAGTGAGTAGGAGAGTGAGTAGGAGAGTGAGTAGGAGAGTGAGTAGGAGAGAGTGAGTAGGAGAGAGTGAGTAGGAGAGAGTGAGTAGTAGAGAGTGAGTAGTAGAGAGTGAGTAGTAGAGAGTGAGTAGTAGAGAGTAGAGAGTGCGTAGTAGAGAGTGCGTAGTAGAGAGTGCGTAGTAGAGAGTGCGTAGTAGAGAGTGAGTAGTAGAGAGAGAGTAGTAGAGAGAGAGTAGTAGAGAGAGTAGTAGAGAGAGAGTAGTAGAGAGAGAGTAGAGAGAGAGTAGGAGAGAGTGAGTAGAGAGAGAGTAGGAGAGAGAGTAGTAGAGTGAGGAGTGTAGTAGAGAGTAGGAGAGAGTGAGTAGTGAGAGTGAGTAGTAGAGTGAGTAGTAGAGTGAGTAGTGAGAGTGAGTAGTGAGAGTGAGTAGTAAGAGTGAGTAGTAGAGTGAGTAGTAGAGAGTGAGTAGTAGAGAGTGAGTAGTAGAGAGTGAGTAGTAGAGAGTAGTAGAGAGTAGTAGAGAGTAGTAGAGAGGAGTAGAGAGTAGTAGAGAGTAGTAGAGAGTGAGTAAAGAGTAGTAGAGAGTAGAGAGTGAGTAAAGAGTAGTAGAGAGTAGAGTGCGTAGTAGAGAGTGATTAGTAGAGAGTAGTAGAGAGTAGAGTGAGTAGTAGAGAGTGAGTAGTAGAGAGTGAGTAGTAGAGAGTGAGTAGTAGAGAGTGAGTAGTAGAGAGTGAGTAGTAGAGGTGAGTGGTAGAGGTAGTAGAGAGTAGTAGAGAGTAGTAGAGAGTAGTAGAGAGTAGTAGAGAGTAGTAGAGAGTGAGTAAAGAGTAGTAGAGAGTAGAGAGTGAGTAAAGAGTAGTAGAGAGTAGAGTGCGTAGTAGAGAGTGATTAGTAGAGAGTAGTAGAGAGTAGAGTGAGTAGTAGAGAGTGAGTAGTAGAGAGTGAGTAGTAGAGAGTGAGTAGTAGAGAGTGGAGTAGTAGAGAGAGGAGTAGAGAGTGAGGAGTAGAGAGTGAGTAGAGAGTGAGTAGAGAGTGAGTAGAGAGTGAGTAGAGAGTGAGGAGTAGAGAGTGAGGAGTAGAGAGTGAGGAGTAGAGAGTGAGTAGAGAGTGAGGAGTAGAGAGTGCGTAGTAGAGAGTGCGTAGTAGAGAGTGCGTAGTAGAGTGCGTAGTAGAGAGTGCGTAGTAGAGAGTGCGTAGTAGAGAGTGAGTAGTAGAGAGTGAGTAGTAGAGAGTTAGTAGAGAGTGAGTAGTAGAGAGTAGTAGAGAGTGATTAGTAGAGAGTAGTAGAGAGTGAGGAGTAGAGTAGTAGCGAGTGAGGAGTAGAGAGTGAGGAGTAGAGAGTGCGTAGTAGAGAGTGCGTAGTAGAGAGTGCGTAGTAGAGAGTGCGTAGTAGAGAGTGCGTAGTAGAGAGTGCGTAGTAGAGAGTGCGTAGTAGAGAGTGCGTAGAGTGCGTAGAGAGTGCGTAGTAGAGAGTGAGTAGTAGAGAGTAGTAGAGAGTAGTAGAGAGTAGTAGAGAGTGAGTAGTAGAGAGTGAGTAGTAGAGAGTGAGTAGTAGAGAGTAGTAGAGAGTAGAGAGTGAGTAAAGAGTAGTAGAGAGTAGAGTGCGTAGTAGAGAGTGATTAGTAGAGAGTAGTAGAGAGTGAGTAGTAGAGTAGAGTGCGTAGTAGAGAGTGAGTAGTAGAGTGAGTAGTAGAGAGTGCGTAGTAGAGAGTGCGTAGTAGAGAGTGCGTAGTAGAGTGCGTAGTAGAGAGTGCGTAGTAGAGAGTGCGTAGAAGAGAGTGCGTAGAAGAGAGTGCGTAGAAGAGAGTGCGTAGTAGAGACTGCGTAGTAGAGAGTGCGTAGTAGAGAGTGCGTAGTAGAGAGTAGTAGAGAGTAGAGAGTGAGTAAAGAGTAGTAGAGAGTAGAGTGCGTAGTAGAGAGTGATTAGTAGAGAGTAGTAGAGAGTGAGTAGTAGAGAGTGAGTAGTAGAGAGTGAGTAGTAGAGAGTGAGTAGTAGAGAGTGAGGAGTAGAGAGAGGAGTAGAGTGAGGAGTAGAGAGTAGGAGTGAGTAGAGAGTAGAGTGAGTAGAGAGTAGTAGAGAGTAGAGTGAGTAGTAGAGAGTAGTAGAGAGTGATTAGTAGAGTGAGTAGAGTAGTAGAGTAGTAGAGTGAGTAGAGAGTGAGTAGTAGAGAGTGAGTAGTAGAGAGTGAGTAGTAGAGAGTGAGTAGTAGAGAGTGAGTAGTAGTAGAGAGTAGTAGGCTCTGAAGATGAAACCACGCCTCTGTCTCCGAGGGCCATCTGTGTCACTGCCCCAGGGCAGCAGCTCTAAAAGAAAAGAGCAGAAGTGAAAGCACAGCGAGGCCAACAAAGGGAGGGGCAGGGCTGCTTAATGGATCGGGGGGGAAATGGGGGGGCTATTCTTTCACTGCGCACAACTGTGCCTTGGCTGGGGTTTACGTTGAATGACGCGGCTCGGGAGTAAACACAAACAAGCCCCACAACGGTACCTTTATGTGCACTAGCGCCATGTACATTTGTAGCCACATCATTGACTGAGTGCATTTGATTGATTGAAGTAGTGAAATGTAACCTACTTCTAAAAGTAACCAAAAGTGTAGGTGCTCTCCAATTCCCAACTTCCTGCCAGTGTTATTATCTGAAAAGTAAAGAGGTGCCGAGTGGTCACTCCTCGGCAACATAAAGTACAAACTACAGTGACGAAGAGCTGTGTCCATCACTTTTGCCTAGCCTTTATCCCCACAGTGCTCTCTCAGATGAGTGTGCAAGTTAATGTGGGCAATTTTACTAAACGTTTAATGCAATAAATTAACCATCTGAGCATTAAACTAGTTCTACAAGAAGAAGGATTTGCCATGTGCGAATAGCTAAGAAACAGGACATCAGTACTAGTAGCATTGTAAGGAGGTCAAGAGAACCAGCAGCAGATGAGAAGCAGGGTAGGCCAACGGTGAACAGCGCAAGAGCCCCATCTGCACCGGCCTCCAAAATCCAACAACACTAACTGATGACCACAGAATCCATGGAACCCAGCACAATCCAAAGGTAACAATAGTCTCTATATACAGAAAAGCACAATAACACATCAAGACTAACAATAAGAAAAACTGAGGACCGATAAAAGCAAAACCCAGCACATAACAAGCATTCCAAGTAGTTTATAGCGCAGTGAATTCAAATTATTATACATTAAATGTACACAAAATGAAAATACACAGTAATCAGGCAAGTAATCATCTGTTGAAACACATTTAAAAGAGCATTAGTCAACGCGCGCGCCGCGAAAGTGAAAGTGCATCGCGATCCACTTAATGACCCGTGACAGGAGGAAAGACAGATGGCGGCTGCGCGCGTGCACGCTTGCATGCACGCAAGCTTGAGGCCACCAAAATGCCTGTGGTAGCACTTTGAAAACCCGCTTTCTAAATGTCTCGCAGAGCAGCGCATGCGCTGGCTCAGGCGAGACCTAAAAAGGTTTGAGGACGCATTTTATAAGGCCATTATAAAAGATTTCTATCCAGCCCGATTGTACTCTCCATTTCTGCACAGGTTTTCCAATGATCAACAGCCAAAAAGTCTATTATTTTGTGAAAACTATTCGATTTCCATCTGGCTAAAATTGAACTAGTAATAACATCTTGACTTCTAAAGTAGAGATCCTATAAACAGGCTGCTCCATTAAATGACGGAATGGCAACGTTTTGCAGAACGGTGTTCTCTTTAGAAACCACTGTATGACCTTATATCTCACTTTTTTCAGTTTTAGTAATTTGGAGGCTATGCCTTATATTATCTTTGCACATAATATCTATTAATTGATGGTTAAACTAGGCTACTGCACTACTTTAACTATGGTGGAGCATTGAACAAAATAAGAAAGTAAGTAGGTATTAAAATTTGCCAGTGCTAACCCGCCTTCGTAGTAGAGCAGTGTAAGATGTGTAATGCTAATATAAGACTACAGGTGTTCCACAAAAAGGAGATCATAGACTATCTTCTTAAAAAGGAGCCATTTAACACACAAGGAGCAGCAGAAGCAAAATAATTATAAATAAATGAACATGGGTAATACTGTCATTTTAATCAGAGCTACTCTGCCTAGCAACGTCAGAGGTAAGAAGAACAAGTTACCTACCTTCAGTAACACCTTATTTGTAGAGGCATTGACTAGCCGCAGATTCCTTACCTTTGAATTTCCCAGGCGTCAGACTGGACCAGGAAACTTTTTCGACGACCAATACCCCTGCATGCCGGTAGGTGGTATCGGCCGGCTCCGCGTTGCGCCGTCATGTGTGCCGAAAGTGACATCTGCGTCACCTATATAGACGCCACCTCGGCACGCTGACGTCAGTTACTTTTTTACGACTTTACACGCCAGGAGCACGGAGCCATGAAGTGTACAGACATTGGTGTGTTTGTAAACTAGGGCCCTAAAAGGGATAAGCCCTTACCCTAGAAACCTGACCGCAGTGAGGGGAGGATGGGTGAGTCGGTAAGAAATCTGTGGCTAGATTATGTCTCAACCAGATAAGGCGTTACCAAAGGTAAGTAACGTGTTCATCTGATACAGATATCTAGCTGCAGATTCCTTAACTTTGAATAGATAGCCTTGCAATATCATCACCGAAGGAGGGACTGCAGACAAGTTCAGACTAAAAAATCCTGCAGTACTGAACGGCCAAAATGGCAGTCCCTGCGGACTGTACTGTCTAGGCAGTAATATTTGGTAAATGTATGCAGGGATGTCCACGTTGCTGCCTGACAGATGTCCAGGACAGGGACTCCACGTCCTAACACAGTGGTAGCAGCCTTAGCTCTGGTGGAATGAGCCCATAAGCCTTCAGGAGGCTGCTTCTTTGCCAGAGTGTAACAAATCTTGATGCAGAGAACGATCCACCGCGACATGTTTCTCTTCTGCACCACTGACCCTTCTTTGCTTAAACGTACCCCACAAAGAGTTGGTCGTCCACCCGGAACTCTTTTGTACAGTCAAGGTAGAATGATAACGCTCTTTTTGGCTCCAGGCGGTGGAGTCGCTTCTCTTCTTTAGAGGGATGCTGAGGAGCGTAGAAAGTGGGCAAGGAGACAGATTGTCCCTCATGGAAAGGTGTAACCACTTTTGGAAGGAAAGAAGTCCTAGTGCGAAGCACCAACTTGTCAGGGAATAGAAGGGAGGCTTGGATGATAAAGACTGCAGCTCACTCACTCTTATGGCAGAGTAATTGCAACTAAAAAGGCTGTTTTGATTGTGAGCAGGCGGAGAGGAGACTTATGCAAGGGCGCGAAAGGAACACATATGAGGAAGATGAGCACATAATTAAGGTCCCACTGAGGCATAATGAAAGGGGCAGGTGGGAATCTATGTACAATGGGAGATTAAAATAAGGAGGGCTGGTCTGGCAGCTTCAGGAAGGAAGACAAAGTCTACCAATACCTTTTCATGGCGCCCAGAGCAGAGCCCTGCCGAGCAAGGGTCAAAATAGCAACACGTCAGAAAGGGACTCAGAAAGAGGGTCTATAGACTTTTCTGTACAGTACGATACAAATTTGTTCCACCAGCAGCTGTATACAATCTTGGTGGAGGGCCACCTGGCCGGCAAGATAACTGCTGACTTCGGGAGAAAGGTTGAAAGCTATATACTGCTGCTGCTCAATCTCCACAAAAGGCGGCGTAGAGTTGACAGGTTCGGGTGGAGGACCCTCTCATGCTGCTGTGAAAGAAGATGCTCCCGAAGGGGCAGCCTCATCAGATGCCTTATCGGATGCTCATTTGCAGCAGCTTGGGCTACCAGACTCTCCGTGCCCAATCCGGAGTCACACGGATGACTTTGTCCGGTCATTCCTGATCTTCTTGAGAACTCTGGGCAGGAGTGGTATGGGCGGAAAGGTGCACAGGAGGCCGGAGCTCCACTCGAGGCGAAAATCGTCTCCAAGCGAGAGACACTTTAGAAACTACAGCATGCAAAACTGCTGACATTGCCTCCGTCAAGAACTGGCAAACAGATCTAACCAAGGCTCTGCCCATTGTAGAAAGAGACCTTGCGCCACCTCTGGATAGAGACGCCACTCGTAATCTGCAAGGCATCGACGGCTAAGTTCATCTGCCCTGGCATTCAGGGAACCTTGCAGGTGTGGAAGCACCAAGGAAATGCCCTGCTGTTCTAGCCACGTCCAGAGATGCAGGGCCTCTTTGCAAAGGGTCCAAGACCTCATTCCACGCGGTTTGCTGCAGTGCCACATGGTGGTAGTGTTGCCTGTGAACACTTGAACTAACCTTCCCTTGATGGAGGGTAGAAAGGCTTTCAATGCCAAGCGGATCGCTCAGAGCTCCAGCATGTTAATGTGGAGTCCAGATTCCACTGGAGACCAGATTACTCTGATCTCCACCTCTCCCAGATGGCTGCCCCACTCCAAGAGTGACACATCTGTCAATACTGCAAGATCTGGTGGGGGAAAGGGAGAGGAGTCTGCCTCTGACCCAATCGTGGTGTGTCATCCAACACTGCAGGTCTCGCGCAGTTCCCTCCGAGATCTGGACCATGTCGGAGAGATACCCCAGATGATGTGCACATTGGAACTTCAGGTCCCACTGCAGAGCCCGCATATGCCATCTGGCATGTGTTACTATCAGGATGCAAGAGGCAATGAGGCCCTACAGCCTCAGAGTCATTCTCACTGAAATCCAGGATAGAGGCTGAAACATCGGTATCATAGCCATCCAGTTTCCCCGTGTTCAGGGCAGACAGAACCTGAGCTAGTGTGAGCATCTTGAATTTCTCCTATTTGAGGAAGTAGTTGAGGGCTTGAAGTTCTATGATAGGACGAAGGCCCTTGTCCTTTTTAGCGACCAGAAAGCAGTGGGAATAGCAACCACGACCTACTTCTGGCGCCAGAACCCTCTCTATGGCTTATTTGGCAAAGAGTCATGACTTCCTCCTGGAGCAAAATTAAATGATTCTCCGTCAGCCGGTCGTAGGATGGCGGCGGTCGTGCCCAAGCTACATCGAATGGAGAACTCTGCTGCATCTCACCCGTCTGATACTGCTTAGGAGAGGATGGCCCGGGCCTCCTTCGGGATCTGTAGCAGCACTTGCCCAACCGTTTCCCACAGAGAGTGGGAATAACAGCCAAATAAGCATATGGTGATCACCAACCGCAAAGCTGGCGGAAGAAAACATTTCTTGCCTCAAACGCCCAGCCTCTTGGATTCTCTGTACGGGGAGAGCAGCAGGGAACGCGCCCTGGGAAGTAGAGGCTTGTGACACCAAGTTCTCTGAGGTGGGGTGGGTAGTGAGGAAGTTTGGGTCGCCCTGGGCAGGGTGGTGGCAGCGGGCGATCGTCCTGTTCACAGGAGCCCTTGTGCTGGGCCTGGACCAGGGTACCAGAAGGGCGTCCATGAGGGATTTGCTGAATGGGAGCAAGGGTTCTGAAGAGGAAGCTCCCAACTGTAGCACCTCCATCGAGATGTTAGTCTTGACCGCCACTGAGGGTAGCTGAAGGTCAAGGACCTCAGCCGCCCTACGCACCACCGTTGCATAAGATGCACCCTCCTCCGTAGCCACAGTAGAAGAAAGCATGCCAGTATCTGGGTAGGTATCCAGTCCACTGGTCTCACCCAATTCCTCACACCAATCTATGTCTTGTTCCTACAGCTGTTTTTCTAAAGGGTCCAGTGACCCCCTCTCATTCCTCTATCAAGCCTGGCCTGTCTGAATAAAGCTCAGGGAACAACACAGGACCAATGGGCACTGTCGGCACCGGAATCTGTGTCGGTCAACACAGTGCTGGCTCCGTGTTGTCAGGTATCTGAATAGGGCTGGTGCGCTGGAGGGCACCAGGAGCATCGGCGCCTGGAAAGGTCACAGTGGCTTGACCAGCGCCGGTCCAGATCCGGTGGGCCTGAAGGAGCGCTCGAGGGGTCAGGCGGCTCAAAAATCAGGCGCATGTCCACGTACATTTATTGGATTTGGGTGGGGGTCGCTCCGGCTCCCGGAAAAGCGGGGAGGCACAGAGCCGACCCAGGCAGGTTCCTGGAGAATGAGGTATTGAACGGCGATGTTCCTCTGTCGCGTTGGCCGATGGATGGGGAGAAGGCGAAGCACGCTTTGACTTCTAGTGCCTCTTATTAGAGTGTCACCGAGGATCGCGAGTGGGACGAAGAGGACTTTGGACTCCTGGAACAGTTCAGGGACCTTCCTCTCGATAGAGACCTCCGAAGAGTTGGGCTTGGCATCGCCTGTCTGACCGCAAGCAGCTTTAGAACCCGCTCCCTCAAAGCCTTCGGAGCCATGGCCTGGCAGTTACGCTCCAGACACCACAGGCAAACCAAATGCGGGTCTTTTACCGGCATGGCACAGTAACAAGAGCTGCGCGGTTTAAACCCTGAAGTCTTCCTAGAGGACATGACTTCATACACACCAAGAAAAAAAGGGTCGACAAAAAGTCAAAAAACCCTGTCAAAAAGTGACAGAGGTTAGCTTTCTTCATGGATCAGAGCTGGACTGCCACGGAAAGAAAAGAACTGACGCCAGCGCGCAGAGGTGGCGCCTATATACGTGACGCAGATGTTACTTCCGTCGCGCTCGACGCTGATGCCACACGGAGCCGACTGACGCCACCTGCTGGTGTGCAGGAGTATTGCTTGAATTAAAATCTTGCAGATTCAGACTGACGCTTGGGAACTTCAAAGGTAAGGAATCTGCGGCTAGATGTCAATCAGATATTCTATTTTAGTAACAATGGACTAGTTTGAACTAAGAGAGGTTTATAGCTTAAATCACAAAGATAGTCTATATTTTTTTGACAATTTAGTATCCAAATAGTGTTTTCGGCTAAGATTATAATAGCTCTGAAGGTCAGGCAAAAGTTGAGCTGGTAAACAATTATATAATATTATTTCCATTTTTAATTTTTTTATCTTACAGCTTCCAAATGCCTGCAAGAGAAAAAATTTCAAATATTCTTTCCTGACATACTCTACTTGGGTTTGAAAATAGATCATTTGCATACTTTATACGGGCAACTTGCTGCAATGGTGGGGGCGATTATACGGTCTTCTCATATTGCATTAGTTAGGGATTCTATAAAACAGGGCAAATAATGAGGGAGAGAGGCCCCATTATGCAAGTTGTGTGTAGCATCTATAGCCTGCACTGGGAAGCTGAATTCCCCCAAAATAATTTTTTTTTTTTTAAAGTATCCCAGGCCACTAGGTCAACGGTTTTTAAGACTGAGCATAAAAATTATTGCAACAATTTGTTTAGTTCTAAAAAGATCCAAGGCCTCAATCAAATAACTTGTATTAGAATACAACTGCCTCCCAGGAATAAAACTGTTTGGATCCAAATGAATACATTTATGGAAGACCACAAATTTTTTTTAATCAGAGCTGGGCAGACATAAATCCGGCTCTTGCAGACTTTTCTCCTTTAAAAAACGAATAAATATTATTATTTTTATTATAAAAAAGGAGGAAAGGCCCTGCCTGCAAGTATAAAGTTGACCAGATTTAACAGATGTCTGTTTAAAACTGCAGCAAAAGTCTTTAAAAAAATCATCAGAATAACCGCCTGGACAGTAGTCTTTACTGATAGGTAGGATGGCAATAAATAACCTCTTCTAACTCTTCCACTGTGAACGGCATCGAAAGTAAGCCTATCATCTTGACCTAACGGTATATGGAGCTGTACTAAAAAATATTTTAACTAATCTTGATCTGCTACTTGGGCCTGTCATAGATTTGTTCATGATTAAGCTCCCTGTTTTCCGTTTTTACTGATTTTTACAGATAAATACTGACAGAAACTATTTGTCATGACTGCCAGGCGAATATCTGCACAGATTGGCAGGTAAGGAGATTAAAAAAGAATTACATTTTAGTAATGAGGCTTAAAAAGTAGCAATCATGAACAAGGTTGATTTTAAAATGTGCATGTTTTCATATACGTGTATTGACTTATCATCCATGGGTGTTGATATCATCAAAACCTGTCAGTAAGTCAAGCAAGAGTGTAAATTTATCAGTTAAATAAATATGGGAATACACTAGTTTCAGCTACATTTTTTCACAAAAGCTAAAATACATATGGATAGAAATAAAATTAGTAACATATAAACATGAATAAATACAGACAAAGGTTTAAAATAAAAAAAACACCATAAAACCAGAAACTCTATAATGATCCAAAAATAACAAATTCCTCTGGTGTGGACAGCAGAGCTCCAGTTTTGGGACTCTTTAGAGTGCTGACCCTGCCAGCCCACGAATATACCTAGGCAGTTTTTCTCATTGTATATTTTCTGCAAATATATAGTTATTAACATAACTCTCAGGATAGTAATATTGCATGGAGAAAAAGTTTGCATTCTTCAAAAAAGTGAATTTTCCTAGGAATCAAATAACATTTTCATAGGTCTTACTGACATGGGTTTCAAACCAACTTTTCTGCACTCTTGCTTATTGTAAAACAAATATGTCTTTATATTTTAATAAAGAGTGCACGGATGCTTTAAATGCATAACAAACCATTTCTTGAGAGGCACTACCATGATTTTTGGAGAAAAAGTCTGAAATCTCTGCCTTAATCTCTATGACCCGGCTCTTGGTTTCTAAATATGTTTTACTATAAATCCATCTCTTAAGAATCGAAGGTCTCTTAAAGTCCCTTAACTGCAAAAGAAGAGTTGAATGATCCAAGAAACCATTTGGGTGAACATAAATATGCACCAGCTTGAGTGATTGTAGAGGTGGTGTGAAGGATAAGTTTGAGTTCCTGCATTTAACCTAACTGTTGTGCACGTGTAATCACACTTGTACGACAATAATGCCGGACATGAATCAACCAACATTAAGCCTTCATGGTACCACATGAAAACCATAGCAATGTTGTGTTTAAGTTGCCTCTTATGTCCTATTGTAGTACCAAGTGCCGAATTCTGCAGAAATTTAAGATCTCCCTCAATTACTATTATCCATGGGATAGCGATAAGTGATTCAAAAAGAGAGAATAAATGGGTGTGCGTTATCTTTGATTTGGGGGATAAAGACTAGCGACAGCTACTCAGATTGTGGCCATCGTATAGTTTACCCAACATCAGCGACCTTCATTATCATGCTGCCAAGGGTGTACCTAAATATTGAGATGTTTAGCAACAAAAGGTCATAACTTGCCCCCTCCCCCCACCTACAACCTGTCTCCAGCTGCTCCTGAAGAAGAGAAACACTTAAAATCCGCCTATGCTTTAAACATCTTCAACCTAAAGGGATGAGAGTTTCCTGTAAAAAAATGACAGATCACTTATGCAGGAGAATTCATGCTTCAATGACCTGTGCTTTTCTCTGGTTATTTAACCCATTGACATAAAAATTATTCAACTTATCTTCCATAGTACTTATTTAGATCTCGAATGCGTTTTAAAAAAAAAAAAAAAAATTGCCTGGTAGAGCTTAAAACCTGGCAATATGAAAGGCTGCACTTTGTTCTAGGTTTAAATGCTGATAGTCGGCAGAACTGGCACCACAGTCTTATTAACACTGGCTAATACCTGCTTGCCAGCTATAACTAATTACACTGCCTAACCTGGAAATAAAATGCATAAAGTGCATAAGTTACATAATGCGCATTCAATACATAAAGTGCTTAAATTGCACTGCCTAATATCTTACAGCATCAATAGCCAATACACAGCTCCTACTATGAAACTTCATACTAGACATTTAATATCAAAGCCTTATATTGCATCAGCTAATTAGAAAAGTGCATAAAGCACATAAAGTACAGAACTGCAATAAGGTGCATCGATACACAACTGTAGTATCCAGTGGCAAATATAGAGTACATACTGCATAATAGAAAGTACCTCAATCGTACCTCATTTTGAAATCCCCACAAAGTGACCTACCACCAACCTCTCCCAGTAACCCAACTATCCTTATGCTATGGTTGTAGTCCTGCCCAACATCCCATCCACAGCTCTTTCCCGGTGCTCATGGACAATATGCATCAAGGTTCGGTGCCTTTACTCTCCGGCAAGCGAAAACCGACCAATCTCCCATGCATCAAAGATTCTCTTTTAAATCTGCATTATCAAACCTTATCATATGGAGCCCTTCTGGTGATGAGAAGAGATATGTCCCAAGCATCACCTCTCGCCCTCCTCCCCTTTTAGATCTCTTAAGAAGGCTTGCAAATTTGCAACTCTGGAAAACACTTGATCTCACCCCTTAAAAAAAAAGGTATTAAGTTTCGACATTTGAGCAATGGAAGTCTGGAACTGTAATGCGATATATTAATAAACTCCCTGCGCCGGCATGCAGTCTCAACTGTTCATATCAGACTATAACTAAAATGAGAATTCTTTCTGCACAGAGAAAGCCTTCTCCTTAATTACTCTTACCAAGACCATCTCCTTAACTCTATAATCTGAGAAGTTGGCTAGAATACTCAAAACATAAGAGTGATGCAAGGCATGCAAGGGAACTCTAGGAGCCACAGTATTGTCAAGTCTTGAGGATATTCTTGGAGGACATGAGTCCCAATTAAAAACTGAACAAATGAAATAAGGCACGCACCATCTTCCTTCCTCTTGGGCACACCAACAATTCTAAGGTTAGATCATCATGCGTGGTCTCTAGCTTGCTTCTCAAACAGTGGGGCAATTTCCCTCTCAAAATGGACTGTTTGTTCCACAGTAGTATGTTACTTGTCCTTGCAGCTTGAAACCAGTTGCTCCATTTCTTCCTTTGTATCCATAAAATGAGTCATCTGCCCCTCGTTATTAGCCAAGCAATCTTTGATTTTGTTTGCCATTTCGCTCGATTGTCGTTTAATAGATTTAATTTATTCAAGAAACTCCCTTAATAGCATCATTAGAGGAATAAGAGAGCCTTGCTCAGAAGTGGGGGGTTTGAAACACTCAAACATAATGAGCTGGGTGTAAGCTGGGATCTGGATCTCGTACTGGTACTGTGGGTATCGGATGCAAGTCATGGTCTGAGGGTCCCCTTTGATTTGAGTCCCAGACCCGATCTCAACCAAGTTAGTCTGTGTAGGAAAGCAGATGATAATGTGGTGTGGTTGTGAGACCTCACCATGTAATGTCACAATCAGGTCTAGTTAGTGTTCTTTAATAAAACTCTTCGCTCAGTCATGGGAAGCTGTAGCACAGAGCAGTAAGGCTTAATCAAAGGAACAAGTGCCAAAATGAGAGGTTAGATACAACACAATAAAAATCTGACCAATTTAAAAACAGAGTGTATTTTTAGCTCTAAACAGAAACTAAAAGAGACAAAAATCTATTGAGGGGGGCCAAGAGATATGATGTTTCAAAGGAAAGAAAAATATGCTAACTTAACTTTTTTAGATGCACAAAAAATCGTTGCAAGTGGTTGGTA
The DNA here is from genome assembly GCA_963921515.1 of Calotriton arnoldi. Lineage (NCBI taxonomy): Eukaryota > Metazoa > Chordata > Amphibia > Caudata > Salamandridae > Calotriton > Calotriton arnoldi. Next base: position 617,030 of record CAWUFW010010704.1, read on the forward strand.
GCCAACGGGCTAAAATGCCTACTAGAATCCTCTTGGACTAGCCGTAACAAGCTGGGGACAGTCACAGAGACCATTCGGGTCCAGAGGGACAGTTTAACCATCATAGTCAGCAGTCTTAGGGTTCTCAGTATACTTCTCTCCTTTAACGCGGTCCAGCCAAGAAGTGGTCCTGATGCTGGGATGAAGGATGCCGAGATGCTGTATAGGTCCTGAAGAGATGGAGATGGGGTAAGTTTTTACCAGGGCCACTCGGAAGTCTTCAAACTTAAGGAGTCGCCTCCAGCATCAGGACTATGTCCATGTTACAGTAGGAGAGTCCAGTGAGTAAGTAGAGAATGGCTTTGTAGCATATGCCTCATCCGGTGGGAAGAAACGAAATTCTGCTTCTGATAATGCTCCAATAGTCTGATTTTCCTCACAATTCAGCAGATTTTATTTTCCTTTATGAAAGGCCTCCTTCTCGCCCTGTAGTTCAGTACTTCTCTCCTGACTGCATGGGTTGGTGGTTATCCAAAGCTGCTACAGCTCTCCACCAATTTGTCATAATGGAAATACAACTTGGAAGTCAAATTAAATCTTTATTTGCAGCTCAGGTACCACCCAGTTAACTGATCCTCGTGTCCGTCCAACTGTGCTGCCACCAGGTAACAAAAGGAACATGGAACCGTTTGAGGTCACGGCTTGACATCACAATCTTCTGTGCCAAAACTGCAGCCATCAAATAAAAGCAAGCAAGTAATAGGGGTAACAAAGTGTTGTATCTGGTTTATGGTAGAATACATCATTCCTGCTTCTCTGTCCTTGCTGCTCAGCCAGTGTGAATGTGCTGTGGAATGTTGGTGTGCATGGTGATGTAATGGAATGTGAGGATGCCTGGATGTGGAGTGTCAGTTGGAGTATGGGCTGAGCAGCAGGGAGGCTGCTCCTGCTGGGGCTGAATACAGATCTACTTCTAGACCATCTAAGAACGAAGATCAATAAACATTCTTCTTTATTCTACACCTCGGCTACTGGACTTATTACATTACAACATATTTTGGCGACGAGGGTGGGATTTATCTACAGAAACTACACGTGAGGATTTACTTCAAGCAAAGATAAAGGACATGTAACTGAAGAAACTATTGGTGAACTTATTATAAGAGCCTGCCTAAGGATTTTACACCCTGCTGCCCCACCAGTGTCCAGCTACATTCGGACAGCCCATAAGACAGTGTATGTCTTTCCGCCTGATTTTAAATTTTCAAGCTCACCAAGCAGGAAGGAATTTCTGGATATGTGTGCTGCTTTCGGCAATGGACTACGTTTATGTGTGCAGCCGTCTGAGGTCAGCTAAACGCCAGCCGCTTGATGTCTTGGAGTCTATGGACCGTGAATTTTCTCTGTCTTCTTTGGACACGTCGTTTGGTTGTTCTGCCATACAGTTTTAGGATATGGTTTATCATCTAGTTTATAATCCTCCGCGCCTGCATGTCATCGCTTATTTGCTACATTTCTCGGTGACAGGCACATTTTGGTAAAGTACTGTTTTATGTTCCTCACTATTGATTGGCAATTGCTTTCAGTGCCATGGATTTGTCTAGACTTTATTTTTCTGCAGTGTGTTTTTGTTTTCACTATTCTCATTGGATCTTATTCTTATGGGTTATTGCTTGTTTTTAACTCTGGTGCAGTTACTGCTGCAATGCTTTTTCTTTTTATTCACAATAAGTAATTCTATAATTTGTTGCAGTATGTAATGTTTTTCTTTGTGACTGTGTATTTCTACCAGTGCGCAAGGGTCTTGTGCGTGGAATTATCACTTTTATTACTGTCATGTGAGTTTGTTTGTTAGTTAGTTGGTGCATATGTTTCCTGTGCGAGAGAATTGGAATGTTTTCTTTTCTTCCATAGGTCTTCTCTATTTAGTGTGTTTCACCTGTGCGCAAATCCTTGTGCGTGGACTCATTATCTATGTTTTCTTTCATTTTTATTTACTTTCCAGTACTTTGTATGCATGTTCCCATAGGTGGGAATTATGTCTGATAGTGGTTTGTATTGAGATTGCTTGTTGCAGTGTGATCGTCCACCTGTGCACAAATTTCTTGTGCGTGGACTTGTCACCTATATTTTTCCTTCATGATACTTCAGTTCTGTACTTAGTTTGCAAGTTTCCTGTGCGTGGGATTTATTGCTGTTATGTTGCTACGTTGAAGTTTTTCTGTCAGTGTCTATTCTTACCTGTGCGCAAGGCTCTTGTGCGTGGAATAGTCATTCATATTTTCTGGCATGTGGGTTTGATTTTATTTATACTGGTGCGTACGTTTTCTGTGCAAGAGAACTTGATAATTTCTTCTTCTTTCTTTTTCGTCACGACAGTGTGCGTTTCCACCTGTGCGCATGGTTTCTGTGCGTGGATTCCGCTCTTACTTATTGTCATGTTGGTTTTATTTTTAAATTTAACTTATACACTTCTGGGGTGTAATTCCATCACCCTTCTATTGCTTTTCCCAGCTACCCTTCCTCAGGGACTTTGTGTTAGGTTTGTGCCTACCTTTTCTTTTTTTCCAGGTTAAGTTCGGATGTGTGTGTGTGTGAGTAGGAGAGTCCTGTTTTGGTATTTTGGGAGTACCTTTTCTTGTCTTTCTGGCTGTTGCTCGTACTTTTCTTTGGTTGGCGTTCTCGGTTTTCTCATCTCCTTGCTAGTCTGGCCAGCTGGTGTGTGTTTTGGTGGTAACTCGGTACGTCAGGTTTTGTTCTGCGTCTGTTTGGTTTGCGGTAGTATTGCTATGTGTGTGGAGGGAAATATTTTTTTTTCTCTCATATTTTATTCTTTATTTGGATGCAATTCCTATGCTCTGTTTTTTTATTCCATCTTCAGCCCTTTATCATGCAAGATTTACCTTTAATAGAAATCTTTGTTGGCATCTGGCATCTTGCATCTTCTTGTTATTTTTCATTTGCTCTGTTAAAGGGGAAGATGTGTGTCACTCTTTGTTAATGTATGCAATGTCCTCATCTCTCATATTGTAGGGTTTCATTTGAATCTTATCTTATGTATTTACATGCATGTCTTCTCTTGAAATGCTTTGTGTTCCATCTTATGCAAGTTTCCATTATGTGTTTGCAGCATGTTCACATGCAAGCTACTTTATGCTATTGTTATGCTTTCTTCTTGTATTATCTATTTCATGTGTGTTTTATAAGGGGGAAGATGTGTTGTATCTGGTTTATGGTATAATGCATCTTTCCTGCTTCTCTGTCCTTCCTGCTCAGCCAGTGTGAATGTGCTGTGGAATGTTGGTGTGCATGGTGATGTAATGGAATGCGAGGATGCCTGGATGTGGTGTGTCAGTTGGAGTGTGGGCTGAGCAGCAGGGAGGCTGCTCCTGGTGGGGCTGAATACAGATCTACTTGTAGACCATCTAAGAACTAAGATCAATAAACCTTCTTTATTCTACACCTCGGCTACTGGACTTATTACATTACAACACAAAGTCAACCAACTGGAGTGGAAAGCAGTAGGCTGGTACAAAACCCACTGTACATGTTTGGCATAGTCCACAAGCGGTCTTTTACAGACAGTTAAAAGCTGCCTATATATGAGACCTAAAAAATTATCTTATCTTTCCCAGTTGCTGTAAATACCTCTGCAACACTACTTGACACGTTATATGAATAAAATAAATAAATTTAAAAAAAGAATTATGGTTTCATGGCTCATGATGGGGTTGACAAGTAATGCATGTTCAAAGTCACTACTATCCTGTGCAAGGATTTTGTAGTATGCTGGTATTTGCGGCAGCCCAAGTCTCTCTAATTTAGAATTCCATTGAATTTACTTAATTATGACTGCCACTACCACGCAGGTAAAAGTCTGCTCTATTTTCACTGCTCCTAACAAATGGACTTTAACTCCACAGAGTATTAAATGCTGGACTCGCCACATACTCCTCCAACAAGTCCCTTGAAATTAACACACTTCTCTTTTTTATCCATCGTTGCAACCACGTTCTCACGCCATCCTGCTACTGCCTACTTAGTGAATCATTCCAGCAAAATGCTTCCATAACAACGTCTGAGATGTCATTTAGTTCTGAACAGTATGCTCAATCATCGCACTTTTTGTCTGTCAAATCTGTCTCATACATGTATTGTATGCAGAAAGCAATCCTTTTTTATGTTTTTTTTCCATTGCAAGACTCGCTGGTTCATTTTACAGCAAAACAAAAGAGAAAAACGCATGCAGTTTGGGTTACATGAGCGGTTAAACAGAATTAGTCAATGATCCTAGATTTTGTTGCTGAATAGAGGAATTCCCCAAAGAACTGTACGAAAATTACGATCGACTTATATGCAACAGTAAGCCTTTTAAGTCGCTGCCAACTCCTTGCATGAAATAAGATGAATTAAACTTTAGAGTATTGTTCTTTCATTTTTAGATGGAGCCTAGCCAGCGCGCATGCGCTGTCGGCAAGACCTGGTGTAAGCAGCTGCTTGCCATTTGGTTAATTCCTGCGTTACTCTCCTCTCCTGGATCCTTATTGGTTGGTGCTCCCAATACATCACTTCCGCTTTATCGGAAGCAGCACCGACCAACTACAGTTTTAATACGCAGTAAGTGTTCGAGTGTTGTGTAATGGGACTACTTGTTTATTTTATATGTTATTATGTGATACTGATATTTTGTCAACACGGCACCAGTTTCATGTTTTTTTTTTTTCCATAACCACGTAAGTTAAATATGCATGGGCGCCGTGCTTTATATTTTAGCACAGTGCCTGTTTTCAGCAATATTTTTAAAATGACTGCACGGGCACCGCGCTTTATACTTTAGTTCGGCGCCCGCTATTATGTTTTTTTTAAAAAAAACAATAGCTTTAAGCCACGCAAATATTGCTTTTATTTATTTGACGCTGCCACAAGACTGGGCTCCAGCTTCTCATGAGCACTGAATGTCTAGATTGACCCCGTATCGACATGCGCGCATTAAGTGATTTGCCCAGGATCACCGGATGTTGAGCCGAGGCCGAGACTGGGACCTGGTTCTCCAGTTCCACAGTCGGCAGCTCTAGCCGCAACGACACACATCCTCAATGTGTGGACGTGGGTCAGGGTGTACCAGAGTTAATATATATATATAAGTGCCTGTTAGTGTACTCGCCTGAGTGTGCGAGAGTGGGCTGTCCAGAGTACCCACCCCTTGGATTTCACTGACCTAATCTTCACAAATCATTTAAAGGCAGAAAATGTCCCTATGCTGACAGTCCGCGCACAGAAAGCTCACAGCTGGTTATCCAGAGCCTTACATAAAAGACACAATACATGCGTTTATTTTAAGTTTGTTTCTGTGCTTGTGGAGAGTAGATGCAGATCACAGATATATGCATTATTGCATTACATTACATAGATTACGTACTTATATTTGGCACGGCCTCTAATTGTTTTTCGTTGCTTCCCAGATTCTCCCCAAATTAAATACTTCAACCTTTTCTCCCATAGAACGGCTCAACACATGAGAGACTGTCACTCATGTTTTGATTTAAATGCTTGTTACCAAAGAACTACCACTTGTAAGCTAACAGAGGACCAAAGTAAGACCACCCGAGTGGTCAGGCGCCCAGTTACTCTCTGTTGTTAACCACTTAATATCGACCTCAAGTCCACCACCACCTATGGAGTACATTTCGCCTACATACACACTTTCAGGTGAGTAATATTTGAAGCCCGCACCTTCGAGGTAATAAGACTCTATAAAGTTAGTTTTAAAAATACTGTAGTCACTTTTAAAAGGGTACGTTCATGTAGCCCTGAGATTGTTAATTTCCAGCTGTAGCCAGTACTTTTCATGCTAATGTTTTTGCTTCTGTCTTTGCTATTGAAGCTTGAATTGGTTTCCACTTTCTGAATTTAAATCCTTCAAAGATGCAAACGTTATTCTTTAACTCAAATCTTTTTTCTAGTCCTTTTATTTCTTTTCCTCCCTTGTTTATCTCTCATCTCCGCTTGCAAGTATGCGGTTTTCCCAATTCAGATCTATTCTTTATTTTTATGTTCACATCTTATTTAGTCTCAACAATGCGTTTCATGGGTCATCTTACTTATTTCGTGTTCATTGGCTGTCCTGTATCTTGCCAGTATCACTATTTCTGCACCATTTTTAAATGCAGCAACGTTTTTATTCTTATGTATCATGTTTAGTAGCTTGGTCTATGGCAACCAATCTACAGTAAAGAACTTCTTAATTGTCTCTTTGGTCACTCTTGTTCCATGTCCTTTCACTTTTAGCCCTTGAAATGTGGAATTCGTTACCAACTGTCATATCACTAGCTTTATCCATTGTGTTTTCAAGAAATATCTTAAAACCATATTCTTAATTCAGAATTTTCCAGGCTAATTCTGTGTAATTGTACGTCTGCGTGTTGTTTCCTTATGCTACTGTGCTCATATTCCAATTTTTTGGGGACACTTTCATAATTTTGTACGGTTTGATTTTTGTACTCGGTGCTTTCTATAAAACAGTATAGCTTTAAAAACGAAATAACTAGATACATAGTTCACCATTGTATGTCACCATAAACACGGAATATTAGAAGTCCACAGCTGATAAGGAAATGCCCGTTGTAGGTGTATGCAGGTCTGTGTACAGTTTGCCAATAGAAATGCAAAAAGGCAGATACTGCTGGAGAATTGTCTGACTGCATGAACACGACTGAATTTAAGCATTATACCCTGCCTCCTGAGTGAATATATGCACCATAAGTATAGTAGTGGTGCTGTAATGTGACTGGAGCAAATTAGCAAGAGCTGCAGACAAAGCTCGTCTGGACATTGGAACATTATGTGAGTGAACTTTCCAGCAAAGTTGAATTAAGTGGCAAGGTGGATCCATCTTGCAATAAGACTTTTACATTTTTTGGTGAGGCAGTAGTCCCTTCAGAACATATTGCAGTTGTAGTAAGGTTGCTGCATTTGGTGGTGTGTATAGTGCTCCTTGTGAGGACCTCAAGGTGGGTCATATTACATCTTGTGGTTAGGTCATCAAAACGTATAATGAAGACTTTCCAGCTTGTAGTGAGGCAGATGAATCGTGGTGAGATAGCTGCAGCATATGATGAGGCAGTTGTATCTTGTGCTGTAAAAGCTGCATCTCGTTGCAGGACAGTTGTATAATCTAGTGGGATATTGTGGTAAGGGGGCTGGAGTAGAGAGAGGTTTCAGAAAGTGATAAGATGGTTGTATCTTCACTTATATCTTCTCAGATGATGCTTGCAGGGTGTGATATGGCTATTGTAGTTGTAGTAGAAGCAGCTTGTGGTGGAACAGTTGCATTTGTGACAAGGTAGTTGTATATGTGACTGCACAGTTGCATCTTTTGACTGGGCATTTGAATCTTGTGGTGGGACTGTTGCATCTTCTAATAAAGACGTTGGATTGGCCATACCCATTTCAATGCATTAAACTCTTGGACTAGGACATGCTAGAAAGCAGACTTGTATCAGTTAGACATACAGCCAACAGCAAGATGTGGATGAGTAAACATGTACTATCGATTTGTATCATCTTGCGAAAAATAATATAGTACCAAAACCTTCATTGGTTTGCAACACAAAGCATTAATGGGAGCCGTAAGCAAATGTTTGGCATGGTATGGAACCAGAAGGCCTTTTTCAGAATATCATCTGCTATGAAATACTGCCCCATTGGAATGATTAATCCATAATCAATGTCAGCTAGGCAATATTTCTGCAAATTATGTTTAGGACACAATATTCATTACAGATGAATATTTCTGTAAGTGACTTTCTGACATACAACTCTATGGCATCTTATAGTCTTTGTTTACGAAAAGCAAGGCTGGCAGTAAAAGAGGCGCAGTTACTGCCACCTTGGGTTCTCTTAAGCAAAGACTACAAGTACAAAGTGCATGTTTATGCACCGCTTACAGGTTTTCAAAACCTATAAATTAAAGGAAGCATTGTAATTTACAAGGCCAATAGCTCAAACTCTTGCAAATGCGAGACCTATTGCATTGAAAATGCTTGTTTAACTTTGTTGCAAAGTCAAGACTTGCAAATGTGATTTCGTTTCACTTGAGAACTTGATGTGTGAAGCTGGGCCAGGAAGCTGACAGAAAACAGAGTGCAAGACAAAGTTTTTAGAGAGAGGAATTTAATACAGAAAATACACCCATGGTTTTTAATAATGTATTTTGAGTAAACTCACCATCAATTTTAGTGTCACTTGCTTATTTGCCAGACCCTTCCGCAATACTGAAACAAGTATTGGCAAAGTCAAATGAGTTGGAGTTGTTTGCCAGCCTCTTGGCTTTTTTAACATCTTTATATAGCCTTATTAAAAACATTTTTTTTTTAATGACTGCAGTCATTTCTCACACATGAGGGTGCACAGATGGCAGTCTTTGAATGCTTCTGCAATAAAGGTTTACAGAAGCATTCAAATATGGTAGCCCCTCCATGTTCATGTGTGCACAGGCCGACAAATGTGTGAGCAGTGTTGCTAGCTGCTGTGTTCTCACAGAGCTGAAAATAAGTAAAATAATACACCCATTTGGGCAACGAGACTGTCTTTAGAATCATGTGTTCAAAACACAGGTCGTTAAGATAACACACGGCGCTATAAGGTGAGTTGCACAGTGGCTCTAACTAGCAGACACACCCCAACCCAAAACGAGGTGTATGCCAACACAGCAGCTGAAAAACCTGAGCAGGGCAGACAGTGACTGCAGTGCACAATTCTAGTCAGTACAGGGGCAGCATAGTTGTCAAGTTTTTAGATTGCTTATGTGCGATATTTCCATTGTTTTTGTGTACTTATGAGGGACATTCAATGACCAAATGTGTGACACTCAGAGTGACACTTTCCCACGTACAAACCGAAGCAATAAAGTAATGGAAAGAAAGAAATATCAGAAATACTCCCTTTTGAGCAATGAGAACTTTAAAAAGAGGATTAAACTGCCTCAAAGAACTTGAAATGGAAGTCCAGTGTTCCCTGGAGCTCCTCAAACTCCAGTTGCGCTGTGAGGAAGCAGCCCACATGATCCCAACGATTTTTTTGTGTTTTTTTTACCCAGGTGTACTTTGAATGCTGAGATTTGTATCATGCCCATTACATATGATGGGAAAAGAGAAACCTTAAAGTCCCAGCATGCAGAGTTTTTGGGAGTTAAAAAGAAACTCACAGAAAGGGTTAGAAATGGCACAAAACATTTAGGCAGTTGGTATAGTTGCCATCCGGCCGATTTTATACCGATATTACTGGTATTTTATGTCCCCTTGCCCGTATGAAATTAGAAAAATTACCCAAAGCCATTGCACAGCCCTGATGCCACCTGACACTCAGCCCAGCCACCCTCTGCCATGATCACCTCATGATTAACACGGCCTCGTTCCATTGGCCATTTACCAACTGACTGTGCTACTAGCAGCAAATACTGCAGGAGAGCTCATCCTAGTAACTCTACAATTATAATCACGACTACCCCCACCACCATAGCACAACTCGAGCAACTGAGAAAGTACTGGAGTGGCCACTGCTTACCACCAGTCTCTGCAGCATTTCACATGCTGCAGCGCCGCCATCCACTGCCTCGTGCACTTGGAGGTTGATCACCGCTCGCTGCCATAAACTGCTGCTTGGTGAGCTGCAGAGTGCTGCTCTGGTGTGCCATGTGTTGCATTGGGCAGGCTCCAGACCAGACTCTCTGGCCAGTACCGCAGTCTGTTGTGTGCCAGGACTGCATCCTCTGGAGAGCGGAGGAGCCACGCTGTACAGGGCTGCTCTGACAGGGCTGTGGCTAGCTGGACTGGCGATCCCGAATAGCGCTTTTATAAAACACATGTGGTCAGGTGTGAGACGTTGTTGACATCACCCAGTGCCGGCAGGGAGGGGGGGCAGGGAGCGGTCAGCAGACTCGAGACACCTAAGGACGAGCCCGGCTCAAACAATACTATGCTGCAGCCCTGGCCCCCCGTGGCCCTTCCCCACATTGAGCACTGTGAGAAAAGAGGGCACAAGACGGAAAGTCTCCAGGCTGCAGTTTTCCTACAGACAGCAGAAGTGGCAAAGAAAAATCGAAGCTGCTGCCCACCGCCTGACTTGGCCTAATGACTTGTGATGCCGTAACACAACGAGGCAAGGTCGGCGCTGCTCGATTCAAGTGCTGCTGCCGGCGAGCAGTCACTGTTATGTTTAGACCACGTGCTCTGCATAGCCCTGGCATGCAGCAGAGAAAACTGCCAGATGCGCAGGTACAGCAAGCCAATTTTAGCACGCTGGCAGGGTGCTTTTCATTTATTAGCTTATAGTGCGCCTCTTTGAGGGGTGGTGCTGATGGTCTTATAATATGTGACTAACGCATTTTAGTGGGGGGTGCAGAAACCAGCACTTAAGTCTAACCCCTGATGCGTGGTACTTGGCAGGGCTGCAGCAATCAAGATTCACTAATATGCTGATGATACACAACTATGCTACAAAGTTTCCTCTGCTTTAAACATCCTATGCCTCAAACACTGCTTGCACATCGACACCTGGATGTCCAGCGCCTTTCTGTAACTCAACCAAGACAGAATCCCTGTTATTTGCCAATAGCAAACAACCAGACACAGTAAAAACATGGCTCAATGACATGAACCTTGACGGCTTCAAATCACAACTTTCACTGAATGCAAAGTCACTTGGATTCACCCTGGACACCAACCTCACCCTAAAGGAACACACTGCCAAAAAAAAAAAAAAAACACAAAGGCAGCCTGGTACCAGCTCTCTTCTGAAGAAAGTCAAGCCATATGTTCCAGAAAGCGACTTCAGAACTGCAGCTCAAGCCCTGGCACCCTCACATCTAGGTAGTGGTAATGCCCTACTCCATGGTCTCCAGGCTCTACACGGACATTCCTAAGCTGCATCCTACATGCCACATTAAGTGTCATGCAGTGTCTGAAGAATATGATCACTTCGCCCCCATCCTGATAGAACTCCACTGGCTCCCCTTGCCGGTCCAGAACATATTCAAAACCAGGTGCATCATTTACCGAGCCATACCAACCAGTGCCACAGCTTTTCTTGCAAACAAGCTCACCATCTCTGGTGGTTCTCTGCACAACAGCAGCTATGACACTGCCAGGCCGCAGGCAAAAAAGTGTAAAAAATAATTAAAAACAAGATAGTAGACCTTTTCCAGCTATGCATCGAGGATGTCTAAAAACATCCCTGTAACCCTCAGGACCGCCTCAATGGTGCTTCAGTTTAGAAAAGAGTTGAAGACTGATCTCTTTAAAGACCACTACATCACAATGCATTAACCTCTCACCACTCATTTTCCTCTCCTATTACTCATTGACTTTATGCTGGTCTTTCACCGTGTGCAACGCTCCGCATCCTTTTGGCTGGGTTCGCACTACAGAAATGCCATGTACATACACAAATACTTCAAGACCCTCCAGAACCATTACATTTTTGAGTGCCAAGGAGAAACTGATGGTCAACAGTACTGAATGCAATAGTGATTCCCAGAAGTTAAGGCAGCGGAGGTCTTCTTCAAATGTGCGAAGCATATTGTTGATCACCATCAACAGAGTCATAGACACCATTTTTTAATTCCTTGTCCAAAAAGGAGTGATAACAGATGGGACAGTAATTTTCAAGACTGGAGAGATCAACACATTCTTTTTTAGAGCGAGAGGTTTACAATGTGCAACTTTTAGGCAGTTTGACAAAACACCAATCTGAAGGAATGAATTTTAGTGTCTGCCAATCGGGGATAAACAATTGAATAATGTGAGAAAAATAATGTTTCAATTAAAGCATCTGTTTAAATTATATTTAATGATTTTAATGCCACTTTTGATAAAGTGGATGGCTAAGACTACATGAGTGGGGTTTACCAAAAACTCTTTTGCATAGTGCAATGGTGTGAATGGAGCACAAACAAAGTGCTCAATTGTTTATCACTATTTATTTCCACCATCCCCTGTACCGGTGCCTCTAGTAATGGATTTCCACTTAAACTTAGTGAGATAAGTGTTAACTTGATACATTACACAGATTATGTACATTCAGCTGGAACTCCAGGAGATGAAACATATTATATTATGTCTGAAGACTTACCAACACATACATAGCTAGATTTATATAGTACAAACTCAGGAGGAGAGCAAAAATGCACTGCATGTTAATGGAAGAAGTAAAGGAGTAAGAGGGCTGCATGCAAGGATATAGTTAACAAATTCGCTATTTATTCAATATACAGTCAGAATAATAATCAGGACTGTGTTTTCCTTCTTCCAAGTCACCTTATCCTATGCATTGGTGGGTATAAAATTTCACCCATCAAAATAAAACAGACACAGGTCTGTATCAGTATCAAGGAATATTTGAAGTAATGGTTGCCACCATTAGGATTCAAAAAGATCTGGTGCTTACGGTTGCCTTAGGTTATTGCAAGGGAAAGGTGCTTTTGCTTCACAACACTGGTTGTACAAGGTGGCTTGTTATTATAAAACAAGCACAAGGAGATGATGGACGGAGCGCTGAAACTTTTCAGACACTTATGTTATTTATATTTAATATAGCGCACAACTCACCCGGGGGCATCTCGGCGCTGTTGCGGAAGCAGGTATCAAGAGAAAGATGAAGATCAGAACAGGTGGGATTTGAGGAGTTTCCTAAATCTGCAGTAGTTTGCACATGTGCAAACATATAGTGGAAGCTTTTTCCAGTAGTGGGGAGTAAGATAGAAGAAGGCTTTTCCTCCACTGCGGGTCAAGCGAATGCGAGGAACATACAATAGGGCTTTATCCAGGGATCTTAGGCAACGTCCAGCAATATAAGTTTTGATTCTTTGTTGCAGATATAGCAGGCCTTTCCCTTTTAGGTAAGGCAAAAGATCTTGAAACACTCACCCCCAGTCACAGATCTGGGTTGAATCCATCATTGTTCTTTAGCTCACTTCGCCACCCCAGTTCAGACACAGCTATATGCAAATCAGTCTTGACCCTGTGCCTCATGGGAACAGTCCAGCCCGAACTTCCAAGCCATGTTTTCCCTGGACCGGAAACAAGCATCCTGGGTCCGGTTTCGGACTAACAACCCTCATCAGCTAGGCTAGCTTGAATCCAGTGGCAAAGTGAGCAAGGGGCCCATGTCTGGGCATACCCTGCCAACTAAGGGAGAACAAAGCAAACACAAGGAGATGGACGGAGCGCTGAAACTTTTCAGACACTCACCCCCAGTCACAGATCTGGGTTGAATCCATCATCATTCTTTAGCTCACTTCACCACCCCAGTTCAGACAAAGCTATATGCAAATCAGTCTTGCCCTGTGCCTCATGGGAACAGTCCAGCCCGAACTGCCAAGCCATGTCTTCCCTGGACCGGAAACAAGCATCCTGGGACCGGTTTCGGGCTAACAGCCCTCATCAGCCAGGCTACCTTGAATCCAGTGGCAAAGTGAGCAAGGGACTCACGTCTGGGAATACCCTGCCAACTTAGGGCGAACAAAGCATATTATAAAATGCAACAATATTCAATGTTACAGAGCTTATATTTGAATTTTACAGGAGAGTTTCAGCAAATTAGCTGCTTGTGGTGCGTGCTTTTAAAACCCGCTTATTAAGCTAGTTAGGTTTTTATGTAATTTTTTAATACAGATATATATATATATATCTGGATGAATGGACAGAAGCAGCAAAATACCAGTGGGGCAGCACACTACGCTAAGTACAGATTTTTAGCTTGTGTTTTAAGCCACGCCCTTAATTACATCGGCCATGCCCCTATGAGAGACTCCACCCCACCCCCCAGTTTTTTCATCTTACTTAAAGCCCTGCCTGCCATAATGCCTATGTTTCTAAATTAAATAGTTTTCCTTTGTCAACCATTTTAGTGAAAATACACATTTTAAAAAGATTAAACAAATTCTGGACGGATGGCTCAGCGAGTTGAATGTATGGCAGTAAGATGCAGTGTTTTGTAGTTCAGGGGTTAGAATCCCAAGGGCCAATTTTAGTCTTCTATGCTTCTGAGGTCTGCAATTAGATACAATTACATTTGTGCAATTACAAGGATTAGAAAATGCAACTATGCAGTATAAAAAACAATGTACTATTTAGATTTAGTAGCACTTCGAAGATTGAGTAAATATGTTGGGAGTTCAGTCTGCCTTTGATTTGTCTCATGACTCAGCCATGTGTGCCTCTAAACCTGCCAACCCTAGAGCCCGAAGCTGGACCAATCACGGTCTCCCTGTGCCATCTTCGATGTTAAGGCTCAGTCATTCAAAAACCCTCACTGGCTTTTCTCTGCTCTCATTTTGTTGTATCAAATTGGCGACATGAGGAAACGTAATGGACCCTTCTGTCATCTGGTAATTCCTCCTCGGACTCGGCTGATCAATGCCACTGACTCGATCAGGGATGATCTGGAACCTGCTCTGTCCCCCTCTTCTACAGCAAACTCAGCTCCAGGAGAGTCTCTTGGGATTTGCACTGCCCAGTCCTGCAATACCTGCATCGGCCCACAAGATCAGCTAAAATGAAAATACCCCATCTACCTTGACCTAGGGACCCCCTTCCCCGCCCCGCTCATCAGCCAATCAAACGCCATGGGGAGTCTCAGCTGCCTTTGGCATCAGCGTAATCTGTGGTGTACAATGATCTCTTTTATTTCTGAAGGAGCAAAGTTCCCTTCATCTGGCGAAAGCATTGCAACAAAAGCTCACCATGGGACAACAAGCAGAGTGCACGGCTCAGCCTGAACAGCTTCAGAAACCAACGCAACTTCCGTCGTGCCCCGCATGCGAACCACAGGTCAACGCAAGCAGGCAGTAAGTAGATCACTAGGGTGCGTGGGAAGGAGAAAGAGGACCATGTAGATGTAGATAAAGACAAGCAAGGATAAAGGCAACGTAGATAATCTAGTGGCGGAGGCGGGACTTTAGGTCTGGTTGTTGGGAGGGGAGAAACAGACACGAGGGCGACGGATCAAGATTAAGCAGCGACGGGGTGGGAGGGGGAATTGAGATAATGCCGGGTGCCCGTGTTGCGATTGAAAGTGGCGCCCATGTTGTTAATTTAAAAGCACATAAGAATAAAATAAAGCGCAGTCATGCTGCTTAAATAAACATAAGCAGTTCCAGCTGAAGCAGCACATGTCCTGCCTGCAGTAGGAGAAACTCAAAGAAAATAGTGCTTATAAGACTAAATGACATGTTCCGTGTAACATCCGAAGTAAAGGGGACAGTAGCCATGGGAGGTTACAAATGAAGACAAGGCGGTACTAAGGAGGGACTAACAAGCCTATTAAGAAATCAGAAGCCAGCATTTACTAAGGACAATGCCACATGCCAATGACAAATATGGGCGGAGTGTGGGCGGGGCTTTTCTTCCATACTCCACTGCAGCAGCTCGCAAGAGAAGCGCATGACTCAGGCTCGACCTAAAAAGGGTTCTTTCTGGACCAATAGCTACATTTCTGCCACATTATGTGTAATTCCGTCCAGCGGTTCAGGCTGTAGTCGTGTCTAAAATCTCTGTGGAAAATAACATTGGAAAAACACTTTTTGACCCCTCCCTTTGTCTCGGCCCCTGCATGACGGATCATGCCAAATCTTTCTATGCACAAGGGTCACCGGGGCACTTTAGGGGAAAATTTCATGAAGATTTGTCACACTGCGCCAAAGATATAAGCAAGGCAAAAAATGTGTTTCCTATAGAAACATGGTCCTAACTAACTACCTACTGGCAGTCGGTATTATATATATATATATATATATATATATATATATATATATATATATATATATATATATATATATATATATATATATATATATATATATATATATATATTTTCATTCACTGAAAAAAAACAAAGGTTACATGGACGTTCTAGTTATGCTCAGGTGTCACTCGTACATCATACAAAACCAGAGGAATTCAGCAGTTCTAGTTAGTGAGCTAACTACAACTCGCACCCCCGCAATGCACTGCTTATGACCTCATATATTACATCACTCATGACGTGGTCAGTGACATCATTGATGACATCTCACATGAAAAAAAAAGTGAGGGTGCGCGTCCCCCCCCCGGATGATTGGGGCCCTGGGGACCCCAGCCCCGGGGCACTGCCTTTCCTTACTATTATATATTATTTGTTTTTTAAAGGGAGGGGGACCTCGCTGCACCCCTTCCAGGACAATTTTGGACCCAGGGACCCCATCCCTGGGGCCTGCCCTTATTTTATTTACTTTTAGATTGGAGGGGTGTGCACGCCCCTCCTCCCCTCCCCCCCCAGGCCAGTTTCGGCCCCGGGGACCCCATACCCCAGGGCCAGGCCTTTATATATTTTTTTTAGGTCGAGCCTGGGAATGCTGTATTAGAGTATGGCAGTGGTTCCCAAACTTTTTCGACCCGTGGCTCCTATGACCCATTGGCCATTGCCCGTGGCTCCCCACGGTTACATTTTTGTAGGGTGGGGGGGAATGTAAGCCCGGCCTCGGGAGTACTTGCATTTTTCTTCCTGAAAATAATTGGGATGAAACTGATGAAGGTATTTTAATCATATACGCAGGATGTTTCGTTTTACTAAGGCGGCGCCTCTAATAAAATATTCCTAGTTACACTTCTTTGCCTATGCCTTTTTTTTTTTTTTTTTAAAAGAGTACCCTCTCTAACTTTTTTATCCCACTTACAGTGCTAGATAGCACCCCTATGCATGTAGGCCCCATTGCCAAAGTGTTTCCAGTCTTGAAGAATATTTGCATGCACTACCATTTTCTACCCATGTCATACGTGCCAACACACCCGTCTCAGCAGGGTGACTCACGATTTTTTTTAAACCATATACAGCTTTATTTTTGCTGTCTCCTCCCTAAAATTGCCCGCAAATCAATGCAAGTAAAATAAATTCCTCTGAATGTTTTTTTTTTTAAGTCCCTCTTTCTTGCTTCCAAATATTGGCATTATGCCGTACATCGTGTTTTACTTCCCTGTGCTCAAGGAGAGAACAGGCCTATCTTGAAATGTGTGTGTACTGAAAGAAATGTTTACTGGAAATACTTAATAATTCTTAGTGTGTTTAATAGACAGGACAACTGTACTTTCCTGATAACTTGCATTGGCGTAAAATGCATTTGGAAAAAATGAAACTATTAAATGCATTAAAGTGCTTGGTGTGCGGCTCCCCAGGCTAGGTTTGAGCCACGGCGCAGTTTGGGAACCACTGGAGTATGGACTGGACCTCCGCCCACGCTCCGCCCTTATTTTTCATTGGCTTGTGTCAATGTCCTTTGTAAATGCTGGCTTCTGATTCATTAATAGGCTTGTTAGTCCCTCCTTACTACCGCCTTGTCTTCATTTGTAACCTCCCATGAGGACTGGTCCTTTTACTTCTGTTACACAGGATGTCTTATTTAGTCTGTAAGCACTATTTTCTTTAATGAGTTTCACCTACTGCAGGCACGACATGCTTTCCTGCAACATTCAGTGCGCCGTGCACCCTTTCACTTTCCAAGCAGCCAGGGACAGTGGTGGCCGCTTCTTTGAAATGAACTCGCATTTACAAGAGTTTGAGCTATTGGCATTGTAAATGACAATGCCTTTTATTTATGTGTTAATTATCAAAACAGATAAATAAAAGGCATTATCATTTACAATGCCAATAGCTTAAACGTTTGCAAATGCAAGACCTATTGCATTGAAAATGCTCGTTTTAAGAAGGAGGAGGGGGACTGCGCGGATGCCCTCCCCGGGCCAACTTTGGCCAGGGCCAGGCCTCTGTGTTGGGGACTGCGGAAGGATGCCTGAAGGCCCATGCGGTCCTTGCCTCCTGCGGGAGCCAGCTTGCTTTGGGAACCATGGAGCAGCTAACATGCAGCTCCCTGGATCCCAAAGCAATGTCTGTTTCCCTGCTCGCTTCAAAGCGGGCAGGGAAACAGACACTGCTCTGCTCTCAACAAGCAAGAGCATTTTCTGCTCTCGCTTTCTGAAAGCAGAGCAGGTTTGTTATGGCTTGGTGGGAGCGGTGCTTCCGCCAAGCCATAGCAAACAACAATGTCCCCAAAGGGGATTGGGGCAGTGGCCCTAGGGGTTGGCAGTCCCCAGGGCCATGTAGGGCTCCATGAGGGTGCCGCACGGCACCCCTCCATTGTAATTAAGCCCTGGGGAGGTGGTGGTCCCTGGGATGTGGGGCAGCGAGGTCCCCGGGGGCCGTGCAGCCCCCGTATTTGATTTTAAAAACATGCCCCGGGAAGGTGGCGGTCCCCAGGGCTGCATGGGGGTGGTATCACTTTGCATATCTGTGCCCTGGGGAGGTGGCGTCCCCAGGGCAGCAGCATTTAGTTTAAAAAACTGTGTGCCCCGGGGAGGTGAAGGTCCCCGGCTGCAGGGGGGGCCGAGCGGCCCCCAGCATTTTAGACCACGCCCACTGCTTTCCATTTGTTGTTTAATGTGCCTTTCAAAAATGCTTTAATGTTAGTGGTGAAATGCTGGTCTTTGACCCGCCTATGGGTGTGTTTTTATTTTCCTGGCGACAGACCATTATGCGTGCCCTTACTTTTTGATTTATCGTTTGTCCGGCGCACTTTTTTTAAATTGAGTGGTCCCGTGACGTATCTTGATGCTTCTCTGACACACTCATTAATATGCCCGTCGGTGTGACCGCTAGTTGGACATCCATTGCTTGCACGGGAGCTCTTGCATAAGTTGTTTCCTCCGCGCTCGCGTGCAAGCCCTTTTACATAATACTAATGTTGTATCCCTTTACTAAATGCATGTTGCTGCTCCTATCTCCGCGCGTGAGCGCTACCGCACCCTTCCGTTGTCCACGTTACCTATGTTGCTGACCGAGAAGCAGAGGCGCCGGGGCCAGCACAATGCAGGCAGCTCTTCTTTCCTAAGATGGCGGCTCCCACAGTCTCCATGTCCATCCTATAAACCAGCCCCCTCCGGTGCTCTCGTGAAGCCCCCCAGCGAAGAGAAGCCTCTGGTCTGAACCAGGTTCTGTATGGCCGCTGCATTTTTTGCAACCCGACGATCTTTTGGGGTTTTTTTTGTCTTATTTCTATGTCGATAGACGTGCTTTTGCGACGGACGCTTCAGGGCCTCCATTGGTTGAACGAAGTGTGGGCTGCAGTCTAGGAATCGGAACATGTCCGAGAGTGGGGTGGCTCTGGCGGGAAACAGTGAGATGCTGGGCAAAATGAAAATCTGAGCACTGATGAGAATAGCTACTCGCGCACCTTAGTATCTAGGTATGTCAGGTGACTGCTCCAGGGAAGTCGTGAACGCTGCTTGCTGCTAAAACAGATAAGAGAATACCGTCAAAAATAATTCTCTCCAGGTCAGTATGCCCGCCCATCTCCCTAAGGACCCATTTCCGAGAGCGTCTGGTCTCATTTGGGAGGGTCGACGTACAGATTGCTTTCAATGTAAACCACTGTAAACTTTCCAGTAACTTTTGCTAAACTGCTGGCGTCCTCACATTGAAAGCAGTTTATGTCTAGTTTTAGAGCGTTCTCAGTCTTGAATCTGGTCTGTTAAACTGGCGCCTACCTGGAGCCAAAGTGTTTAGTGTATAACTGGTGCAGAGCATTATTTTCAACAAAATTTGCAATTGCCAATTAGTGCCAAATGTGTATTTTACCCACTATAGTGTTGCAAATGTCGTTTTTACACTTGCCAACATTTCCAAATGCATTTGCATAATTGGAATGTGCACGTGTTACACTAAATGCCTTCGGTCTAAATTTTGTATTGTGCAGAACCTATATGTTGCTCTTAGAAAAAAACACATGTTCTCATCTAGTATACAGGAGTGTACTCAATGCCTCCGAGTTTATAAAAGTACTGAGAAATACAGCTTAAAACCCATTTCAAATTTAGCCCAGCAAATAAAATACACCAGTACAGATGAGCCATCTTGGTATACTAGGAACATGTGTTGTGCCTGCTAGATTTTGCAGAAGGTAAAAAAATCATGGTTGAGTTTGTGCTCTTACATATGTATCAAATTTGAGTTGGTCCTTCTTTTAATAAACTCTGCAGCTTGATCTGTCAGTAGGCATGCTTCTACTGTAAATGTAGAAAGAAGTGAAGTCCTTTGAACCCAGGTGGGAGTTGGGCAGCTTCCAAAGGAAACTTACTCCCTGTGCTGCTACCGGGTTGATGTGAATTTTTCTTTGATGCTTATATCCCTGGCGAATTATATTTGTCCACCTCTCTCTATTAGGTTTTATTTTTTCTAGCACCGACTGCAGCGGAACGGAACCGCACATAAATGTTCTTCATTTAATATATGTATTGGTAAACAAGCATCAAGCGCATGACAACACTCTTGGAGTTGATCATAAATCTGGTTTAAATAAATAGGCCTTTTGAGATAAAAGCTAGCAGAACTTTCAATTCACAGCAGTAGAAACAGTATTTGAACCCGCAGTACACTCTGACACACACTTGCTACTACAGTTCTCTACTTAACTATACCAATTCGTACAGGTTGCGTCCTGTTCAGGTCCGGTGGTTTAAGAAGTCAAATCTGCTAGGAAATGTAAATTATAAATACGACTTTTGTTGGACAACGGAACACGTTTAGTGTAGTGCACCACCTCCATGGCTTGCTATATTCTTAGTTTCACAGTAATCACTTCTACCACACAATACCTACTCTGATATGCATCACATGAAATATTGAGAAAATATGAAAATGTATGTACGGTATTTTAGAACACTTGTATCTTGCCCTTGACGTTGACCTACACGTGGTTGGGGAGAGTACCGTTGGACAAGGTCTGTTACATACACCCCAGCTAACTTGTTGAAGGTAGGTTACCGTGCTAGTTTCAAGCACCTGTATGAACTTCTGGACCTTTTCTTCTCATGAAATTTGTATGGGATTAGACCACCTGAGAATATGTGCTAGACATACACATTTCACAGGCTTAAACCTTTTTATATCTCCTACTTGTATTTCATTATCGCTTTTATGTACACAGTTTGTATTTATATGTTTTTTTATTGCCACTTTGTAGTAAGTATTTCAGGCCCGTTAGATATCTACTGTGCATGTAGATGCAATAGATTATTACAGCAGGTTATGTTAGGCACCATTTATAACCCGGCATGCCCTCTATTCAAAGGGCCTTTTGGGGTTGAACAGATAGAAGCAACTATTTGGAGTATTTTGACACGGATTATTGTGGTTTGTTCTCGTACCTTGCCTGGTGGTTCTATATGCTATTATGGTGATCCTTGTTAATTCATCCACCCCCTCGGATACCTCTCTGAAGTGATCCTATTTTTTCACCCATTCTTTTCCCATCACTTTAAATTGCATTTTCATATCTGAGTAAATATTATATCCAGGGCATTATGTTCTTTTGAACTTTCAGAAAGTGAACTGTTTCATACAGTGTAATGTACAAGCCTTGCATTACATCCTTCTGTAAAACTTTTTTTGTTAATGCCAGTTTATGCTTTCAAGTGTTTTATCCGGTACATGTTTTATTAGTCTTTGTAAGCTTTAAATGGAGCAATGCACTTTCCCAGTGCTCCAAAATACCATACCATCTGTTGGCGAATACATTTTCTTAAATCTGAACTGTATTTTAGACATGGTTCAAATGTTTTTTTCTTGCCTTTAGGTGACAAAGCATTTGCAGAATTCCTCACATTCTAAGTCCTCTAGACAGTGCTGCACTGTGTCTCTGGTCCCAATGGTAATTCCCCATTCTTAGTCCTCTAGGCAGTGCTGCAGCTGCATCTCTGCTCCCATTGGTAATTCCTCATTCTTAGTCCTCTACACAGTGCTGCAGCTGCTTCTCTGGTCTGGTTCCTCAATTCTAAGTCCTCTAAGCAGTGCCTGTAGCTGCTTCTCTGGTTCCGTAGGTAATTCCACATTTTAGGTCCTCTACACAGTGCTGCTAGCTGCTTCTCTGGTGCCAGTGGTAATTCCTCATTCTTAGTCCTCTAGACAGTGCTGCTTCTCTGGTCCCGTCAGTAACTCCCCCATTCCAAATTCCAGTTAGTGCTGCAGCTGTGTGTCTAATCACAGTGAAAATTTCCCATTCTTAGTTCTGTAGGCAGTGCTGCTAGCTGCTTCTCTGGTCCCATAGTAATTCCCATATTTTAAGACCTATAGGCAGTGCTGCACCAGCTTCGCTGGTTCAGTCGGTAATTCCTCATTCTAAATCCTGTAGACAGTCCTGCAGCTGCTTCTCTGGTCCCAGTGGTAATTCCTCATTCTAAGTCCTCTAGGCAGTGCTGCAGCAGTCTCTCTCTTCCCAGTGATAATTCTTCATTCTTAGTCCTCTAGACTCCTCTAGTAAAAAAAACAATATCCTTTACAACGCCAATAGCTCTAACTTTCACAAACGAGAGACCAATTGCATTGCAAATGCTTTAGATCTCGCCTAGACAATAACATCTTATTAGCTATATATAAGGTAACAAAAATGCTTATAACTTTTCAACATGCTGCACAGCACCCCACACTGCTCTGCAACATAGCGTAAAAACATTGGCAAAGCCAATAGCTCTGGCTAAACAATTATAAAGGTACCAAAAGCAACACCTATTGGTTATGCCAATGCTTGGTTTTTTGTCGCGGATACACAGCAAAATTGGAGAAAACAATGCCTTTAAAATGCAGCAGGGTCCCTGTGGGACCCCCACCATATCTGGGGGTCAATGCATTCCTACCCTACCCCCTCTTCTTTATTTTTTCCTTTTTTTTCCTGGGACTGTGCTGCAAGCCCAGTCCCCAGATGGCTAACAACACTTCCTGGTTGGAGTGTTTGCAGCCAATGAAAATTTAGTAGGATCTGCGAGTCCATTGCAAGGACTCTGGTTCTCTGAAACTAGTGAATGGATTTACACCAAATCACAAAAAACACGCTTTCTGGACCAAAATCCAGCTTTCTGCCAAATTTGGTGTAATTCTGTTCAGAAGTTCAGGCTTTAATCGTGTTAAAAAAAAAAGAGAAATCTCCATGAATTTAAAATGAGAAAAACGCGTTTTGGGACTCACCTTTTTCTTGGCCCCTACTTGACCGATAACCCCGAAACTTTCAACACAGCAGCTGAACCAAAAAGGGAAAGTTTTGTGAATATTTTGTGGAAATTCGTGAAGCGGGCTAAAGTTATTGGCAAAACAAAAAAGCTTTTCCTATGGAAACTTTGGGCCTAACTATAATTATAACTACCTAGTGGCGACTGCCAGTAGGAGATATAATATATATTTTTATTTATTTATTAAGGGTGGGTATGGGATTTTGGGTGGCAAGGGTAATTTTGTATTTTTTGGGTGGATAAGGGTTTTTGGGTGGGTATGGGATTTTAGTGTTGCAAGAGTCATTTTAGGGTGGGTATGGGATTTTAAGGGGGGCGCGCACACACACACACTTTACAACGAAAATGTAAGTATTGTACAGAAGCATCCACCCGTCACAGTCTAAAAATAGGGTGCAGTCAGACATTTAAGAGGGTGATCTCCTAAAGGTGTACAAAGAATAAAATGCTTTTGGGAGGGTAACAGAAGTTTGAAAAGAGGGTAACCTCATTTAAGTCTAGTTGCCACAGTAAATAAGGACCATTCAAAATGGATCCCACTGGTCACAGCAATCATGTTCACACTACACATTATCTTTCTATACCAAATTCGCCATACATCCACTATTCGCACTCTACACATGTGACAAGTCAGCGCTAGGGTTGGGTTGTCAAATCCTAATGGAGTTTTGCACTAGTGAGCAAGTAGGCTGCACTCCTCTGAGCCAGATTTTTAAAAAGGCTCTGCCCAGAACTATCCTCAAAAATCGGTATGCTGTCTCCACGCTTATGT
This sequence comes from Calotriton arnoldi, assembly GCA_963921515.1. Classification (NCBI taxonomy): domain Eukaryota; kingdom Metazoa; phylum Chordata; class Amphibia; order Caudata; family Salamandridae; genus Calotriton; species Calotriton arnoldi. The sequence goes on from CAWUFW010010704.1 coordinate 640,865, forward strand.
CAACTCACAATATAGACAAAAGCCCCAGGTCACCACATAGGGAACACTTGGTGCGCACTCCTAGGTCACAAACAGATTTTGGACCATGGCTTTATCATGTGCAATGGCCTTTGACCTCTTCACAGAAGTATGATGTCTGGGCAAAAGGAAAAATCAGTATACCAAGGACGAATGCCATCAAGCAGTTAGGGAAGGGAAGGGATAGACACCTGTATGACATGCAGGATAAATCGCCCTCCCAAAAGATGATATGAGACACACCGCTGTTGCTTTGAACACTGCTTCTTGAACACCTCCAGAGCATGTTACATAAATAGCACCAATAAAAATATGAACAAGGGGAATGGAAGCATCCAGTCCTCCTTAAGGTGAAGGATGGATCTGTACACCCAGTGAGGTGAAAGGGTCAGTGAGGCGACTGAATATGAAACCCCTGTGAAACTACTACCTCCTCCCATCCGTGTGAGGATTGGAAAGATTTAGCCAAACTGATGAATGAAGAGTCTGGACTCCATATGAATTTGAACATCTAGGTCTAGCCTTGAGAGGTAAATGGAAGGGTCTAACTCTCCACAGTTGGGTAAAAAGACGGGCCTGTTTCCTGTGAGGTGAAATAAAAGATATATCCCCCAGTGAGATAAATAGGCAGATATGGCCCCCTCTTGTGGTGTGCGTGGAAAGACTTGTGAGGGGCAAATACATTGGTATGGTCCCACTTTAAGGTAAAATGAGAGGTTCAGCCCTAAGTGCGGTGAACTGACGTCTAGTCTCTCCTATGACATAAATGGACAGGTTTGATTCCAAACTCTCAGGGTCATGGGAGATGTAGGGCTGATTAGTCTCTCGTGGCGTAAATTAAAGGGTCTGGTCCCCTCGTGTGGTGAAAGGTTTGCGCGTCCCGAGTGAGCAGCAAATATACTGGGCTTGTCCACCTAAGTTGCGAACTGTTCGGTATAGCGCCTAGTAACATTTCATCTGTCAATGTACCACTTACATGTGTGTAATTGTTATATAAAAGGATGGGTTTGATCACCCATGTAAGTGGTAAATTGACTGATGAAATGTTAGGTTGTCATTCTCAGATGAATAAATAGGTATATAGCATTGAGGTGAGTGAGCGGGTCTGGTCCCTCTAGTGGGGGATGTAATGTTTGAAGCAGTCCAGTGTTCCGCCCCTGCGTGGGCAGGATATGTCGCACCCACGTGCCCGGACCAGGCGTGGCCTGGGTGCGCTAATAAAAGCTGGGGGTGTGGCCGCACGAAGCCAGTGCCGAGCCAAGCATATCACTGTGTGTGTGTCCATCATTTGTATTGCCCTCAGTATATGCCCCATAGACGCCCCCCACCCCCTTAGGCCCAAGGCAGCGGGAGACACCCCGCTACACTGGCGACGAGGAGAGAAACGAGCCCGCGCCCCGTGAGGCCCGCTCGCAGCGCCAGCAACGCGCCCCCACCACCGAGGGCCGGCCGAGCGCGCTGCACGGCGTGGCGCCGGCATTCCTGCATCGAGATCGGCGACGCCCGCTGCGTTGAGGAAGCACCAGCACGAAGGCCGTCACGCTCGAGGAACGAGCCAACAAAGAAGTGAGTGCGCTAGCCTGGGGCTTCCCATGACCAGCCCCTGTGCACGTGCATGACGCGCTGCCACACCCAGCCTGACAACAGAGGTCCAGGCCTGCTGCCACGCTCACGGAGCCCCGCGCATCATTCTCAAGGGGGAATACACAAGCTGTGAACATCAGGCACACTGAGGTGCACGCTCGACCAGCCTCCACAGTGCCTGCACTACACCACGTGGAGAGAGCTTCTGCCCAGGCCCTTGTGAGGGAGGCCCAACACTCAACAAGTGATCCCCACTTCAAGTACCACGCCCGGAGCATCTTCCTGCGCCACAAGCAGACGCCCCCACTGCACTTCAGCCACTTTCACATGCTGTGCGTGCCATCCTCACACTACCACAATGGGAGACCCAGCGCCCAACGCAGACCACCAACCAGCACAGGTCATCACACAAGACGCCCCGACAGGCGCTCTGCCCTCGTTCAGCGAGGCAGCCAACCCCACCACTGCGTCCTCACGATGGAAAACGTGGATCGGGCGACTAGAGAATTACTTTGTCGCGACAAGTTAAACTGATGAGGTGGTGAAGCGGTCCCTACTGCTTCATTACGCAGGAGAAGAAGTCTACCTCCTGTTCAAACATCTCCTGAACGCGGGCGGACCGGCTGACTAGGATGCCGCCGTAGCAGCTCTCAACGCACATTTCGACCCACAGCTCAAACCTGACTGAGCGTTTCAAGCTGCGCCAAGCCCGACAAAGGGAGGGAGAATCTATTGACGCGTTCTACGCTCAGCTGAGGGAGTTGGCCAGCACCTATGTCACGGAGGACAGGGCCACTGAAGAAATCCGCGCCCAACTCATTCAAGGAGTCCGCAGCAAGATCCTGCGGGGACTGATATTGCGACAACCTAATATACCCCTCAATGAAATTCTAATCATGGCCAGGACGCATGACCTCTCGGCAGCAAGGGTGGATGAAACGGATCTTGCGTTAACGCGATCGTCAGGTGAAGACAGAAAGAGTCGACGCAGTAAGACCGCGTGACCGAGGACCGCGGCCACCAACCCGGCAGGGCCCCACCACAAAAGGCCAATGTGGATACTGTGGACGTGAGGAACACCCTCCCTGTGAGTGCCCCGCCCAGGGGCAAACATGCTCCAATTGCGGCATTCCCGAACCATTTCGCTTGTCTGCAGAAGACTGCTTCAACGCAAGGACAACAAAGGAGGGAAGCCCATGCGCAAGCTGGTGCGCCAACTGTCAAGCGCCTCACTAGCATCGTCAAGCGGGGCCAGAAGAACCGAAAACGCCACATACCGGGTGGATGACACATCCACGGAAGACGACGAGGCCGAAACGTACATGGTGTCTTTCACCAAAGACCTGAAGAGACGAAGACTACCACAGCCCACGAGCATCGTAAAGATAGCCGGATCGGAGGTGAAGGCGGTCATTGACACGGGGGCGTCAGTCAATGTCATGGGGGTGCAACAATACCTCAAGCTACGACTCAAACCTGAGCGGTCACCATCCAAAACGAAAAATTCGCCTACTGGAGTGACTCACCCCTGCCGCTGCGGGGAAAGATGACAGTCCCCATTCAGTCAGAGGACAGTGAGATCTTCACGGTGGTCCATGTCATCAATCAAGACGCGGATACCCTGCTTAGTAGCCTTGCAGCGGAAGACCTAGGGCTGGTGTCTTTCGCGAGAAGCGTGCAAGCAACCCAGACGGAGGAACTGCTGAACCAGTTTGCAGGCCTTTTCACCTGCCTAGGACGCATCAAAAGAGCCCCGGTGAAACTTCACATTGATCAGACAGTCACCCCTACAGCTATACGTCACAGACGCATCCCGTTCCATCTCAGGCCTCTGGTCGAACAGGAGCTCCAGAAGCTGGAAGACCAAGGGGTGATTGAGAAGGTGTCCGGACCGACCCCGTGGGTGTCACCCATGGTCATAGCGGAGAAGCCACAACAACCAGGGAAGATTCGGCTATGTATAGATATGCGCCTCGCTAACAAGGCCATCCGACGAGAGCGCCACATCACGCCCACAATGGACGACATCATGGCCAATGTGAATGGGTCCAAATGGTTCTCAAAATTGGACCTGAATGCCGGATACCACCAGCTGGTGCTCGACAAAGCAAGTCGATACATCACCACATTCAGCACTCACCTGGGTCTTCGGCGGTACCAGCGCCTCAATTTTGGGATATCCTCGGCAGCAGAGGTGTTCCAAGACGCCGTGAGAGGAATTCTAACCGGTCTGCCGGGAGTACTGAATGTAAGGGACGATATCCTCGTCCACTCAACCACAGCGGAGGAACACTACCGGCACCTGAAGGCCACGCTTCAACGACTCCAGGAGCATGGCGTCACCCTGCACAGGGAGAAATGTCTCTTCTTCCAGAGGAAGATAGAATTCTTCGGCTACCTCTTTAACCAACAGGGCATACAAATGGACCCGCGGAAATCCCAGGCCATCAAGGACGCACAACCCCATCAACGGTGTCGGAGGTCCGAAGCTTTCTTGGGATGGCCACGTACTGTGGCCGATTCATCCCGGATCTGGCCACCATAGCCGAACCCCTCCGGAACCTGACCCGGGCGGAGGCCCCGTGGAAGTGGGAACATTGTGAAGAGGAGGCCTTCCAGAAGGTCAAGAGCGCCCTACTTGAACATACAACGCTGGTGTACTTCGACCCAACCAAGCGCACAGAGCTCCTGGTGGATGCGAGCCCGGTGGGTCTCGGAGCAGTGCTCACTCAGGAGCAGGAACCAGGAAGGTGGGCCGCGTTAGCATACGCCAGCAAGTCCCTCTCGCCCACGGAGCGACGCTACGCCCAGATCGAACGGGAGGCCCTAGCCATCCGGTGGGCGTGCCGACATTTTCATCTCTATGTCTGCGGTCAGCCGTTCAAGGTAGTCACGGATCATCAGCCACTGGTACCCCTCTTCAGAGGATCAGCACCTCACCCGCCTCCACGGATAGAACGGTGGGCCATTGGGCTTCAACAATACGAAATGGTAGTAGTGTACCGACCCGGTGCCAAAAAATCCTGCCAACTTCCTTTCTCGGCACCCACCCCCGAGGCCAGTCAAGAGGAAGAGGGAGACACCGAAACCCTTGAGGCCCACCTCAACATGATCTCGGCGACTACGTGCCCGAAGGCACTGACCTCGGCTGATGTCATAGCAGCTGTGCAGCTGGATCCAGTACTCGCTAAAGTGTGGCAAGCCGTCCAGGGAGGGGGCTGGACTCAATTCCTGCAAACGGCAAACGACTGGTCAGGACAAGACCGAGAGTATCTTACCAAAATGTGGAGGGTCCGGCACGAGTTGAGCATGACTCAAGATGGACTACTGTTGCGGGGATCTCGCATCGTCATCCCGGCCGCCCTACAACATCAAGCGACCCAGCTAGCTCACGGAAGACAACAAGGGATAGAGAAAATGAAAGCCCGGATGCGGGAGAAAGTATGGTTCCCGGGGCTGGAAAGCAGAGTTGAGGAGATGGTGAAGAGATGCCCGGCGTGCCAACTGACTGGTGCCCCAGAACGGCCCGCCCCCATCCAGACCCAAGAGCCTGGAAAAGTGCTGTGGGAGAAGATGAGCATTGACTTTGGGAGTTTCCCAGACGGACGGGCGACTCTCGTCTTAATGGACAGCTTCTCGAAGTACCCAGTCGTAGACGTCGTGAACTCAACAGCATTCGCAGGGATCGCCCCGGTGCTGGAAAAGGTGTTTGCGATGTTTGGATGCCCCGAGCGAGATCAAAAGTGACAACGGGCCCCCATTCCAAGGAGGAGAAGTAACCAGAAACGTCTTGTGGTTCAAAGCAGTCGGGGCAGACACCGAGGAAGGTGAAGAGCCCAGTGCAGATGGGTTGGAGGATGGCCACGCATGGCCAGAGATCCACAGCCCGCCTCGAGGCAATGACCTGATAAGAGAGAGTGAGGACCCCCAGAGGAGCGCAACCATCACCCCTGGCCTGGAAGAACCCTGAGGACCCAACGAGCCTCCTGCTGTACAGAGCCACGGAAGAGGCACCCATCCTCGGTATGGACTGAGAGTCAACCCTGTTCCCAGTTCTCGTTTAAGAGACTTTGCATGTTAATTAGTCTGAGAGACTTTGCACGTTTTAACAGTTTTCATGGACTTTGCGCAAACAAAGGACCGAGTTAAGATGGGATGTAATGTTTGAAGCAGTCCAGTGTTCCGCCCCTGCGTGGGCCGGATATGTCGCACCCAGGCGCCGGACCAGGCGTCCACTGGGGCTCTTTGGAAGACTGGGCTGCCAACAAGCTTGCCACCTTTCTCTCAGCCAATGATCTCTTCCAACATTGCTCGGAAACCACACACTCCAAGGGCTCAATTCTGGACCTTGTCATATCCAAAGCAGACCTGCTGACTACTGCTCCCCCCCCATCCATGTAGACTGGTCTGACCACTTCCTCATTCCCTTCCGTTTTCACCTATCGCACGTTATAACTCTCGGCCAACCTAAAAGAGCTACTACCTGATTCCGCAACACTAAGAACATTGATCTTGACACTTTTGTGATTCTGCTATGCGGGCACTTCCTAGACTAGACCCTAACGTGGATGTCAACGTTCTCACTTCTCAGTGCCTCTCAGTACTAGCAGTCGAAATCGACAATGTCGCCTCCACTCCAAAGCAAAAGGAAAAGACCCACCCCTCAGCACCTTGGTTCAATAAAGCTCTCTACGATGAAAGGAAAAACCTTAGAATCCTGGAGAAACATTGGAGAAAATCTCCTTCCACCTCCAATCTCTCTCTTCTATGTTCAGCAAGATCCAAATATCACAACCACATCTTCCTTGAAAAAGCATCACATTTCAGATCCCTCCTTGACTCAGCCAAAAACAGACCCAAAAAACTTTTTGACCTCATCAAAAACCCAAACTGTTCTCCCCTAACCATTAAGCCTGAGGATTCCACAAAGAAAGCAGCAGATTTCGCCATATTCTTTGATGAAAAGACCAAAGCACTGGTGGATCAGGTCGCCCACCCCCATTGAGGAGCGGAAATCCTAAGTTACCTGGCAGAACTTTGACGTCATCTCGGAAGATGACCTCCTCAAATGCATCCTTGAAACTAAACCCTCCAACCACTCTTCTACACCCCATCCCTAGCGACATCGCCATCGATTTCTACACCTATACTCTCTCTTACTGGACCAGGCTAGTCAATCTCTTCCTCGGTCAAGGCTCCCTCCCGGTTGCCCTCAAATCAGGACAGGTCACCCCTCTTCTAAAAAAAACCCTCCGCCGATGCGAACGACCTCAACAACTTCCGCCCTATCACCAGCCTCCCTTTTCTTTAGAAAATCACCGAAAAATGTGTTGCGAAACAACTTTCCTTACATATTATGGACAATAACCTCCTCGACATCTTCCAGTCTGGCTTCATCCAAAATTGCAGCACTGAAACAGCCCTGCTTCAAGTGATTGATGACGCGCTGCATATACTCGACTCTGGGGAATCGTGTCTTCTGATTCTTCTAGACCTCTCTGCAGCCTTTGACACTGTTAATCATAGCACCCTCCTCAACATTCTTCAACAGAGAATGGGATTGGATGGCACAGTGCTCAAATGGTTTGCCTCTTTCTTCTCGGACAGATCCCAAATGATCAAGATAGCGAACAGTCTTTCATCTCCATTGGCCGTAGGTCAAGGCGTCCCTCAAGGTTCTATCCTGGCACCCACTTTGTTTAATCTCTACCTGGAACCATTAGGGAACCTTCTAAGCAAATCTGGGATCCGTTACCATCTTTATGCGGACGACACTCAAATCTACCTTAAGGTGTCTTCCGCACACGATCTCTCACTACTCAACTCTACTCTCAACTCTATTCACAACTGGATGTTAGCTCACCAACTCATTCTTAATCCTGCCAAAACTGAATTCCTCCTCCTCTCTACCTCTCTCACACCTCCTCCTGTTCAATCTTGGATGGATCAGCTGAACCTTCTCAACAACAAACCCATCATTGTCGACAGCGCTAAATCCCTAGGTGTCATTCTTGACAAAAGACTCAACCTAATCTCCCACATCAACTCTATTGCTAAGAACGCACGTTACCAGTTGCGCCTTCTATGGGGGATCCGTCGGTTCTTCCCGGAGAAAGACTTAAAAACCTTGGTACAATCTCTGGTTCTCTCAAGACTGGATTATTGCAATTCTCTTCTGACGGGCCTACCCAAATCCCACCTCCCCCCTCTCAAATCCATCCTCCTTTCAGCAGCTCACTTCATTTCAGGGTCTAAACGAAGCGACCACGTCACGCCTATCCTGTCCTCTCTTCGATGGTTTCCGATCGAGGCAAGATCTATTTACAAAACTGCCTGCATCACACACAAAGCCTTACACACGTCCTCCCCTCGTTGCCTGGCGAATAAATTGAAATTGTCCGGTGGCTCTCGCCCTTCTCGCAATGCGGAAAAGCTTCTGCTTGAGCCCCCCCCCCGTCTTCAAAAGGGAAAGATCGATGGCGCAATCCTTCTCAAGCAATGCAGTGAGAATCTGGAACTCGCTTCCCCCATTGCTCCGTGCCACCTCCTCTACCCGGATCTTCAAAGCGGACCTCAAATCTCTTCTCTTCCAAAGACACTTTCAGAACTAATACTTTCATTCTCAGGCCCCTCTAGGAAGTTCGCTCTTCATTGTAAATTTGTACTTTTTCCTGTACATTCCTCACCCTTGCGTGCTGTGTTGGATTTTTTGTTTGTGTACCCTTCATTTTAAGTCTCCTGTTTAATTCACGCCCTCTCTACTCCCTCAAGGAAGTTCTTCCACTATAGGAAATTCTGTACTCCATGCCTATTGAAGTGCCTTCCCAGTGTGTTCTGAGTGACTGCCACTTATTGCAGTATTATACCTATTTGTATTTTGTATCTTATGTATCATGCACACCTGTCACTTTTTCCTCTTGTAACGTATACCTCTTTTTGTATCTTGTTTGTTTTTGTTATTTGCACAATTGTCACTTTTTCCTCATGTAATGTAACGCTTGCTTTTGTATTATGCTCACTTGTAACCTTCTCCTCATGTAATGTTACTGTTCCTAGTGTGCAGCGCTCTGACACCTTGGGGTAAAGTCCGCGCTATATATAAACGCATAAATAAACTAATAAAAGCAGGGGGCTTGGCCGCACGAGGCCAGTGCCGAGCCAAGCATATCACAGTGTGTGTGTCCATCATTTGTATTGCCCTCAGTATATGCTCCATAGACGTCCCCCCCCTCCCCACCCCCCCTTAGGCCGAAGGCAGCGGGAGACACCCCGCTACAGGGACAACGAAGGGGTACTGTTTCCCCCGTTACGTGTAAAACGTGAAGTATGTCGCAGGCTGGTGAAATAAACGGTGTAACGCCAACACCCCCTTTGCGATGTTAATGGATGTGTCTGGTAGCCTGGTGTGGCATATGGATGGGCCTGGGGACGGTCATGGATAGCCCTGTGAATGGTAGCGTCTTTTCTCTCATGCGCTGTAAATAGATGGCTTGTGGTTCAAATGGATGGGTCGGGTCCCCCCACCCTGTGAGATGGGCGATTGGTATATTGGTTCTAATTAGGGGTGATACCTCGTGTGGTGAAAAGAAGTGTGATTGCTGCGCCTATGAAAAGTAAAGCAGATAGATTTGAACCTCCTGTCAGGCGAATGTCTCGATATTATCTCACGGTGTTGGCAACATTTTTCCCTTTTGCGACAATGCACCCCTTCTGGTGCAACGGTTTGGCTCTGCTCTTTTGAAAATCTGTGACGGGAATGTGTGTCATGGAGATGTGCCCTGCAGGGCCTGACGCTCCACTACCGCTTAGGAAAACACTCAGGTGGGCCGGCACCTCAGTAAGACATCGCTCGCGCACACCTCCCCTCAACCGGCGGCGGCCACACACAATTATAACGTTCTACAAGGGCGCGCGCTAGCTCCGTGAGCGCGCCCGTCAGTGACGCACTGGGCAGCGGCTCGAGCTCTCCCTGCCTCGGCTGCAGCGCCTCACCTGCAGGGCCTCGCCCCGATGCTGGTGGCTAGAATTCGGGTCCATTATGACGTTCACCGCCCGCACAAGCTTCCTGCAGTGGATTCTCACTTGCTCCTCCAAGGTAGCTGTGGAGGAAGACATCTTGCTAGCTAGTCACGGAGGCACCGGCAGTCCAGGAGGCAAAGACAGCACCAGTTTAAGGGAGCCCTGGACGAAAGTGAGGCCTGGAGCGCAGAAGGGGCGGGACAAGAAAAAAAGAGTGTGCCGTCTCTCAGTGCGCTTGAGTGCGAAGGAGACACCTTACTGCGCACGCGCTTTACAAAATGTGAACGTTTGTCAATAAAGCTTCAGCAATGACGAGAGCGAGATGAGAGAGAGAGACTCCCGACCTTTCTGCCCACGCGCATTATAAAGTGTGATCGCTTCCCAATAAAGCTTCAGCAATGCATAGCTGCCAAGGTTTCAGATTGCTATGTGTGACATTTTCATAATTTCAGTGTAATTATGAGTGACATTTGAACGACAAGGAGTGACACTTTCTGGCGACCATAATAAAGCAATGAAGACTGGGCAAACATATAAATATCAGAAATGCCACCCATTTGAACAACAAAAAAACTCTTAAGATGATCTAAGCACCAGAAATCGAAGGGCACTAACCTAGTCCCCCTGTAACCTGATCATACTGTTAAACAAATGTGTAACCATGATATTAAACAAGTTTTTCAGAGGCAGTACTTTATTAAAATTAAAGTTCTGTGCACATTTACAGGCACGTGCAGTTAAATACAAAAGATACTAAGTCAACACAGTCAGCTAACTCGCGGACACTTACAGGCACTGGGCATTCATTGGGCAAGCCTCAGGCTGAGGCACACACAGTCACATAGGTCACTCACAGCCGGCAGCCAGGGCGCGCTGATCTAATGTATTATACTCTCAAAATTCATTAATACCCTGACGTGGTCCCATCTGCACTGGTCGGCGCGCAGCTACCTGCCCAGCCCCGCAGCCTGCAGCACAGGTGAGCTGTCTAAGCAATTTTATTAAGTCTAGTGACTCTAATTAGTCACACACAGTCAATACTCGTGGACTTGAACACCCGCTGTGCATTGAGGGCAAGCCTCAGGCTGAAGCACACATCATATGTGACGGTCACATCATTTATAAAAAACGCACAATTTTATAAGCAGCTTGAGATTCCAGGCTGAGTCGCAAACCACAAACGTGAAGAGGTCGAGCTACATTTCATTTGAAAAAAAATTGCACACTTCATCGGGTTATACCCACTGAATTTAGAGCCTGCTTCTTTTCAGGAGAATAGCTATCAATGGTGCAGCAGGTGCAGCGGCACCAAGGGGCAAAAGTCTAACAGGGCCCCAGTTATTGATGTATTTTACTGCATGATCAGCTGTCAGGGCACCACTTTACTTGCTCCCGCTAGTGCTATTGGCACACTAGTGCATCTTTTATCACTTTTTTTTAGAAGTGCTTTGAATGAGCAGGTACTGAGTACCCCCACTTGTTTAATTGCAGGGCTGCAATACTGCAGTATTGTAGCGCTGCAATTGTTTTAATGGGACAGTACCGCCCCTGCTCTTTACAAAATAGGTATACTAGGATAACGAGTACCTTCTGGGTTTCCATCTCCAACACAGCTTTGTAGGCTGTGCTCATACCGTGTATCTACCACCCAACAGAAATATCCAACTCAAGGTCATCCACGTGCTTTATATAATATTTTTTTTATTGGGCTACCGACCCTGCGTGCCTCTGTGGGGAGGAAGCGCTGTAAAAATAAGGGAAACAACTAAAATTCCCAAAACAAAAACAATCTTTAGACTGGTGAACAAGTGGAAAGAATGAATGGTTGGCTGTATTGTGATGACCTGGGGTCCAGGCGCATGGCGGAACAGTCAGTAATCGTGGAGTCTGACTCCAGCACCCGCTGGGCATTGAGGAAGCCTCAGGCTGAAGCACACATGATAGGTGACAGGCGGTCACATAATTTATAATATAGCACATTTTTATTTGATGAGTGAGATTCCAGACACCCACTGTCTGACTCACCTAGCAAGGCGAGCCGCTGCAATTTGATTGATTAGGCCTCCTCATGGCCGCGACAACTGACTCCTGCTGGGGAATTCAGACTCTGCTCAGCCAAGCAGCTCTGCTCAGTGGTGTGCTCTGGGCTCCTGGCCACCCACCGATGGGTAATTTCGGTCAGGTCACGACGGCTGCGGGAAGGATCAGCATTGATTTAAAAAATGTACTGCATCCTTCTAGAAGTTTTGAGCGTAGCTGGTAATGCTCTGGTAACACAGGAAGTCATCGCGTAACCGGAAACATCACACAGTTTCTTCCTGCCACATGATCTAGTGTCAGCCAAGGCTGTGTGGAGATGTTTGGAATCGCGCGGTAGCCGAACATCTCTTGCATAGAGCTGCTACGCGAATGTTGATAATGGCGCCCTTGTTATCAGGCCATTCTCTGCAGCCTGTCACGTCCTCATTCCCAGGGTCCGAGTTAAGTGCAAGTAAAGATCTGTGACCTACGGAAATGCGTGACTTTGCATTTCAGTGCGGTGATGCGGACCACCACACTGAAATGCGATAGAGTCATGCCTGATGCATGACACTTGGCAGGACTGGCAATGACGGGAAAGATATTCGTTTCTAGAAATATTTTTTTTTAGGTCTATCCTTGAGACATCCAACCCTGTGTAATTAAAACATAAAGTAAAGAACTAAATATACGTACATATATTTACATACCGAAAGGTAATTTAGTTCAGCTCTCTTTATCCGTTAATCTATTCAACTGCTATTCACACCTTGACCTCCCACACTACACTATAGTGCATTGTTCAATGGGTCAGCCCATTTCAGGCATTGATTCTTTTGTGCATCCTCTAAAAATAAATCCACTCAAGTGCTGGAGTTGATGCGTCAATACTCTACCAATGTTTTCTTTCTTTCTATCCTTTATACTTTTTTATTCATTAGTCATACTCCTGTGTTTAAACTATATGCTTACGTTTTGTAATTCAAAACTAATAGTACCTTTTACTTATGTCACACTGTAAGTACCCTCTGGTATTACGATCAACTTTAATCCAAAAAACAAATTATCATTCCATATACCACGATTTTTACATTTTATTATGCCAACAATTCAATAACAAGCATTGGCATAGCCAATATGTCTCTCCTTTGGGACCTTATAAGTGTTTAGCCATGCAACAGTTGATGTTGTTGCACCAAGGATATTGTGCTGGATAACTAAACACTTATAAGGTCCCAAAGGCGAGACCTATTGGCTATGCCAATGCATGTTTGGTACTGGGATGTAAATGAAGTGTGGCGCGCATCTCAAACACAAATCTGGCATTCTGCCTCCACCATTCCAAATTGGACATAATAATACTTAAGGTGAGACGGTACGGTCGCGCTACAGAACACATACAGGGAAACACCCTGTGCTAGCCTTTCGGCGACAAGGAACCTAACAGTTAATTATTCCGAAGGAATGGTATTATTGATGCCGGGAAGGCGCCAGGAAGTGAATCCTCTTAGTGCGTTATCCTGTGCAACAATAAGTGGTGCTCCCTGCAGAAAGGAAGCAGGCCCATGTGTCTCGGGGGTCGAGAAGCCCTCGGCTGTCATTTGCCTCACATCAAGGGACGGGTCGAAAATGACTATCCCGAACTAAACAATGACCGCTACCGGGAGCAGCCAGAACGTCAAACAGCACGGAAAGCACACACAGCCAGCGGCGAGGCCCATTCTGAGGAAAATGTCTGACAAAGGAATCACCTCGTGGGCAGTCGCAATAACCAGATTTACCTCAAAATGCAGTGGGGACTGTACAGAACCCGAAAACAGCTACATCGAAATACGCCACAAAAAAACAGCCAGACACTCGGTGGTTGTTAACCAGCAGTCGATTATGAAACTAAAATACACCAACTGAATAAAGCAAACTTTCAAGTATCTGGAAAAAAATCTAAATATCGTGGCGGCTCAGGGCAACATTAAGAAATACTTCATGTCCTGTTTATGCCTATGTAAAATTAAAAAATAGATTGCACAGCACTAACTTGTATAATAAACTCTAAGTGTGGATGGAAAATGTTGCTACACAAGCAAAAGAACGAAGAGTGTGCAGAAAGGTCATAGACCTACTGTCCAGTGTTCCGGTCCCACAAATGTTAGCTCACGCTTTTCATTTTGAGCAGCCAATAGTCCCTTTTAAAAACACACAGATGGAGGTGACTGTCAGGATTTATCTGAAAGGCATCTGGAGTGTTGGTCATGATAACGCTGATTCTTATCTTATCACCTTAAGAACCTTCAGGTCGCCAGGATCTTTTTACCTGCTGAATAGTGTAAAGGGAAGAAATCCTTTTCAGTTATGCAACTAAGTTTAGAATCCAGTTTACCTTAAAAGATCACTGACTCCGAATTCAATTTTGGGGTTTTATTACAGCCAAGAATAACTGCACATGCAAGCACCTCAACACGAGGTTAAAGAAATAGATGGGCACTAATACAAATAGCATCCTACGCAGGAGTCTCATTCGACTCAGGATAAGGAGGATCGTTAGCTCCAGAAGTATTAGGCAAGCAATAACAGCTCCAATCTCTTATGTTATTCCTCATTTATCTAAACAAGCATAAAACTCATTGGCTGTCCCTGCTCTACTTCTAAGATGACATATCTACTTAACGAATTTCCCAGGCAAGAGTAAGTAAAAGGTGTCAGCTGTGAAGACTTCCTAAGAAGTACACTCACATCGTCTCCCCTACCTCTTCTCTGCCCTCTACCCTCGGGGCACTATCCCTAATACAAAACCCAAATACAATTGAACACGCCTTTTGTCACGCCTCTTCGGCCAGGTCTTCCTTCTTGTACTTTTCCATTGAAACGGTTACTTCATCTCGGATGGTTGCGATGACCTTGAGTCCCAGGCACCTTCCCGCTGAAAGTATCATCCTTAAATTCCATTGCACTCCCATTTCCATGTCTCCCATCGCTCTAACTCGTGAAACAAAGAGCCAGTCTTTAACTAACGAGGCATGTGTCCTTGCAACAGAAGATACGTTCAACAGAAACCCTGTACTGTGCTAATTAAATCTACTGTCGGTGCCCAGAGAGCCTTTCCAAGAGAACCTTCTCTGCCTGCAAAACAAGCTAACATAAGAACAAACAGGCCTTTCCTTGGCGTATATGCAGTCAGGCCTTTACACAATTTAAACACACAAACCTTAATCACTTCTATAAGCATTTGATTCATTACATTTCATATGCGAAAAAGTGAACTACAAGTGCAACTTAATATAGTACACGTTTAACTACTGCATCTCGATTACACATGGGCTGATTCATTTATGCATTATTTTAAACACGATTTAGTTAAGCATTACATTTGCATGATTAAAATAGCACAATTACGCTTCTTATTCACTCTAATAACTGCGGTTTAGAACCACATCTTACTGGCCATTCATTGATATGTAGCTGGATATATGCGGGTACAGACTAATGATGATTATGATGTACCCCTACAATTTTTACGTGAGCCCAGCGCTCTATCAGTTCCCCCCTTTGATGACTCCTGTCATCACATCTTTTCAACTCCCTTGTAGAAAGAACCGATCTAAACAGTACTTGTTGCCACTCTCCCTGATCTGCTCTTCTCCAATCTCTTGAGTCTTTGATATTGACTGTCCTGCAGTCTAGCCATTCTCGTCTCACTTTCTCTCAGAGCTCTCTCAACTCTGCCTGCTCGATACCATTTGTAGGCTTTGATCAGACCCCACAGACAAACCACACAAACCACCACGATCAGGAGAGGTCTCAGAACATAGCCAAGGGATCCCTTCCCCAAATTCGCAAACCAACTCTCCACTTGACCAAACCCTTTTCCAACTTTTTCCCAGGCTCCCTCTTCAGTCAAATCCGCTATCTTCGTGTGGATAGTAGTGTTGTTACTTATATATTTCTCCAGATCCTTGCTGTGGTCTGGTATATAAGTACAGCACTCTTGAACCCTCAATAATTTACAGACTCCGCCCTCTTTTGCCAATAAGACATCCAAAGCAAGGCGATTCTGTAAAACCATCGTCCTTATCGATAACATCTCTCCCTCCACCAGTACCAATGATTTTGCTGTGTTCATCGATAGTTCGTCTATCACAGTCGCCAGTCTCCGGATCTTCACATCATTCAAGATCACTCCCAAACTTGGTATCATAGCTCCAAAGATATCTCCCACTATGACCCCTGCACTCGCACCTCTTCTCACTCTTGAATGCTTTCCACCTTCCAAAAGTTCCAAATCCTCTGTATGGTAAATCTTTGGAAATATTATTCCCAAGTAACATGTACCATACCAGTTCGCAGGTAACCTCACATAAGCATTCCTTCCACATACAAAATACACCGTAGGTATCACTTGTACAGGGCCCAGGAGAAAGTTCTTTGCCACATCTGCCATAGTGAAAACATGATCACACGTGCTCTGTCCCACGGGAACCTTTTCATAATAGGTCTGATAATGTCTCACACACAGCTTTCCCCTCTGCTCTTTGTCCAAAGCTATAGGACCATAACTTCCTTTTGTTCGGTGCAATTTTTCCTCCTCTGTCCAATCCACCATACTATGCCCTGTGTCTCGTGTCTGTGTTAGTTTTCTATATCTGTCTTCTACCTGATCCACGAACTTTTTCTCTACATCTGATAATGAGCACGTCAAATTATGTCGGTGGGCATATGCTGTGTCCAATTCCAAAGACGGTATGAAGAACTTCCTAAGTCTATCCTCCGACTTATAATAATCATACTTATTCAAATGTTTGTAAGCGGGGACTTCAGGAAGCACTGCATCGTAATTGGAAAGAAATACTCAAACTCATCTCTTTCATAGAATATACTAAGCAACAAGCTACATGAAATTCCATTAGTCAGTGGAAGATGGTGATACCTAATACCCTCATCCACTGAAGCAGGCAACTGCATACACACATAGCAATCTTTCGCATCCATCGCATCCACATACTCATATAGCAGCTTGGCGTAAGCATTGAGCTTAAAATCACTTCTAGACAAATCTACATGCAATCTACGACTTTCTTCTATCAGCAAAGCTTTGTTGGCTCCTATGTTTACCTCTTTTTGGCTAGGTGTAGTAGGTGTAGGAGTCCCTGGCACCCCCTGCACTGCTAGCCCATGTGGTACTGTATATGAAACTACAATTACTATGATTATAGAAACTATCACACCCCCTATAAGTATGCCTACAATCAACTTAGATCTATGATTTGGATCCCCAGCCTCCATGATTTCGAAAGTTCTCAAAAGTTCTTGGTTTCAGCAATGAACACTCAAAAGTCTTTGTTTCCTCCACTCGTGGCTTGCTTAACCAGTTCGAGCAATACTTTGAAACCTCTGGAAATCCCCTTTTCAGCTACAGTCTTATTTACATAGTCCAGGAAAAGACTTCCCTAACTCTCGTTCCTCTTCGGTGGAAAGTCCCTAAGTTTATTCTTCTTCCACTCGGACCTAGGTTATCTTCTTCTTTAGACTTTTTATTTACAACAAGTTATATTTCGTCCACGATAAGATCATTTGTAAGTGCTTCCAAAACGCGATACAAAAGTTCAAGACGCAGGATTACCATTTCGTGTGAATACGGCTCAAATCCAAAGGACGGAAATTCGAGTCGATGCAAAACCAATTCTCGGACTTTACTCATAAGCGGGGGATTCGGAACGGTGAGGGTCAGTATTCCTTCGACTTCGAGCCCTGGCAACAACAGCACCACCTTCACTACCACATTCGGGCTCTTGCTGACCACCTGCACAGACCTCAGTCTCCCGTACTCACTACCCCTGCATCAGTCACTGTGTAAGTCCACTCAGGGGTAGAGTATCTCCAGCAGGGTACTCTTGTTCTTTTCGACCTTCGCCGACCCTCTTGAGTCTGCTCTTCGTCACTTGCTTCTGTTTCAGACGTTTCAGACACTGGAGCAAGATCTCTTTCGGATGCCAACCTCAGATTCAGTCGCCTCTGTCTTTCAGGCCTACCTTCCTCAGTTCTGGTCATTCTTCCGCTTTCCCCTGCTATACCCAGTGCACCACTTCCTCCTTCTGCTGAATCTGACTCTACTCCACCCACTGCACCACCTCTGTCTTCTGAGTCAGAGTCGAGGTTCGGGTTGTCGAAACCCCCTTCAGCTTCTTCTGGTGCACCACCAGCTGTGTCAGCGACCCTTTCAGCTTGACTTGTCCTCTCATGTGGCCCTGCCACATCAGCTGGATTTTCGTTTACGAGAGGAGCTGTTTCTTCCAAGGGTGCTGAAACTCTGCGGGTATGGGAGGCATGTACCCAGTTTGGCAATCCTCCACACTTCACTGCTGTATTCGTTACCAGTATCACCTGGTACGGACCTCGCCACCGAACATCCAAACAGCTCTTCCTCACGTGCTTTCGGACAAGCACCCAGTCGCCTGGACACAGCTCGTGGCACAGATCACTCGAGGCTGGAACAGCTGCAGCTTGCACCTGCTGGGACACAGAACGGACCACATCAGATAGTCCTTTACAGTAATCGAGAATCAAGTCATCAGTGATGTTAATCAAAGCTGTAGCTGGTACTGCTGGCAACCGCATTGCCCTTCCCATTAATATTTCGTGAGGGGACAATCCGGTCCTCCTATCTGGGACACTTCGCATGCTCATCAGTACGAGCGGCAAAGCGTCAGGCCATTTCAGGGACGTTGATGTACACATTTTTGCCATCCGGGCTTTCAAAGTTCCATTGACCTGTTCCACCATCCCAGAAGCCTCTGGTCGATAACTACAATGGAGTCTCTGATCAATATTCAATGCGGCACAAAGTAACTTCATGATTTCACTGTGGAAGTGTCTTCCTCTATCTGATTCCAAAGAGGTTGGGATCCCGAATCTCGGGATGAGCTCCCTCAACAATAACTTGGCCACTGTGAGAGTGTCACACCTGCGTGTTGGGTAAGCCTCCACCCACCGTGAGAATACACATACCAGCACCAAAATGTATCTCAACCCATTGCACTTAGGCATTTCCACGAAGTCTAACTGTATCCTATTGAAGGGCCCTCCTGACCTCCCAATGTGACTCAAGGTGACTACTGTTTTCTTTCCAGCATTCATCTGCTGACACGTGACACACCTCTGACAAACAGTTTCAGCCATTGCACGAAATTGTGGATTATACCACGTCTGTCTAAACACACGCATCATTGCATCTCTACCAAGGTGTACCGGTCCATGTATTAGTCTCGCCATTGGACTCAGCAGATTCTCTGGCAATACAGCTCTCCCATCACTGGAGACCCAAACATCCACATCCCCTCTTTCACACCCTGCTTTAATCCATCCATTCCGTTCTTGATCTGAAACTTCATCCTGCAGTCGCTTGAGCTCCTCCCAAGTGTCTGCCATGGCCAACATCATGTTGAGTTCGGTTCTTTCTTGGCTCTCTGCTGTGTAACCCTCTGTAAATATGCATCCCTGTTCTGCACAGAAGCGGGCAACTTCGTCCGCATAATTATTTCCCAAAGACACAAAATCCTCCCCCTTCACATGTGCAGTGCACTTTACAACTGCGATTTCCTTCGGACATTGCAATGCATCTAACAGTTGTCTTACATGTTCTCCATTCCTAATGGGTGAGCCAGATGATGTCAAAAATCCCCTCTGGGACCACAGCTGCCCAAAGTCATGAACCACACCAAACCCATACTGACTGTCCGTGTAAATCGTGATTCGAATTCGATCAGCGGCCAAACAGGCACGAGTCAAAGCAATGATCTCAGCTACCTGCGCGGAGCTTACTCCTTCTAGGCAAGCAGCCTCAACCACCCCAGAAATGGTACATACAGCAAACGCTGCTCTCAGTTGGCCAACACTGTCTCTTAGGCATGAACCATCGACAAAGAAAATTTCATCTGGGTCAGTTAGTGGTTCGTCAACAATGTCTGGTCTCGGTTTGGTGCAGAGTTCAGTCACATCGAGACAATCGTGGTCCGCACAATCTTCATCATCTGCATTCGGTATAGGCATTAATGTTGCAGGGTTTAAGACGGAGCATCTTTTCAGAGTCACATTCTCTGCGGCGAGTATGACTTGCTCATACCTTGTTAACCTGTTATTCGTTAGGTGCTGAGTCTTAGTCCTGGTCATCAACAATTCAACCGAGTGTGGCACATATACAGTCAAAGGATGCTTTCACATCTTTCAATGCTGACACCTGTTGCAGCAACGGATCTTAGACATCCGGGCAACGCAGAAGCTACTGGATCTAGAGTAGCTGAAAAGTAGGCAACTGGTCTACGGACACCTCCATGGTTCTGAGCTAAGACTGCTAATGCACATCCTTCTCTCTCACAACAGAACAATGAAAAAGCCTTGTTGTAATCAGGCATTCCCAGAGAGCTGGGGCACTACACAACTCCTCTCTCAGTTTTAGGAATGACACCAAGCACTCCTCGTCCCATGGTACCGGATCACTGACATCCTTGTGCGTAAGCCTCTGTAAAGGCTTTGCTCTCAAAGAAAAGTTGGGAATCCACTGCCGACAATAGCCAACCATTCCCAAAAACATCCTGACTTCCCTCTGTGTGGTGGGCACTGCCATGTTCATTATTGCCTCAATTCGATCTGGTGACACCTTCCTCTTGCCTTTTTCTAATCTGTGTCCCAAGTACTGTACCTCATTTAAGCAGTACTGCAACTTGTTTGGAGACACCTTGTACCCGTTCTCTGCTAAATGGTTCAACAGGGCTACCGTGTCTATCCTGCAAGCATCTTCTGTTTCTGAGGCAACAAGCAGATCGTCTATGTATTGCACGAGAACTGAGTTCTGCGGCAATACGAGACTCTCAAGATTCTTTTTCAGGATCTGATTAAAGATCGATGGACTTTCCGTATACCCTTGAGGGATACGGCACCACGTTAACTCACGATTTTCCAGCCGGAATGCAAAAAGAAATTGGCTCTCCTCATGGAGCGGTATCGAGAAGAATGCTTGACACAAGTCAATGACAGTAAACCACTCAGCTTCGCATGGTATCTGAAACAGTATCACTGATGGATTCGGTACCACTGGACAACAAGGAACCACTATCGTGTTGACCTTTCGCAGGTCTTGCACGATCCTGAATTTCCCGCTCGGTTTCTGTAGTCCCATAATAGGTGAATTACAGGGGCTGCCTCTGATCTCCTTCAGAATGCCTTTTTTGATGAAAGACTCGATCACAGGTTTAATCTCTGCGATCGTTTCAGGCGACAGATTGTACTGAGGCGTTCTAGGGAACTCAACATTCTGTTTCACCTGGATCTGCACAGGTTCAACCCCTTTGATTAGTCCTATCTCTTCTCCTGTGAAGTCCCACACCTCGGGTGACACGGTATCTCTCAAATCCGGTGGAAGTTCCTCCACAGTCACCATTGGATACAAGTCTATACACAGATGCTGATTAGCAACTTTAAAAGTAGCATCATCATCCCTCGTCTGAACCTCCACTCCCTTAGGCGTGCAATAAATCGTGCAGTTCAATTTACATAACAGATCTCTTCCTAAAAGACAAACTGGACTCATATCGCACACCACAAACTGATGTCTAGTTTGGCAGGAACCTATCCTCACTGGAATCGGTTCGGTCAGCGGGCTGTTTATTCTTTTGTTCGCCACTCCAACAACTTGGATCGATTGTCCCGAGAGGGGTAGGTTGGGGACTACTCCTGATCTTATAGTAGACCGGGTAGCACCAGTGTCAACCAAAAGCGTGGTAGGATGACCATCAATGTCTGCCTCCACAAAAGGTCCTCTCTGGTCTACCTCCAAGACTGCTCCAAGTGTGCAGTCTTCCTCCCCCCTCAGGCACCGTCAGGATAACGGGTCTGGGCTATACTCATCATACCCTTCAAAAAGGGGCATCTGCTGGTAAGTTCGTATTCCCTGCGGGATCCTTGTTGGCTGGGGGACCGATACTTGTGGGGTTATACGTCCCCCTTTTCATCGATCTGGGCTTCATCACAGTGTTGACTACCTCCGGCACAGGTGCCTGAACCCCTTCTACCTCCTGTTGCACTTGGTTGGCTGGGTTCAAGGGGCACTCGCGCTTCCAATGCCCGATCTGGTGACAAAGATGACACGCAGTGGTCTTCTTCAGTGTCGCCACATCCACCCCCGTCTTGGGATCGATGGGTTTCCCCTTTCCCTGACCTTGCCCATTCTGGTTCCCTTGGTAATTTCCTTGTCTTCTTCCTAAGGTCCCTCCACTAGGCTGGACCTGAGCTGTCTGCATCTGAGCGAGCATCAATTTGTCTTTTAGCTTCCGATGCTTCGAGTCCACCTCATCGCTACAATACCTCGCATACCGCAAGATTTCATCTACCGGCTTGTTCTGCCAACAGATCAAATGGTGCTGTATCATGAGGCTGACTTCTGGTCTCAGGCCTAGCACAAACTTTGAGACAAACTGTCCCATATCCTTGGGGTCTAATGCATCTAATCCGCTATATTGTTTAAAAGCTTGCAAGAGTCTTTCATAATATTCGTGCACCGTCTCTTTAGGTTCCTGCACAGTTCGGTCTATCTTAACCCAATCTATATCTTGAGGCGAAATCTTCAATTTCAACCATGTGATCACTTGCTCAAATTTTTTCATAACAAGGGGTAACGGACCATTCGTGACAGCATCCCTTTCAGGTTCGAAAGTCAGCCACTCAACGGCAATTTTACAAGCTGTCCACAAATCTCCCGGCACCACTATGTCAAACAAGGTGTTCAAATCAGTCCACAGCACCTTCGAAATTTTAACAAACCGCTCAACCTGTTTGTACCACTCTACGGGTTTCTCCCTCAGCCGAGGAAAGTCATTTGTAAACGCAGCCAAGTCACCTCTACTCCACGGCACATGCACGTACCCTCCGTTCTGTACTTCCCGTAAAGGAAAGTTTCCAACGCCCGTCGCCCCTCCCCCCAAAGGCGGCGTTTCTCCCACAATTTTCTTTGCTATTTTCTTCTTTGACCACCTTTCCTCCCATTTGTCCAACAAGTTCCATATCCGCATCCCTACAATCAGATCTTTAGTATGCGTCCTTAATCCTGTGATCCTTTTCTCCTCCAGTTCCTGATCACTATATTGCAACCTATGCGGTCCTTGCAACGTTTTTGTTTTATTCAAGTCTACCTCATATCTCCTGGCTAATGCTTCAATTTCTCATGTGCTATCCTGGCTTTCCGAGTTACATCTTTTGCTATGAAAAGCAGCTCATCTGACCCATAAATTTCTATTCTTTCCAAAGGCAGGCTTCCACTAATCATTTCGTCCACCTCCGCTTTCAGTCTTACTACGTCTAGAAACCTTGCCTGCACTGCACTCCTCAGTACTTCTTGGCAAGCTGCTCCATCCCGCTCGTCATAGTCACTATTTTGTCCTTGTGACTTATTCCCTTCTATCGTACTCCTGGAACTTGGTCTATCTTCCGAAATGTCTTGTCCCCTATCGCCTGGCATCCTATCACTTTGGGTTCTTACTGTTGGTGTCCACATCCTCAAAGCTGACTTAGATTCGTGCAAAGATCTTGGTCTGACTGGTCTCTCATCCTCCTGCCTAAAAGAGGAGTCTGCAGTGGCTGGTAATGGCGTGCTTGCTTCTAATGGCTTCGGAAAGTGGATCACTTGTACTCCGAAACCATTCCCACCAGCACTGGTTCCCTCTTCTCCTCTCGTCTGCATTGAACTTCCTTCTCTTATTCGGTCCGGGTCATATACCGGTACTATAGGGCCAATGGTAACCGGTACTGTCAGGGAGTCCGGTAATCGGTTATTCCCAATGGAAGGCTGTGTTGCCGCCCCCTCTGTTCCTGTGGAAATTTTTCCCACGACCCTCAGGTTAGTCTGATTCTGCGTCTCACCCGTTTCTACTGCTGAAGTTGATTTTCCCTCTTCTAAATCTGGATTAAATGGAGGTGGTCTCTCTGCTAGCAACCTATCTAACAGACTGTCATCTGTATCACTGTCGTCCTCTTCAACCCTTGTTATCTTCCCATCTTTTATTAGCAGTGGGTACAACCTATCTCCTTCGATTTTCCACCCTCCACCTTTTCTCCAGTGCATCCCACCTCGCATCTTGGAAGGCCCTGATAGATTTCTTCACCCTTTCCTGGCTCATATCTCTTTTCCTGTCATACGCTGCCCTATTCCATGCATGTAACGCCTCAAACTGTGTCGGTCTAGGCAGTGGTCGTAAAGAAGCCATTATAGTCTTTAGCTGGTACAACACTTCCAACCTGAAAGTGCCATAGCGTGGGAAAGTCAATTCTCCTTCCCCTTCTGTTATTTTATGCCAGTTCTCAAGCCAAATTATAGTATGCAATCCTACATTCGTAGCCATATAATGTGCCGGCATATCCTCGGGAGGGGCTTCCTCTCCACCCCGAGTAACCACATGTCTGTCACCTCTGCAAAGTTCTCGTAAGACTTTAAAACATTTCATGGTAAAGCAGATATCTGTTCGCACCCAGTATTTCTTTTTTTTTCTTCCTCTTCCTGATTCAATCCACCAATGCCAGCGCGGCTCACGCCAACCGGCCTATCACAGCGCGGCACTGTCTGACGTCACTCTTCCTCTGCTCGCAGCAGTTCCCCTCCTTGCTAATTCTCTCGTTCTCGTTCGCACATGTCTCAATCACACTCTGAAGCAATGGTCTGTTCTACCGAACAATTACCTCTCCCTGACTGTCGGTCCTCCAATGACCGATCAGCCTCTCGAAATTGTTGACCTCAATCTGGCAACTGTCTGTCCGCGAACGACCGGACAATCACCTCTGACACAATCGATAGGATCCAAACCCTCAATGTTCTACACACAACAACCTACGACCAGCGTCGGTTATTCACACACTCACACATATGCTTCCTATCTTCAGTGGGTTAATCAACGACGTCTCATGACCCCCACAATCTCTGGTCAACGATCTCAATTCTGGGTGTCTTCTTACACCACAATATCTCTCTGCCCCGCGCGCGCTCACGGTCCGATCCTCAATCACACGACTCTCATTCCAACTCCACAAGACATCACACAACAATTAAACACCGCAATCTAACAAGCATCACCCTGTTCATACTCACTCTACCACGAACTGCTACTTCCGCCGCACCGTCACTCTCCGTCAGTTTTCAGCGACCGCCGACGTCCTCCTCCTACGATCCACTGGATCACCATCACTCGGGCTCTATGGGGCAAATAATCTCTTATCCTAATCTAGATCTCCCCTTGCTATCAGAGGAAACCATCCTACTCTGCTACCAACTGATAACGCCGATTCTTATCTTATCACCTTAAGAATCTTCAGGTCGCCAGGATCTTTTTACCTGCTGAATAGTGTAAAGGGAAGAAATCCTTTTCAGTTATGCAACTAAGTTTAGAATCCAGTTTACCTTAAAAGATCATTGACTCCGAATTCAATTTTGGGGTTTTATTACAGCCAAGAATAACTGCACATGCAAGCACCTCAACACGAGGTTAAAGAAATAGATGGGCACTAATACAAATAGCATCCTACGCAGGAGTCTCATTCGACTCAGGATAAGGAGGATCGTTAGCTCCAGAAGTATTAGGCAAGCAATAACAGCTCCAATCTCTATGTTATTCCTCATTTATCTAAACAAGCATAAAACTCATTGGCTATCCCTACTCTACTTCTAAGATGACATATCTACTTAACGAATTTCCCAGGCAAGAGTAAGTAAAAGGTGTCAGCTGTGAAGACTTCCTAAGAAGTACACTCACATAGTACTTAAGCTCAATTTCAAGATGCTCCTTCACCAAATCCCTCTCTGTCCTCCTCTCTGGTCTCCCCTACCTCTTCTCTGCCCTCTACCCTCGGGGCACTATCCCTAATACAAAACCCAAATACAATTGAACACGCCTTTTGTCACGCCTCTTCGGCCAGGTCTTCCTTCTTGTACTTTTCCATTGAAACGGTTACTTCATCTTGGACGGTTGCGATGACCTTGAGTCCCAGGCACCTTCCCCGCTGAAAGTATCATCCTTAAATTCCATTGCACTCCCATTTCCATGTCTCCCATCGCTCTAACTCGTGAAACAAAGAGCCAGTCTTTAACTAACGAGGCATGTGTCCTTGCAACAGAAGATACGTTCAACAGAAACCCTCTACTGTGCTAATTAAATCTACTGTCGGTGCCCAGAGAGCCTTTCCAAGAGAACCTTCTCTGCCTGCAAAACAAGCTAACATAAGAACAAACAGGCCTTTCCTTGGCGTATATGCAGTCAGGCCTTTACACAATTTAAACACACAAACCTTAATCACTTCTATAAGCATTTGATTCATTACATTTCATATGCGAAAAAGTGAACTACACGTGCAACTTAATAGGGTACACGTTTAACTACTGCATCTCGATTACACATGGGCTGATTCATTTATGCATTATTTTAAACACGATTTAGTTAAGCATTACATTTGCATGATTAAAATAGCACAATTACGCTTCTTATTCACTCTAATAACTGCGGTTTAGAACCACATCTTACTGGCCATTCATTGATATGTAGCTGGATATATGCGGGTACAGACTATGATGATTATGATGTACCCCTACAATTTTTACGTGAGCCCAGCGCTCTATCAGTCACATACAGCCATGTGAGTGTGTCCCTTCAAGCCCACTCTGGCAGCCAATCGAGTTGTCCGATGTGATCGTGGGGGATGTGGTGTAAGTGTTTTTTTCCTTACTCATTAGCGTCTCTGGCAGTTTTTGTCATTTACAAGCACTTTGGTGAGGTTCCTGGGGGCTGCTGTCAACCAAATGTTAGACGCAGCAAATGGTCTGAGCATTCAAGGCGAAATGGTCTTTAGATAAGAGTCTTGGCGAGCAGGGGAAGGCATGCATGTAAGGATGAGACCTGGTCTAGAAGCTCAACTGGCGACCGCCGATCTAGGAGCCAGAGACCTGTTCTAATCCCAGCTCCCATGCTTGAGCAATACATTGTTTGATCTTTGGCAATTCACCAAGTCTTCTTGTCCGAGTTCTAATATTTGTCAAAACGTAAACCTATCCAGAACAGGAAGAAATCCAGAATTAAGCGCCATATTAAAACTGAACTATTCTGTTCAGCCTGGAATGCCTAACCAGGCAAGGTACATAATCTGTGAGTGAAGAGAAGGCACAGCAGACTTAAAGGACTGACTGGTGCTTATTTGCGGTCAATTATTATGTTTTAAAATACTGAATGCTGGTTAGGTATCCTTTAAAAAAGGCAATTTGTATTTACGTCAATTACTCGAAAACAACAGCAAGGCAGCCTACTCTCAATATATTTCTAGTGGCAGCTGGCTCAGGGAGGCTCAGTTGGAAATCGCTCTGCACATGAACACATGCAAGGTCCCCTCCTGATCCCGAGTGACAGCTCAGAGAACTCAAACGTGCGTCCAGCTCCCGTTCTGACATTTCGACCGAAGCCCTTCGACTGACGGATCTCTTCTATGTTTAACGCCACCAAACAAACAAATGCGCCCACCATTATTGCTGATTAGGAGCAGCCTGCCACTAAATTTATAAAAGCGACCGCCTGTTGTAAACGACAAAGCTGTTAAGGACAAGTAACCTGAAACTGGGATGCAGCCAGCCCTCCATCTGGCACACTGCGCGCCGATGCTGCTAATTAAAAACAGATGGCACACGGCCGCGCTGCTGCTCGCTCCCGAGCACCTTAGGCCACAAGAAAGAGAAGGCGGGACATGCACCCGCCTTTGGCCAATTGCATGCTATCTTTCTTAGAAAGACGCATGCAAAGGCCAGTAGCGGGTGAAAAAAAGAAAAGCACACGAACGAGCGTGTGTTCCAAAGTTTAAAGCCCTTACTAAAAGCCTCGCAGAGGAGCGCATGCGCGCTGACTCAGGCGAGACCTAAAAACGATAAAATAGAAATAGCAACATTATTATTAAAAAGGATACCAATCTCAAATATTTCTAGGAGGAATGAAAAATTTTCTAGCTATCGTAACGGAAAGTTTCAATTCTATTAAGGACTCGGAGGCGAGGATTATGCTATTCTTTCTATGCTTTATTTTGATAGCAGCCATTTTAAAACTTAACCAGACCACATTTCCCAAACACCCTCGGGGAAAAAAGTGGTCAGAAGAAACAAACAAGGGACAGCATATCCCTGAGTCCATAGACCAGGGGTCTCCAACGAGTAGCTCGGGAGCTACTGGTAGCTCGCCAGTACCTTCAAAGTAGCTCTCAGAGGTGAAGTCAAGCCCAGTATCAAATTCAGAGAGTAGGGCGTTGATTATGATGGCGGGCGGATCGCCACCGCCCGGCCGGCGGTGGCGATCCGCCCGCCATCACAACCACATTTACCCCCCCGCCATATTACCATGGCGGGGGGTACCGCGGCGGACGGAAAGTCCGTCTGCCGCTTTTCCGCCGGTTGGCAATCGTCACGATTGCCAGCCAGGCGGAACTCGGGCATAATATGGTGGCGGTGCCTGGAAGGCACTGCCATCCATATTATGATGCCTGGCGGTTCTGGCCTTTCCATGGCGGCGGTGCCGCCATGGAAGGGCTGGCGGAAGTGCTTTGGGGGCCCGTTGCGGGCCCCGAGGAGGTGGGGGTCTGCATAGGTACCCCCTACATTGCCATGCTCAAGGTGGCAGGCACCGCACGGTGCCTGTCACGTTGTGCATGGCAATGCACAACATGCCTCTTTGGCATTGCGGCGGGTGCTGCTTACAGCAGCACCCGCCGCAATGTTAAAGATGCGGGATGCGACCGCCAGGGTGGCGGTCACATCCTAATTGGTGGTGCGGGACCGCCGCACCGCTGGTGGCCGGTCCCAGCACCGCTAGGGTGGCTGGCGGACTGAGGTCCGCCCGTCATCCTAATGGGGCCCTAGGTATCTATTAAAGAAGGCACCACTGCTCATCTCAAGACCCTTGGAGTGACAACCAGCCAAACCTATGCTAGTAACTCATACTAAACACTCAAACACACACTGTATCGGCCTATAGGGCCTGCCACTTTACAGTCTGTATCCAATCTCAATATAACTAAGCCACAAGGAGATTGACCATGTTGTAGTCCCTGCTTTATCAGTCACAACATGTGTGTGAGCAGTGGACCATAAAAGAAGTATGGCAGCAGTAGCCTGAGCAGTAATCAGTGCTGACCCACCAAAGTCTGGGACTGCAGGAGCCAGAGTGAAAATGTGTCAGTTGGGTGCCTGATCAGCTCAAGACCTGAGAACAGGGCATGATCCAGACCAGACAAAAATGAAGAGGCTCATCAGCATTTATGTGCGTCCATAATAAACACTATTGCTTCCTGAAAGCTACGCCTGGTTTCAAGGACGAATCACTGGCAGAATATCGACGACCAAAATATCGATGTCAAATATCGGACCCGAAATATCGATGTCTAGAATATCGAAGTCCTATCTACATAATGGTAAGTACAAAAATATAGTTGTTAAAAATATCGTTGTTAAAAATATCGGGTTTTTTTATGTTTAAAAAATAATGTAAAATAAAGTAAATAATACATATAATAAAAAAAAATAGTTAGAATTAATAGAAAATGTTTAAAATTATAAGTAATACATATAATGTAAAAAAAATAAACATACATATATATAAATTATAATATATATATTTACTTAATAATATTAAAAATAATTATTTAAATAAACTATAAATTATTACAAACATATTAAAAATTATAAATACATATATATACACATACACCAATAACATAAAAATAAAAATTAAATATATATATCATAAATTAAAATATTAAAATATTTTTAATATTTTATAAATACATTTTACACTACATTAACTAAAACAGTAGAGAAAATTTTGGATAGCGGAGGTAATAAAATTACTATTCCAACTCCAAAGAGTGCAACAGTAGGGAAAGTATTGGATAGCGTAGGGGCAAAAATTACTATTCCCACTCCAGTGAGTGCAACAGTAGGGAAAGTATTGGTAAAATTGGAGGGGTAAAAATTACTATTCCCACTCCAATAAGTGCAACAGTAGGGAAAGTATTGGATAGCGGAGGGTAAAAATTAATATTCCCACTCCAGAGAGTGCAACAGTAGGGAAAGTATTGGATAGCGGAGGGGTAAAAATTACTATTCCCACTCCAATCAGTGCAACAGTAGGGAAAGTATTGGATAGCGGAGGGGTAAAAATTACTATTCCCACTCCAGATAATGCAACAGTAGGGAAAGTGTTGGATAGCGTAGGGGGAAAAATTACTATTCCCACTCCAAAAATTGCAACAGTAGAGAAACTGTTGGATAGCGGAGGGGTAAAAATTACTATTCCCACTCCAGAAAGTGCAACAGTAGGGAAAGTGTTGGATAGCGTAGGGGTAAAAATTACTATTCCCACTCCAGTGAGTGCAACAGTAGGGAAAATGTTGGATAGCGGAGGGTAAAAATTACTATTCCCACTCCAGTGAGTGCAACAGTATGGAAAGTGTTGGATAGCGGAGGGGTAAAAATTACTATTCCCACTCCAGAGAGTGCAACAGTAGGGAAAGTGTTGGATAGCGTAGAGGTAAAAATTACTATTCCCACTCCACTGAGTGCAACAGTGGTGAAAGTGTTAGATAGCATAGGGTTAAAATTAATATTTCCCAAAAATTAAAATTAAAACTAAAAAAAACTAAATAGCAACTACAACAGGGGTCTCCAACGAGTAGCTCGGGAGCTACTGGTAGCTCGCCAGTACCTTCAAAGTAGCTCTCAGAGGTGAAGTCAAGCCCAGTATCAAATTCAGAGAGTAGGGCGTTGATTATGATGGCGGGCGGATCGCCACCGCCCGGCCGGCGGTGGCGATCCGCCCGCCATCACAACCACATTTACCCCCCGCCATATTACCATGGCGGGGGTACCGCGGCGGACGGAAAGTCCGTCTGCCGCTTTCCGCCGGTTGGCAATCGTCACGATTGCCAGCCAGGCGGAACTCGGGCATAATATGGTGGCGGTGCCTGGAAAGCACTGCCATCCATTTTATGATGCCTGGCGGTTCTGGCCTTTCCATGGCGGCGGTGCCGCCATGGAAGGTCTGGCGGGAATTGCTTTGGGGGCCCGGCCGGGCCCCGGGGAGTGGGGGCTGCATAGGTACCCCCTACATTGCCATACTCAAGGTGGCAGGCACCGCACGGTGCCTGTCACGTTGTGCATGGCAATGCACAACATGCCTCTTTGGCATTGCGGCGGGTGCTGCTTACCGCAGCACCCGCCGCAATGTTAAAGATGCGGGATGCGACCGCCAGGGTGGCGGTCGCATCCTAATTGGTGGTGCGGGAACGCCGCACCGCCGGCGGCCGGTCCCAGCACCGCTAGGGTGGCTGGCGGACTGAAGTCCGCCCGCCATCCTAATGGGGCCCTAGGTATCTATTAAAGAAGGCACCACTGCTCATCTCAAGACCCTTGGAGTGACAACCAGCCAAACCTATGCTAGTAACTCATACTAAACACTCAAACACACACTGTATCGGCCTATAGGGCCTGCCACTTTACAGTCTGTATCCAATCTCAATATAACTAAGCCACAAGGAGATTGACCATGTTGTAGTCCCTGCTTTATCAGTCACAACATGTGTGTGAGCAGTGGACCATAAAAGAAGTATGGCAGCAGTAGCCTGAGCAGTAATCAGTGCTGACCCACCAAAGTCTGGGACTGCAGGAGCCAGAGTGAAAATGTGTCAGTTGGGTGCCTGATCAGCTCAAGACCTGAGAACAGGGCATGATCCAGACCAGACAAAAATGAAGAGGCTCATCAGCATTTATGTGCGTCCATAATAAACACTATTGCTTCCTGAAAGCTATGCCTGGTTTCAAGGACGAATCACTGGCAGAATATCGATGACCAAAATATCGATGTCAAATATCGGACCCGAAATATCGATGTCCAGAATATCGAAGTCCTATCTACATAATGGTAAGTACAAAAATATAGGGGCCCATTACGATGTCGGGCGGAAGCACTACCGCCGTGCTGGCGGATGCAAAAACCACCAGTTACCGTCGGCACGCAGCAGTCCACACGCCCGCCCGATTACGATGCGAAAAGTCAGCCAAACACCGCCGGCAAGCCACCGACACCGTCCGCCATCAAAGTGCGCCCGTACACGTAGCGGCGCAGCCCAATTGACACACACCGTCCGACGAAACATGTACCGCCCGGCGTACAAATTACGATGCCGCAAACAAACTGATCCCACGGCTAAGAGACACCGTACGTCAAACCGAAGCAGTAACACGAACGCCGAGCACGGACACCGAAGAAGCGGCACCCCCGAGCATGAATCCAGCACTGCAGGCCCTCCCTATGCTCTATCTGATGCACCACCAAGGACGCAACGTACCGCGAAGACGCAGGTAGGCACACACAACAAGTGCACGCAAAAGCGCACACAGTGCAAAGGCGGAAAAAGCGGACAACCCC